>CM053593.1:173680591-173803411 GCA_028646575.1 Pseudocheirus occidentalis | reverse complement strand
CCTTCCTTCCTTCCTTCCTTCTTTCCTTCCTTTCTTCCCTCCCTTCCTTCCAGAGTGGGAAGAAGAGGGGAGCTAGGGTAGTATAGGAAAAGAAAAGGTCATTGGAGCATTTTCTTTTAATGCACAGAAGAGAGACAAAGGAAAGACCATAAGTAACCATAAGAGAATGAAGACAGCTATGAAAAATACGAAGTGAATTTATTATATTTAAAAAGGAAAGCAAGCTGTATATAATAGAGATTCATAGTCTCATACACAATCCTTTTTTTCTGTTCTATCATATATATGGAAATACTAATTTTGTTTGGTGTTTAAGTCTAGAACAAAAAACCCCATAAATTAATTAAATGGCTTTAAAAATAATGATTGATGACTGTGGTAGCCAAGGTGTGGGGGAGTTGTCCTTTTGTTCTCCATTTTAATTTCTTCAAACTATTCCCATTTGAGAGAGCATGATGTTCCTGAGACTTCAAAGGAAAAATAGTAGTTTCTGTGTTCCACACTAGAAGATTGGACCTGACAGGGCCTGAGAAAATCTTTAAGAGTAGAAAAAGCTGTACTATAGCTCAGGAGATCTTACAGAAAGAGAGAAAATATTTGATGCTTAGCAGGAACCCTAATTTATCAATAGTGGTTTTAGAAGAGGATATTTACAATTCACATTTATATAATGTTATATGGCTTATATATGGTTTTATGGTTTGAGCCTCATAACAACTGTGTGAGATTTTTGGTAGTGAAAGTATAATTTCCATTTTTCCATGAGGAAACTGAGGTAGAGCAGTTGAATAAACTTGTTGGTTATTATGCAGTAGAGATAGAGAGATGGAGACAGTATAGGATTCAAACTAGAACGAACTTCAAGTCAAACTTTCTCATTTTACAAATGAGGAGACTGAGACCCAGTTAGGTAATATGACTTGCCCAAGTTTTCACAGTAGCAGAATAGGTATTTGAACTATGTCCTTCACTTCTAGATCTTTCAGCACTCTTTCCATCATGCTAGGATGAACTCTATATCCTCAAGCCAGTACCCTTTCTATTATTCCATCCTACCTAATAAAGATGCCTAGTTTCAGTGGCCAATTTCAGATTTCTTGGGTTGCTTTCTAAACTCACATGTATACTAGGGGGCTTCTGTTCTTGTTATAGTTCTTTGAAATTTCCCTAGCTAAAAGTATTGTGTTTTTCGCCTTGCGCCTCAGTGTCCTCATCTGGGATATGTGGGGCTTGCACTCAGTATACACCAAAGTTCTATAATGTTGCCAATTTCTGTTGTTCCAAATTCTTGACTGTGAAATTGGACATGTGGAACTTTGGTGAGTTTGCACTGTTAAAACTAAAAAACAAGTTGGGGTGAGTGCACTGTTAAAACTAAAAAACAAGTTGGGGAAAAGACAAGGTTGCTCTTGGAATACAGAGGGATAAAAAAGAAGACTGTACAATCAGACAAGGAGCAGATGAACAGAAGCAAATAGTGAGGGAGGTATGGAAGTAGAAAAGATAAGATTTGACCAGTTATCAGAAAGGTGGGCTTTATGAAAGTGAGAAGTTGAGGATAAAGCAGAAGTTAAACCTGGAAGACTGGAAGTATAGTGGTGCTTTTGAGAGAAATGGGAAACTTTGGTAGTGAGTCAGTTATGGGGAAGATAGCTAATGAGTTGTTTTAGATGTGTTGTGTTTGAGATGTCTACTGACCATCTAATTTGAAATGTCTAGTATATTGATGATATGGAACTAAAGCTTCTGGAAGAGGTTGGGCCTGGATTTCTAAATCTGGGAGTCTTCTGTGTAGGAATGATCATTGAACCTATGGAAGCTAGGGATAACATTGCAGGGTGGGAGGGGGAGAGACAGAGAGAGAGACAGGGAGAGAGAGAGAAAGAGAGAGAGACAGAGAGAGAGAGAGACAGAGAGAGAGAGACAGAAGAGAGAGAGAGAGACAGAGAAAGAGAGACAAAGAGAGAAAGAGAGAGAGAGAGAGAGAGAGAGTGAGAAAGAAAGAAACATGCACACACACAGACAAACTGACAGACAGACAGACAGACACAGAAACGGAGAGAGGCAGAGTCAGAGAGACCAGGGCAGAGCCTTGGCGCATACCCATAGTCAGGGAATGTGATATGGATTCAGCAAAGGAGACTGAGAAGGAGGTGTCAGATAAGTAGGAGAACCAGGAGAGAATATTGTCATGAAGACCCAGAGAATGTTGTAGTAGCAATTCATGTATAGATGACCAAATTTTATAACATTTTCTCTACCAGCTTCATACTGAAATAATCCAGACTTCTTAGTTCTATTTTATTTAAATATGTTTTAAAATATATGCCCTCTCCTTCCTCCTCCCTTTACCCCTTGTCTGAGTCATAGTAGTTATGCATCAGGTTAAGACTAATGTTTTGTTACTTTGCAAGGAAGGTATTTTGACTGTGTATTATATCTCACTAGTTTTTCCCTCATCTGTTCTATTTTATATTGTTTATATTGTTATTATATTATATTATGTTATGTTATGTTATGTTATGTTATGTTATATCACATCACATCACATTATATTACATATGTAGTTTATATTATTCAAATCAATTCTGATAATTAATCAATCAATGAAGCAGGATTTGCCACTTTGCATCAGAATATTGGTTTTTATAAGCTAACATCTTGCCCCCATCCCTGATCAACAGCTGACATTTCATCAGTGAATAAGAGCAAGTCTGCATTCACTTAAGCAGTTGAAGCACAGTGTAAAGAAATAGGGTCTTGTGTCAGTTAACAAGTTTTCTGAGTGAGTCACAGGAAGCCTAATACTATCCTAAGGGCTAATAGATTGAGTTTCTGGATTAAGAATCAAGTTACCTGGATTCTAAACTCAGCTCCAGTACTGATTTAGTTCTCACTTAATCTTTAAAGAACCGAGACTACAGATGCAGCTATGAAGTTTGGTCCCTCTCCTACCTGATTGAATTAATGGTGTATTCCAGGATTCTTACAATTCGGAGGGAAGCTAGTACTGTAGAGCTAGCAATGAATTATGCAGGGAATTGTTATTCTTTTTTGTTAATTGTTTATTTGGATATCTGGTTGGTGAAAAATATTTGCAAGACTGTGGTTATCTCCCTTTCTATTTAGTGCTGTTTATTTCATTATAGTTTTTGTTTTGCTATAGACTAAATGATTAGCTGATGTAAAGGTGTGTTTAGAAATAGAAATTTGAATACTGGTTGACCATTTACATACTTTGGTTGTGGGAAAAGGAAATTGCTGAGTGGGTAAAAAACAAAACAAAACAAAACTCCAACGGCCTTGGAGCCAAGAAATCAGAAGGAAATAACTTAGAGTGAAAGAATTACCCAGGACAGAATTTGGTATGATTGTGCTACACTCCTTACCCCTGAGCTATTTCCCAGTCTTTCTTTTTTCTTTTACAATCAATTTTCCACATCTTAGGGTATTGAAAACTGATAATTAATCAGCAAGCAATTATTAAGCACCTACTTATGCCAGACACTATGCTAAGCCCTAGTATACAAAGACAAAAATGAGACAGTTTCTGACTTCACTGAGCTTACATTCTAATAACAACAGGTACATATGAGAGTATGTAAAGAATACATAATTACTACTGGTATAATACCCTGTTAGCCTATTTTAAGCTTAGTAGTCATAGAATAGTCCTGAAGTCTATGTGATTCTCTTCCTTGTTGTGTTAGAGCATTTATATTAGATGGAAAAGCCTTAAGTTCAACTTAATTCACTTGGAACCCCTAGTTATGGAAAGTCTTAATATTTATGTAGAAGTTGGGCTCTTTGCCTTAATTTCCACTTATATCTAACTTTGATTAATCCTCTGTGGTTGAGGGAAAAAATCAGGTTGCTGGAAATGTTTGAACATAGAAATAGCAGATTGTATTATTGCATCTCTAGATAGATAGTCCCTAGAAGAAGAAGTTTGGGAAAGAACAGCCCTTTAATTGGGACTTGCCCCAGTCCTTGAGTAGGTGGGTATGCTGGTAGGGTGGCATCAGTCTGCATCTTCTGCTCCTAGATGCCTATGAAGATGATAGCTTCTTTTAGTATCTCCCTTTTCTGTCTCCACTGAATCATACCTTCTCTTTTTTCTTTTGCTGGTTGCCCTTGGGCTGTAGGTTCTGTACAGCTCAGATCTGTATGACTCTTTTCCTTTCTCTTGGCTTCTAAATATTCATGATCTTTATCTCATTGTGAGATTGTTGTTGTTGAGCCATTTTAATTGTCCCACTCTTCATGACTTGGATTAGGGTTTCCTTGGTAAAGATACAGGAGTTATTTGCCATTTTCTTCTCCACCTCATTTTACAGATGAGGAAACTGATATAAAGGGGATCAACTGACTTGGCCAGAGTCATGCAGCTAGTAAGTGTGTGAATCCAGATTTGAACTCAGGAAGATGAGTCTCCCTGATTCCAGGCTCAATGCTCTATCTACTTCTCCACTTTCCTTTGCCCATTGGGAGACAGTGTTAAGTTGGTGTACAATCCCAGCTCACACTCAGTTTTAAATGATTCAATCCAGAAGTGTTCCTACCTAACAACAAATATATTTTTAAGTAGAGTGGAATAATTGATGTAGTCCTACACTTATATCGTTCTCCCCTACCCCAGTTTTTATATTTATTACACACAGGAAATCCTTTGGGAAGAACAGTTAATGAAGTCCCACCCTTATAAAAGGTAACTTTGAGAAGGAGGATACTATTGGCTGAGGGGTTGAGGAAATACCTCCTATAGAAGATGGTGGAACCGAGTCTTAAGGGAAACCAGAGATTCCAAGAAGAGGGGATGAAGAGGGAGTGTATTCCAGGTATGGAGGATAGTCACATGGAATACCATATGTGGAATAGCAAATGGGACAGGATAGATGAATTGTAGAGTACTTGGAGGGGTCGTGTACAGGAAGACTGCAAAAATAGGAAGGAGCCAGGTTACAAAGAACTTCAAATGTACAAAAGAGTTTATATCTGAGCTAAGGGGTAACAGTTTGAGTATGGGGTCAAATGGTTTAGGAAGATCACTTTGTCTGGTAGAAGATGGATTTAGTAGGGAAAGATGAGGTAGAGAAATCAAATATATGATTTCTGGGTCCTCTCAGTGATATTGGAAGATTTTCAGAGAATTAGAGAATTATTATATGACTGGAGAAAGGCAACTATTCTGTTTTTTTTTTCCTTTGAAAGGGAAGAGACTAGCTGTAAATCATAGGCCATTGATTCTGAGTAAAATGCTAGAGCATATTGTTAAAGGGATACTTAGTAAATATCTAAAAAAGGAAACAGTGATCACAAAGAACAAATATGACTTCATCAAGAATAGTTCATAGTAGACTAACCTAATTTCCTTCTTTGGCATGGTTTCTGGTCAAATCTTTTGTGTTAATCTTGAGGGAAAGATGGTGAAATAAACTAGATAGGTAGTGCTCAAGCTTTTTGGTCTCATGGACCCACATTATACTCTTAAATGTTATTGAGTATACTCCAAAGAGCTTTTGTTCATGTGGGTTATATTTATTAATATTTACCACATTAGAAATTAAAACATCTTAGTATTATTATGAAAATAATTTTGACATTGAAGACCCCCAGAAGGGTCTTGGTAGACTTCCTGGTGTCCCTAGAATACATTACTGGACCAGACAATAGTCCATCTAAGCAAATTCTACTGAATGGATCGTCAAAGAGTAGTTATTGATAGTCAAAGATACTAGGTATCTCCTTAGAAGGAGATTTCTAGTAGATCACTGAGGGGAATCTTTTCTTGACCGTGTGTTTTTCATTCTCTCTCTCTCTCTGTCTCTCTCAGTCTCTCTCTGTCTCTGTCTCTGTCTCTCTCTCTTTGTCTCTCTGTCTCTCTCACTCTCTGTCTCTCTCTGTCTCTGTCTCTCTGTCTCTCTATCTCTGTCTCTCCCTCTCTGTCTATCTCTCTTTGTATATTGATCAATAGATGGATATAGGATATATCTGTATCTACATGGAAACATTCAAATCTGTGATTTAGATGAAAGTATAATTGGTAAATTGGTATGCTTATCAATTTTGCAGATGACACAAAGCTGGGAGGGATGACTAACACATCACAGGAGAGTGTGAAGATTCAAAAAAGTTTTGACAGACTAGAAGGTTGAGCCACTAATACGATGTAATTTAATAAGGGATCAATGTAAAGTCTTACATTTTGGTTTAAATTGCCCCTACCCCAAACAACCTAACTCTTAGCACATATTTATAGCATTAACTTAAATACCTAGATTGACTTATTTTTGCCCTCTACTTTTCTTTTTAAAAGTGCTGATTCCCTTTCTTTTAAAAAGAATAACCTCAAACATACGAACTAATAATATTTAATCAAAGTTTCTTAATTTGTTTAATTAATTCTGTAGAACTTTTCCCTTAAGTTTTTATACCTTGCACTTTCTCATCCCCTACTTAACATGAGTATTATATTCTGGAAAACAGTTTGAAATTATGTAAGTAGAGTTGTTGAAATTTACAAAACCACTTTTTGATTTTTGTAGTATATAGGACAATCCAGAAAGAAAGGATCTACATGTTTGAAAATATTCATGGCCAGAGAAAAACTGGAAACCAATTATGTATTCAAGGATTAGGCAATGTTAGAAAAAAATGTGTTTATTACTGTACTGAAGTTTTATTGTTTCACAAGGAATGACAAAAATAAAGAATTCAGACAAACACGGGAAGACTTATGTTACATAAGGTCTTTATGGCTTAATCTTTGTCCTGTTTACTAGGGACAGGAAAGTCTTATTTGAAAGCAGTAGTTATTTGGAAGAATTTATCCAGGGAGAGAGCGAGAGGGCCTAGGGAAAAGTCACTTGCTAATGGATAGAATCCAGAGAAAGATTGAATTGCTAGATTGGAGCTCAGTATGTGCAGTTTTAACTTGAAACTGACGGGTTATATCAGGAGTGAGGGAGGAAAAAAGAACATAGTGTCTTAGACTTGGGGTGAAAAGTATCAGCCGTGCTGGGAGTGAAGCAACAGCAACTGTAAACACCACATCTATGTATTGTCAAGTTAGGTTAAGAAAGGAATATGTATTTTTAGTTTTCTTACTTATATACAGTTTGCATTCCAAAAACAGAATCACTGTCATCACATAGTCATTCCAGTCATAACTGGAAGGTAACTTGGAGTTTATTTAGTCTAACTAACCCTTTCATTTTATAGATGAGAAAACTGAGGCCTAGAAATGAGGTTACTTATTTATGGTTCTGTGATTAAGAAGCAGAATAGCTGCGATTAGAATCAGATCTTTTGACTCTTAAGTCTAGTAATGCCATGGTTATTCAGAATTGTGATTATTCTAAAAAAAAAAATCAAACTTTTGGAAAAATAGAAGTTGAACTTTTTATGTGAAAGACTTAATAGCTACCCTTTTGGTAGAAACCCCTCTAAAGAATATCCAGAGTTCCATGCCTTCTCAAACAATAGGTTTAGTATGATTTAACCTTTTACTGAAGGTCATCATTATAAATGTGAATTGTATTTCACTGTAATAAGATGAATTCCAATGGGTTACTAAAGTATGTAGGGCTATTTGCTTCCATGCTGCAGCCTTGTTCCTAGTTTTCTTTTGTTTCTGTTTGCTTCCATTGCTTTGGCTATCCATAAAGTCCTCTCCATTTGCATTTTTCTCTTCTTTTCTATCTCTAATGTCCTTTTTTCTCACCATTTCCTGATAAATTTCTTAGCTTTTGCCCTCATAGTACTTTGTGCTACTCTCTTTGGCTTATTTTAGTTTATATCCTGGTTATATGTGTGTGTCTTATCTCTTCTATTAGATTAAAGGTTCCTTGAAGGCAGGAAGTACCCCTGTCATTTGTCTTTGTTTCATTCCTAGTACCTAGCACTTTGCCTTGCATTGAGTAGATGTTTTGTTTATTTTAGCTCAATGAAATTGAGCCTCAGAGTCTGGAAGACCAATATTCAGGTCTAGACTTACTGACTGTGGGACTAGTTACAAGTCACTTAAACTCTCAGTGCTTCAGGCAACTCCTCAAAGTGTAGAACTTGCAGAGCAGAATCATAAAAGAGAAAACAGACAATTTTTATTCTATTCAATTTTAAAAAGTTCTCTGCACAATTAAAATCAATTAAGACAGAGTGAGAAGATGGTAGAGGAAAATGTTTACATCAAATATCAATAATAATAATAACTAACACTTTCATAGCACTATAAGATGTGCAGGACACATTATAAATATCTTATCCTCACAACAACTTTGGGAGGTAGGTGCTATTATTATCTGAATTTTATAAATCAGGAAACTGAGGTAGACAGAGCTCAAATAACTTGCTCAGGATCACTTAACTGGTAAGTGTCTGGGTATGTATTTGAACTCCTGTCTTCCTAACTCCAGTTCCAACACTACCTACTGCATCACTTATCTGCTTCAGTAAGTCTAATAATCAAAATATATGGGGAATTGACATAAATATGTAAGAATAAGATGTACAGGGTATTCCTAAAATCTTTGTGCAGTTCTAAGATTTAGTAGCTTAAAACTGTTACAAATTTTAGTAGTTTTAAGCTACTAATGCTTAAAATTGCATCAAAACTTTTATGATACACTGTATTACTTAAAAAAAAGTGGTCAAAGAATATGAGCAAACAATTTTTGGAAGAATTTCATGCTATAAACGATTGTGTGAAAGCATGCTTCCAATCACTAATAGTAATATCATTACAAATTATTAGCTGTGTAGCTAAAGCTGCGAAAGTTGTCAAAGGACAAAGAATGGGAACAGGAAAAGCTGTAGGAGCCAAGAGAAGGCAGGCACACTGATGACTTACTGGTTGAGGTCTGAAGCAGTCCAACTTTTCTAGATTTCAGTTTGTAATTATGCAAGAACATCAACTAAATTATTCATACCCTTTGACTTAGCAATGAAGACAAGGACAGAAAATGAAAATCGAATATATATCAAAATATGCAAAACAGCACTCTATGTAGCAAAGAACTAGAAATAAAGCAAATGGCTAAAAACAGCTACATATGAGTGCAAATGTATGTGAATTATATATACATGTATATAATATGCAATGAATATGTAACATGCAGGTAATGTAATGAGTATAATATGAATCTAATAAATATGACTTTGTATTAAGAGATGATGAATTTGAGGAATTCAGGTAAATGTGAATAGAATTATATGAATGAATGGAAAACTAAGTAAAGAGAATACGACATTTAGGGTTTATTTACCAGGGCAAATTAAAAGATCTTGATAAGGATGCTGAAGTCTGAGTGAAAACCAGGGAAGGTTCTAGAGAAGTCAATGAAACATAAATCCCGTATGTAAAAACAAGCAGGGTACTGTATGAATAGGATGTTGATGGGCTCTGTTACCACATGACTTTGTTTACTTAGTTTTCTTTGTCACAAAGAAAGGTGTGATCTGGTGGTGGTGTGTATGTGGATGAAATTATTGTAGTGTAAAGACAAAATGTATCGATAACTTTCTCTCCACTCCCCTTAATTTGTCTTTTTAAAAAAGTCCTTTAGGTTGAGTATCTTGAATCTGAAATATAAGAAGTGTTCCATAATATTTTGAAAATCATCATGGCATAGGAGTTAAGAGGGCTAGACTTGTGAAGAATTCCTGACTGAGTTCGTATTTTGCCTTCTCTGACAGTACTAGCTATGGGACCCTGGGCAAGTGACTTGGTTGCTTACTGCTGTAGGCGAATCTCCAAAGCCAATCTGGTAGCAAAAATCAACAGTTTGGAGGTTAATGGGTAAAACCTTAATTTGTTGTCCATGCATGTTGAGAATCTTAAAAATACAGTCTCCTATGCTTCTCCTAGCCACTTCCACAAATACCATCTAAGTTCTTTTCATTCTCTAAAAATGACTTTAAAATTAAAAGAAAAACAATTCAACATCTATGGTAAAAATTCACATGACCCTATCTTGGTTGTAAGCATTCAGATTCTATCAGAGTAAAAGTGGATTCCCCAGGAAATGTATTTTAGCCCAGAAGAGATACTTTCTGTTTTGGGCTGATTCTCCAATAGATTATTTTCTTATAAATGTTGAATCGGTCTTTTTTTTCAGCCGTGTTTTTTTGACAGATGTTCTTTATTTGTAACTAAGCCCCAAACTTGTTTTGCCTTAATTTTGAGCATAAGCTTCTCTGCTGACTTTTCCAATGAAATACTAGCATTCTTACCCAAATATATGTGAAATCTCATGACTCATACCAAAGGTTTTAGATTTATAAGGAAACAGAGAACATTCTAAACATGAAAAGATGGCTAAATTGGTGGCTAAACATGGTGTAAATGGAGGCTATGGAAGGTGAAATGGAGTCAATAACAATTGGGGACCATTTAAAATATTAATAAACACAAAGAATCATCAGGGAAGGCAAACTGTCAGGTAAACAGATGCAATTCTCTGTTCAGGTTCTCCTTACCCTAGGTCCTAGCATCCTGGGATCATATGGACTTTGATCCTAAGAGGTTATCGGCCAACAGAGAGTTTTTTTCTCTCTTTTGTTTGCTGCCCCCACTGGGAAAGTTTCTAAATATGACTTATGTTTACTTCCTATCTGGATTTCTCCAAACATGGATAATGTGTCCTGGCTCCCTATATAGGAACTCAGGATAGCAAATGCAAAATAATTAACACAGTACTTAGCACATTGTTTGGCACATGGTGAATGCTTTAAAAAATGCTTGTTGATTGATTGATAAAGCACCCTACTAGCCCATCGGCTCCCCTCCCTTAGGAAAATGAATTAGGGGTTTCTACTGATGCACCTCTTTGATAGTCTTCTTGCTCTCTAGCCCTCCTACCGGGTTCTGTATCATCCTTCCTGACTTTGTCTTCTCGTCCTATATTTTAGGTTCTCTATAGACTTCTGAACTAGATATCTCCCTTTTCATAAAAATCTACCTTGTCGGAATGACAAGCCTTGTTCTTTAGGTTGGGAACTTTGCAGGAACATAGTGGGAGTGATAATCCCTTTCTTCCTCCAAACAACATACCATGCTTGAAGTTTCTTTCTTTTTTTTTTTTCTAGAATGTCCTATCCCCCAATTTTTAAACTTGGAAACTGTTTAATTTGGGATTAAACCAAGATTGACACTCTTTAGAAGTCTCCCTTTTCTTCCTTTCTAGAATCATACTGCCTAGAATCCACCCTCTTCTATGTAGGAATTTGGGCCCAGTACGCTCATGCTTCTACAGGAAGTCTGTAAACATTCTGGTTGCTGCTACCTCAGGCTGGAAAAGTTCATTCTCGGGGAATCTCCCCTCTTAGGCTACTTGCTAACACATGCATACAACTCTCCCATGCCTCTCCTCAAGGCGGCTATTTACAATTCCTGGAGGAAGCAACTCTTTGTGGTACTGTATTCCCTCTTTTCTCCTCCCCCCTGGACCAGACCTGTTCTGCTGCATATTAATCTGTTTTCTGAATAAGTGAAGGTGAAAGGGAAGTTCAAAAAGGAGGCTTATCTGGTCCTGCAGTCAGCTTTTAGAAACCCCAGAGAAGAGTGGTTCCTCTTATAAGAGTCTGTCCTAAATTGAAGGTAGGTGTAATCCCAACCTTTCAGCCCACTGTGAGTGGATTTTGGCTCTTTAGCTGGGGTCACGATCAGAAGTTATTCATGTATTCTGTAACTATACTTTGAAAGGCAAAATGACTAGAACTTGGGACCTTTGAAAGCTACCTCCTTAGAGTGTAACATAGCAATCACCCCTAGGGTTATACCATCAAATTGACTGGGAAATTTATCATGCTGAAGACAAACTCTCCTTTTCAACCTTCTTTTCACATACAGAACAAGAGGAAAGATGTTATCTCAAATATTTAACCTTATGTGTGCCAGGCACTTTATAATTGTTATCTCATTTTACAAAGGAGGAAACTGAGGCAAACAGAGGTTAAGTCACTTGCCTTCACATAGTAAGTATAAGAAATTTGAACTCAAGTCTTCCTAACTCCAGGCCCAGGACTCTAGTCATGTCACCATCCAGCTGCTTTTAATAAAACAGAATCAATTGAATTAAATCCACAAATGTTTATGTTCTGTGTCTTCTCTAAGATCTGCTTGAAGTTATACCACTTTTGGTTCCTTTCCTTTCAAATGAGATAATCTTTGTAAAGCACTTGGCACATAGTAGGTACTTGACTAATCTTACCTTCCTTCCTTCCCTTCTGATTCTGAGTCACTTGACCTCCCCCAGCCTTGGTTTTATTTTCTCTCAAATGGAGCTAATAATAGTACCTTCCTCTCAGGGTTGTTGTGAGGCTCAAATGATATGGCATACAATGACACCAGTCAGCTTTTTGTAATATTTAAAATGCTCTATAAATGCTAGCTATTATTATTAATTTACTTGTCTCCAAGTAAACCTCTCTACCCCTTCTTTGTTCCATGTTTTTTTCTCCTCTCTCTGTCATGTATCTTCAGTCTCTTCCTCTCCATTGACTCCTTCCCTTGTTCTAAAAATAAATTCTCCTCTGTTAAAAAATGACCCACCCCCAAATATTTACATCTACTTTTTTTTGTTATCCCTTTGAGTCAGTCTGGAAAGGTGGAAAGAGACTTAATTTAGAATTAGAGGACCTGGGGTACAATCTAGTCTCTGACATTTAACTGCCTGTGTGACCTTGGACAAGTCCATTTTCCTCGATGGGCTTCAGCTCTGTCATCAACAATACCCTTTACAACCTATGCACCAGGTTATCATTAAGCCTTTGCTTGATGACCTTTAATAAGGAAGCACCTTGTTTTGTGTAGGTGGTTAAGGTCATTGTTCAGGAAGCCCTGCTGCATCATTGTATTTCACCCCTTTCAGCCCTCTGTGGCTACTGTGATCATGGCCCAGGGCCTCATTTCCCATCCTTTTCCTTTCCTCCCTGCCCCTTTACTTTTCCTTCTCCTGCCTTCAGGAGGTCCAAAGGCAGTTCCAGCGGCATCTGCTGGTATGGCTCTTTAAGGGGTACAGGGAAGGCCTTGTGCCTGTCTTGTAGCTCCTAGCTTCAAAAGAACCAGTCCAATGAGCATTAGTGTTAGAGAATGCCTGAACTCCTACAGCCTGCAGGAGCAGAGTTCTTGACTCAGTGACTGTGAAGGCAGAGTACATCTTTTTCTTTTTTTTAACTTTGAAGTTGATTCTTTTAATCTCTTAATTTGTGAAGTGATTTTTATTCCATTTTAAGGCCTATGATTTCTTCTTGCCATTTTTTTAAAATCCTGGAACCTGAATTATTGGACTGGCTTAGTTCAGACTTGGCCCAAAATAAATCCACTACCCTTGCGGCCATCCATTCTTCTTTTAGATAGCTGTATTTGTTAGGAAGTCAAGTTTAAATTTGTCTCTTAGTGCTCCTAGTCTGGCTTTCTGAATGCAAGTAGAACAATGTAATCTCTCTTCCATTTGATTGCCTTTCAAGTAAAGTACTTAAAAACAACTGTTTTGTACTGTGTTTTCATGTCTCCCCAATATTAAACACTCCCAGTTTCTTCAACCTATCCCCAAATATCACGAATTAGAGGTCCTTAGCCATCATGGTTTCCCTCCTGCTTGGTAGCATTCTTCCTCAATAGGATTTGTTTTTTCATATGTTACCATCAGGCTAACTTCTTTATTTCTCCAAGGAAAACCTTTAAGACATCTTCACACTTAGCTGCAACTCTCTTGAATCTTTCGATTTAATTTATAGTGAAAATATCAGATTTTTATGACTCATTTCTTTGAATAAGATGCCAATTCATCTTTGGACCAGTACTTCATATTAGCATACCAATGGTAAGATTACTTCCACTCTAACCACTCAATTGAAATGGATCTCTCAAAGGTCATACATGATATGATCACCAAATTTGAAGGCCTTTTTCTCTCCAGTTTTCACCCTTTTTGTCTTTTTCTGTTCCATTTGATTCTGTTGACCATCCATTCATCTGGCCTCAGTTACTAATTTTCCCATGGATTTCTGTAGTAATTGACAGGATTCTTCCTCCTGATCACTTCTCTCCTTTGTCTCTCAGTGGTTACTAATGCCATAATCTATTGTCTCTCTAGATCATGGCATTAGACTTTTTTTTTTAAGAAACATTGAGATTGACTTTATATTTTTAAATTGTATTGATATCTTTTATTTTATATTACTTCCATTTACCAATATATTCCTTTCTCTTCCCCCCTCTAGGGAGCCATCTCTATAAAACATATTTGTTAAGGAGGGAAAATTAGCAAAATGAATGAACACATCAAGTAAGTCTGTAGGTATTTCAGAGTTCCCAACCCATAGTCTTTCATCTCTTCAAAAAGGAGAGATGGTGATACACTATCATAACTCTTTTCAGTTAGATCAATTCAAACCAGCCTTCATCATTATAATTTCACAGCATTCAGATTTGACTTTGATGATGGTTGCTCTTTCTCTTACATTTGGTTGTCATTGTCTATATTATTTTCCTTGTTTTGCTTATTTCATTTTATGTCACTTTCATATAAATATTTCCATAATGTTCTGTTGTAAAAGAAAAAAAAGTCTTGATACTATACTTTGCATTTTAGGCAATTTTTAATTTAAATTAATGCTAATCTAATATCCAGCCCATTTTTAGCTTAGAGATAGAAAGAGAGATGTCCAAACTGACATAGTTCACTACTTCCCATGTTCTAGGACATGTCTTTAGGACACCACAGGATGATTTGAAGTAACATTTATAGGAATCTTGAAGATAATTCACAACATTTAAAAATAAAATTTGGAGTCAACATTTTTTAATACCCTCTTAACAAGGGAGTGTTCCATTTCTTCCCTTCAAGGATAGAAAAAAGGTCTCTTTCTTGTAATCAGTATTTTGTGGGAAAGGGTTAGTTATAACCCATTTGCTTCAGGAGATGACAAAAGAAAGAATCTTTTTTTTTAAGGCAGTTGGGGTTAAGTGACTTGCCCAAGGTCACACAGCTAATTTTTTGTGTTAAGTGTCTGAGGCTGGATTTGAACTCAGGTACTCCTGATTCCAGGGACGGTGCTGTATTCACTGCACCACCTAGCCGCCCCTCAAAAGCAAGAATCTTAACAAACCTAGTGATCTTCTTTGTTCAAAGTTCAGTGTCTGAAACAGAGCCATCAAGGACAAGTCTGAAAAGTAATTTTTTTTTAACTAGGAAAAAACATTAATTCTTCATATTTTCAATTGAACTTAAAAGGAAATCTATAATGTACTTCAATACTATATTTTTATATTCAGTGGTTTTTATGGTGTAATAATATTCCATTAAATTTATGAATTTAATGTGTTTAGTTACTCAGTTGAGACATTTACTTTGTTTCCAGTTCTTTGCTATTATAAGAAGTGTTGCTTTTTGTGTATAAGGAGACCTTTTTACCTCAGACATCCTTGGGATGTACGTAGACCTAATGAGCTTTAAGAGATATCCCCCCCCCCCTTTCTTTCTCTCTCTTTCTCTCTATCTCTATCTGTCTGTCTGTCCGTCTGTCCATCTATCTGTCTATCTATCTATCTGTTTATCTATTCATCCATCCATCCATCCATCCATCCATCCATCCATCTAGCTATCTATCTATTTATTGTGTATGTATGTAATTCCCTAGATCAAAGTGACATTTTTTTTTTGTCATTTAACCTAATTGTACTTTGCTTTCCAGAATGGTCAGATCAATTCTCAGCCCCAGCAATAATTTATTAGTATGACTCTGTATAACTCTTCCAACATTGACTATTTTCATGTTTTTTTTAAAAATCATCTTATAGTATTAAGCTTCTAAATAAATTGTCTCCTCATTTAAGTTTTACACTCTTCAGTTCCTCATTCTTTGTTTCTCTCTATTTTTCCTAGATGGTAAAGTTTATTTATCTCTTAGATGGTTTGAAGGGAGAGGCAGCATGGAAGGGTGTGTGTATCTATCTATCTATCTACCTATCTATCTATCTATCTATCTGTCTGTCTGTCTGTCTGTCTGTCTGTCTGTCTATCTATCTATCTGTCTGTCTATCTGTATAGACACTAAGACTTTACTGTTTATAAAAATAAATGACAGAAAAATAACAAATCATTCATCCTAAAACACCATTTCCCTCAGTTCATACCCTTATTGATAACAGTCATTGGTTTGAAGCCAAAAAAAACTTTGTCCAGAATTCAAGACTTCAAAATTGACCTCAACATACATATTGTGATCTTATCTCCTAGTACTGACTTACAGAAGAAGGGGTTTGTTTAGTCATGATACTTTACAGAGATGGAAAATAACCTGGAGATATGTCTACCCATCACAGGGTCATTTTATTGATTAAATAAGATAATTTATGTGAAAACTGGGACAGCCAGGTGGTATAGTGGATAGAGCACTGGGCCTAGTATTAGGAGGAACTGAATCCAAATCCAGCCTCACACACGTACTAGCTGTGCGACCCTGGGCAAGTCACTTAACCCAGTTTGCCTCAGTTTCCTCATCTGTAAAATGAGCCAGAGAAGGAAATGGAAAACTACTCCTGTATCTTTTCCAAGAAAAAACCCAAATGTGGTCATTCCATACAACTGAAATGACTGAACGACAACAAATATGAAAGCTCTTTGTTATCACAAAACACTGTATAATTAATGTATGATATGATTATATCTATTACAGTCCTCTCAGTTTTATAGATTAGTAAAGTCCCCAAAAAGCCATTTCCCTCAAAATTCTGATGTGAATTTTATTATTATTATTATTATTGCTATTTTTGATCCTCTAATGGATTTGTGATATCTTAATAATAATCATCATAAAAATGGCATTTACATAGTACTTTAAGGTTTGCAAAAAGCTTTACACATATCAGCTCAATTGAATCATACAGTGACCTTGCAGATGAGAGAACTGACCCTAAGAGAGATTAAGTAATTTCCTTTTGGTCACAGAGCTGCTAAGAATCAAAGGTAGGATATGAATCTCAAGTTTTCCTATGTTACTTATTAAGGTAATCTTGATTTGTATTTTCCTTATAAGGCAATTTAAGCATTTTTACATTGCTATTAACAGTTTGTATTTTCTTCTTAAGAAATGATCTGTTCATATTCTTTAATCTTGGCTTTATGGGGAAATTTGTATTAACCTTTTATATGTGTATACATTTCTTACAGATTTTGTATGCTACACCTTCATCTAAAATATAGATTGTCCCAAAAGTCTTAGTGAAGTTTTCAGCTTTAATTGTTTAAAATAGTTTAAAATAGAGCTACCCTCTACTTACTTTGAAATTTTTTTCTTATCTTGGCTCCTCTAGGGAGCCTTCTTATCTGCTCAAGATTTTATTGTTTTCTTATCTCCTCTGGACTTCTGTGGCACTCATGTATCTGTACCACCCAATGTAGACCTTAATTACATATTACCTTGTAATGTTCAGTAATTTTGCTCCATTGTTACATTAGTTTCTTTAAGCTTCTTAAGGATGTCATCTATGCCTTAGTCTAGTTTATTGCCCAGAAGAGCATCAAATCAAAAAGATGTTCTTCGTAAGTATTGTTTGTTTGATCTACTGATTAATTTTCAAATTTCATCTTCTGTGGCAGTCTGGAGCCCTTTATACTCTGGGAACAGGTAAAACTGTGGCTGACTGTGAAAGAAGATAAATGGTCAGATGTCAGTGCATGATCAACATGCTTTGTTGCTTTTACTGGACTGTTTATGTGTCAAAAGTGTGTGATAGCAGCTGGAAAAGCTAATGTAAAAATAGCATTCTACACTGAGAGATATAGTGTCCAGCATATGGGAGATGATTTTTTTTTTTACCTGAATAGGTGGAATGAAACCTTTAAAACCACAGGCAGGGAGGGGAAGATACTCTCCTGAAAGTGAAAATTAATTTTATTCAGTTACATAACTCCTATATCTTGGAGGTCTTGAGACATTTAATACCTTGCAAATGATTATTTATGATAAAAAAAGAAAAACAACTGTCATCAGAATCTGATCATTCCATCCTTCTAGAAGCTGATGACCATTATTTTCCCACTGAGTCTCTGTGGCCTGTAATTCATCAAAGATTTTCCCCTTTTCGTGAAAGCTTTGAGTTGGAAAGCCAGTCAACAATATTAAATGCCTACTGTGTGTCAGGAGGAGGCAGGTAGGTGGCACAGGGGATGGAGTACTAGGCCAGGAGTCAGGAAGACTCGTCTTCTTTAGTTCAAATCTGAGTGCAGACGCTTACTAGCTGTGTGACCTTGAGCAAGTGTCTCCATGGGGTCATGAAGAGTTAGACACATCTTGAAATGCCAGAACAACAAATACAGCAGGCACTGTGTTAAATGCTAGGGATACAAATAATGGCAAAAGACAGTCCTTCCCCTCAAGGAGCTCATAAACTTGGAGACAATATCCAAACAGTTATGTTTCAAACTAGATATAGACAGTGTAAACTGGAGACAGTCTTAGAGGGAAGGCACTAGCATTAAGAACTACTCTCATTGCTGGAAAGCTCTACCAAGCCAAAACTGAACTTATATTGAATTAGTCTTTCTGCAAATATAATCCCTTAGTCCTAGTTCTACTCTTAAAAAAATATACAGAAATACTTCTCCCACATACTAGCCCTTCAGATATTTGTAATCTTCTTTTCTTTGGGTTAAAGATTTCACGTTTCTTCTACTCTTTTTCATATGAGATGCTTCTCAGACTCTTTGGAAGAGAGACATAGTCAGTGATCTTCTATTTCAGACAGACCAAGAAGAGAAAGTGAGATAGAAGGTGCTTCACACTCCACCCCTTTTCCTCCTTCTCCTCCATCCCATCTCTTCTTTCTCCCTTTGGACACATTCTTACTCCTTTCACAGAAGACTGTGTATTATTTTCAAATTGTCCCTGTTAGCTTAAGGGGTGGAGAAATCAGCCCAGGGACTGGTTGAGTAGTCCAGTTTTATCTGACTTTTTCTTTCTTTCTTTTTTTTTTTCCTGCCTGATTTTATGATCACTAGCAGGATCTGTTCTGTTCTGGAGAAAAAGAGTGTTTGAGGATTTTGTTTCAGAGCTGCCATTCCTTTCAGAGCTATTAACAAGGTCTTCCTAAGGAAATTATAATGGAAGGTGCTGAGATTGACCCCCCACCCAGGAAAGGTCTGGCATCTCTGTTTTATGTGCCATTTCAATCCTCAAAGAGAAAGAGTTGCCAACTTTACCAGTCTGTGTCAACAGGACAGGAATCCTGGCTGGTTTTTCTACCAGGCAGGAAGGTAGAGAAGACTAAAAGCTAATTACAAATTAGGGAATTAATAGCTAATCATATAGTAATAGCACTTCTACTTGATTTTTAGTACATCTCTTTCCATGCTTGGCAATCAAACTCCTGCCTTGCTGGATTTTTTTTTTAAATTAAAAAACCAAGCCAAACCAAAAACCTGTCAGTTTTATTTAACAGCTACATGGAACCAGACTGTGCTATTAAATGTTTAACAACCAGATTTCTGGAAAAATGCCTGTAGGGCACACTTAAAGTTTAATCTGCATTATTAACATTTCCTTCGTTCCTTTCTTAACCTTAGAAGCAGTTGATGAAACAATAAATCCAGCCCCAGTTTGTAGCATTTTTTGATTTCCAGTTGCAAATGTTCACACTGAAAATTTAACAACCAGCTCTCCTGGAGCAGGTTCAAACAGGCTCCAGCATACCACTCTATGGAATAATTTTACAGTGAGACAATTTGAAAAGAAAAATGCAATCAGTGAAGTTTTAAATCAAATTTTAGAATTCTAATCCAGCAAAAATTCTAATCCAGTATTTAATAAAGACTTATTAAATACTAACAATGCACAAATGTTGCATTAGGTAAAAAGTAAAACAGAAAAAAATAGTATCTGTTCTCAAGGAGTTTGCAGTCTACCAGGGGTAATGATGATGACAGTTGATTTGATATGAGTTTTTTGTAATTAAATATTATTGTATTGTAAGACATCACATTACAAAGATTATAAAGAATTATGTTAAGACATACACACCAATGCAAAATTAAGACAGCAAAACCAAGAAAATGGTATAAGATGACTATAATATTGCTAATGAAAAGAAAAATCCTTCCTCCTCCCAACTCAATGATGTATAAATAAAATGATTTATTTGATCCTTATATTTACCCTGTGAGGTAGGTGCTATTATCATCCCTATTTTACAGATGGGAAAACTGAGATAATCAAGGGAGACTTTCCCATGGTAAGAGCAAGATGCAGGATTTGAACCTGGGACTTCTGAATCCCAGTCTAATACTCTATTTATTACACTACAATATAGCATGTGATATTTATAAAGAAATTTCTGAGTCCCTTTCTAAGTTTCCCTGGCTTCCCTCCGGTATCCACAGAAAAATAATTATATGTTTAATGGTTTGTATATCAGTACAGGTAACCTCCACATTACAAACAAGTTGTGTTCTAAAAATCCACTTGGTTGTTTGGAATTCCAAGCACATTTTCACAGTCGTGCATGGACATTAGAATACCAGCCCACAAAAACTTATTTAACCCATAATGTACCTGAAGTACAGTTCTGAATGAATAAAATCTATGTTAGAGCTGAACGAGAATTCATCTTTCATCCCTTCAATATTCATCATTTTATCAATAAAGAAAATGAGACCAGTGATGTCTAATTACATGTTCCAAGGTCAGTGGGTTAGCAGCAAAACAGGGAATAGATTCTGTCACACAGCTCTTTTTTCAGTTGTTTTTTTTTAAAATTTCTTAGCCCTGTGGTTTGAACCTTGAGTTTAGATTTGGGAAAAAAGGAGTTCAAAACCTCGTCAGCTGGGTACTAATTATGTGTCCCTGGGCAAGTTGCTTCTTTGTATGGGCATTGTCTGTAAAATGAAGGAGCTGGCATTGATGGTTTCTAAGGTCTCTTGCATCTCTGAATCTATGATTTTATGTCCCTATGTAACAGTACTATAGGGTTTAACATCCAAGTATAGTGTCTGTATATTGAAAGCTCTGTCACAGGAAGCCAATGGTCTTTTTTTTGCTTTTTTTTTTTGAAGGGCAATTGGGGTTAAGTGACTTGCCCAAGGTCACACAACTGGCAAATGTGTCAAGTGTCTGAGGCAGGATTTGAACTCAGGTCCTCCTGACTCCAGGGCCGGTGCTCTATTCACTGTGCCACCTAGCCTTCTTCCCCCCTTTTTTTTTGAAGCCAATGTTCTTTATCTTCCTCACATTGCGGTTCTGGGGGAAGCCAGGTTCTTTTTTTCCTTTTTTCTCTTCTTTGCCATCTCCCACCGCTCACTTCCCATAAACTTTTCAGATAGAGAGAATGAGGCAGAGGTATATGTAAATAGAGTAAATAAAGTAAAACAAATTAATATAACATTAATATTTAATTTAATAGACTTCAGGGATCTGGAGAGCCTCTGACTTGGGAGGGGTAGGAGAAAAGTATGGAGACCATGACTAGGAAATGAAGTAGGTTGAAGAACCATGGGGACAGGGTGTTCCATAGTTTCTTGAATGTCCTTTTAATTTTTCTTTTGAAGTCTCTAAGGAATGGAATGGCTGACAGCTATAACCTAGGACAAATAGCACTAAGCTACCCTGATCCTACCCTGTGGGAGACCCTGGAGTTCTGAAGCTACTTTTAGGGAGGCCATGATGGGAATAGGTTTGGGTGATGGTTAGGAATGATGGATGGAGGGGGTCTTCAATTACTTGGATGGGGTACTGTTGCCATAAGATAGCTGTCTAGTTTTGTTCTTACTAATTAGACTTTAGATTCCTGAAGGAGTAAAAGTTTCATCAAAATGTAAATAGCAATAAAATGAATTTGTTGTTGTCTAATCATGTCCAACTCCTTATGACTCTATTTGGGATTTTCTTGGCAAAGCTATTGGAGTGGTTTGTCCTTCCCTTCTTCAGCTCATTTTACAGATGAGGCTATGGAGGCAAACAGGGTTAAGTGATTTGCTTCGAGTCACATGATTGCTAAGTGTTTGCAGCAGAATTTGAACTCATGATGATGAGTCTGCCTGACTCCAGGCCACGTACTCTTACCGACTGTGCCACCTAGCTGCCTAATAATGATAATGATGGTGGGTAATATTTAGGTATCTCTTTTAAGGTTTGCAAAATCCTTTAACTGTATTAACTCATTTGATTCTCACAATAACTCTGCCAGGTAGGGGCTATTATTAGGTATATTTTGCTGATGAAGACATTGAGGCCCAGAGAAATTAAAGCACCACATAGCTAGTCAGCATCTGAGGCAGGATTTAAATGAAGATTTCCCTGACTCAATTAGGTCACCTACCTATCTAGTGTAACTAATTTTAAAATGGCATAATCTTTTAGGGTCATTTCTTTTTAAATGTATCTTGTAAATTTTGGTGCCTTGCGTCCAAATCCCCAGTTACCCAAGCCTAGTTTAGGGCTTTGCTACCATCTCCTTTGTGGTTGCTGCAACTGGCCGCTCCAGATCAGTATTTCTGTTCTCTAACCACTGGGCAATAGAAACAGCCCCCTCTTCTGGCGAATCAAGCAAACAACCCGTTTGAGGTTTAAGAAGTTTGCTTGTTCGTTTTCTGCTAGCCACAGCTGGACAGATAATAAGTTAGCTTTTCCTATATAGCCACTCTGCTCCATTTTATAAAAGCCCTTATAAAGAGAGATATAGGCACACATAGTTGATAATTTTGCATATGGAAGTAAGTTTTATCTGCATACACTTTCAGAACACCCAGAAAATCTTGTGAATAAATTTGTATTTGGGGGTGGGGTGGAGCTCATTAGATTTAGGGGAGATTTTGAGATGGGAAGGGGTATGGGTGTACTGGGACTGCAGCCCTGCAGAGTAGTGGAGAGAATTAGGGGAGAGTAACGTTATTACCACCTCCTTATATTTTCTTCCTTGTCCCCAGCTCTGTTGTTGATGTAGAATTGCTTGGCACTCAGGGCGAGGTGAAAAATAGGGCTTCTAAGGCCTAGGGCTAGAGGGAAGGAGTCCTGGTTAGCTAGGGGGAGAAAAAAAGGGAGAAGAAACAGAAATTCCAAACTACTATGCTCTTTCTGGATGATCATTCTTACATAATTAACCTATGAATGTCACCTGTATGTTATTTGGGGATTTCCTGCCCAACTTCAGAACATGTCAATAAATCAGAAAAGCAAGTTGAGGCAAAAATTAGTAGGAACCCAGGTTAGAATCACCTTCCCTCTCCCCTACACCTAAACTCACACCTCTTTTTGAATGTGTATATACATGTATATCTAAGTTGGGACGGGGGAAGACTGGGATGGGAAAGACTGAAATCTAATCAGCCTCTGATAGAGCCCAAATACTTATTGTAACCCTTCTCCTTCCTGGCTACCTTGCTGCCTAGGTTGCTATAGAGACTCCAGACTTGAAAGTAAAAAAGCAAATTGTGTCCCAGAATTCACTAGCTTGGTAACTGGAACGTGTGAGAGACTGATAAGAAGGAAGAGTAGGAAGAGCCTCATTTCTGGTGGTCATTTTGCGACGGGATGCTATTCCACCCCAGCCTTGACCTCTCTCCCCAGTGCACTGGGAGGAACTAGCTTGTTGTAGGATCATAGTTTTGGACCATATGGTATAGCCACATACATCAGGAGCTAACTGACGTGATGGTGACATTTGAACTGTGAGGAGCTGCCTACCATTATACTTTTCTGTATTTCCCAGCTGAATTCTGGGACATTTGCCGGGGGGCTAGTAGGAGCAAAGGGCTGTTATCATGACTAGGAAATGAGGCAGATTGAAGAACCATGGGGACAGAGTGTCTCATAGTCTCTTTGAATGTCCTTTTAAATTTTTTTGAGGTGCCCTAGAATGAACGAATACAGTAGTGAAATGAAAAAGCATTTAATAAGCCCTTTCTATGTGCCAAGTACTAGGTTAAGTACTGTGGGCTAGAGATTCAAATAACAAGTAAAACAGTCCACCCTCTCAAGAGAACTCACATTCTAATTGGAAGATAATTTAGCTTTAGGATAATAAGACTGAGAAGTCATAAGAGTGCTACCCTGGGGCAGATGGCAAGGTCAAGGGATCCTTAGGATGCCATCAGTAGGTGAGAAGCTGGGCAGATTGCAAGGCCTAGAAAATTTAAGGATGAAGTGGCAAGGTGGATGATTAGGCCTGAAGGTCCTCCATGTTATCAGAGGGACTGTAGCTGAAGAACTGGAGGGATCCTGTCTGCCACCATTGGGAGGAGAGGAGAAAGGTTCTAGTGTAAAAAGGATGTTGGGATCTGTCCTCTGGGGTGAGGAAAGGATTGTGTCTGGCAATAACTGTTTTAAGAAGGATGTCCCAAACGTTAGGAATTATTGAAAATTCAATTGACTGAATCAATTAATCAGAAGTGAACAAGGTCTGAACAATTCTCTTGAATTAACCAAGCCATTGAAGGCTTTATACTAAGTGTAAAAAGTCCTTGATTAATTTAGAAGTCCTCTTAAACCATTGGATGAAGAGAAATACCATATAGGAAGTGTGTTAATATTGGCTAGGGAGACTTAGCTTTGCTGATTGTTTTATAAAAAAATAGCAGAACAGTTTGGAAACCAGAGAGTCAAGGTCTGGCAGCAGAGAAGGAGTGGGAGGGACATCAAAAACTGAGCTGGATAGATTGATGGCACAAAGACAACAGACAAAAGGAGAAAGAACAAAGTAGGGCTGAGAAGGATTTATAGGTATCTTAGAGCAGAAGATTAAGTTTAAACAGCCACTTATGGACAGAGGAAAATTCTAAATTATATCCCTTACCCTCTTCTTTACTCAAACTTTTTGACATTAGTATTAGCTAGATGCATATACATTTAAATTAATGCAGAGACCTAAACTTCTACCTAAAAGTTAGGAATTTTCTGAACTAGAGGTGCTGGGTAATTGTGATACTACTCCTAACTTTTTATTTAATATCAGCTTTCTAAAGAAGTTGGGGAGGAAATGATGTAGACCTGACAGTTAATTATATTACATGTAGGCTTAAAATGGGCTAATTATTACAACAGTGTATGGACGGCCAAAGTGCTCCATGCACCCTTACAACATCAAAAGAAAACCCGGAAGGCTTTTTTAGCATGTTGAGTGCACCTGCTTTGGCAAATCTGTGGAAGAACTTGAACAAGAAGATGGACAAGAGATATTCATATAGTGCTCTTTAAACCTTAAAGTGATATATAAATGAAAATATTTTTGGGATATCACCTATAAAGAATACTAGAGTAAGATTTTTATGGCAGATTATGCTTTAGTGAGGCTGAGTCTACACGCTGAATCTACTGGTGTTATAGTAACAGAATGATTAAACTATATGTAATAATCGCATTCCTTTTCACATTCATTATAGTTACCACTCCAAACCTTTTCTACTTTTTTAAGCCCTCCTCCTCCTCCCTGGTTCTTGCTTCACTTTTATACTCCTTATTTTTTCCTTGTATACATCATCACTTAGGAATGGGTTCTGTTCCTAAAAAAGGTGAGTGTTTGCCTGCTTAACTTCCCTAAAAATCCCCCCCCCCAAAAAAAGAAAAATGCTTTGAATTTTCACTTATCCTTTCCTCCACCCCCACCCCAGAGGTAGAAGTGTTCATTCTTATAAACTTCCACTTGCACACATGATGCCTTTCCCTTCATCCTCCGTGGAGGAATTTGGCTTTCTCAATTTTCTCTTTTCTTTTGCATCTTCAATCCTCTCTCAACTGCATTCTTCCCTTTTGTCTGCAAATGTGTTCTCCTAACGTTAGGAAAAAGTTTGTCTTCCCTGCTACTCCCTTAAACTTCCTTCCTTTTACCTTTGGCTTTCTCAAAAAAAAAAAAAAGCCTCCATTGCCCTACTTCCTCACCAACCAATCACTCCATGACCGTTTAAACTTTTCCTAGAAAAGTCAACTCTTAGGCTCTTTTTATGTTTTGGAGATGCCATTTTGTGGTTATATTTCTATGCTTTGACTTATTTCAGTGAGAAGCATTCCTGCTCTTGGAATCTGGAGACCTAGATTTCAATTCAGATGCTTATTTCAGCCCTTGTGACTGACTAGCTGTGTCAGCATGCTAAGTTCCTGAACTCTCAGTGTTAGGTTTCTTCTTATCTGTAAAGTAGGGAGAGTAAAACTTGTATTACCTAACTCACAAAACTATTGTGAGGAAAACGCTTAAAGCATTATATAAGTTTAAGTCACTGTTGTTATTATTAATTAAACTCTTCAATCAGAAGCTAAGTAAATTTCTTACTATTTTTTCCAAAGGGGCAAACTCAATTTGACACAAAACCAAAATGCTCAAATGGATATGTGATTTAATTGAAATTTATTCATGTACGTCCAAACTCTTGTCCATATCCTCCCTTAGTTTGAACAAAAAAGGTCCACTGAACACCCTGGAGGCCTTCTTGGCTTTCTCTTAAAATTGTAAGGGTACTTACTAATGGAGCACTTTGGTTGTGCACTAAGGTAAGTGGTACAGTGGATAGAACACTGGGTCTGGAGGCAGGTAGACCTGAGTTCAAATATAGCCTTAACCGTTTACTAGTTGTATGACCTTGGGAAAATCACTTTACCTCTGTTTGTCTTAATTTTTTCAACTGTATAATGGGGATAATAACTGTATTTACTTCTCAGAATTGTTGAGAGTATTAAATGAGGTATCAGTAAAGTCCTTACTATATTGCCTAGCACATAGTAGGTACTATGTAAAAGTTGATTCCACATCATTTGCTGACCGCCCCCCTGCCCCCCCCACTTCTTACCATAGACTTGACCAGCCCATTTCCCCTTCCTGTCATACATTTCCTTAATGGTATCTTTTATTCCTACTCTTCCTTTTGAGACATTAGAAGCACCCTCCACCCCTACATCCTCTTTGTCTGATTGGCTGTTTCCATCCCACACCTCTACTTTAAGGAGGACATCTAGGCCTGTCATGTCTTCATTCTTCTTTACTTTGTACTGATTTTCTAGACTTTCTCTCTAATGCCGTATGTTGGATACCTTCCATCTTTCTCACCTCCTCTGCCTCTCATACCAGCAACTTTTCCAAAACATAAGTTCCTTGAGGGCAGGGACTCAATCTCTTTCTTTCCTCTTGTTTTTTTATTACTAGTCTTTAGCATAGTGTCTGTCACATAAAACTTAATAAATACTTGTTGACTTGACTAATGTGTTTTAGGTGGTTCATACCCGCTATGCTCTCTCTCTCTCTCTCTCTCTCTCTCTCTCTCTCTCTCTCTCTCTCTCTCTCAGTCTCTCACTCTATCTATCTATCTGTCTGTCTGTCTGTTTATCTATCTATCCACATGCGCGCACAAACACACTTGGTTCAATCACTTTTTCCCTCTTTGTTTCCCATTTTATTTTTGCCATTTCTTCTTATTCTATATGCACATAGAGATTGCAATATAAGGATTAAAAGTTGTGGCTCATTGTCCATGAAGGAGAAAATGGTTTATTATCATGATACTGGCAGATCTTTTCATTTTTCTTTTGTTTACAAGTTCTTCCATTTTCATCTTTGAACATCCTTGGGTCCTACTTAGGATCAATTTCCTTAGTTGGTTTTCTTGCCAGACTTTTTAAAAAGAAAAATCTTGGCTTTATGAGATGGCACTGCTCATAATTCTCTCTTTGGTGAATTCTTCTTGAGTCTTCCATTTTTGTGGAGGGGCCCAGGCTGTCCAACCTTCATTCCCCTCCCACTTGTGCTTCTGACTTACCAGACTTCAATACCATGTCTTAGTCCTGTCCTCTACTGTACAGAAATGTCTTTATTTTTGCTTATATTTGTAGCTCTTAGCATAATACCTGTCACGTAGTAAAGCACCTAATGCACATTGCTTTGTTTGACTTTTTCCATGATCCTTCATTATATAAACTAAGGGATCTATATACTAATTGTGACTCCCAGGTCTTTGATGCGTAAAGAACTTCAGAAATGATCAGAAATGAAGATTTTTAAATGCATATTTTTATCCTAGCCAGCATTTGCCTTTGGCAGCCATCTTTCTAGTCAGCAAATCATATGTTTGCTGACGATGGTGTTTTCTGGGCTGTTTTTGTCTTTTTGTTTTAGCAATTGATTTTCACTGGTTAAACTTCTATTGAAAAAATTCTAGTTAGCACCAATATAATTTCTATTGTTCATTTGTCAGTTTAAAATTTTTGTTTACTTTTGAAAATAGTGCAGGGTTATATTGTGTTAATGTTATGCCATAGCTTTTGCTCAGTATTAGTACCTAATAAAAATTGATTCTGCTCATAACTTTGATGATCCAACTGTAGATTACTTAGAGATAACACCTATGTCATTAACAAGACTTGGGCTTGAATAGTATATAATAGATTTAATAACATACTTATTAATAATAATAGTAATAATATATTTAATATATTAGTAATATAATAATATATTAGTAACAATATATTTAATAGATTAAATATAATCTATTTTGTTCTTTTTCATGTTCTTTGATGTTAGCCATATCCAATGTGTACCAATTCTTTTTTTTTTTTTTTTTTGCTTTTTGGAGGGAGGAAGGCAGGGCAATTAGGGTTAAGTGACTTGCCCAAGGTCACACAGCTAGAAAGTGTTAAGTGTCTGAGGGTGGATTTGAACTCAGGTCCTCCTGACTCCAGGGCTGGAGCTCTATTCACTGTGCCACCTAGCCACCCCTGCCAATTCTTTTTTTGAAGACAGTGGTCATAATTTTAGAGACTTCTGTATAATCTACAAGTCTTTGATCTTTCTCATTCTTTTCCCTCAACCAAATTTTCTCATATATTTTTCCTTACCTTTAGTTTTCTCCATCTTTGTATTGAAGTGACCAAGTATGAGAATGTACACTGATTTAGTCTGGAGGGTCATATCAAGTTCTTTATAGAGTTTTTGTACTATTTTACTCTCAACAGTCAATGTTGATGTATAATGTTGCCATTATTTTCATTATGGTCTTTTTGCAAATACTTACTATTATTGCAATATATAATGACCAGATGTCCCATAAAAATTATTCTTGTAGTCCTTTAATATATGATAAAATCTGTTTCAATAACTTTGCCTCTCAAATAAGTATCTGTGAACTAATGTTCAATTTAGCTCCAACTTCTTTCTTTTGGTTTTATTTTTAGTAGCAGAGTCAAGATTGATGTAGTTGTCTGTAGCTGTCCGTCATCAGAGAAGGATCTCGTATTTGTAGCACAAACAGTCAAATTGAAGGTTATTGATGGTCTAAAAACTGTGTGATTCTTACCACCCTTTGCTTCATTTTCTGGTACTCTGCATAGTCACTGGAAAAACAAAAGGAATCTGCATAAGACTAAAGATCATTTAAATTTTGTCTTTGCTGCTTTGGGTTGCCATGGCCAAAAAAAAATCATAATAATAATCATCACAGCCAGGTGGCTATACTACTAGCAATGCGCCTCTCCACAGTTCCCTTGGTTGGTCTTTGGAAAACAGACTTTCTTGCCAAGGCCCATCCTGGAAGCCTTTTCAACATTGTATAATCTGCCAGAGTTTATGCTCCATTGGCAGAGCCTCTGAGAACCCAGGGTCACCTCCATGCCACAGTGTGGCATTAAAGAACCAACATATCTTGTACAAAATTGTACACTTAACAGTTATAAGCAAATGACTCTTTTCACATTTCAATCACAGAAAGGCATCTTGTCTAGTACTGCTAGTTCTTTAAAAGATCTTTCTGATTCTCCTGATGCATAAAAGACCTAGTAATAATGAACACATAGGTCCCGTATTTAAATTATGACAGGAAAAAAAAATCTAGAATCCTAGATCTAGAAAAAAAATTATCCTTAACCAAAACAAGGGAGACAAATGTAATTTAATTTACATGTATTTATATAGTTGAATCTACATAAGTAATTCTTTACATCAGATAATTTCCTTGCTTTCAATCTTTTTTGGTGAACATTTTCTTAGATTCTCATTTAGGTCCCATTTGATCCTATTTCATAGGCTTCTCCTTTTCTTTTTTGTTCTATTTTTTTTTCTTTATTCTAGTTTAAAAAAATTTTTTTTTAAATGCTGGCATATTTTGCAGCAGACTTTCTGAATACAACTCATTTTCCAAAACAGAAATAGAGGAGTGAGTCATTTGGATATATTCTGAAACAAAGATTTTAAAATCAGATTATGTAAATGGTCTTATCCCTTTAGCCCTTAGTAACCCTTAGATGATTTTAATACTGAAAAGCTACTAGAATCATTTGGATAGCAGGCCAGCAGCCTCCCTTGGTCCCCACCATTAACCCAGAATTAGAATAAACTCTCATTTAAGATTCGAAAAGGGGTTTAAGTACTTTATTTATACTAATAAATACTTGATGGTAGGTTGAGACAGGAAGCAGATCAAAAGATATTAACACAATAAATTGCAGGGTGAGGGACCTAAGAATCTGGATTCTCTGATTTTATTGCTGTCAGTAGATATTCATATTGTGACAGAAGCTTATGATCTGTACTCAAGGGTACAAGTTGTTTTCAACCCCATCCCCCCCACATAAACATAGGACATTATTTGCTTTGTACTAAATCTTTCCTGATAGATATATAAAAATACTTTGCAACAGAGTGTTAGGGGACTAGAACTGTGAGGATAGCAGAGATTATTAGAGCGATGCCTTCCCAGAGCTAGACATGCCCTCTGGCTATTTGACACAGTATGTGCATCTTGCTTAAATGACACTGCAACTCCTGCTTGGTTCCCTGTTGAGTCCTAGTGATTTGAGGTTTGTATTGAAGATAAAAGAATGTCAAGGGGATGGAATCTTGTTCAGGATCCTCCTCCTTGCTGGGCTATAAGAGTGTGGCTTCACCCCTCTTTTATCTTTTTGGGCCCTTCTCTTGTTGCATATCTTTTTTCCTCTGAATTCCCAGCACGGAGATAAAATAATTTCTCTCTCCTTCCTGTAAGCACATGGCAACGGGGAACACGTGATTGTGAACCTTAGTTCCTGGCATATTTCTTCTACCTTGATGTTTTCTTTGCTGATCTCAGGCCAGGAACTAATGAACCTGAGAATGGATTTTGCCAACTTTGGCAGATACCTTACGGGTTGAGAGTTCCTACATTCTAGATCTGGGACAACCAGAGGGAGGAGAATTCTCAGAGAAGATGGGCATCACCAGCAGAAAGCCCAAACCATGCTCTAACCAGGAGCCCTGGACTGTGTGAGTTGCTAGCATTAAGTCCTTCAAAGTGAATGTGAAATGTCTGTTCAGCCTTACAAAAATCCTTTATCTTTTGGAGGCAGAATAATGAGAGTAATGGACTATTTTGGACTATTTTATGTTTCCTGTATTTTTTAGCATGCGTCTTTGAATTATTTAGTCATAAGAATTTTCTGTCATGTAAGAAATAAAGATCTGTCCTATACCTGATATTCAAATTGTACTTTTCTAGGAGTGACTCTGTTATCTGCATTTTGGGGAGACCTATACATGAACCATTCCTAGATATTTCCTTGGAGTTTTACTCTGAGTTGGGGATATGAGTAAGAAAGTAAAGAAAGCTTGATTCTCTTCTAGGTAATTAGTTCCAGGTAAGATTAATTTCAGTCTATTTGAGCTCAGAGCTGCCATTCCTTGGGGGGAGAGGGCTTCCTGGACCTTAGGTCACATCTATAAACTTTCTCTCTTTTGCAGTTACAACTCTTTAGGTTAGGTTGGATGGGGAAGTTAGTTGGATTGGGATTAAATTGCTCTGGATAATACACAAGCAGACAAATCTGGATTTAGTTCCATCTTTAACGCCCAAGAGCTATCAGAATTGTAGGGGAGAGGCTGACTAAAAGAAAAGATCAATCAAGTCACCCCTCCCAGTCCACAGGATGTAGGGAATAAGTAACAAAGAGATGTTAGAGTAAAACTCTTCCAGACTTTGAGGGACCAACAGTCAAGTCTTTTAGAGGATCTGAAACTTTGGTCTATTTGCATTTTCTGAATATTGTACCCTTTTTAGACTTTTGTTGGTCCATTTACATATGAAAGCCTCAGTTTTGGATGTTTTGAGAATAATCTTGGCCCTTGGCAGAGATGGTGAGAAGACTATCAACCCCTGAGAAGGACTCAGCTCCTTGTTTTCTCTTGTACCTTTTGGAGAGTGTAGCTAGGTAGGGGGAAGGGATAATCTCTCTCTCTTTTCCCACTCCCATTAGCAGGGCTCTTTTTTAGCAGAAGCAGTTGACCATAGGAGAGGCTGAGCTTATGAGAGGTCAGTTCTGGAGGGCCCCAGGGGACTCAAGTCTTTGAGAGAAATGGAAAATCTGCCCAGAGTTGAGTATACTGCTGGTCCCATAAGCACGTCAAAATTCATTTGTCCAAAAAATAGCTCATTTTTCCACATCCTGCACCCCCAAATTCAGCCTTCTTCTTAACTTCCTTGTTTTTCTGACCAGGTCTCTACCATCTTTCTCACTACCTGGTATTCCTTCCTTGGTGTTATCCTCACCTCCTTACTCTTCCTAAATCCTTTCATAGACTGTCAAATCTTGGCATTTTTACCTCCACAGCATCTCTTGCATTTGTCTTTTTTCTTCATTGCCCCAGTCCCTCCTCTAGATTGCACCCCTCATTTCCTCTTGCCTGGACTGTTGCAATAGCGTCCTAATTTACTTCTCTGCCATAAGTCTCCCAATCCATTCTCTACAAAGCTGCCAAAGTGTTTTCCCTGAATTTAAAGCCTGGCCATGTCACTTCTTTACTCAGTAAACATGTTTATAACTTCAATGAGCAAATATAATCTCTCTGGCATTTAAAACTCTACCTTTCCAGTTTCATTAGACATTATTCCCCTTCATGTTATATCCATGTACATGACATAGGTTCATCCTAAGCATCCTTCATAAACAACACTACTGCCCATATCTGTGCCTTGCACTGGCATTCCGGGAGTACACTTCCGTTCTAATGCTACTTCTTAGAGTCCCTAATTTCCTTCATGGTTCAGCTGAATCATCCCAGACATGAAGAAGTGAAAGACATAAAGTCTTTCCTATTTCCCCCTTTCTAATGCCTTCCCCAACTAAATTACCTTGTTTCTATTTGCCATGTGTATTGTATATGTGTATATATTTTGTCTCTATGTGTGTGTTTACACATATATATATGTATATATATATACACACATATATATGTGATATGTATTTTGTATATATATCCTGTCTCCCCACTATATTGTAAGCTTTTTCAAGGCAAACCCCTTTTATTGTTGTCTTTGCATATTCAAGGTTATTACAATGCTTGGCACATGGTAAGTTCTTAATAAATGCTTGCTGCTTAACCTATTGGCACTAAAATAATGCTTCTAATATTTTGTGAAAGCATTCAGAAGTACCTTGGCCCAGAATTGCTGCTGAACCCAAAGCTGGAGATTAGAGAGAGCTTATCCAGGTTCTGCAGCTACTTGCCTGGTTCAGGAGTATGTTTAGGGAGCCCAGCGGAACGGATCTCACAGCAGAGATGGTTAATTCCATGAGGACATCGTGATAGGGTATCAAAGGCACCCTGCAACACCAGGAGTCTTAGTTGCCTGGGTCACATAGATTCCCTTTGTGTGATGTAGTGCTACACATGGAGTCAGAAAGACGAAGGTTCAGATCCTATTTATGACACTTTTTAGCAGTGTGAAGATGGGCAAGTCAAGTCACAAGTTCTTTCTTTCTCTTTAAAATGAGACTGGCAGACTAGATGGTCTGCAAGGTCTTTATTGGCTCTAAATCTGTGACCCTAAGAGTGAATTCCCACTCTTCTCATTGATACTGTATTTGTGATAAGATTATGGGAATAATGGTTCCTATGGCATTTTAGAAAATGCATTTGACTTGAACTAATTGTGCATTCTGATTGACTTTGATTAGAGAAAATGTTACACTGATGGAAACTTGTGAACTAGAATTCTAGGAGTACAGACCCACACAGTCCCTTGAACTTGAGGCAGTTGACGATCCAATGTGAGAAAAATTTTGGGTAGGGGGAGTAGCCCAAAAAATATACTATCGAATATTTCTGTTAAAAGGAACTTAGAGATCTGTTAGGCCACCTGCCAATGTACACATTTTACAGATGAGAAAACTAAGACCCAGAAAAGTTATGTGAAACTTCTATTTTCTGGGATCCAGTTGAATGAATCAAACCTCTTCTACAAGATAGTCTTTCCATCTCCCTATTAAATTGACTCTTTTCATGGGTAAACACTGCCAATTACTTCAACGGATCCATGTATGGCATCATTTCTAGTACCCTAATTATTCTAGATCTATTTATGGAGGGATTTTAACTTGTCACTACCCTGTTTGAGATATCATGCCCACTGGTGAATGCAGTATGGTCAAATAAAGGCAGGGTTGAATATATCCTCTTTCTTTGTGTCATGTTACAGAATTTTGGAGTTAGAAAGAATCTCAGTGGACATCTTGTCCAACCTGTATCTGAAAAGGAAGTCCTGCTATGATGTATCCAGCAATAATTTGGTTGCTGCTTAAAGGCCTTCACAACTTTGCAAGCAGCCCTTACCAATTCTGACCAGTCTTAATTGTTAGGATGTTTTTCCTAATGTTGAATCTTTTTTTTTTTTTTTTTTGCCGCTTCCACCCATTGCTCCTGGTTCTGTCCTTTTAAGCCAAATCAAACACATCTAATCCCTCTTCTCCACGATGACAGTATTTGCGCATTTGAATGCAGTTATTGTGTTCTTTGATTCTCCTCTTTTTCAGTCTAAACATCTTTTAGACAGTTGACCTATAAGATGGACTCGAGGTCCATTGTTATCCCTCATACAGTCCTATGAACACTGCAGTTTATCAACGTCCTTCCTAAGCAGAATGGCTAGAACTGAACATAATACTCCAGATAAGTTGGGGAGAGCAGAGAGGGTCTATTTACCCCATAATTTCTGGAAGCTCTTTGTGCCTCTCCTAATGCAACTAAGGATCATAGCCTTTTTAGATACCATTTCTGACTTATACAGAGATTAAATTTAAGATTAAAGTCCACTGAAACCCCCAGATCTTTTTCAGACAATTGCCTCCCTCATTCTATACTTGTGAAATTGAAGTTTTGAAACCAAGGGTAAGACTGTTACATCTATCCCTATTTAATTTCATCTTGTTTGATTCGGCCCAGTGCTCCAGCCTGTCAGTTATCTTTTTGGATCCTAACTCTATCATTCACCCATAACTTCCAGTTTTTTCAAATGCTGAGTTTGGAGCTGATGCCTATATTCAAGTTATTAACAAAATATCACAGGGCCAAGCACAGATCCCTGGGTCATTCCATTGAATACTTTTGGCTAAGATGATATTAAACCTTTAATAACTACTCGTTGATTCCAAATTATCAAGTCATTATCTGTCTAATTGAATTATTATCTAGTTCATATTTCTCTGTCACCCCCTGTCCCCCTCGCACATTCTTTCATCTTCTAATCCCTTCAAATGGGCTTTTTAAAATGCTTCTTTGGATTCTTTTTTGGTTTTCCTTCTGAATTACTTCCTCTATTTTTTTTTCAAGGATTACTTTATTTTTTTTTGATAACCCAGAGTAGAACACTTCAGTCCTTTTTGAATAATGGGAAATAATCCAGTTTGGTTGATTTGTTTAGAAGAGTGGCATCAAATAGGACAAGAATTACAGGTTGGGGGCAAGTTTTACAAGGCTTGGAATGCCGTGGATTTTTTACTTTACTCCCTATGTAAACCATTGAAAGTTTTGTCTGGATAAATCTCTTCCTAATATTTTAGGAGGATAGTTGAAGAGGTCACCTCACTCTCAATAGGTTTTTCCAACCTATTTAGTCTGTGTGACTGGTAATGGCTATTTACTGTATGTAGCATTCCTGTTCTTTTTAGGAAACAAAATCCCTCAATTACCTGTTCCAAGGAAAGTAGAAGTATATGTGTGGGAAAGGTGTATGGGTGACTAGAAGGCTGAGGTGTTAAAATCTAGAAAATGCTGAAGATGGAGCAGGGGCTGGAAAGCATCACTCCGAAGGCTTCTTTAGTTGCGGAAGAAAGTAGCAGGGAGTCTTTTGAGATGTGTGGTAGTTATTAAAAAGCAAAAAGGATTATTGAACATTAAAAAATACACAGAAGAGAGCAAAAAGAAGTTCAAAAAGGAGGTCCAAACTGGGAAGTGTTGGGACTACATTGTAAAATCTAGTATATACTTTCAAAAAAAAGAGAAGATTCACAGTTTCACATGTAGTCCTCTTTTTCTGCTCTTCTTTTTATGTGGAAATGTTCATGTCCGTTGATGTTTTTTATTATAAAAAAAAATTGGTGGAGAAAGGGAAGGAGTATTCCTTTTTAGCATGAAGCCAGAGCATGTGTGTGACAAGAGGTTACCTTAGTGAAAGCTTAACCCTATCACCTCTATTATGTAACTGATTTAGCATCATCAGCTAGAAAATGTACGGGGTGAGAATATGAACTCACATCTTCTAACTAACAGTCCAATATCCTTTTATTCTTTCCTTACAGACAAGAAAGAGTGATATGAGCTAGAAAAAAGTAATTCTGGAGATCATAGGTCATAACCTTAGAGCTAGAAGTGGCCATCAATCCAATCCCCTCATAATTTATAGATGAGGAAGTCCAGAAGTAGAGGTTGCTGCTTCTGCAGATTCAAACAGGTAGCAAGTAGTAGACACGGAGATCAAACCCATGTTCTCTAACTCCAGATTTGTGCTTTTTCCACAGCACCTTCTTGCTTGCTTGAAAATACTTGAATGAATAGATTCAAAAAGTAGGCATTAATAGCTCAATGTCAACTTGAGTAAAGTCTGAGGTAGAGTGCCTCAGGGATCTATCCTTGACTTTGTGGTGTTTAAGAATTGAAAACATGAATAGTATGCTTAGCAGATTTTCAAATGAACCAAAATTGGTGGTGGTATTGTTGTTTGTTCAATCATTTTCAATTATGTCCAACTTTTGTGACCCCATTTGGGTTTCAAATGCTGCTTCTGACAAATACTGGCTGCATGACCCATGGGTAAATCACTTAATCTCTCAATACCCCAGATAACTGTTGTGGCAACACAATATTCACAGTGCTGATGGCAACTGTAAATATGCAGACATAATCCTCAATGACAAAATATAACAAACTCTCCATATAGAAGACAGAAGCAAAACATTTATTCAAATACCAGAAAGTCAAATCCATCATAGTAGCAAAGAAGTTAATACACCATAGCGCAACATAAAGCCACACCATCCTTTAGTCTTCCCACAAACAAACACTCACAAGCCTAGCTATCTCCTTGGGTACTTCCTCTCTCTCACCATCTAGCTCCTCTGACTCCCTATTTCCTGTGGACTCTGCTCCAACCTTCAGCAAACTCCTTCCACCACAGGCTCCATGTGATTATATTCTACCCTTTGGGGGGCGGGGAAACTCTTCAAATCAGGGAAGGTCTTCAAATTTCCTTAGGCTTATTAAGGGTCAGGGAAGATCTTCAGATTCCCATTTACCATTACAATAACTCTGTCAGATTATAAATTGGAGAGTAGATGAAGGCTTTTTATTGCATAGTTAGTTTCCTTCTCAGAGAGATACCTCTAGCAATGAAATCACAGATACAGTCCCTGTTCCTGTCTACTTCCTTAGCTACCATAGAGGCATGTTGTTACTAAGCCTTTAGGAAAACTTCTCAAGGGACTTTGAAATCTTGGAGGAAATGTAGAATGTTTATATTTCTATTTTCAACTTGACTTGACACGGTGAATTTCAGGCTGTACTTGCAAATAAACTCGTGCTTTAGTTAAAAAAAATACATATAAAAATATATACACACATATACATGCACACATTTATACACATACATATATATATGTATGTATGTGTGTGTGTGTATATATATATATATATATATATATATATATATATATGTATGTATGTATGTATGTATATGTATGTAAATGATTTGGGCATTAAATCTCCAGAAGGAAGCTGGGTGTTCTAGTGTGTTCCTACTGCTGAAATTCTCAGTATATGTTGAACCCAATTAAAAAAAATCCTACCACAACAGTATCTATGTAATACAATATGTCTGAAACTCAGCTAACAGCTCATTTATTTCCAGTAATATTCCATGCAATGTCTGAGTACAGCCAAAGAGTTCAACCACTTCTCTAGAGTCTGTTGTAATGGATTTTTATTCAGAAGGAAGTTTAGGCAAATCATTCAACTTCTATGAGTCTCAGTGTCCTTATCTGGAAAATGGAGCATTTATGCCAGGTTGCTGGGTTTCCTATCTTACCATTTGTCTTCGTATCTTGGGAAAACAAAACAAAACAAACCTCATTAGATTCTTTCTCAGACATCATAAGTGTCTTGGTTGTAGTGATTGGTGGGGGTGAGTGGGGTGGGGAGTAAATGAATCAGGCTAATACAGGAAATTCAATTTTAGTTTCTAGACTAGCTAAACAAACCAAAGTACCTCATAGGTACTTAAGGTACTTAAGAAAGTACCTCAACGAAGTTAACTTTTCAATAAAATGTAAACTTCATGAGGACAGAACAGTTTTGTTTTCATCTTTGGATCCCTAGCACCTAGTGCAATGCCATGGATATAGCAGGCATTTAATGAGTGTTTCATTTTTATTTTAGCCTTTTTCCTGCACTGGGCTGTAATGGCCTTGAAACCAAAAAAAAAACTTTGGTTTAAGTAAATATCTCTGGTATATACAAGCCCACATGTCCGTGGCAAGTTACTTAACCTCTCAGGACTCTAGGTGAATGGTTTTCAGTGTAGCATTATTCTTTTGGTTCCTTAGACTCTTTTCAACAACAAAACAAATGTGAACTCTGAGGATAATTGAACATACTATTCATAATATTCTGCACTTATTTACTGTGTTAGGTGCCATTAGAAAGCTTTTATTGAGAACCCTTTGGTGTACCACTAAATGGGAGCCACTACTCTCTAGGTAGTTCTTCAATTGCAGAGATGGTACTGGCCCCAATTGGCAGAGGGAGATGACTTAGCTAAAAGTTCTCTATACTGCTAAAATCAAACGTCCTCTCCTTATACCTTTTTATTTTTTACCTAGGATGTCATTAATGTAGGGAATTACAGCATGGAAATCCTTTCCAATAATGCAGATCAAGCAACCCATCTTTAACTTATTGCCTTGGAGAGTTACATAGGGGCTCTGAGAGTTTTACTGCTTTGTCCAGAGTAGATATCAAAATTATTTAGGTTAGTAGGTATCAGAGGTGGAAATTGAATCCAAGGCTTACATACTATCTCATGCTACCTCTCAACAAATAGTTGTTGAATTAAATTTGGTGAAAGTAAATACAATAGGAAGCAAAAGGCATTCACATATAGCCTTTTGGGTTCATCATCATCTTCGTTATAACCAAATATTCTTGGGATCCATGGAGAGCAAAAAGGATTGCTTTATAGAATTTAGGGGATACATAAACTTAGGTGGGAATTGTAGTACTTCTTTGAATTATTTTAAAAATATTGTTTTGATTTGGGGTCATTGGTTTCACCTGGTTGCCAATAGGGTCTGTGACATGGATAAAAAGCATAGGAAACCAAGATCTAAATATACTAATCTGGTGCTATGCTCAGCAAATGCTCTTCTTCCAAAAATTCATGGAGTAATCTGTTATTTTGTTAATAATTACTTATTTTATGGTATTGTAAGGCTAGAGAAGAAACTATCTTCCCAAAGCTTGGATGACTCCTTTTTCTCAATCCATACTGTGTTCATCCTCATTTGTGTTTTGTGTGAAGAGATTTTGACAAGAGTTTTGGCAAAATTGGAGATTGAAGGGAAGTGTTCATTTCTTATACTTTGGGTTTACACATATCCCTAGAAGCTGAAAATTCATACTCTATTAAAAAACTCCTAGCATTTTTATATTATTGAAGCATTGTTATATTTTAGAATTTTCATACATTAGAACTCATGGATAATTTGAACGATGAACTTGTTATCTTTCATGATTTGTATGAGCAACTAAGAAATGCATTGAGTATTTTACAAAAACATGAAAAAGAAAGCCTTGGATGATACCAGTTTTGCTTGCTTATCTAAATGTTCACCTTTTTCTTGATTAATATCTTGGTTCTTTGCCCTGTGGAATATTCCTAGGAAAGTTTGGGATTTCTGGAAAAGAGTTCCCAAATTTATGTCCTAGATGCTTAGACTCTTCCCTAGAAGTATAGAAAATCAAGAGAAAATCTGATAGATTTTTCTTTGGGATTATAAGAGTTCCATTACTGGCTCTTTAGATACCATTCCTCATGACTCTTGGTTTCTTGTCTTCCCAGGCCCAAGGACATAACTTGAAGGAGAATATTATTAGCTATCAATAGGCAGCACATCTTCATTGAAGTCAGACCCAGTAATTTTTTTCTCTTCTATGACTGTTAGTTGATTTTTAGGGAAACTGGCAATAGTATGTAAGTTCTTAGTATTATTTTTCATTTTTGATTTCACTTTATGCTTTGATGAAGCTAATCCTGTTGTGAGTTTGAATGATCCTTGAAATGTTTGACTTCCACACACCAGTAATTACTGCAATATCTTTAATTATCCTTGAAGTACACTTTTAAAAACTACAGATTTTGAATATTTTCTTCCTTATGTATAATTCATTCTTTAAAAACTACAGAATTAAAAGCACAATAAAAGAAAGCACCACCCATATCACATGTGTATGTGATAAGCATCATTCTAACACTGAACCAACAATGAAAAGGTGGGGAGCCCAGGTTTCATCTGGTCAAGGTCAGATATTCTGAATTGGTTTAAAATCAACAGAAGCATAGATGCATGACCACGACACATATAACAAGATGAAAGGATCAAAATATTTAACGTCCTGAGTAATTTACACACCACTGTATTTGTGGCTCAGTGGAGAAGTCTAACAAATAGCCATATTGTGCAGTTTTTAACAGAAAGTCAGGTTAAGACTCACTGAAAAGAGGCTTGCCATCATCTTCATAAGTAGGAGGGCACATGATACAACATATTTGTACAGAGAGGGCACATGATACAAGCCTAGTTCCTGAATTTTTCACATTCTGTTTTTCTGTGGCATGGAAATGGCTAGAGATAGAACATAGGGAGTGGCACAGTTTGGGCGCTTGGCACCTAATAGATATTGTTCTCTTCTGTGTGTGTATGTATGTGTGTGCATGCACACACATGCACGTGTGTCTTTAAATTCAACACTAAATGCTAGGAGTCAGTTGTTGGCACTTTTCCTGGAGTGAACAGATTGCTTTGAAATCAACTTAGCTGGAAGGTGGACAGCTTATTATTTTTCTTCCTTATAAGAAGTGTTTCTTTCAGCTGTGGAAAGTAAGGAAGAAAACAGTTATGTCAAGAAGCACTGGGAGGATGAGAGAGGGTGGGAGTAGATTTCTCAGAGATTAGTTTATTACAAGCATTTAACTTTGGATAGGGGTGTCCAAGTACATACACTTTTCAGCAAGAACTGGGAAATATGCCATGAGCTGAGCAGGTAGAATCTGTTCTAACAGATTGATGCCCTGTCCTCAAATCTTCAGGCTCTATCTTCTAACATTCTCTGTTACCCACAAATATGTCCATATTTCCCTCATCCTGGAAAAAAAATCACTTGGCCCTACCACCTCCTCAAACTTTTATCCTATATCTTTTCTCACACTGACAGCCAAACTTAAAATAACAACAACAATAGAGCTGCAAAACACTGTCTACTCCCAGTGCTCTACTTCCTACTCACTTCTCGGACCTTTGCAATCTGACTTCCAAACTCATCAATCAACTGACATTGTTGATCTCCAAATTTACCAGTTGCCAAATCTGGTGGATTTTTTCCTCAAAACTCATTTGTGTTTATCTCTGTGAAGTCTGTGATATGTTGACCATCTCTTTCTTCTTGAATAGTGTCTTTCTTCTGTTTTCCCCCCCCCCCCCCCACTTTTTGGAGAGGGGAAGGCAGAGCAATTGGGGCTAAGTGACTTGCCCAAGGTCACACAACTAATGAGTATTAAGTGTCTGAGGCCGGATTTGAACTCAAGTCCTCCTGATTCCAAGGTTGGTGCTCTACTCACTGTGCCCCCTAGCTGTCCCAGTTTGCTGTTATTGTTTTTTGTGTATGACATTATTCTTGCTTGGTTTTTCTATCCATCTAACTGCTCCTGCTCAGTCTCTGATACTGGATCATCATTCATATCACACAGTAACTGCGGGTATTGTTACAGAACTTCTCCTACCTGAAGCCTTTCCTGATGCTTCTTGCTAGTGCTATTGGTGCCTTCTCCCTGATATTATCCCGTGTTTATTTTTCATATACCTATATACATACATGTTGTCTCCTCTGGCTAGACAATAGGCTGCTTGAGAGCAGGGGCACTGAATTTGCATGCCCAACACTTATTACAGTGCCTGGAACATAATAGGTATGAAATATATGCTCGCTAATTGATTGTTCATTACCACTTTCTGAGGCACTGTATGGTCTCTGGAGTGAAAAAAGGATGGCTTTTGTTGGATTCCCTCCCTTTAGTCCTTTTGCAACTATCAAACCCCATTAAAGCTGTTGCTATTTCAGGTTTCTTAAGCTATGGGATAGAGCAACCAGCTAATTAGTGAATGATGTGGAGCTGGTTATTTATGCTATGCTGCCTTTGTTTGGATGGTTTTTTTTCTTTTTAAATAAAACTACGTTAATCTGTTGGTTGCCACAGTTGAGATGTTATAAAATCTTAGGTATCAGAAAACTTCAGTGTTTTAATAATGATATTCATTTAACACTTTAAAATATGCAGATTGTTCTTTATGAACTTACTCCATTTTGCACTTTTGAAGAGTCCTGCAAGGTAGATAGTGCAGGCGATCTTCCCACTTGATAGATAAGGAACCTGAGGTCAGAGAGGTTAGTTACACAGTTATTATGTCATAGGTAAGATTTGAATTTAATCTTCCTGATTTCCAGATCAGCACCCTATCTATTAAGCTGCACAGCTTTTTGCCTTCTCTCTGTAGATTAGTTATGTCCATTTCTCCCATCTATTAGCTTGTTTGTCCATAGTTGTTTGAATATCATCCCGTCTATTATACTGTTGAGCTCTTTGAGAGCAGAGACTGCTTTATGTTTTTATCTCCACTGCTTGGCACAGTGCCTGGTATATAGTAGGCCCTAGATAGGCAAAGGGGCACGCAGGTACTGTAGTTGGAAAGTGAAAAGAAGAGGAATCTGAGATCCGTCATTTTTAACTTTTGTATAATCTATTGGCGCTTTGGTTTTACATGATTTTCGGTTTGTCTGCCAAATGGTTGCCCTTTGGTGAATGTTCCCTTGTGTTGAATTTTCATTTGTTTGATGTAGTAAAGGAACTAATTGTTCTGTAAGACAGAGTTTATCAACACATTTGCCCAATAAGTGACTTTTTGTCTTTACCCAGGAATTTAGATAGCTCAGAAATTAAATTGGGGAAAGAGAAAAGACTTCGATAGAATCCCTCACCAGAGTAGCATATCTCACATACTATATAACACATTCCCCCTCTTCCCCCGCCCCCCAAATCCCACATATTCAAAATATACAGAGCAGCTCTCTTTGTGGTAACAAAGAGCTAGAAATAAAGCGAGCACCAGGCTCAGTTGGAGAACGACTGAAGAAATTTTGGCATATGAATGTGATAATATAACTGAGATTTAAAAATGTTTAATGGGGGGAACTGAAAAAAAAAACCCAATCCAAAAACAACAACAAACAAACAAACCATGGCAAGTTTTACATAAATAAACAGAATCAAAAGAACAACGTACACAATGCCTATAAAAATGGAAATGAAGAGATCATTAAAAGGAAGCCAGACTCTGAGTAATGGAAAACCAACACTGAGTCCAGAGAATAGCTAATGAAACATTATACTCTCCAGTAGGAGACTATAAAGGCAGAAGCTCACGTAGATTGTTAGATGTGGTAACTGTATTGGTTATTTTTCTCAACTATTTGCCTTTTCTTTTAAATAAGAGAGGGTTCAATTATAGACTTGTATTTATTATACTTAGAAATATGTTTGCTATTAAAACAAAAGGTATAAAAATAATGTGTAACTTTCCAAGATCCAGTTTTGAGTTCTTTTCATAGACAACCCCTTTTTTGATGAATGAATAAATGAAAAAAATTATTAGTAAATTGGTATATGCCAGGCACTCTGACTAAAACTACAAAGAGCAAGAGACTACCTGTCCTCAAGGAGCTTATTCTAGTAAGGGAAGTCAACACATAATAGGGGAATGGTGGCCAAGAAGGGTGTTTTGATTGAAGACTGTAGATTTTGAATTGGAAGGGATCCCAGAGTTTATCTAGTTCAGTTTTACAGAGGAGGAAACTTAGGGCCATTGAGGTTAATTTATGCCCAAGGTCATACAGATAGTGAGTTGGTTGGTCACACACATGTATAGTGAATCATAACAAATTTCTACGTGGGTCATGTTCTAAAATTTTTAAAAAATATTTATTTTCCTTTCTGAGTCTTTCACCTCTTTATCAAGAGACGGGTGGCACATTTCTTCATTAGTTCTCTGGAATCTTGGTTGGTCATTATGCTTATAAGGGTTTAGGGCATGACATTTATATACCTTAAGTGGTTTATCTATTTTCCAACTTATGGGAAATTCCTTAAATTCCTAGTTTTTGCCAACTCAAAGAAAGCTATAAATATTCTTGTATATCCTTAGAATTTGTTTTGCTTAGGACTGATTCCTCCTTTTGCGTAGCGATGTGGCACAGCGGATAGAGGGCTGAACCTGGAGTCAGTAAGACTCATCTAGTCTCAGATACTGTGTGACCCTGGACAAGTCATTTAATCCTGTTTGCCTCAGTTTCATCATCTGTAAAATGAACAGGAGAAGGAAATGATAAACCATTTAAGAGTATTGCCAAGAAAATCTCAAATTGGGTCACGAAGAGTCAAACATGACTGAAAAATGATTGAACAAATCCCTCCTTTTATTTGCCTCCTTTTCTTCCTATTTCACTGTTGAGTGAAACGTATTTCTGTAGCCAAACTTCTTGTGTGTGTGCGTGTGTGTGTGTGTATGTGTATATGTGATATTCTTCCTTCTTTTGACCTTCCTTCTTTCTGTAGGGAAGGTTTGGGTTGGTCCTGTTGATACTTTCTTGGGAGTATAGAGTTGTGCAGGATCTCAGGGACATATTAGAGATGTGCAAACTTTCAGTGATCCCAAAGTGGTCTGATCCAGGGCAAAGTCTTATTGTTGCTCCTCTGGCTTGAGTTCTGCAAGTTCTTGACTGATTTTGTTCTGTGTAAGAGTAGATTGCTGCTGGACTCCATTAAAGATGCAGAATTGTAGGCCTCCCTTTTTTTCTGGGCTTTTCATCCTATTTATTCCTCCACAGGCTGGACTTGTGCCTGTGGTCTGAGCCACACCATTGCTGCTGCTCTGCTGGCTTCTGAACTTGCTTCTTTCTCTATGCATTGCCTAGGGACTCGAAATGCCGCTGTCCTTTTCTCATTCCACCCTGAATCTGCAACTTGAGACTGGACACACTAAAGTTGCCAGTTCATACCTGTACCCATCATAGTGCCCTGGTGTGGGTCTAGGTATGCCTCTCATGAGTCTGAGACTTCCTCTTGCTCTGGTGTATAGCCTCTCTCTGGGTGATGGAATGCTCTGTTACAGTGTGCTCCTGGCCCAGCTTTGTCTCCATTGTTCAGTCTCTTCCTTATCTCTCTCCCTGTGCTGACATGAGCTAAAGTAAGGACTTATTATGATTTTTTTTCCCTATCAGGATTCAGTGCATTTTCTAGATCTTTTAGGGAGAATTTATGGAGAGAATATGACCATATTGCTTTCCTTTACTCTGGTATCTTGGACTGGCCTCCTACACCACATACTTTCTAATGGGTCTGCTCTTCTATTGTATGAGGTTGAGAATGGCAGCAGGGGAAGGTTTTCTTCTTCTTTAACCAGTGTCTGTGACCTATGAAGTATTAGCTCTCTATGCCACTTGTCACTCAGAAGGTAGAGGCCAAGTGACTCATTTGGGTAGGAGGAAAAATAAGCAAAAGGTAATGCAGATATGTGTGTGACTCAGGTGCAGAAAGATACTTGGGAGAAGTAACCTCAGGATCATAAAATTTTGATCTAGAAGTAAGCAGAGAGATCCTTTAATCTTGCCCCCTTGTTTTATAGACAAAGGAGCTGTTAAGTAGAGAGCTTTTTGTAGTTGATGGAATGCTGGACTTAGAGTCAAGAAGACCTACTAGGTCCAAATCCTGTCTCTGATGCTCATTAGCTGTATTTGGTCATTCGACTGTGTCTGACTTCTTGTGACCTCCTGTGGCATTTTCTTGGAAAGTGGTTTGCCTTTATTCCCCAGCTCATTTTACAGATGATGAAACTGAGGCAAACTTAGCCAGGGTCACACAACTAAGTATCTGAGGCCATATTTGAACTCAGGTGTTCCTGACTTCAGGTCGGGCACTTTATCTACTGTGTCGCCCAGCTGCCCTTAGCTGTATGACACTCTACAAATTACTTAGGCTCTTTGAGCCTTTGTTTCTTCCTCTGTAAAATGGGGAGAATAATACTTACCTCACAAGACTGTCATGGCATTTAAAAGAGACAATGTTTATTGAACATTTTGTCAATTTTAAAGTTTTGTATAATTTTCAGTTATTGTTATGACTTGCTCAGGTCATACAGGGACATATCCAAAGTTCCCCACAAACATAAAGATCAGAGAGGTACTTCTAAGCATCTAACCCAGCTTCTTCGTTTTGTAAAGAAGGGACCTGAGGTCCAGATAAGTAAAGTAAAATGCCCAATGTTACATTGATAGTAAGTAGGAGAGTTAGGATTTGAACCTACTTTTTCTGACATAGAATCCAGTTTTCCAAACATTGGAAATCCAGTTGTTTTTTTTAAACTTGCCTGTCTTATCAGTCTATAGTAGCTGGAAGAGGGCAAAGCCAACGATTGAATTGGGGTTACATTTAGTAAGAGCTGTGTATGTAACACTGTACTAGGCAGTGGGGGAGGTCTTTAGCCTAGGTAAGATATGCTTCCTATTCTTATAAGAAATGCAGTATAGTTTGGGGAAGGAATAGGAAGTATTATAATTAAAATACAAAAGAAGACAATGAGATCAGGTTTATGGGAAAGGGAAAGGTGGTCTTCAGCTGTGGGTTGCAGGGAGAGGGAGGAACAGGGAAGGCTTCTAGGAGGGGATGATATTTGGTTTGGTCTTTGAAAGATGAGAAGAAATTCAGTAGGTGGAATTAAGGAAAGGTGGTGACCCTCTAACAGTGGGTGTTAGTAGGTCAAAGTAGTTTTTATGTAGGTGCCATTTTGTATTTCCTCTACCTACTTATGCCTCCATTACTCTTATTTTGTTGTCTAAATTTTTTTTCCTGGTTTCTTCTCCATAGGTCGGAAGCGGAACCCTGGGCTGAAGATTCCAAAAGAAGCATTTGAACAGTCTCAGACCAGTTCGGCGTAAGTTTTCAGAGCCTTATTGCTTGCAGAGACCATTGGATAATTTGTGCATTTGTGGGTGACCTGCTGACACTAGGAAGTCCATTCTAGAGAGGGTGTGGGGTGCTCAATTGGTTATTTTATTATTTCAATTCCATGTGATTCAATTACTGCGGCCACTTCCTCTGCCAGTGCAGACTCAGAGAAACTGTGAGTTTATAGTCACTGTCTACTATATTATAGTGCTTAAGAGCTGCTGTGATCAAAAGATTCATCATCTGGGGGGCAAAACTGATGATGAGTCTGTCTAAACTTGGCTAGGTTGGTCCTTGGATAACAAGTTTTAGAGTCTCTCACTGTGCCATTAGGATCTCAGAGCTTACAATAACCTTTGAGAACCCAGGTTCACCTCAATACCATGATGAGGCACTGGAGGAGGAATTTAGAGAGGAATTTCCTAGTGACAGCCAAGTGATGTTGTTGGACCTGGAGTCAGGAAGACCTGAGCACATATCCTTAGCCTCAGATACCAGTTGTGTGACCTTTGGAAAGTCACTTACTTAATCTATGTCCGCCTCAATTTTCTCAGTTGTAGAATTGGCTTAATAATGGCACCTATTTCACAGGATTGTGGTGAGGATAAACTGCAAATCTTAAAGCACTCTAAAAATGATAGAATTTGCTTGTTAAAGGATTGAGCCCTGCCTGAATGTCACTGGATGCAGCCAATAGGTATGGATGCAGGACTCTTTATATCTGTGTCTTTGAACAAGGAACTGATTATTGAATGTGAGAATTAATGTGTGCTTAATTCAAGTCAGCAGTCATTTATTGGTTACTTAACTATGTTCAAGATACTATGCTAGGTGCTAGGGATTCAAAGCCAAAATGTTCCTGCCCTCAAGAAGCTTACATTTTATTGGAAATAAGGTGGGAAAGATACAACATGTACATAGACAAGCATTCTATGAGAGTGAGAATGATGGGGCAAAGGAGAAAATAGAGTACTTTTGGAATATCTGGGAATTTTATGTATTTTTTTGGAGGGGGGGCAATTCAAGTCAAAGCAACAAGTATGTATTATGTGCCTACTATATATCTGCAGTCCTATACTAAATGCTGGGGATACAAAGAAAGGCAAAAACATTACCTATTTTTAAGGCTCTTGTGATTTAATGGAGAAGACATTGCATAAATAGCCGCCTACAAACAAGATGGGTACAGGATAAATTGGAGATACTTTTAGAGGGAAGGCACTGGTGTTGAGGAAGCTCCTAGTAAAATTGGGATTTTAGCTGGGAATTGAAAGGAGGTAGGGAAGCCAGGAGACAGAGATGAGGAAGAAGAGAATTCTAGGAGGAATCTTCATTAGTTATGAGGTTTTGCCTCAAAGAGGTACAAGTTTTAGGCAGAAGATAATGAAACATCCTTCTCCATTTCTTGTTGCATAAAAATATCCAGCCAAACTATTCGGACCAATCTTAGGGAAGGCATTATTACAGTATAACCTGCTAGCTTGAAGACTTTCAGTTCCTGCTTTTGGTCAACTTGATGGCTACAAAGTCCTGAAAACAAATGAACTGATTAATATTAGAAGTATAGAGAATTAGGTTAGGTAAACAAATTTTATTCTCAGTTATGTTCCAAATTGTGCAACTTTAGGGAAGTTTCTTTTATATAAATTCAACAAATGTTGGATTGAGTACTTAACTGCCTAAGGGTACTAAGCTAGGTGTTGGAGGAGATGGAGAGATGAATAAAGTAGACCCAACACTCAAACTTACAATCTAGTAGTGGGACATGTTTGAGGGGGATAGAAAGAAAGGAGAATTTGGACTTGAGTTCCCAACGTGCCAACTCCCTTCATCAATGCAGATCAGCAACCTATCTTTAATTTGTCTTCTTATGAATTCGTTTTGAGTCAATGAGAGGTTCCTTGCCTTATCTCTTGATTGCCAGTATATATCAGATATAGGGCTTGAACCCATATCTCCCTAATTCTAGGACTAGACTAAGACATAAATAACTTTAACATAAAACTTCAATTTCTTTGTGCCCTGATTTCTCTCATCTACAAAATAAAAGAACATTTTCTTATTAGGTAAAGGTTTTTATGATACTAATGTAGACATATAGACTCATTGGATTTTGAAGCTGTAAGGAAGGTTAGAGATTATCTGGTTCAGCTTTATTTTATACATGAAACTGAAGGCAAGAGAAACCAAGCAACTTCCCAAGGTCACACAGTTCTTTAATTTCCAGACAATGTATTCTCTTGCCAGGACTGTATTGCTGCTATTTGAAAATGCTTTGTGCTTTTAGAAAGAGAAAATCATCATAAATTTTTTTTGGGTGATTATGTGATTAAAAAAGTATTTGTTCTTATTCTTAAACATCATTATAGTTAATGCTGATGGCAAAATAAACTTTCAAGGTGAAGAATGGGTGATTGAGTTTTAGAAATGTAAGCCACAAAGCAAAATCTTCTTAAAGAATTCCCCTAAATTTCAAATTATATGTAAATGCCATCGCTAATTTTGCTATAAGTCTGTGCATGCATGCATAGCAAGGACACAATACATTTTTTTTTTTTTTTGCTTTTTAGAGGGCAGTTGGGGTTAAGTGACTTGCCCAAGGTCACACGGCTAGTTTTTGTGTTAAGTGTCTGAGGCCGGATTTGAACTCAGGTACTCCTGACTCCAGGGCCGGTGCTCTATTCACTGCGCCACCTAGCTGCCCCCACAATACATTTTTAAGGTAATTATGGGGGTTGGAAAGATTAGCTTCATTTTCTTTATAAATAGAAATATTAACATTGGGTTTTGAGATAAAAAACGTCATTATCTCAGATTCAGATCTTATTTCCTGTTTTCAGATCCCTGTTATTTAATATTATTTAATGAAGTTTTCCCTTTTTTTCCCCTTAAAAAGTCAATAAGGATAGGAGATGATCTAAATGAGTTAAGGAAAATCCATGTTCTTTGAGTACAATATTACAATACTATGGGAGTATATATAATGTCTCTTTCCTTGGCAAGAACCACATGATGTGTGTGTGTGTGTGTGTGTGTGTGTGCATGCCTGTGTGCACACATGCACACATAAACTTCTGATTTGCAATTCCTTTCCAGAAGAACCAGAAAAATATATCTCTAGAGCCCATCACAAACTGAAGGTTCAGGTTTATCATTGTCTTTTCCTTGTTGTTGCCTGTTCTATATTGTTTTTCTCTATCAACAATGCCTTGTTTTACACATTTCATTATTTTTATTACAGTTGTTTTCCTTTATAGGGATAGGGGCTGGGCTTACGACTTTATTAGTATAGGGAATGCATGACTGATGAAACTCCTTCTGTTAATACAGGTTGGTGCCGTTTCTTGCACCTTCTAGTCCCAGAGTATTGCCTGGCGTACTCAGGGGTTAAATGACTTTGCCCAGGCTCACATGACCAGTATGTGTCAGAGAAGGTACTTGATTCTGGGTCTTCCTGGCTTTGAGGCTGGTATTCTATTATGTTACAATACATGCATACTGATCTATAATTATGTATGTTTTATTTATGTCTGGTAGGAAAAATCTCTCCATTGATGCAGATCTGCAAATGGTTTATAACTCAGAAAATAACAAAGTTGTTTTAGGCACTGAGAGTAGCTTGCCCATGGTCACTGTTGTGTGACTGAAGTGTATGTATGTATCAGAGGCACTATTTGATCCCAGGTCTTTCTGACTCCAAAGACATTCTCTTTCTACATTATGCCATGATACCTCTCCTCTTTTACTTACTTTTTGGTACATAGTTGCAAGGCTCCAATGAGGCATATGGTACAATACTAAGCATGATTCTTTTCAACTCATAGGATCAAGACCTTTTAGTTGGTGGAAAGGGACTCAAAGCAGGGGGAGTGAAATAATGGCTCATATTTTCCATAGTGGAGAAAAATTAAGAAATTGGTGGTTGTTTTTGAGCCTAAGAGAACTTTTTGGATAATAGGTACTTAATAAATAGAACACTGGAATTGGAGCCAGAAGATCCGAATTCAAATCCTGGTTGTGCTGCTTCCTGCCTGTGTGACCTTGTCAAGTCACTTAACTCCAAGGGTCATTTTTGTCACCTGCAAATTGAGGGGTTGGACCAGATGATCTCCACTTCCAAATCCTGTATTATCCTAAATACCTTTTTATTTGACTTGAGGCAGCAAGCTACACTTGCTTATTACTGTTCTGTTCTGGAAATCAGGAAACCATCATTCTCTTTCAACTTCTGCCATATGCCATTTGTATACCCTTTCCAAAGCAACTTAAATTCTGGGGCTGTTTCCTCATCTTTAAAATGTGCGAGTTAGATTAAATGAATCCCAGTTTTCTTGGTCCAAGCTTTTTTTTTTTTAATGATCATCTCTAGGGGAAAGAAAAGTTAAGTGATTAAGCATGTTGATGTTCTTGGGAAGAGCATCAGGGGCCAACTTTCAGTTCTGATTATTTGTCACCACAAGCATACATCTTATTCTTAGATATACATGGTACATAAATGTATGTATCATGAAAAATCTGGAAGTCAGTATTTTGAATAATCACAGAATTTCAGAGTTGGGAAGGATGACTTCAGTAGCCCTGTATTCCAACCAATACTTAAAAAAAGAATTTGCCTTATGCCACATACCTGGCAAGTGGTTATCCAGCCTTTGCTTGAAGATTTCCAATTATTTGCTTTTTATAGAGGTAGCCCATTCCACTTTTTCAGGATTTTTTTTTTTGCATAAAATTTATATATATGCCTATTTGCCATTTTCAACCATTGCTTTTGGTTTTTCTCTCTGGGGTCAAGCAGAATAAGCCTATTTCCATTTCAACAAGGGTGTTTTTCAATATTTGAAAACAATTATCATGTGCCTCCTGAATCTTTTCTTCTTCAGGCTAAACATCCCATGTTCCTTTGACTTCTGTATGTGACATGGACTTGAAACTCTTACCATTCTGTTTGTCCTCTTTTGTGTTGGTAATATCATGTTTCTCCTTTTTAGGAATTATGTATATTGTGAAGATGTTTAATGTTTTATGTTCTTTTTTCTTAGGCCTCCTCGGGATTTAGATTCCAAGGCTTGCATCTCAATTGGAGATAAGGTGAGAGAAAGTCATGTAGTCCAGGAAATACCTGGAGCTAGGCTTTTCTACATGTATAATTTCTCGCTGAGAATTTCAGTTCCATAAACATTTATTAAACACTAGCTACATACAAGGCGCTATGATAGGTGTTGAAAATACAAAGATGGAAAAAAAGCAATACATAACCTCAAGAAATTTATCTTCTGAAAAAAGCAGGAACTTGGCTGAGCTCCCACTCCAACCACCTCCAATGCCTCTAAAATATCACTCTAAACAAATTTTAGAGCTACAGAACCCATAAAGTGACAGAGAGAAATAAATCTCCCACTGAAGGCAGCCTGGCAGGCTGACAGGAGGGGTCTGTCGCACTGAGCTGGGAGCCAAGTACAGTCCCATGTGAGCTGAGTGGGCCGAGACCCTGAGCAGCTCTGACCAGTGGCACAGACTGGCCAGAACAGACTTCAGGAGAGCGAATCACTTGCAGCTATGGTGGTTTCCCAACTTCTAAACCTGTAAACTCTAAAGAGAAAGTAAAAGTTCAGTAGGGAACTCTGTTGGAACTGGGTGAGAGAAGAGTGTGGTCCAGCCCCTGAACCTGGGGTGAGCGGTGGAAGAGGCACAGTGGCTGCAGCTGCTGCCATGTGACTGCCTCCAGAGCTCCTGGCCTGCAGATCATTGGGGGACCAAGCGACCATTCAGAGGGTAATTGCTCTTGCTTTGATCTGCTTGCATCTAGGTTGCAGTCTTGGGTGGTGGTCCTGGGGTGAGTGTGCCAAAGCTTGTAGTTCCTGTAGAGAGGGCGCCCTCCTCATAGCTCTGTGAACTGTGAAAGCCACAGCAATTTGGGATACAGCTCTCTCTGCTCTGGAAGCAGAGTTCTACCATAGGAAAGAGCTCAAAAGTCAAGTAATTAGCTGGCAAGATGAGCAGGCAGAGGAAGTGCTATTGTAACGTGGAATCCTTTTTTGGGGGACAAAAAGGATCAAAACATGGAACTAGAAGAAGACAAGAAAGTCAAAACTCCTGCATCAAAAGCTTCCAAGAAAAATATGAACTTGTTACAGGCCATGGAGGAACTCAAGAAGGGTTTTGAAAATCAAGTAAGAGAAGTGGAGGAAAAATTGGGAAGAGAAATGAGAATGATGCAAGAAAATCATGAAAAGTGAGTCAACAGCCTGCTAAAGGAGACCCAAAAATACACTTAAGAAAATAACACCTTAAAAATAAACTAACTCAAATGGCAAAAGAGGCTCAAAAAGCCAATGAGGAGAATGCCTTAAAAAGTCAAATTGCCCAGATGGAAAAGGAATTTCAAAAACTTACTGAAGAGAATAATTCCTTCAAAATTAGACTGGAACAAATGGAAGCTAATGACTTTATGAGAAATCAAGATATTATAATACAGATCCAAACAAATGAAAAAATAGAAGGCAGTGTGAAATATCTCATTGGAAAAACCACTGACCTGGAGAATAGATCCAGAAGAGATAATTTAAAAATTATTGGACTCCCTGAAAAAAAGAGCCTAGAAATCCTCCATCAAGAAATTCTCAAGGAAAATTGCCTTGATATTCTAGAGCCAGAGGGCAAAATAGAAATAGAAAGAATTCGCTGATTTCTTCTTCAAAAAGATCCCAAAATGAAAGTTCCTACAACATGATAGCCAAATTCCAGAGTTCCCAGGTCAAGGAGAAAATATTATAAACTGTCAGGAAGAAACAACTTGAGCCTTGTGGAAACACAATCAAGAGAACACAAGATCTAGCAGCTTCTACATTAAGGAATCAAAGGACTTGGAATATGATATTCCAGAGGTCAAAGAAGCTAGGATTAAAACCAAGAATCACCTAGCCAGCAAAACTGAGTGTAATGCTTCAGGGGAAAATATGGTAATTCAATGAAATAGAGGACTTTCAAGTATTCTTGATGAAAAAACCAGAGCTGAACAGAAAATTTGACTTTCAAATACAAGAAGTAAGAGAAGCATGAGAAGGTAAACAGGAAAAAGAAATCATAAAGAACTTATTAAATTTGAACTATTTGCATTCCTACATGGAAAAATGATCATTATAACTCATGAAACTTTTCTCAGTGTGAGGATAGTTGAAGGGAATATATATAGTGTATATGTATATATGTATATATATATATACATACATATGTGTATGTGTGTATAAATACATATGTGAGTGTGTGTACATATATATATATATATGTATAGACAGAGGGCACAGGATCAGTTTAATAGGAATGGATGATATATTAGAAATAAAATTAAGAGTTAAGAGAGGAATGTAATGGGCGAAAGAGAAAGGGAGAAATAGAATAGGGTAAATTATCTCATATAAAAGAGGCAAGAGAAAACTGTTACAATGGAGGGAAAGAACAGGAAGGTGAAAGGTAATGGGTCAACCTTACTCTCATTGAATTTGGCTTAAGGAGGGAATAACATATATACTCAATTTGGTATCTTACCCTACAGGAATGTAGGGGGGAAGGGGATGTGAAGGGGAATGATAGAAGGGAGGGCAGACTGGGGGAGAGGGTAGTTAGAAGCACACACTTTTGAAAAGGGACAGGGTCAAAATAGAAAATAGAATAAGTGGTGGGTGGGATAGGATGGAGGGAAATTCAGTTAGTCTTTCACAGTATAACTACTCTGGAAACATTCTGCATAACTACACATGTACAACCTATATTGAATTGCTTATCTTTCCAATGGGTCTGAGTAAGGAGGGAAGAAGAGAAAGAATCTGGAAATTAAAGTTTTAAAAACAAATGTTAAAAAAATTTTTTAAAAATTGTTTTTTACATGCAACTGGGAAATAAGATGTATAGGCACTGGAATGTGGAAATCCATCTTGCCCTACTACTAAATTAGAGGGTGAATGGGGGAGGATATAAAAGAGAACAGATTTGGGGAAGGGGTGGGTATTCAGTAGGCTCGCGATCTTGGGGTGGGATGTAGGGGAAAGATGGGGAGAAAATTTGTAACTCGAAATTTTGTGGAAATGAATGTTGAAAACTAAAAGTATAAAAAATCAACAGGAAAAAAAGGTAATGTTAAATTAAAACTTTTTTTAATCTTCTGGGCAGATATGACATCCACACAAGGACAAAATCTATACAAAACAAGGAAAATAGTGCTCATAACTGAGGAGGTCAGGGAGGGGGAAGATGAATATGAAGAGTCATCATATAGAGGGTGATATACTTTGAAGGGACCTAGGATCAACAAGGCAGAGGTGGGATAGGAGTACATTTCAGATGTGGGGTACAACTTACACAAAGGCATAGAAATAGGAGAATGTTGAGTTATGGAGAACAGCTAGTAGAATGGGTTGATTGAAATTAATTTTTTTTCCTTTTTTTTTTTTTGGAGGGCAGTTGGGATTAAGTGACTTGCCCAAGGTCACAAGCTAGATCTTAGATGTTAAGTTTCTGAGGCCAAATTTGAACCCAGGTCCTCCCAACTCCAGGGCCAGCGCTCTATTCACTGTGCCACCTAGCTGCCTCATGGAATTATTTTTAATTTAAAACTGGGTAACACACTGGAATGGCTGCTACGTGGTTCTATAGTGCATAGAGTGCTTGACCTGAAGTCAGGAAGACTTATTTTCTTGAGTTCAAATGTGACCTCAGACATTTACTAGCTGCATGACACTGACTAAGTCTCTTAACCCTGTTTGCCTCAATTTCCTCATTTGTAAAATGAGCTGGAGAAGGAAATGGCAAAACACTCCAGTATCTTTGCCCAAATGCAATCACAAGGAATTGGATACAACTGAAAAGGACTGAACAATAGCAATAATACCTTGGAGGCTGTGGCTGCTAAGAAGCTTGTGTGGGGAGAGAAGTGGTGTATATAGAAATGTTTATACTATGCATGGTGAGGCAGAACATAGCAATTGTAGGCCTGTTGGAAAATTATAGTCTTGTGTTTGAAGGGAAAAAAAACAAATTTCTTTGAGCAGGAGTAGCTTGAGGCAAGAATACAAACTTTAGTTGGCAATATGTGATAAATTTCAAGCTTAGTCAACACAGTGTGACTGAATTCTCCCTCCTTCCTCTACTTCCCCTCCTCTTTCTAGAATTAACTTAGTAAAATTAAATGATTCAAAGCCTCTACTAGAGGCTTCTTTTGTATTACAGTACAATGGGTACTGTAATAGGCCCTGAAATGTTCTATTACTTAATCATCTGGGTCTTCTCTTCTTGCTGAAGCTATCTCAGTTGCTGTTTCACTATCCTAGAAAACTTTCTACCCATTGCTTGTAGATGTCAGGCAGAGTCTTATTTATTGTAATTTATTTTTTCTCTTTTCTAGAATTTTGAAGTAAAGGCTGATGACCTGGAGCCAATAGCAGAACTGGGACGGGGTGCATATGGGGTGGTGGAGAAGATGCGACATATGCCTAGTGGACAGATCATGGCAGTGAAGGTAGTGAGATGTTTTGTATGGGTGTTTATTTTTCCATTTAACTTAAGAGCCATCTATTTTAGAGGAATAATCCTGCCTTGAAAGTGCTTGAAACAAAGAATCTTTGACTTCTTAGGAGGATTGGCTTATAATGTTTAGGAAGTGTGTCTTCAACCATCTGGAATTCATCAGTTATTGGCTTTGAAAAAACAAACAGCAATCACCTGGCAGCATTGACTCTAATATGAGAAATAGTATGGTTATAGTGGCTAGAACACTAGAGTCATGAAGCTCAATGACTTGTCATTTCACTTGTTCAAGCCTCAGTTTCTTCATCTGTAAAATGAGAATGATAATGTCATCTACCTGACAACTGTTATGTGAATCAAATTCTCATTTTAAAAAATCCTTAATTCTGTTATTATTATTAGAAACTTTAATACTGAGAAGAAAAGTTTCATACCCACTCCTTCAGAGTGTAATTTATGCAAAATTCCTGAAAACAACCATGAAGCTTTTTTTAAAATGAAGTTTAAAAAAAACAGTTATCTTCAATGACAAGAAATCAAGAAGATTTGAAAACAGTGCATTTAACTGTGCACTGTGAAAACAGTGCAATAACACAGAACTAGTACAGAGAATGTCTATAGTCAGACAATCCATTTATCTTTACCCAAGTTGTAAAAAATGACTGAGGGCTCTCTCATAACCAGGACTTTAGTGTACAAACAATGATTATTTTGATTAAATATTCATGAGAATATGAGGTCTCAGTGATGTTGCGTTAATTTACGTTTTGCTACAAACTAAATGTTCAAGATCTCAGAAAACATGGGTGTTGATGTTGATTATTGTCATTTCTTAAATGTTGTTAGATTAAATGATTCCTTCACTCACTTGACTCCTTGTATACATTTATTCTCTTATACGTACTCTATGAAAGGTGCATAGTCTGTTTTTTATCTTTCGCTCCCCAGAAATCAGGAATTTTTGATGTCTATAAAATTTTGAGTGCTGGCTGAATCTTCTATCATACTCACTATGTATTTAGAGGTTTTTTTTTATTTTTAAAGGATAAACTGAAAAGAAAAATATGGCCTGTTGACTTCCTAGAACCCTAATTTAGTTTAAACGGACATTTTTCCTTGTAATTCCCTTTACAGACTTAGAAAGCAAGAACTATTAAGAAATTCTCATAATGTTTGAGGTACAGCTAAAAATTTTTCCCACTTTTTTGAAGAATTAAAAAAAAGAACATTGGATAAAAGTACAAATTGCTTACTAATCAAAAGATATTACCAACCAGTTTTTCCATTGCAAGTTACTCAAGTGTGTCGCATGAATGACATTGCGTATCTCACTCTATCATGGCTCACTTGAAGTGAGAAACACTTTGAATTGCTTTCTCTCTTAGAAGGCCCATCTTGAAGTCTTCTGTGATTTTAGAATAGGAAAACTCGAGTTCCATGCCCTTACTGTCACCAAGAAGAATAACTATGAGTTTTCCCCATAAACTTTTATTTAGCGAATCCGAGCAACTGTGAATAGCCAAGAACAGAAGAGGCTACTGATGGACCTGGATATTTCCATGAGGACAGTGGATTGCCCTTTCACAGTCACCTTTTATGGTGCGCTTTTCCGGGAGGTAGGTAGTTCACCTTTTGGGAGTTTCCAAAGGATGGGGTTTACAGGGACAGTAGCTACTTTGTCTGAAATTTGTCCATATATAAAGAACATTCAGAGCTGTTACCATTCTCTTCACATTTTGAGTAATTTAAAGGATTATGTGATTACTGTGTAGCCAAGTCCAAAAGTTAGCTTGAATGATTGCCCTTTTCACTGATGATAACCCCTCTTTCTCCCTGTCTTGGTTGGCCTTTTCTAGCAATATTGCTTAACTGTGAAGTCTCATTTAGCCAGACTGCCCAAAAGAAACTTAAGATTACCTTACCTTATATTGTGTGTTTTTATTGCCATCATGAGTAGTCTATTTGAAACTTAGAGACTTAATTTCCCCTCTTCCTTTTTTTTTTTTTTTTGCTTTTTCCCTCTGTGTTTTTTTTTTTAAACCTGAAAGATTGAATGAATGTTATTTGGATCACAATATGTACTTTAACTTTATGTCAGTTATTTTGACTGAGAGGACATTTCTGATCCTCAGATACAGAGGCCAGTGTTGGAGGGGACTTGGACTCCAGACTTGGGCTCCAAGATGACTTTAAAATGAAAAGTTTGAATTGAAACTGAATGTTGTAAAGTAATAGAAAATAAGTTTGACCTGAAAGAAGAGATATGAAAAGATACCATTCTCCCACCAATTTGCAGAGGTTGGGTTATAAGCAGAGAAATCCATGGTTTTAAAACATTGCATATAATGTCAAATTTTTTCAATGTATTGATCAATTTTATTGAATCTTTTTTCTCTTTAAAATTTTTTTAAAAAATTGTTATAAGAAATGGTGCTTTGAGGGCCTATAAATAGAAAATATATACAAAGCAGATACCAAAGTTTGGGTAGTGGTGAACACATACCTAAGAAGGCTACATGCTGCATAAAAAGAAGATATATCAATAAAAAGTCTATTTGAAAAAGAATGAAAAGCTTAGGTAACTGATTCTGGTGGATGAGCTCTTGCATTTCACTTTAAATAATTAAGATCTAGTCTACATTACACTAAAGGTGATCTATAAATTCCATGACTTCCAACTTTGCTGTTGTTGGTTTCTAGGGGTGGGACCCTGTAGGTCCTCAAAAGTGACCTTTTGACTGAATCTAAACTTCACAGAACAAAAAGATTTGGATTCATTTGAAAGACTGCAGTTGAGGATTTACAGGACCACATGTGGTCTGGAAGTTATAGGTTCCCCACCCCTTATTTAGGATTTAGAGATAATCCTATTTTGTTCCAAGACTCTAGTATCCCAAGAGGTGGTACTAAAAATTGAGTCTAATAGGACTTAATTAAAAAATTATGGATTAAGCACTTATAACATTTATAATACTATGCTAGGAATTAGATAGACAGACAGACAGACATGAAATAATCCTTGCCCCAAAGGATTTTAGGCTCTCTGATAAATATTCTAGAGATGGGGAGGATTCAACATTTTATTCAATAGGAACTAATGAAAGCAAAGAACATACAAAACGTTCTAGGAGTATTAAAGGAGGTAGAGAGCACCATCAGCTGGAAGGATCAAGTAACAACATGTTTACTTCTCATCCCTGGATGGATGTGAGTTGTTCCTACTCTCTCTCTCTCTCTCTCTCTCTCTCTCTCTCTCTCTCTCTCTCTCTCTCTCTCTCTCTCTCTCTGTCATCTTCTAGGGTGATGTATGGATCTGTATGGAACTAATGGATACCTCACTGGACAAGTTCTACAAGCAAGTCATTGATAAGGGCCTAACTATCCCAGAGGATATCTTAGGGAAAATTGCAGTTTCTGTGAGTAGAACATTTATTGTAATGGAAGCCATTGAAATGAAGGAGTAAAAAAAGTAGTTCAATTTTGGCCTTTTATTCCCCCTCTTTTGGGTAAAGATGGTGCAGAAGACACAATTATACCACTGGCTTTGTTGGTTTTGCCCATAATAAAGTACTTCTTAGAAGTGTATTCATTCGGCAAGACTACATGTTTGGCACTGTAATATTGTCTTTCCCCTCATTTCCTTACTTTCCCTCAATCATTTCTCTGGAAATAGGAGCAGAGAGGATTTAAAAGAGAGGAGCAAGATGAATAACAGCAGGACTGGAGACAAGAGAAAAATTCTGGAGGGCAAAATCTAGATAAGACAAAGAAGAGAATTGTTGAAGTAGATTTAATTCAATTCCACAGACATTTCAGTGTCTTCCAGGGTACTGGTCCAGGCACTGAGGATATAAAACAATAAATACAAAAGAATTTCTGCCTTCAAGAAACTTTCATTCTATTGATAGAGAGTGGGGAGTAGGGGAACAACATTTACATCAATTAATAAATAGAGAATATACATAAAATATATACCAAATAATTGGGCAGTGTGGTGAGCAGCGCTAGTGACTGGGAGAATCAGGAAAGTCAATCAAATCATGTCAAACCAACAAGCAATTTTTAAGCAATTATTTGTCAGGCACTGTGCTTAGTGCTCGGGATATATAGAAAGACAAAAACATTTTAACGTTCAAGGAGCCCACATTGTTATGGTGGTAGACTACATTCAAACAACCAATGAAAAACATACATATAAATTAAATTGGAGATAATTCAGAGGGAAGGTGCTAAGATTATGAATAACTGATGAGAGAGGAAAGTTGATGACAGAGATTCCTTCACAGTTCATGGTGATATTGGATTTGAACCTCTAAAGGTTTTGAAACACAGTTCATATAACCTTAACTATAATTACAAAGTTATTTTTCCTGGGGCATCCTCCACTTGGGCAAATTCCTCTAGGAATCTCATGTCAGGAAAAAGGAATGTGTAGGTAGGTGCTAAATTGTTTCAGGATCCATTTCTCGCTAATAATCGTGTAATGAATTTTTGTTGATTCTTCTTTGCAGATTGTAAAAGCCCTAGAACATTTACACAGTAAACTTTCTGTCATTCATCGAGGTAAGTGTGTGTCCTTTTTGCTGTACACTCTGTCCCAGATTATTAGCCAGTCCACGTGAGTTGTTGCCCATGCCAGAAGTAGGATTAAGCCACATAAAGGAATGAAGGAGTTTCCCTTTGGGATTGGCTAGCAGCCTATTTAAACAACTGTTCTTTGTCTTGGACAAAAATAGAACAATAAGGGATGAACCTAAACTGCAGTGGGAAGGATTTAGGTTAGGAATAAATTGATGCAGAGAATCCCATTACCCATCAGGTAGTGGGAATTCTTTTTGGAAGTCTTTAAAGACAGGGTAGAAGTCCATCAGTGTACATATAGTTCTGCCAAGAGGAAAGAGATGGAACATGATGACTTTGGGAGTAAACTAAAGTTTAGGGACTTTAAATTGAAACAGTATTGTAAAATGACAGAAAATAAGCTTGACCTGAAAGAAGAGATATGAAAGGATACCACTCTTCTACTCATTTGCAGAGGTTGGGGTGTGGCAGAGGAATCCATGGGTTTAAAATATTATATACAATAGCAAGAATTTTCAATGTATTGATCCTAGTTCCTTCATTCAGTAAGTTTGGGTGGATTAGACTATTCTGGTAAAGGCATTATACTAGGTCCTCTGTGTGTTAACTGAAGAAGTAGTTTTTTTTTTTGAGGTGGGTAGCAAGGCAATTGGGGTTAAGTGACTTGCCCAAGGTCACATAGCTAGTAAGTGTGTCAAGTGTCTGAGGCCAGATTTGAATGCAGGTCCTCCTGACTCCAGGGCTGATGCTCTCTCTAGTCACTGCACCACCTAGCTGCCCCTACAAGTAGTTTTTACATTCAAGAAATTTTAAAACTATTTGGGGACCTAAGACATAAATGTAAGAAACAGATAGAAAATACATTTGTTAAGCTGAATTGCAGAAAGTAGAAGTGCCATAGAAATTAGAGAAACTGAACATTTAAGATGGTATAAGATTAGTTAGGGAAGCCCTTTGAAAGAGATGAATTTTAAACTGAATCTTAAAGAAAGGCATAGATATGGAAAGATAGAAAGTAGCTATTAAGACATAGTAGGCAGGGAGTTTAGCACATGTAAAGGTATGAAGGTTAGGATGAAGAAGGCAGGATAGTGACCTGATTGGACCAAACATACATTGTTAAAATATTAAATAATGGTTCATTTCTGTCCAAATGTGAATTCCAAGAAAGATTAGGGTATGGTATAGTGGAAAGATTAGTGTGGGGGTACAATCAAAGAACCTGGGTTCAAAGGCCACCTTTGACATTTCTTACCTCTGTAACGTTGGGCAAAGTCACTGGACCATAGTTTCTGAGCCCCTTCCAACCTGAAGATCTCTGATTATATAACGGGGAAAAATCTGAGCTTCTGATATATTTGTTACAGTGTGTGAGCTACCACTGTTCCATCTTTTATTCATAGTTTTCAGGCATTTCAATAAATGCCCAACATTTTCATTTAATTAGATGTGGTTGTAGCAGCCTACAAAGTTCTGATTATTCTTACCCTATATTAAGTATTTTAAGGATTCACCCATTTAAGTTCTTTCAAATTGGGCCCCAGAGTCATGTAAGTTTGGATAACTCCCTTGTTTCTCCAGGTTCTAATTTCCTTCTCTTGTAAAACTGGGGTTTTGCACTAAATGATTCCTTTTATCTCTAATTGTGATGAGTTTGCAAATTCTGCAAGTATTTATTAAGTAATTATTATTTCAATTGAGCTATAAAGACTGTACAGAAAATAAAGACCCCAAATTGCCTATAATCTAATCAGGGACAGGAAGACAGGAAATAAGAGACAAAATTGCACACACATGCTAAGGGAATTCAGATAAGGTAAAGGTCAGTATTGAGTATGATATTTCAGAGAAGGAAGTTGCAGAAGTGCTACTCCAGTTGGGGCAGGTGAGCTCACTGGGGATGAGAACGTGTGGATTTGTGGAAACAGGAATAGGGCAACCATTTGTGTATATGTATTACTTTGTTTTCTGTTACTTTTCTTTAGTGCAATTGAGATGAAACAGGATTAGAAGCAGTGTGGCACATAATATAATTTTTCTTTCAGATGTTAAGCCATCTAATGTGTTGATCAATACACTGGGCCAAGTGAAGATGTGTGATTTTGGTATTAGTGGTTACCTTGTGGACTCTGTGGCTAAAACTATGGATGCAGGATGCAAACCCTACATGGCTGTAAGTCTCATAGCAGGAAAATGGACTCTAAAAGATTATTGGCTACAAAATCCTCCTACAAAGTGGAAAGGGTCCCATCATTGAGGCAGACTTGGCTTTTGTCACCACAATTGATTCATTGACTAATATAGTCTTCTGAAATTCTTCTCTTTGTGGCTTTTATATATACTTTTAAATTAATTTTTAATTTTTTATTTAAAAAAATTTTTTTTTGCTTTTTTTTTTTTGGAGGGCAGTTGGAATTAAGTGACTTACCCAAAGTCACACGGCTAGTTTTTGTGTTAAGTGTCTGAGGCCGGATTTGAACTCAGGTCCTCCTGACTCCAGGGCCGGTGCTCTATTCATAGTTTTTATTTTTTACTTACCATTTTTTGATTTTTTAACACTATAGTCACTTTCTAAGACTGTTCCTTATAGCATCCTCTCTTAAAACAAAGAAAAACAATTATTTAAAGCAAATCAGCATAGCAACTACATCATATGAAACAATTCTTACTCATAGTCTTCTGACTTTCTACTCTGATATGATTTTTAGTCAATATGTTAACAGTAAATAAAAGGTTATCAGGTTTATCAAATTATCGAAAAAAGTTATCCAAAGTTTAGTGTTATCCTAAAGGAACAGAACAATGATGTTTTTTAAAATACTAGCTTAGAATAGCGAGACCTTGACAGTCTTCCAAGATAAGGTCTTGGAACTATTTCCCATGCTAAGTACTGGACAGGAAGGAATGAATTTAAGTGACATCACAGGGAGAAACAGGATTAGATGTGAGAGAACTTCCTTATTGTGAGGTTTAATTTCTATAATCAGCATTTTTAGGTCCATCTTAAGTTCAAATAACTTGCTATTTGCTTCCCTTAAAAATTAATTTGTATAATGTCTTGAAAAATAGTTCATCAAAGTTTAATTAAAAAAATGAACATTTTTTTGGTTCTACATCAAGACAGCAACTTCAGTGGAACCTGTTGAATCATATTCTTTTGGGGTTTGTGTTATGAATGGATAGCTGTAGACTGATCTCTGTGATAAGATGCCTTCTAAACTTTTTGACTGAGTACATCCATAAGCATTTCTCCCAAAGCACTAAAATCATTTGAAGACAACTATCAGAAGTTCACAGGTTGAGATGTTGATGCTTATAGTGACTAGTGATCTGTCTTGTCCAGTGGAGTATTTGTATGAAGGCTGTCTTGGAGGCAATGACCCTTCCACTTTTATTTTTCTTTTCAGCCTGAAAGAATAAACCCAGAACTAAACCAGAAGGGGTACAATGTGAAATCTGACATTTGGAGCCTGGGCATCACCATGGTACTGTATGATGTTATTCATCTACCTGAAGGTTCAGAGACTGAGACTGAAGTTAGTGGTTTGAGCTAGCTTTAGAATTGAAGAGCAATATTCTTGATTTTTGGTCAAATTCCTCTGACATCTGAGGGGATAGGACACCTTCAGTATTAATCTAGGATTCATGAAGAGGGTGTGAGGAGAGAAAATAGGTGAATTGAATATTGAATATAAATTGCGTTTATGTAGCAGAAAGAATTCTGGTCCAAAAGAAGGAAATATTACATTCTAATTCTTGCTATTCCATTAATTAGATATAACTTTGATCCATTCTCCCCAAACACAAATTCAGGGATTAGACGAGAGGGAGTATTCAGCTCTTTTCTGGCTCTGACAGTGTGCTTTGAGCAAAGGCAGGCATAGACTTAAGCTAAATTAGGTAGGAATTAGATATATTAGGATATACTTGTGGAATCATTGTCACTGAGCCTAGATAAAAATATTAATTCTCTGGATGTTTTAGAGGCAATAATCAGTCTTGAAGCACAGAACTAGACTGGATATGTAAGGATCTAGATTTGAGTTCCAGCTCTGTCAGTAACTTGCTCAGGTCAGTTTGAGCAAGTGATTTTGTCTCTTAGATGACCTGTAGGTCTCATATGAGCCCATGAATTGCTGTGGTGACTCCTGTCTGAAAGAAAGGAGAATGGAGCACACGACTAACAGAGCTGCTACTGAGAATCTATAATTCCTATGGATTTTTAAATGTTCCATAACTCTATTACTGCAGCATATTTGCAGAGCTCTGGATAATCTGTATGGCTACTATTAAAAGCATCTTGAGTGCCACAGTTTAGTTAGTGCTGTAAGTTATTTCTTTTCTATTGTCCAGGCAGCACATGCTACAAGCATTGCAAGTGTTCTTATTTAGTCTTGGGTTAATCTGCAAGGAGCCAGCAGATGGCAGCAGATATATTGATAAAGAATTCAGTAAGTGAAGAATTCCTTTTGGTAATAGTTGTTTGAAACCCTGGGTATTATAAATTATGAAGCCTTCAAATGTGGTGTTTAATATAGTTAATTAAAAAACTAAAATTGAAGGAACTTTGCACCCCAGAGTAGGAGGCATTTTCTGATAGGCTCAGATGAATGTCCTTGAAGAGCATGGGGGGAGGGGAGAATGAGGGAAACTCCATTCTTTTCTTCAGCACTGGAATTTCCTCTAGTTCCTCAAAGTGGAAAGCAACTAGTTCCACATCTAAAGCAACATGTTCTTGTTTTCCTCTTTCTCCTCTTAGATTGAACTGGCAATCCTTCGGTTCCCCTATGATTCCTGGGGAACACCATTTCAGCAGCTCAAACAGGTGGTGGAAGAACCATCACCTCAACTACCAGCAGACAAGTTCTCAGCAGAGTTTGTTGACTTTACCTCACAGTGGTAAGCAAACTTCTCTTCCCAGGTGCCACCAGGGAGGAGGATGGTTCTTCTAAGTTCCGACAAAGGATTGAATCTCAATGACACCCACTAATATCTATTGATACAGAGAGTGGGATATATAGAGAGGGGGCAGATTACTTTTAGTCAGAGTAATGATTTTAGGGTTGGAATGATATTCATGAATCTAGAAGCTCTCTAGGAAAGTCAATATTTAGACTCTTTTCCAAAATGTATATATATTAACTTGGGAAATATGCTTATTTAATGTTATGGACAGTTTTAGGGACCAGAGAAGAGAAACAATTATAAATGGGCGTAGAAAGGAGGAAGAAGCTTGGTCCACACACTGGTGGTGTTAGATTCTTCTGGTTTCCCTAGCAAAGTGTCATTTATCTCAGGAAATCTGCTGATTCCTGTCGACATAGCTTCATTTGACTCTGATTTGTTTTGGGTTTGTCAAACAGCTGAGAATAAGATGTTTGGTCTGGATTCCTTCTCTTTACCTATACCCCTATATCACTCCACAGGGTGTGTTCTCTCTGTTTTTCAGGTTGTCATGACAGACATCCCAACTAACAACAAGACTCCTTCAGATCTCCCCTCTTCTTTACCTGCCCTTCCAGCACATTTTTCCCCCAATCAATTAAGCACCTAATAGAGTGATTGAAACTGATAGTACATGTTGTTTCCATTTAGTATTTTGATGTTTGTTAACAGAAAATATGAATGTGTGCTTTAACTTTAATAATTTGCAAATAATTCATATGCTAGTAATTAATAACATTTCCCATCATCTTTATCTTGTTGCCTTTTAGTGTTTCCTTAATGCATATTGTCAGTCATTACATATATATTTCCTTTGCCTATGCTTTCTTCACTCTGCATCACTTCATATGTTTTCCCATAATTCTCTGAATTTTTCATATGCATTATTCCTTACAGTTTCATGATATTCTATTGCATTCATATACCACAGTTTGTTCAGCTTTTTCTCTTTGGGTACAGAGTATGTTTCAGCTTTTTGTTATTACAAATAATGAAGCTCTTTTGTACTATTTTTATTCATTTGGATTCTAAAAAAGAGCCTGTCTCAAAGGGGCCATCACCTCTTTTGGGTCCCCTAGTAATGGAATTTCTAGATAAAAAATGTGAACACTAGATTTAACTCTATGATTGCATATATTTCCCTCCCCCCAGAAAGATTGGATATGTTAAGAGTTCTATCAACAGTGAATTGGCATATGTGTTTTCCTATAACCATTCTTCACATTGAATTTTACATTTTTGAGGATATAATAACTCACAAATGATAAGATTCTCTATTAGTGATTTTTAATATTTTTCACATGGTTGATAGATTATAGTTCTTTCTTATGAAAACTGTTGTGTGATTACTTGATTACTTGTGAATGGTTCTTATTCTTTTGAATTTGGATCAATATTTTCTGAATTTTTGATGTCAGATTTTAATGTAAAGTCTTGCCTTTATTACTTTGGGAGTTCAACAGTTCTTAAATTTTCTGTAGACCAATGTGCCCCACCTTTTAAAAAAATCTACACTACTCTGTGTCTGTTATAAATTCTTCCTCTATTCATAGTTGTGTGAGCTATAAACTATTTTTATCTAATGAAATGGAATGGAAAAGTATTAAGTTTGTATCATGTACCAACCACTGTGCAACTGTGTTGATACAAATAGAAATAGAAACAGTTATGGCCTGCAAGGAAATCACATTCTAACTGGGGGAGACAACAGTAAGGAGGGTTCATGTTTATAGTTAATTCGTAGAAGATGGAAAGGCCTTAGGCAAGGAAAATAATAAGGCTAAGAGGGTTGTGAGGTATAATGCCAGGCCAGATGATCAGTCTCCTACCAAGAAGATAATTGGATTAAAAGTTAGAGTAGAGCAGGGCTATGGGATCTCTTTAGCATAGGTAAAGATCTAGGGGTCGGTCAACATCCAACTAGCAGTGGGGATCCTTTGCCTGATGGAAACTTGGCAGTGAGGAAATGAGTGTTGGTTGGGGAAGGAAATTTTAGCCCATAGTATCCCTTTTTAGAGACAGATATTTCTGATTTCTCTTTCTGCCATCTCATCATGCATTTGGGCATGGGGAAAAGAGGGTCCTAGATTATCAAACTACCAGTTGGTTTTAATGCTTTAATGATAGGATTAAAAAAAATCAGATTTCTAATTTATTTGTGGTGTGTGGTATAAGTTGGTTCTAAATCCATTTTGTACCAAACTGTTGTCCACCTTATCTGGCAGTTTTTCATGAAATAGCCTTTTCCTCAACAGATTTCATTCATTGATTTCTTGAACTTTAGATTTCTGTATTTGTTTGTTCTTAGGTATTGCTTAGCTTATCTCTTTCACTGATCTAGATAATTTGGTGATTACTGCTTTGTAATAGAACAGGAGATCTGGTAATTCCAAAATTCCAAAGTCCTAACCCTCTAACTTCCTAAGACCATAATGACCTTTTTGCTCACTCCATGCCCCCCAATATAATTTACTGATTTTGTCTTTTTCTTGGCAGTTGGTTTGTATTGTGTTAAATTTATAGATTAATTTGAATAGCATCACTTTTGTGATATTACGATGGCCTAGCCTTGAAAATGATTTTAAAAATCATTTAAGTTTCTATTTCTGTGAAAATAGCTTTGTAGTTGTATTTATGGAGTGGCTAGGTGGCACAGTGGAGAGAGCAGCCTGAGTCAGGAAGACTCATCTTCCTGAGTTCAAATCTGACCTTAGACACTTGTCAGCTGTGTGACCCTGGGCAAGTCACTTAATCCTGTTGGCCTCACTTCGTGATGTATAAAATGAGCTGGAAAAGGAAATGTCAAACCAGTCCAGTATCTTTGCCAGGAGAACTCCAAATGGGGTCATAAGGAATCAGATAGGACTGAAAAACAACTGAACAACAACAAAGTTTATTTATATAAAATCTACGTATGTCTTGATAGGTTAAATTCCAAGTATTTAATTCACTTTGCTGTTATTTTAAATGATAGTTCTCTAAGTCCTTTGTTCCTGGCTTCTGTTGGTAATAAAGAAAAATGTTGATGACTTGGGTGAATTTATTTTGTAACACTGTTAATTGTTTTTATCACTTTTTTTCCTTGCTTCTCTAGGGTTTTCCAAGTAAATCCTAATATATACAAATAGAGATGATTTTATTACCACTTTATGAATTCCTATTTCATCAAGCTATTTTCTTGCCCTATAACTTCCATTCTTACTACCATATCAAATAATAGTTGAGCCAATCTTTGATTCACCCCTTATCTTATTGGCAAAGCTTTCATTGTTTCTCCATCAAAAATGATTCTAGCTTTTGTTTTTTAAATTAATTTTTTTCATTTATTAAAAATATATATATATATATATGTTTTTTTCCCCACTCCCTCTTAATCTCCTCTCTTCCTGCCCCCCCAGGGGAAAAATTAATATCTATTTAACAAATAAGCATAATCAACAAAACAAATTCCCGTATGGACCATGTCTAAAAATGTGTGTTTCATTCAGCATTCTGTTATAATATCTCTCTGCCAGGATATGGTATAATTCTTCATCACTGGTCCTCTAGAATTCTGATTGATCATTGCATTGATTAGTAAGTCTTTCAGATTTGTTTGCCTTTACAATGTTATTACTGTGTAAATTATTCTCCTGGTTTTGCTTACTTCATTCTGCATCAGTTCATAAAAATCTTACAAGGTTTCCCTGAAACCTTCTCTGTCTTCATTTCTTACAGCACAATAACATTCTATTGCAGTTATATATCATAATTTATTCAGCTATTTCCTAATTGAAAGGTATCCCCTTAGTTTCCATTTCTTGTCTTACTAAAAGAGCTACTGTAAATATTTTTATACAGATGAGTCCTTTTCCTGTTTCTTCAAACTCCTTGGAGTACAGGCCTAGTAGTGTTATTTCAGGGTTTAAGTGTATGCACAGTTTAGTAACATTAGTAATTTAGTAACTTTGGTAACATAGTTCCAAATTGCTTTCTAGAGTATCTATTATTCCACCAATAGGATATCAACATGCCTATTTTCTCATGGCTTTTCCAAAATTTGTAATTTTCTTTTTGTGGAGGAATATTTGTCAACCTAGTCAATATGATGAGTCTGTGTTGGAATCTCAGAGTGTTTTTAATGTACATTTCTCCAATTATTAGTGATTTTGAGCATTTAAAAATCCATCTGTCTATACGTAGCTTTGATTTTTTCCCCTTGAGAATTGCCTATTTAAATAGTTTGACCATTTGTCAATTGGAACACATCTTTATTCCCACATAATTTTGAACACTTTTTTATATCTTAGAAATGAATCCTTTATGAGTGAAATTTGCTGTAAAGATTTTTTTTCCCCAAGAAATTTTTTCCCTACTTTTTACCCTTTAGCTATAAATAAATGCTTTTGCTCATATTAAGGACAGAACTTTTCATTCCTACTCTTTTATTGTATTTAAATATGTAAATGCTATGTTTTCTCAAAGGCTTTTTCTTCATCTAGTTATATTTTAATTTTGTTATTTTGTTATTAGCATGATCACATTGAACCGTTATTTATTTATTTTTATTTATTTATTTACTTTTAGCTTACAACATTCAGTTCCACAATCCTTTGAGTTCTGAATTTTATCCTCCTTCTCCTCCCTCCCTCCTCCTTCATGGCAGCATGCAATTCAATATAGATTCTACAAATACCCTCACGTTAAATATTATTCAAATTGTAAATAAGAATTATAACCAATGGAATGAACAATGAGAAAGAAGGAACAAAACAAAACAAAAAAGAGAGAGAGTAGTTTGCTTCAGTTTCCATTTAGACTCTATAGTTCTTTCTCTGGATTTGGATAGTCCTTTTCATTATGAGTCTTTTGGAGTTGTCTTATAGTGCTGCATTGCTGAGAGGAGCCCAGTCTATCAAAGTTAATCATCACAGATGTGATGTATCTGTAATTTTTGAACCATTATTTAATTCCTGACATACATCTAAATTGAGTATAATGAAAAATTTTTGATGTGTAGCTTCTTTGCCAGCATTTTAAGTTTTTGCATCAATATTCATTAATGATATTTGTCTATATTTCTTTTTGAACACACTGTCCTTCTTTGGTTTGAGTATCAGGATTGTAATCTCTTTATTGAAGGAATTGTGTGCATTTTAAATTTATTTTTGAAAAGAGTTTATGTAGAATAAGAATTATCTTTAAATATGTGAAAGACTTCACTTACACATACCTCTGCTCCAGGAGATTTTCCAGTGGGACTTTATTTATGAGTTACACAATATTTCTTTCTATGACTAGCTTGTTTAAATTCTCTATTTCCCTGGCTTGTTAATTTGGTAAAATTGGCTGTATCAGTTTTGGAAATTTTCTTTTTTCTCTCCATAAACTTTGAGCTTCTACCTTTTATTTTTGACATCAAAAATTGTGTTTCCTTTCTCTATTTTTTTTAAACAAATGATTTGTTTATTTTCTGGTCTTTAAAAAACCCCTCAGCTTTATCTTTATCAATTGTTCTATTCAGTCGTCTGTTTCTTTCCAATCTTATTTCTTTTTTGTTTTTTCACGTTTACTTTTGTGCTTATTTTAGAATTATTCAATTGATAGCTAGGTTTTTCAACTACAGATTCCATTCATTACTTCTTTTTTTTGTTCTGATAAGTAATATATTTTACTGTATTGCTTCATTATCACTAATGGCTTCTATATAATTTATTGTTTCTATAATTTATTCTTTGCCATTCTGTTGACTAAGGACATCATTACTTAGTCTCAATAAGTGCCTGATCTTTTTCTGTGTTTGTTATAGTATAGCCTGAAATTTATAAAAATTGCCTGTCTGTATGTATTCATGAATTCTTGATTCCATATAACTTGATAATTTATGTAAAGATGCTGAGATTCTGAAAAATAATTATATCATTTCAGATTCCCATTCAATAATTGTCATGTCTTTTAGGTCTATTTTTTTTCAACATTCTCTTCAAATCTCTATTCTTTTTTTCATCTTTCTATTAAATTTGTCAAATTTAAAAGAGGAAGATTTAGGCCTCTAACAATTATTGCTTTACATTTTAGGTCCAAGTAATTTTTCCTTTAAGCACTTACATGTGGTACTATTTGATACATACAAATATTATTTTGTATTATATATGGAGTTTTCAAAAGTAAACAATTTTCTTGTTTGTTTCTTTTGCTAACATGTATTTTATATTATTGTCCTACCTAAAACATTTCTGATATTTTTGAATTCTGATGAAGCACAATAAATCTTACTCCACTTCCAGCTTTAAGTTTGTGTGTTTCTCTGTATTTTTCATATATTTCCTTTATGTAGCATTTTAAAAAATCCATTCTGCAACTCCATTCCATTTTATTGGTGAGATTAATCCATTAATATTTAAGGTTACAATTGTTAAGTTTATTTTTTCTCCATCTACTTCTGTTATTATAACTTAATGAAATCATCATAAGGTGCCACATAGTTTAATTTGATTAAAATAATCTAACTCCAGTATTTACCTAAACCATAGTCACATCCATTTCCTTGCCTATCTCATATACAGATCTCTAGATTATACTTTTACTGACACAATACTGTTTATTTTTCCCTTAGGCATCCCAGTTTAAGTGTATGATTCAGGAGTCCCCTTTACTCCTTTCAGCCTACTTTCATCTAAATGAGTTTATTTTCTCTCTTTCCTTCTCCTTATCCCTTCCTAATTCTTCCCTTAATTTATTTCTGTTTTATCCTTATAAATGATATTATCTCCTCAAACTTATATCCTTTGTTTTCTCAATGACCTTCTCTCAACATTGGACTTCAGTGTGGTATAAAAGTTTCTTCTTACAACATGTAAATATTAACTCTTCATTAAGTCTTCATTTCATGCTCTTTGGACCTATGTTGTTCAATCTCCCCTTGTTCCTCCCTTGGGGTTTGCATGCTAGAAATCCTGCCCAAGTCTCATTTCTTCAAGAGCGATGACTGAAAGTCTTTGATCATGTTGAAAATTCAACTTTTATCATGAAATGTAGCATGCTCAACTTTACTGGCTATGTTGTTTTGGGGGTGCAAGGAGATTTCTTTTACTTTTCAGTAAAACACATGGTAGCCTTTTTTCCTTTTCCTTAATTATGAATAATACTATGTGATTTGAACCAGTGCTTTTTGATGTGTAAATTTGCTTTTTCTTGGATGCTTGCAAGATTCTCTTTGATATTGAAGTTCTGGAAGTTGATGACTGCATTTCTGGGTGAGTTAATTTTGAGTTTCTTCTCAGATTACAGCCTATGAATTATTTTGTTTGGTCTACACTTTCCCCTCTGTTTCCACTATTTATTGGCCACTTAAAAACATTTAAAAATTTTTTAAAAATTGATTTGTTTATTATTTTTTATTAACAAGATTCAGTTCCACAATCCCTTGATTTTTCAGGTTTTTAGTCCTCCCTACTGCCTTCCCCTCCATGGTGGCATGCAATCAAGTATAGGATCTGCAAATACTTTCATGTTGGACATTAGTCTGTTTGTATAGAAGGGTTGTACCTGATGGAATAAACAATGGGAAAGAGGAAACAAAACTAAACATTGAAAAGAAAGAGGGCATGTAGTTTGCTTCAGTCTATATTTAAACTCTATTCTTTCTAGATCTTTCTCTGAATATAGACATCTCCTTCCATTCTGAGTCTTTTAGAGTTGTCTTATAACTTTGCATTGATGAGAAGAGTCCAGTTCATCAGAGTTGGTCATCACACATATGTTGTGTACAAATTTCTCCTGGTTCTGCTCTTCTCACTTAGCATCAATTTGTATAAGCCTCTCCAGGTAAATATGAAGTCCATCTGCTCCTCGTTTCTTATAGCACAATAGTATTCCATTACATTCATGTACTACAACTTGTTTAGCCATTTCCCAATTGATGGACATCCCCTTAATTTCCAATTTTTTGTACCACAAAGAGAGCTCCAATAAATATTTTTGTACATATGGGTCTTCTTCCCACTTTTATGATCTCTTTGGAATACAACCCCAGAAGTGGTGTTACTGGGTCAAAGGGTATGCACTTATCTATAGCCCTTTGGTCATAGTTCTAGATTGCTCTCCAGAATGGTTGAATGAGTTCACAAGTCCACCAACAATGTGTTAGTGTTCCAATTTTTCTACATCCTCTCCAGCATTTGTCATTCTCCTGTTTTGTCATCTTAGCCAATCTGATTGGTGAGATGGGGTACTTCAAAGTTGTTTTGATTTGCATTTCTCATATCAATAGTGATTTAGAGCATTTTTCCATATGCTTAAAGATATCTTAAATTTCTGCCTCTGAAAATTGCCTATTCATATCCTTTGACCATTTATCAATTGGGGAATGACTTGCATTCTTATAAATTTGACTCAATTCTCTGTATATTTTACAAATGAGGCCTTTATCAGAGGCACTGGTTGTAAAAATTCTTTCCCAGTTTCCCACTTCCCTCTTAATCTTGGTTACATTGGCTTTGTTTGTGCAGAAACTTTTCAAATTAATGTAATCAAGATTATCCATTTTTCATTTTATAATGCTCTCTAACTCTTCTTTGTTCATAGTCTTCCCTACTCCATAAATCTGACAGGTAAACTATTCCTTGCTTTCCCAGATTGCTTACAGTATCAGCCTTTATACCTAGATCATGCACCCATTTAGACTTGATTTTGGTATACAGTGTTAGATAATAGTCTATGCCAAGTTTCTGCCATGCTATATTCCAGCTTTCCCAGCAGTTTTTGTCAAATATTGAGTTCTTATCCCAAAAACTGGGGTCTTTGGGTTCATGGGCAACTTTTTTGTGTAATTTCCTGGAATATGGTATTTGGACTCTTTATTTTATCATAAAAAAAAAATAAACCCCAAAACTTTTCTCCTCTTGTTAGACCAGCAATTCTGAGATAGCCATTGTATAGCTCTGGTTGTAAGTTTAGTTTCTTCCATTTGCACAGATCTTATTCCAGTTATTCTCATGTTGTTGTCTTATGATTTTGCTCCATTTTTGTTGATTACATATTTGTGTTCTGTCTACCATTCTCATTTTCAGAGTCTAATGCTTTATTAAGATTTTTTTCATGTCTGTTCTTAGCAGTTTATTCTCTTGTTTGTTTTTACAACTAGGTTCTGATTATTGAAAATAATAAATCCAATGATGTAGTTACATGCATTTAAATTAGCACTGTGTGAAGTTGTAATTGTATAGAATATGGTAATTGATTCCAGCCCAATGGGAATATGCAACGTGAGTTTGGATAATGGCACTAGTTTGTGGAATTTATCATTCACCTTACCTAGTGTAATTTATATTCAAATAATTTCTTTACTTCTTTTATTGAAATTCTTAATTGGAGACTCTATCACATTAATTCTCTTTTGGGGATTTCAATTTTTTTTTGCCATGGTATCTTGCTTTTAGCTTGAGAATTTTCCTTTACTTTCTTTTACTCTATTACAGTTATTAATTTTGGGGGCTTCATCCCTTTTTTGTTTACTCATTTCTTCACTTATTTTTATGTGCTTCCCCCCCTTCCCTTGTATTTCTTTTCTTTTCCTTTTTGGGTAATCTTTCTTTTTTTTTTCTCCTATAATTTTTGTTCTTTTGAGGTAATGAAAAGAATCTGGTCTCAGCTTTCTGGAAGGTCCAGGTATAATATCACTGGGAGTCTTTACAAAATAACATTTGTTGGATTGTTTTTGATGTGGCTTGTGGCAAGTAATCTCAGCAATATCTTGGCTGCACAGGATTATACAAAGAATATTTACAGTTTGTAATGTAGTTATTTTGCCTGTCATCTTCCAAGAGAGAATTGGAACATAGCATAAGTAATGAAATCTTGAATATGTGTGATAGAAGATACCTAGAGTGATGCCGTTGTTTTTTAACTTAAAAGAAGAATTAGCAGGAGAAAGTTGGGGAGTAAAATGCAAAATATTGTTTAAAGGAGACTTTTAGGAAGATTTCAGGTACCGCCTCTTCCTGAACCTCATTCACTGAGTCTTTGAAAAAAAAATCTTCTGGGGCGGCTAGGTGGCTCAGTGAGTAGAGCACTGGCCCTGGAATCAGGAGGACCTGAGTTCGGGTCCAGCCTCAGACACATGACATACTTACTAGCTGTGTGACTTTGGGCAAGTCACTTAACCCCAATTGCCCTCCAAAAAAAGTGTTCTCAATGTCACTTTGTTGAAGTGTGATGAGGTGAAATTAGACTCTAAAATGAGGCTTCTTATGACTATGATTTTACTTTCAGGACACAATTGGGTACCTGGTAATACTGTTAGCAAGTCAGGCTTACCTTGGTGAATTTCTCTTGACTGATGATCAAGAAGAACTGGAACCTTGACCTCTCTTCATTTAAATCCCCTTACCTTGCTTTCCTCAACTGTAAAATTAGGACATCGGGCTAATCTTTACTTTACATTAGTCCTAGCATAGACCAGTCCAGTAATTCAGTTTCAAGATTAGAATGTAATTAACTATAAAATAAAAAAATTACCTTACCAGCAGCAAAGGCTAAGAAAGACAAAATTCCTAGTGGTAAGCAGGATGCTACTCTCCTCTGCCTCCATATTTGCCATGGCATTATGCAATGTTAGATCAGAAGGGTGTTCCTATCTGGTTGTAGGAATTTGCCAAAACTTCCTATGCAGCAACTCACCATAGGCTAGGCCTTTAATACTTCCAGGATAAAGGAAGCCAAACCAATATTTCATATTCTAATCTTCCAAGTCAACCAAATCCTGAAGACAGTCTCCCTTCCTCCTTAAAGAAATGGTGGCCTTGCCCACATAAAAGCAGTGATGAGCCTACTACAACCACTGAAATCTGTTCTAACAATAAATGATTCTTTACATTCCTTCCTTCATTAGGCCTTCTCTGTATACATGTAGCATGTTCTCTCATTTGCTTAATCTGTAATAGGTAGTGTGTTGTTTTTTTCTTCCAAGATGAGGTGACTTTGGGTCTTCTGGATTGAGAATATATTGGTATTTTGGATTCTTGGACTAAATTGTTTGATGCTCACCATGGGAGAAAAGTTAACCTTTTCAATTTGGCAAAGCTAGAAGTAGGAATTTTGTCCTGAGAATAGTTGTATCCTTAATTGAAGGACAGGCTGGTCCTTTGAAAGAATCCTGAGTTCCCAGTGGCTACTATGGAGGGATGAGTTCACCTCAGCCTACTGTCTAGCAGTGTAAAGTCCTACCTCAGTGATTCTCAACCTTCCTAACACTGGGACCCTTTAATACTCGTATGTGGGCGTATTTGCATGTGGGCAGACCCACCTGCAGATGCATAGAGGAGTGATGTTTCAGTTCCTAAGATCATCTGAAATATGTGTTTTCTGATGGTCTTAGGTGTTCCCTGTGTCCCCTGTGAAAGGGTCATTCAACCCCCAAAGGGGTCGCAACCCACAGGTTGAGAACCACTGTCCTCCCTTATAAAACAAGCTTTTCCCAATCATGTATAATATTAGTCCCTTTGTGTGAGATTTTTCCCCAATTTATCTTGTACGTACCTTGTTTGTACATAGTTGTTGATATGTTGTCTCCTTTGAACTATGACATGGTCCTTGAGAGTTGGGACTATTTTTTTGGGTTAATTTGTTTTAACTCTTATTTGTATCTTAGTGCTCAGTACAGTGTGTAGTACATACTAAATACTTAATAAATGTTGGTTGGCTTGACAACCAATTATTATTGCTAACTACAAACTAAGTTCTATTGTTTCTACCCTGCTATCAGGGCCCTCAAATTTGGTGCCCTTGGGAAAAGATCCTGTTGTCCCTTTCTAATTTTGGCTCTTCACCTTGGTGTATCGTCAAAAACACTGGTTTTGAAACTTAAAGGGCATGGGTTTGAATCTTGTACCTCAGTTTTCTACCCTTTATATTTAAGTACTAGGTGATCAGAAAGGTCCCATTTGACCCTAAATTTATGATTGTATGAATGCTTTAAAGAAAAATCGCTTTGGGTTGATAGTGACTTCTTCAGAAAATTCATTTTCTGGTTATTTTTGATGGTTCCATAAATTAATCAACTCCTTCACACTTCATGTCTGTTTCACCAAACTGGTTTTTTTGTGTGTGTTCCTTGGAAATGGCCCTGTAGAACCAATGCAATATTTATAGCTCCAACAGTCACTATAGATATTCCTGTATAGCGTGCAAATGCAAAATATAACAGACTCTCCATATAGAAGACAGAAGCAAAACATTTGTTTAGATGCCAGAAAACTGAATCCCCAAACCACTAAGCCAATTCCATCATAGTAGCAGAGAATTTAATAAACCATAACAACGCAGAGATCCACAGCATTCTTTAGCCTTCCCACAAACCAACACAAGGCTAATTGTCACAGCAGATGGCAAACACCAACATTTACTCACAAGCCTAACTATCTCCCTCAGATGTGTCCTCTCCTTCCATTGTGTCTAACTGCTCTGACTCCCAGCTTCCTGTAGGCTCTGCTCTACCCTTCAGCAAACTCCTTCCATCACACACTTCATGTGATTACATTTGGCCTATTGGGGGCAGGATATATCTTGAAAGCAGAGAAGGTATTCAGATTCCCTTAGGCTTAGTAAGGGGCAGGGAAGATCTTCAAATTACCATTACCATTACAGGACCCTTGGCATCAGACCTCTGAAGCTTCCTAGGTCTGAGCAAAACTGATCGCTAACCTTGCATACATTTTTACTCAATCACAAAATGTTTTCTAACCTTTCTTCAAACTGCAAATGTAAGAATTGCAGATCTTGTGCTAGAGATAATGAGGGGCCTGAAAAAAGATAAAATTAGTATTAGCATGGATAAAAAGAATCTTTTTTTAAACTAATTTTATTATTTTTCAATCTGATTATTACTTTCTTTTTTGAGAGGCAATTTTTATTCTCTCAATGCCTTGGATACTGAATTCATTCAACTTTTCCTTTCCATTATAAGTCATCAGCTCAAGTCTTTTGATGTCCCTTTGGAAGACTCTTATGTAGAACTCAGTCTCTGGAGCACATACAAATGAGTATTCTTGCAGTCTTCCCTACATATGTGATCTCTTCTGTATGAGTATTGTGAAGGTTTATATAGATCAGTACTTGTCCATTCTTTCTTACTCTATGCAATTCTTTTCCACTTCACTTAACAAATACTCTACAGAAGATTTACCCAATTCACTTAAGGCCTTCTCTTGGATCTTTTAAAATATATTGTGGATCCCAGTACAACACTTGGGCTACTCAGCTGTTATCCTTGCCTCATACTCTTGGACCATCTTATCTCCTTTTCTTTCCATACAGGTAACTAAAGGGTCTTCATGCTTCAAAAGAAATTATTAGTGGTTTCTTAAATCTTTCTTTGACTTGGTCTTTTATGGAGATAATTTCATTTTCTATGGCATCTCCTTGTTCATAGGCATAAGATGTGGATACTCAGATTTCTCTCCCCCATAGACTGTTGCACTAGTGTTGTTTGGAAGTGATGACTAGGTTTGTGAGTTCTGGTAACTTGTGATTTCCAGAATTAATCCAGAGGGATAGTAATGTGGAAGGAAGCCTGGGGAAGATGCTTCTAAATGGTAGTGGCTTTATAATCTTCAGTTTTAGAGATGTAAAAAAAATGTCTCTGATGGCCCTCTCGTTAATAGGTTAGCTCTTTTTTTTTTTTAATAGAAAGCTGTATTTGAGTAGAACTGGAATGGAAGACCTAGTGATAAATATGTTAACTTTTAAGGATAACTCAAGGTTGCCTACTTCCTCTGTGTTCCAGAAAATATCAGGCTGTGATTCTATAAACACCTCTCGGAGCTCTTAGAAATTCTTGCAGATCTTTGTGGTTGAGCAAAAAGAGAACAAAGACTGGGAACATGAAGTTTATGTAATTGCTTAGGAGCTCTATTCTTTTTATTCCTGAAATTGATACAGTCATGTATTATATTCCTAGTCATGTGTGAGCATGAGCAGTGGGAGGAAGAGCTTGTCCTTGTCCTTGGTGGACTGTTATAGCATTTGTTTCTTCTTTATTTTGTGAGAAACATTTTGCTTTTGTATTTTACTGGCATTCTAGGGCTTTTACACAGATTACATTTGTATCCAGTGCATTTCCTTGGTAGCTCTTCTTTCTTGGCTGATCAATACCAATCATTGCTAAGTTGGCAGGTCAGTGGGTATTTTTGGAGTACTTGAAATGCAATGCTAAAAGAATACCAGGCAATGCTTCAAAGCCAGGTCTGGAGACCCCAAAATGCCACCTGTTGTGATCCACTTTTAAGATCTGATTTTTACCAACTTCGATGAGTTAAATGTTATTTTACGTTTGTTTGTTTTTTAAGATGGATGGTGACGATGGTAAGGGCAGGGATCATTCAGCATTTTAGATTTGGTGTTCCCTTTTTAATGATTACTTTTACAATTTTTTTACAAATGTAAATTCAAACCTATTTTTCCAGACTTGTTTTGAAATTTTGATTGAATAACTTTTTTCTTTTGGCACTATCAATTTTTAAAAATACAGATGACTTGGGGGTAGTGGCCTTAATTTAGATGGTGGGTTCAAGGACTGTGTCTGAACTCTGCTGGTTAATGAAGGAGTAAAGAAACCTCAAAGATTTTTCCACATGACCAACAAATGAGATTATTTCTCAATAATGGCAGTATGGGGAGGTGGTTCCCTTTTCTGCATAGAGCATCAGTTCTGGATTCAGGAGGATTCATTTTTCTGAGTTCAAATCTGGCCTCAGATACTTAGTAGCTTTCTGACCCTGGGCAATTCACTTAACCCTGTTTGCCTCAGTTTCCTTATCTGTAACATAAGCTAGAGAAGGAGATGGCAAACTGCTCCAGCATCTTTGCCAAGAAAACCCCAAATGGGGTCACCAGGAGTCAGACATGACTGAACAAAGGCAGCAACAACATTAGACCAGAGGCACAGAGACAGTCACTGAAAATCAGAATCTAAGGTTGCTAAAAAGAAACAAAAAGCCAGACTACTTCTTTGCTTCTTGTAGTCTCTTATAACATTAGAGAATTACTTAACCTAAATCCAGACCTAGCACATCAGGTGGACTTTGATCCTACTCATCTTGTCATACTAAATTTTAGGCTAGTGTATTGGAAACTCCCACAGGTGCATATGCTTTCCAACAGTAGGTGAGTAGTACCAAATGGACTCAATCATATTCCCCATCTTGGCAGGCAGTGAGTAGAGACAGGGCATATTTATTTTGCTTATGACGAATGCATGGTTACAGAGGCGCAATATGTTTTTATTCTGCGGATGCACCAAATAGTCCTCCTTAGAATCAGCCAGGGTGAGTTCAAATAGGCAGAAATCCTCTGGTCAGCACAAACACCAAACTAGCAATTCTTAAGGCAGCAGGAAGCCGTTTTTTAGTGTCAGCTATGGTCAGGAGCATGTGTTGTGGCATTTGGAAGAGGAATTAGAGCAGTTAACTAATTGCACGCTTGGAAATGGCAAGCCACTTGAAAACTCAAAAGTCTGAATCAATCCCAACAAGAAACTGATGTAGCTTTGAACTTGACAGTTGTTATTTTATATTGAATTTCAAGTGCTTCCCATTAGAGATGGAAAGTTTGCTTCCTATCCCCTAACCTTATCTTGAGTACTTTGCTATTCTTAGTCCATGTTTTGAAGTCTTATAGATTTAAAAGACGAAGAATGGACTATATTAATCCACTAAGCAATGTTAGTTTGCCATATTAGTGTTTTCCATATTAGTAAGGCCATGTAACATTTGCAGTAAAACTCAACTTGCTAATGAGGGGCTAGGAGACAGAAAATATCCGGTTGGCCAGCATCCTTGATTTCCTGAATTTTTGAGCATCCCTTTACATGACGTGTCTGTTGTAGTTCATGATGGCACTTCTCTTTGAGTCACTTATTGGATACTTTCCACAATGTATTAATTTCAAGGCCTGTTTAAATTTCATATGGGAAATTTCTCATAAACCAACTACTCAGGAAATAAGTAGATTCTTCTTTAAAAAAATCCCATGTACTGAAGGAAAATCATTAAGTTCTCATAGTTAAACTAGAGAAGAAGATGGCTTATTTTTGCATTGTAACTGTAACAAAGCACAAGAAATCAAATGGGACTTCTTTGTTGGAAAGATACTCTTTTGTGGCACTTTTTGAGATGTGTGGTTTGCCTGGTGTGGAGTCTTAACATTGTTAGACTATTTACCATGCAGAAAAGTCAGGAAGAGAAAAGTGTCCTGTCATAAATAGGAAGATTCCATACACTGGGAGAGTCTAGTGATTGACATTAGTTTGAAAGGTTTCAAAATATTCAATGTGAATAGAAACCTCATAAAGGAAGTTTGAATGCAGGCTTCATATTTGTGATTGTATTTTTCTTCATTGACTTGGGTTCCTTCCTCCCAGCCTCTCAATTATGAGTAATCTACTTTGTGATGCTTAAGTTTATATAGAACATTAGTCAGCTAACTTGAGGATACTACAGTATTAGCTGGTTGGACCATAGCTATAACATATATACAGGGACTCCGGAATGAAAGTATTTCCCTGTACTTCTTCCTTTGTAGTACAGCAGGCACCCGGTCTCTGAAGGAGATATACTGATCTTGAATTGGGGATAGGGGTGGTGATGATAATAGAAGAAGAGGAGGACAAAGATGAGGAGAAAGAGGAAGAAGAGGAGAGTTACTCAGGCAGCAATAAAACTGAATAGAAAATATTTTGGTTGCTACATGTGTGACCTTGGACAAGATACTTTACATTTCTGAGACTCAGTTTCTTCTTTTGAAATTTGAAGTGTGGTGGGTAGACTAGATTGTTTCCAAGAACTCTTCTTGCTCTAGATTCAGTGATCTAGGCCATCAATTTTGGGGCTCACATAGGCCAGATTTAATCTCACAGTTTCCACTGATATTTACTATTTTAAATTCACTTCTTTTTTGAGCCTCTTAGAAGTCTTTTAAATAACCACAGTTTCTTCACAGCTCCTCTCCTCCTTTTTGGTGTTATCAGGGCATTTAGGTAGTATAGGGATCACATTCACATATTTAGGTCTCTTGACTCTGTCAAAACATATGTTACTTATAATTAAAGTTCAATAACATCCTGGTTACTTTGACCTTAGCCACACAGGCTGTTTTCAGTCCACACAGTATATGGTTTTGAGAGGTAGGAAAAATGGTGCAACTTACTATTGACTACTCTGCAAATGGTTATGTTACTTCCTTCTTTCTGCCCTGTAACTCAAACTTTTGTATACAAATAGATATTTCTTTACCGCTAGAATGTGAACTCCTTGGTAAAAAAAGACTTTTTTGTTTGTTTTGTTTTTTGCCTTTCTTTGTTTCCTTAGAGCTTATCACAGTACCTGGTAAATAATAGGTATTTAATAAATGCTTCCTGACTGATTTCTTAGCTAACTACATGGGTCTCTTCAAAAAATTTTGTCTCTTTGTACTGTGTTCTTTTTAATCCCCAAACCAAATTTTGATAAAATATTTTTAGATTAAGCCATAGAATCTGAGTCAGAAGGGAACTCAGGGGACATCTAGTCCAATCCTTACCTGAACAAGAATCTCTTCTATATGATACTCAACAAATAGACATCTGGTAGCTCTTTGAATGCATGCCATGAGGAGGAACCTCTCAGTGCAACATCCCACTTCTGGATAGTGCTAATTGTTATGAAGTGTGCCCTTATATCAAGCTTTAGTTTCAATTTTGTTTGTTTGTTTTACAATTTCTACTCATTGTACCTGGTTCTGCCCCTTAGACAAATCTAATTTCAATATAATTTCTCTTCCATATGAAAGCCCTTCATGTTCTAGGGGTTGGCTATCATATTCCCCCGTCGTCTCTCTCCCACCCCCGCATTCTTTTCTTCTTCAGGACGTACATAACTAGTTATTTTAGATGCTTCTTTTTTTTTTTTGGTTTTTTTTTTTTGGGAGGGCAGTTGGGGTTAAGTGACTTGCCCAAGGTCACATGGCTAGTTTTTTTTTTTGGAAGGCAGTTGGGGTTAAGTGACTTGCCCAAGGTCACATGGCTAGTTTTTTTGTGTGTGTTAAGTGTCTGAGGCCGGATTTGAACTCAAGTCCTCCTGACTCCAGGGCCGGTGCTCTATTCACTGCGCCACCTAGCCTCCCCATTTTAGATGCTTCTGTATGTCATTGTCTTCAGTTCCTTTACTGTCCTATTCACATTCTTCTGGACATGTTCCATCTTTTCAGTGTTCTTCCTAAAATATGGCACCTGGGACTGAACACAAGGCCCTAGATATGGTCTAATTAGGGTAGAATACAGTACAACTATCACTACTCTCATTCTGGACACTATGTCTCAAAGTGAAGCTAACTTTTTCATTTCTGATATCACAACATGGACTGATTGAATCTATCGCTCTTTCATTAACTACTCTTCCCCCCTTTTTTCACAGGAGTCACCATTATGGACTGAGCAATGGATAGACATGGCTGTGCTTGCCACAAGCTAGTGCATTCCTATTCAGTTTGACTAAGGATCATTGCTTCATTATTGACTGAATATACTTTTTACCTTGGCAGTTAACCTGCCATACATAAATTCCATTGCCTTGGAAATTTTATGGGTTAAATTTGTTTATAACTCAGATGGACTACATTAATGACATGCAAAAAGGAAGCATTTCTAGGAAACCAGGAGAAAGTAGAAGCAGTAGTGAACAGCCTAGTTGAGAGATAGTGATCTCAGAGTTTTTAAATTATTCCATAGCAAATGTAGGCTTAAGATCCCCTTGCCAAACTGTAGTTGTTGCAGAAAGTTGTGGGTAGTGGATTGAAAGTAGACTCTAAAGGAAAATAGATATATTTTGATTTATAATGACTGTAAATTTGAAAAGCAAACTTTTATGTCATAGGTATGGCATCTCCAAGCAAAGTATATGTATTTTCTTTTCCTGAACTCATGTCCACTGTTGATTTAAAACTTGATTTAGAAGTGGAATGGAAGAGGCAAGGCAACATTGGAAACCTATGTTTTCAATATTGTTTTTCAAGTTGGATGTTTAGTCTTCTGCAGGTTCTGAAATCCTAGTCTAGTGAAAATGCAGATGGTTTCTTGATTTTAATATGTTTAATTCTTCCCTTTTTTTAAGCTTGAAGAAGAATTCCAAAGAACGGCCAACATACGCAGAACTTATGGTGAGTATTGTTAGTAGAATAAACATGTCTAAACTAACATCTATTGAAGATTAAATGACTTGAATACATAAATTATAACCAAACGATATTATTGAAATAGTGAAATTACCAAGATATGAATGCCAGTGACTGATTTTTTTTTAATGAAGAATTCAGAGGACTATGTTTTATTTCTATTCTGAAATATATGTCTCTTGTGTAATCTTAGCAAAGATCCCTTAATTACCATTCCTGACTACTTTTATGGGAAACTAGCAGAGTTATATACCATAGAGTTATATTTACAAAGTGCTTTGAGATATCTGATACCCTCAGATTTAAAAAGTGTTAAGGATCCTCCATTATTGTTGCAAAAGGAATTTTAGACTAAAAAAAAAACCAGCCCAGTTTCTTAAAAAGTGGTACAAGAGATTCAGAAGAATGGATATGGATTGATTGTTTTGGATTAAATATTAGCATTAGTCAATTTTGTTGCTAACTAAAACAAATTTGATGAAACTTCATTAAGAGTCCTATTCAATGAAAATTCATAAGTTACTTTTGCACTAACTATAAAGGATTTTCTCAGCAAATTCATAATGTAAATAAAATCTTATCACAAATACTTAGCTTACCCAAGAAAACGGACTTTTATAGCTTTTTAGGAGTTCATGCATAACCAGTTTTTAATCACAAAGAAACTGAGATGACTCATTTGCAACATTTGGCAGTCATTAGCTTTTGTTGCTACATACATTTAATGATAATAGAAATTTATTTCTTTAAACCATATTTTGTATTTCAGAATGTTCACTAATTTAAGGCATGACTTTCTTCGAATTTATTAGATTCTGCTCTTTAGATAGGATGAGAAAAATACGACCCAATTTTTTGACAATGCCCCAATTATTAAGTAAGAAATGAGATTTTTCAGTTTTGCTCCTTTTCCCCACACATAAACCACCACCCGCAGAGTGTTAAAGATATTATTCCTAGACTTCTTAAGCAAATGAAGAATAAAGTTTCTTGGTGATTAAAAAAAGGTGCTGATAATGATGATGATAGCTTATTTTTATAAAGTACTTCTTACAAATTGGATAGCTATTTGATACAGTGGTTAGAACTCTGATCCTGGAGTCAGGAAGGCCTGAGTTCCGTTCTGTCCTCAGATGTTTACTAACTGTGTCACTTTAAATCACTTAAACCTGTTTACCTCAGTTTTCTTATCTGTAAAATGATATGGAGATGGAAATGGCAAACCATTTCAGTATCTTTGCCAGGAATATATGAAATAGGATCATAAAGGATTGAACATAACTCACTGAACAACAAAACTTTACAAAGTACTTTCCTTGCAACAGCCCTGTAAGGTAAACAGTGAAAGTATCATTATCCCCATTTTACAGAAGAGGGAACTGAGTCTCAGAGAGCTTAGTGTGACTAAGGTTACATAGCTAGGAAGTGGGCCAGCTGGGATTTGAACTTAATCTCCTCATTCTAGATCCAGGAAACTGATGAGGGAGATGTTTGAGACTGGCAAGAAATCATGGAACACCTTTCAATTTCTCTGGTTTAAGCTTAAGATTTAAATTCTGGCCGAAGATCCAACTATGCTGTATCAACTGAATTGTATTCACTTCAGTTGGATGACCCCGAAAGAAAAAAAAGAAGAATTCTTGGTAATTTTGCGACCTGAGAAGGGATAAATGGACTTACTCTAGCCCTGAATGACCTTAACTTTTCTTTTTGAGTTCCTTCATCATCTATTCATTTTTTCCTGGCCCTGAAGGTAGTCTGGGCCCTTGTTCCTTCAGTGTTTTAGTCTGTGCAGATTTTTTGCCATCCCCATTAATGAGGTAGCTCCCAATGCTTCAGAACTCTAAGAGCAGTTTTACACTGGGGCTGAGGGCTTGTAACATGGTCCAAGAGACAGAGTAATTCTTGAAAAAATTTCATTCTTGATGTGACTTTCTTTTCTTACTGCATTTATGAGCAGTTTGATTACCTGGTTTGGGAGGCCCTGTTGTCCTTCATATCCCATTTTAAGTATTCAACGGCAGTTTCAATTTAACAAGTATTTAAACACTAAATAGGTGTGAGACCTTTAATAGGATTCAATACTGATTAAAAATGAATTTTGACACTAGGAGTAGACCCTGCGGTGTCATTTTGGACTCTCAAATGCAATTTGAATATGATTTTGCTCTGACATCAGTTGTCAGGCAGAAGGGTCCAGTTTATTCATATGTGTCTGTGTATGTTTAAAGAGCAATGTATTTTCCTTCCAAGTGGCCTTTTATCATAAAGGTTCACTGGAGCACATTTGAGGAAAGAAGTTTGGTTCCAGCTTAATACCCACTGGCAGCTGTGTTCATTTCTATTAAGCTACCTTTCCAGAATATCTTAACACTGTGGTATTTTATGGCTGACATATTAATGTTGTGAGGTCTTGTGGGTTTTTTTTTTCTTATTCTTCTTATGACTTTAGACTTTGCGGTACTGGAATGGACTTCTCTTTTAAGACCATAACTGCTCCCTGCTTTCCTGTGGAGTTGAGGTTTTTAATGGAAAATCTGAGTCTGAGCTCACTGACTCTAGCATTGGGAAAACAGATGCTGAGATACTATTGTTCAAGTTAGAAGACTAGATGGACTGGGAGGGAAGAATCCCTTTCCAGATGAAATGGAGCACGAACAGAAAGCCCTGCTAACAGTTTGCCGTATCCATCTGATGCAAGGAAAACAGGGGTGCTCAGTTGGTTTGTTTTTGACTTCCAGAAGACTCCAAATTCCTTTCTTCTTCACTTGGATTGAACTCAGAAATTAACAAATAGGTCATGCTCCCTGTGACCCCTATGATAAATTATCTACACTTTCAAACTATTATCAGTTGGCATGATTCAGTAAGATTTGCCTCCAGGAGATGATGGTCAGTAATGATGGATATTTTGGATTAGGTCTAACTCAGGACAATTAAGTGATTCGGACCTGGGGTTAGGATTCAGTGAAAGACTTGTAGACCATAAAATGCAATAAAATAACTTTATTATTCACAAAGGATAAAAAGGATAAAATTCTCAAGGTTAAAGAGGGTACTCATTCAAATAACACATTACTCCCTTCTGCCACCACACTCAGCATCAGAATCAATGCTAGGTCAGAAAGACATTCACACAGGATGGCAACTAAAACCTCTCAATCACCAACTCACCATACACTAGCTCTTTTACACTTTAGGGGACAGGGAAGTCAAATCAATTATTCATGCCTCAGTCCCAGGCCAACCAAATCCCAAAGATGTTCCTTTTAAAGAGAAACCAGTCCATCTCATACAAAATAGATGGTGTTCTTTCCATATCCCATACCTTTGTGACACGGTTGCCAAATTTCCTAGGTGACCTACCACTAAAATAGTCTTAAAAGAATTTTAAATTCATAAACAACAGTGGTGGTAGAGCTTAATATAAAAAATAAAAATGTAAAACAATACAATCTTCTAAAAAGTAAACTTCATACAATAAAGGTAATGTAAAGCATAACCCAGCAAAAACAAAGTGATGTAAGAAGAACCATTATGACCAGTAACAACACCAGGAATATCAGAGCTCCAGCTGATGATAGTTTCAACATAATTACCAATCCATATGACAAGGACATTGGCAGAATATTTAAAAGGTTTTAAGCCTTTTACATGCAATCTCTCCCAGGGACCAAGTTCATACTGGGACTTCCCATTGAATTGTCCACTAAAGGTACTGGACCCACCAGTCAAAACCTGCTCTTTCCTGGGAACTCCAGCAACAGGTGGATGGTACTAAATTTGGGACCCTTCAGAGGTCTCCCTTTCTCTGTCCAGGTTACATGGAGAGTGTCTTTCATCTTCATCCAGGGACTCAAGTTACCACCCAGTTAGCTAAAAGATCTCTTTTCCTTTAGGCAAATTCTTGCCTGCTAAGGGTATAAAAAGACAACTTCATCTCTATATCATTAAAAATCAACATTATTGTTGTTCACTCTTATCTGACTCTTCGTGACCCTGTGGACCTTAGCGCCAATACTATCCATGGGATTTTCTTGGTCAAGATATTGGAGTGACTTGTCCAGGGTCCTATAGCTAGTAAATGTCTGAGGCTATATTTGATTTCCTTTCTTCCTGACTCTAAGCTCCCACTTCTACAGGCTGATTATCTATTTTCTTGTCCACCCAACGTTTCAAAAGCCATACTCTAAGGTCGGCGAGGGAAAGAGTATCATAATTTTCTATTCACCTAATGTGGTAGTGGGCACAGTGCTTACTCCTTAAACTTTTTTTGTGCACCTCTCCACTTGTCTTTCAGAGCTACACCATTATCCTGATCAAACTTCACTAGTTGATCTGCCCAACCCTGGTATAGTGGTATAAGGGAAGGTCCATAGCTAAAGGATGATGCCGTTCAGGTGGGATGCTTCTCAAAAGCAAGATTCTAATTGCACCTGAAGCAGCTAGATCTTAGGGAATTCAGTATTCTTGTTAGGGAGCATAACTCCAGTCTACCAGACCCATCTCTCTCTTTAAAAAAAAATTAATCAGTTTATTTTTAGTTTTCAACATTTACTTCCATAAGCTTTTGAGTTTTAAATTTTCTCCACTTCCTTCCCCATTCCCCTACCCAAGATGGTTTGCAATCTGATATAGGCTCTGCATATATGTTCATATTAAACATATTTTCACATGAGTCATGTTGTAAAGAATTAGAATGAATGGGAGGAATCACAAGAAAGAAAAAAAAGAGAGAGCAAATAGTATGCTTTGATCTGCATTCAAACTCCACAGTTCTTTATCGGGATGTGGATAGAATTTTCCATAATGATTCTTTTGGAGTTGTTTTAGATTCTTGCATTCCTGTCGTATTAAGTTTTTCCAGGTTTTTCTGCTCATCATTTCTTATAGTGCAATAGTATTCCATTATACGTTATAATTAATGCTAAGTTATAGAAGCATCTGCACAGGGCAGTAGGAGTTCTTATAAGACCTCACTAGTGAAAACTCCCCATAGACTTTGCCTTTTATGCTTCAGGGGGTAGGGAAGTCAAGCCTATAATTCAAGCCTGAGTCCTCTGGACCAACCAAATCCTGCGAATGGCCTCCTTTCCCCATTGAAGGGAAGTCAGCTCAACCCACACAAAGTGGTGCTCCTTCCACAACAGGTGTACAGTGGTTAGTGCTGACAGGTTACCACTGGTGTGTGTGTGTGTGTGTGTGTGTGTGTGTGTGTGTGTGTGTAACATATGATTGGCAAGACTGGGTGTGGATGCATAGTTGTGTCATGGTACCTTAATTTAGAGGTTACTCACAGAGGTTTTGGTAGTTGTAGGTGGAAGAAGATAGGTTGTGTAGCTTTTGGGTATCATACAGCACATGTTGTGTATCTTACTGTAATACAATACCCCGTATTCATGATGGTATACTCTCACACCATTTGGCTAGGTCTGTTGCATCCTGAGAATCTTCTTCATCTTGCTTCTAGCACCCCACCTCTCAAGTCTTAATTCCAAACCATGAGCTAGTGACTTTCAGAATGCTTTATTGTCTTTTGTTATTCTTAGTCCATTGCTTGCAGGAGAAATGGGTTCCTTCCCAAACTTTTATAACCTGAAATCCCACACAAGAGGGCGAGTCAGACTTTCTATTTTGACTGACTGCCCATGACTCTGACTTCCTTGGTTTCCCACTCCCCTTGTGGTTCCTACAACACTTTTCTAGCCTGTGAATAATAATAAAAAAAAGGTAGAGAGGAAAACACACCCAGACTGATTTTGGAAGAATGTCTTCAAGGCAGTTTATTGAATTTCATGCCCAAACCTCCTGAACAAAGAGACAGGGTGGGGGCTGGAAGGTGTTGATTTGCTTCAGGAAACAAGTTTCATTTGCTCTCCCCATCTTAAGTACTTGGAGAAAATCTCTTAAGTTTAACTCCAGGAAATGTGGGGAACCCCCTGCCACCTAGTAATATTAAAAATGATTGTAAATAACTTGGTCAGTGCAAGTTGACACGAACACTTTGTAATCCAGAGGGTGGCACTATCTGGTATCCCTGAAGACCGATATCATGTGGCTTAGAGCCCAAGAACCAACCAACCCTGCTCCTTCTCAGCTTCACCAAAGAATGACTTCTGTTGATGACTTATAGAGATTTCCAGGCTCAGAGCCAGCTGTTAACACAGACTAATCTCATTCCTCTTTGGTTTGCACACTAACAATACCCAGACTGATTTTAGAAGAATGACTTGAAAACAGAGTTGTTAGGGGACCACTGAGGGGCCATCTACCGTTTTTAAGTCTGGCTTTTGTTTTGTTTTTCCTTCACCTGATCTTTCTGCTGTTTCTAAAACCTTCCTTGGGCAGGTTTTGGGTTCCCCACAAGGTGACTCACCCTACCCCTTGTTGTCAGGTTTAAAATAAGTATAATGGGAAAAACCTCCCACCAGGCTATGTGAAAGTTGAAAACTGAAATCTCAAAAGTAAGGGAAACATGAAATGACTCAGCTATGCCATGAAGCAAAAGGATAACATTTTTAGCTCCTTAAATCATCATTTAAAATAATACCAGCAGACACTCAGGATAGAGATCTGAAGTACTTTTGATACACCTGAAATATAATGGATTCTGTTAAGGAATCATTTCATTTGGAATGGGATAAGAACATGGTTTTTTTTTTACACAGAAATGCAATATTCACACTTTGAAAGCAGTGCCCTTATCAGTAACATAACTGAGGGATCAGAGAATTGTAGCATTCATGTACATGAAAAAATCCTTGACTTTTCTTCAGAACTGTGATAAAGTTTCTTTTGTGATTGTTCTTGGAAGATGGTTTTCCAGGGCCACATGTTTTTCTAAGTGCTATTCATTTGAGATATTAAATGCCTGAATATTTATTTTTTCCTTTTCCATCTTTAACCTCTAAAGTTGTTTTAATCCCAAAGACACCCAGAATATCAGGCATGAGTACAAATAATGACTGTTGATGGGATTCGTCTAGTACTTTAACATTACTATAATGTTAATGTACTGTAAAAAATAAAAGTTTTATCAGTTGCAAGGCAACCTAGATTGCCTCATTGTCAAATATTAAGGTCAGCTTTATAAATTTAATAATTTGTTGAATCAGTTTTCTGCCCTCTATCTTTTTCCTGAGGAGGCCTAAAGGGAAAGGAAGGAAAGAAATATTTCTAAATACTTACTACTGTATGTGCCAGGCACCATGCTAAGTGCTTTAGAAAAATTTTCCCATTTGATAGTTATACCTGAGTTCAAAACCAGCCTCAGACCATTACTAACTGTGTGAGCCTGGGTATGTAATTTAACCTCTGTCTGCCTCAGTTTCTTCATCTCTAAAAGGTGTCCGTGTGTGTGGGGTAATAATAGCATCTAACTCCCAAGATTATTGTGAGTAGAATGTAAAGTATTCATAAAATGCATAAAAAATCTTAAAGCACTATATGCATGCTATTATTCTTAATAAGTTATTTTTACTTATGAATGCTTACTACATGTTGGGCACTGTGTAGTGAGGGTGGAAATCTTAATGTGGCCCTAATGGGCTCACATAATCAGCTTCCTGGTAAAGTCTACATTTTTGTTTTTGTTTTTTGCTTAATGATATTTTGTTTTTTTTTCAAATTACATGTAAATTTATTGCATTCATTTTGTAAAATTTTGAGTCCCAAATTTTTCTCCCTTCCTACCCTACCTTCCTATCTCTCCCCAAGAGAGTAAGCAATCTGATATGGGTTATACATGTACATTAGTCATGTTGTGAAAGAAGAATCAGAACAAAAGGGAAACCACAAGAAAGAAAAAAAATGTTAAAATAGTATGCTTCTATCTGTATTCAGACTCCATAGTTCTGGATGTGGTTACAAATCTGCATTTTTGTTATCCTGCTAATATTGATGTTATATATATGTATATATTTCTGTTTTCTCCCCAGCAACATCCGTTTTTCACTCTGCACGAATCCAAAGCAACAGATGCTGCTTCTTTTGTAAAACTGATTCTTGGAGACTAAAAACCATTGGACTCAATCACTTGGCCCTCCTGTGGATTGGTGGGTTTAGGGGGTGGAGCTTCTTCACTAAAGCATCAATAGAAACTTGGGAGTGAGATGCTTATTTTTTTAACCCTGCCTCTCAGAAGGTTGTTTGTTTGTTTATTTTTTTTGTTTATTTTTCCCAAAGGGGTCTTGGAATCCATAGTATATAGAATGAACTGTCTAGTCAGATGAAATATAATAAGGCTCAGACTTTACAACTTTGAAAAGGTGATTAAATATTTAATGATATGTCACAAGACTCCTTAACCTTCTCAGCCTTTTCCTGTTCCTCTCCAAGGAGAATGCATTTGTCTGGGTTAATAGGTGCTATGGTAGTTATGAAGTCCTATGCAGATTTATATTTTGTTCCTCCTATTATTTTAATATTTATGTTTAAATGCTTGATTTGAATAGATTCTGTTTTATGTGAGGGAAACCTTGTGAAAGAGGAGGCTGTGATGTTAATATTTATAGGACTTTGCAAGGGAAAGGGTTAAATAACTTTTGGGCTCTAAACGGAACATTTAATATGCATCTTTAAGAACTTCAATAACAATCTTTTCTTCCCAAGAGCCTGTTCCAACCGCTGCTGCTGCTGCTGCCATCTTCCCAAACACCTTATCCAATACTGGGTATTCATTGACTATTCTGTGTGACGTGGTAAAATATCCCAGTATGACTTTGTCCAACTTTGGAAGAAGTAAAATCACTTTATCATGGTTCAAAGTGGAGACACAGCTTGCTTCTCATGGCATTTATGACACTTTTAACTTGATTGTGATATATACCTACCCCCCTACAGAAGGAGGGCATATATGTGCATGTGTGTGTGTGTGTGTGTGTGTGTGTGTGTGTGTGTGTGTGTGTGTGTTTGTTTTTGGTAGGCTCTGAGTCTTGCCAATGGTCTCCTATTTATATTATTCTATGTTCAGTAAGGATGATTACTTATCAGTGTCTTGGGGAACGGGGGAGGGATGTTATATATCCAACCAATCAGGGAACTGGTGCCTTCTTCTGGTTCAATCTGTTCTGAAAAGTGTATGCCACAGATATTTTTTCTTTATCTTTGTGGCTAATGGAGTATTTGGTATTCTTCTCAACTCCTTGCTTAATGGAGGAGCCTTACCATTCATTATTTATCTTTTTAGTTGAGGGGTTTTATCAGGAAAAAATTTGGGGTAACTTGTGGTTTCTTGGATATGATGAGGAGAATTAGGGAGAGAAGTTAGGTACCCTTGTGTTGACTCCAAGTTTCCACAGGCTGCAAACAGGATGAAGCCTTCTGCTGACAATACACAGTCATTGCACACAGGAAACTAGTTCCATTGGAACTCTCGGGAGGGTACACAGTCTGATTCAACGAGTCTGATTTCCTTCCTGCGGCTGCCTCTGGATCCAGGTTCTGTGATGATGGACTCTGTGTGGTCATCAGACCAAGGAGTGCCAAAGGTTCCAGGTAAACTTCAGATCTGCTATAACATGGAAAACCCCGCTGGTCTTGGAGATGATTCTCACCCAAAACATACTGCTGAAGTATGAGGACATCTGGGGTTTTAATGAAAACGGTCGATCACAATTTTTCACGATGCTGATCATCACTTGGGCAGTAGGAGGCAATGATTTGTTTTGGTATGCATTTGGAAACTGAAGTACAACTAAATCTTTTGCTGTTGTTGTTGCTGTCATTTCTTTGATCTTTGCCTTCTAGTGTTTGGTGCGTGCCAGTGCCATACTTTTTGTGTCTGCTTCATGTGAAAGAAGATCTCTGTCTCCTACTATTCTGAATGCATTTATGCTGAAACTGTCATGAATATACTTGTCAGGCTTTGGAAAAGGAGCATTGGGCGAATGGATATATAAACATTTTCTCTTTACTTTCCTCTGTGTCCCCAAATTGAGAAGTCATTTCTGATACCCTGAGAAGAAGTAGGGAGAAAAAGAGAAAATATCACCATACACCCAGTTCTGTGTGTTTTCGTTTAGACTGAGGTCTGCTTATTCTGCTTAGTTTAAAACAAAGCTCTCAATCCTTATGGCTTTGAATAGTCTTAAATGGTTCTGCAAGCAGGGACAAATGTCTTCTCATAGAAGAGGAGGCTGAAGCATATGGTCAGAAAAAATGCTCGTCTATGTTTATTGTAGCTTGTGTTGTTTCTGCCTTGTGAAAATATGAATTATTGGGAAAAAAATGAAAGGCCTGACTCAGGCCTTTTCTATACAGTTCTGGCTTTACATATACCTATGTATGTATATCTATGTATATGATAACTCTATACATATATAACATACACATATGTTAATGTAAAGCAATATGCATGTAAGTATATGTATATATAATATATACACACGTGTATACATATGTACATTTTGGTGTGAAATATACACGTAGAGTCCCTTATATATAAACAGCTGGTTTATGAATAATCCATCCATACAAATGGGCTGTAGGGGAATCCATATGTGGAAGCTCTGCCCCTCTATGAAGGCAACTTCCTTTCCCCCCCAGTTTAGGACATGTGAGAAATGATTGACATAGGAAGGGTACTTTCAGCAAATATTGAATCACAGAATTCTTTAGTGGGAAGGGATCTCAGAGGCCATTAAGCCCATTCCATTTCTGACCTAGAATCTTCTCTGTACTGTACTTGGTAAGTGGTCATACCATCTTTGCCTGAAGATGTCCAGTGAAAGAGAGTTAACTACCTCATGAAGCAGCCTATTCTGCTTCTGGATAGCTCTAGTTATAAAGAAAGTTTGCCTTATGCTAATCCTACATTTGCCTATTTGTAACTTCTGCCCATTGCTTCTAGGTCTTCCTTTTGGCACTAGGCAGAACAAGACTAACCACTCTATTACATGGGGACCCTTAAGATACTTAAAGACAGCTATTGTTTCTCCTTAAATATTTTTCCCCCATCTAAACATCCTTAGTTCTTTTGTTTGATACTCATATGGCACAATCTTGAGGCCCATCACCATCCTGATTGTCTTCTTCTGTAAACTCTCTAGGTTATCAATAGCCTTCCCAAAAATATGGCACTCAGAACTGAATACCACACTCTAGATGCGTTCTTTCTTTCCTTTTTTCTTTTGCTTTTTGGAGGGGGAAAGGCAGGGCAATTGAGGTTAAGTGACTTGCCCAAGGTCACGCGGCTAGTAAGTGTTAAATGTCTGAGGCTGGATTTGAACTCAGGTCCTCCTGACTCCAGGGCTGGTGCTCTATTCACTGCACCACTTAGCCGCCCCCTTTATGTGTTCTTTCAAAGCAGAACACAGAAGTTCTATCACCTCTACCATAGATACCATAATTCTCTTAATATAGTCTAAACTTGAATTGACTGTCTTATGATATATCATATTCTTGATTCCTATGTTGAAGTTATAGTCAACTAAACCTCCCTCTTAGTCTTTTTCTAACTGTTGTCCAGCCATATCTTCCCATCTTGTCCTTGTGATATTGATATTTTTTAAGCTCAAATTTGACTTTATTTTTATTTCTATTAAATTGCATATTATTCATTTTAAACTAGTGTACTAACTTGTCAAGATCTTTTAAAATCTTGACTCTGTCCTACAATGTATTGGCTCTTTCTCTAGTTTTTATTTCACTTACAAATTTGATATAGTTTCTAAACCTTTATCAGGTCATTGGTAAAAATGTTAAGATACCTTGGACATAGTATAGATATCTTGGACAGTTCACTCACACCTTTTTCCAAATGGAAATCAAACCAGTAATGACTCAGTCTAGCCATTTAAGCAGTGTGGAATCCATGTAACTGTAATATAGTCTAGCCCTAGACAATATCACTCTATTTTTGTCACAAGAAGAGCATGTGATACTTTGTCAAATACTTTCAATCAGTCAATCTGTAAACAGTTATGAAGTATCTAGTATATGCCAAACACTGTGCTAAGTGCTGGGGATATAAAAAGGAACAAAATATAGTACCTCCCCTCAATGAGTTTATAATCTAATGGGGGAGACATCTGAGTAAACACCATCCATAGTGTTCCCTGAGTCTACTAGTATGGTAATCCTGTTCAAAGAGGAAATGAGATTAGTCTTCCATGACTTGTTCTTGGTGATAAAATTATAACTACCTCCTTTTAAAGATTTGCATCCCTTTATTAATACTTTATAGCATCTTGTCAGGAGTGAAAGTCTGATAACCTGACCATGGTTTATAGATTCAATTCTCTCTTTTTTTTTTAATCAGAATTGGGACACTGTATGCCTCCTTTAAGTTCCTGACCTTTAAATGATCACTGCCAGTGGTTTGGCAATTATATCTGCTAGTTGAATGAATGAATGAATCAAACAATAGAATCTTTTATTAAGCATGAATAGTATATGAGATATTGTGCTAAAACACCATAAGTATATACAAAAAAATTAGATGGTTTCTAGGAAGTATTTCATTGGGCGTCACCTCATTAATTTTGGGTATCAATTTCCTAACCCTTTTTGGTTCTGTCCTTCCTAGTCCAAATTTCATTCTCTTTGGCAAAGAAAACAGAAGCAAAATGAGAGCTGAGCAACTCTACTTTCTCTCCATAATAAGTTTTCACTGTCTATTCTCCTTGAGAAGCAGCCTAGCTCTTCTTTCATCTTCCCCCTTTCCTCAAGATAGCTACTCCTTTTATTAAACCTTCTTAGCTTTTAAGGTGCCATTTCTAATCTAGATGCATAGAATTAAGAAGTGACTAATAGTCAATATATTTACCACATTTTCCCTCTAACCTGGCAGTCTTGGATACTGCTACCATTGGGGTAGCCATGTTTCTAGCATCTTAAATTAGAATATAAAATGTATTTATCATGAAAAACAATGTTATAAGTAATGGTTAGGTGTAGGTGAAAAGTACTATGCTTCCATCATGTTATGGGTTAAATAGGCATTTGTAGGCTGGCCTGGAAACTAAACCACCATGTATTAAATTGTTTTCATGGGGAAATGTATTCCAAATTCCAACCAATTACTTCACATATAAAATTTGGATCACAAACTGCTAATAAGTTGGGAACTACTTGTAAGATGTATATATATGTATACCTTCTCTACATATATGTGCATACATGTGTATTTCACGTCTCAACATAATGTAATTAAGCCTTAAACACATATGTGTGTGTATAAGCACCCCCTCCCCAGTTATATGTATGTATCTGTTTTTATACATACAGATAAATACAGATACATACATACATACATTATAAATATAGATTATACAGATTATAAATACATATACATACATACCTGAACAATTCTCAGCCCACATATAAAAATCAAAGGAAAATGTGCATACAGAAAACAAATAGATTGTTTTCTCCAAATTAATTTGTTTGTGTTCTCTATCTAGGTAAACTGAGACAATGTTTGGGTTCATGATATTATTTATTATGAACTGATTTCTTTTTATGTGAAGATTTCTGAAGTTGACATTCAAATGAGAGGTTCCCTTCAAACTTTTCACTTTGGGAGATTATGCACTTGTTACAATGAAACTAGTACTATTTAAAATATTTTGGGACTTCCTTGTGGATAAATCTTCAGAGCTACAGTAGAAAAGCAATCTCAATCATTATTTTATAATCAGCTCTCATTTTCAAATAACAATTAGATTTGATTTAGTCATCTACTTTGTGGAACTTGGCTCCAAATGATTTTTGAGTTTTTTTTTTTCTGAGAAGTGAACTTAATCACTTAAATCACTTTTGAGATTTTCGAAAGAATGGATTGTAGATTCTGAAGGTCATTCTGAAAGAGGAACTTAATGCATGATTTATTTAAAGAGGAGCAACAACATCATTGGATTGTGGCTGATTCTCTAAGGTGACTACTTTGAAAGAGACAATACTCATTCAGATATATACTTCTTAGTATGTGTGCTTAAAAATGATTCACAGCACTTGGTTACATGTCACTTTGACATTTTCCACAAACATTGAATGTCTACTGTGTGCAAGGCACTAACACAAACAATGGTCTAAATTTATGTAGCACATTGCTGTTTTCAGAGTGCTTTTGCAAACATTTCATTTCACAAATGTTTCTTTGTGGCTTCTGGGGGGTAGAAAAATGATGTTATATCTTCGTTTTACCAATGAGGATGAAAGTTCAGGCAGAGTAAGTGATTTGTCCAAAGGTATACAAGCTAATAATAAGTAGTGGGACTCTGGGCTCAAACTTCATAGATGGTATCTTGCAAAATAGTAACATTATGAATTGTGGTACATTAAAAACAGCAAGAAGTAGTGGGTAGGCAGCTAGTCTTGGAAACAAAAAAAAAACCTGAATTAAAGTCCAGCTTCTGACACATACTGGCTATGTGACCTTGGGCAAATCACTTAAACTCCATATTTTCTTGGCAATTCTTTTTAGACTCCAAGTTGCTGAGAGGTGCCAAGTTGCCTTGGTAGAAGAGTTTCTTCATTCCAGAGTTCTTTTTACTTTTGGGCCTCATTACCCTCTTAAAGCACATAGTAGACTTCTCCCAAAACTTCTGTTCATAGGAGTTATATCAACTGATATTTTCCATATTACAAATGAAGACATTTTAGTATTATTATAACAATAGTTTTATCTTTGTTGACCCTCTGAAAGGGTCTCAGATTCCTCCAGGGGTCCTGGGCCATACTTGAGAATTGTTACATTGTATGAGTGAAATCACAACTCCAATGTTTATTTATCCCTGTCATGAATTGATTGCACGTGGATATATATTTATGTGCCTTTAGACAATTTATTTTGAATAACTACTATAGTTAAGCCGTCAGAAAATAGAAACGTGGTCGTCTTTAACTATTTCCTAATTTCTCAGAGGGATTCAAACTAATACCTCTGATCAAGGCAGGAAACTTTAATTAAACAATGTTCCTTAATAATTAGAAGTGTAAATGGCTACGCAATGAACTAGCACTTTGTTCTTCTTTGATAAAATGTGTGCTTATACATAAAAGGTACATGTATGTACACACATATAGAGAGACATTTTGTCAGTACATTTGTATGTCTCCCCACTTACAGAAATGTTTTTGCCTGAATTTTTAGAACTTATATAGGGCTATTCAAAAACCATTAGAGTCATTAGTTTTGATTTGAGCTAAGTAGAATAAACAGATGTCTGTATAAGTGAATACTAATTTGGTTGTCTTTTTCCATTTCAAAGTGATCAAAGACAAGTTCTTGAAACATGCATATCTTTCATTCTAATGGATTCCTTGTTTTGTTCTTTTTACCTCAGGTTAGATATCTTGACATTTGCAATACCATGGTCCTTTTTCAAAGTAAGCTGGCACTGCAGTTGGTTTTGTCTCCCTAGTGATTCACTAAACTCTGGCCAGACTTTATGGGGAATTTTCAGCACCCAGACAATGCTATGCATATTTAACTGCACATGTATAGATATGAGACTGGGTTTTTGTTTCTGGTTGCTGAGAATTCAGTAGGCTTTGATATCAAGTTGGAATTATTTTTCTTTGGGTATTAGCAAGCAGTCTGGTTTATGAAGGAGGTTAGATGATGCCTTTATCAGCTAGCCTTCATTACAACAGTATATTTTAAAGAACAGAGACTGCCACATAGATTTTCTTTGGGGAAAGATGTATCGAGCACCTCCCAGTTTCTTGGCCCAAATCCAAATCTAGCATCTTATACCATGTATCACCTGAATTATACTTCCCAGAGGAGACCAAGAACAGTTTTGTTACAGATGAAAACTCTCCTTCTTGCATTCTTAAATGTGATTTTAAAGGCCCTAAAGGGTCATTTTATCCCCCATTTTCTTACTCCTTTTGTGAATGTATGTTTGTATGTGTGTATTTTCTTTTTCTTTTTCTCACAGAGCCTGAACTGTTCTGATTGATTGTCTTCAGCTGCAGCTGAAGGCCAGCCAGCCGGTTTATAGACCTAGTTCCAGCATCAATTCTCGCTTTGAAAAACATGACATTTAAAACCAGCCTTTGGTTTTCCTACATATGGATCTGATGGTTTTGTTAAAGATTGTTTTTGTGTCTTTTCTCCTGGAATACGTGCCTCGCTTGGACACCACATCCCTTTGACCTCAGAACACCTTTATTTAGGTGCCATGGCAACTATTGGGATAGATTTATACGATACTGTTAAGTATCAGTATAAATGGAGGGTATTAATATCATCGGCTTTATTCCAGTAGAATACTAATGTTTGTGTTGTTTGCAGTTAGTAACCCTAAAAACTGAATTCTTTGTGGTTTGAAACTCCATATTGCTTCACTCTTTGTTTTCTTTCCTTGACTCTTGCCGTTTATCTTTTTAATTGAGGTCACAACCTCCTTTACTACTTGTCAATATTGTGTTACCAGATGTTGTGGTCTAGAAAATGAAACAACCCACAGGTCACAGAATCAGAGGAAGCAGGGTTCACACAATAAAGGAGATCCTGGTTTCTCCAAATGCACTTGATTTAATATCACTGTAGTGTAACCGCAAAGGAGAAGGATTTTTTTTTCATATTTTAAAACAACACTAAAAATGTCTTTTCTGATAGAAGAGGCTCATTAACTTTGCTAAGAGAATGGACTCAGAGGATATAATAAAACTCCTTATCTTGTGTTTGGAAATGTAGGGGATAATAATCCACTGATTTTGACATCTACCATACCCAAGATCTAATCTCTTGACTTAGATTCTCATAGTTTTATAATAACTCTTATTGGACTTTGGAAGTCATATCAGGGTATCCATAGAACTCTTCAGAACCAGTGGGACAAAGTTAGTGAGACAAATGAAAATTCTGTAGTACTAATCAGTTTGCCTCATCTAATACTTTGATGGTTAAGTGAATCTTCCATTTTTGTATGGTGGGCAGATAGTAAGGTGATAGACTTAAAGTCACCTTCAATTCTTCTATCTCCAAATGGAGATGTTATTTTCTATAATTCTTTTCTATTTCTGCAGCTTTATACATTCAGATGGAAATATGCCAGAACTAAACCTAGCGGAAGAATATATTCCAAATTGGATAGAAAAATTTTACCCTTGGGGCTCCAAGGCAAATCAGAGTACTATTTAACTTGCAGTATGAGATTCTTTATTAGAAAGTGAATCTATAATTGCAGTCTATCCTCAGGTATAATAATGATTTAAGTAGTTTCTCACATCAGAAGATGCAGTTTTTATTATTATTTAATTCATTAGTTCTTGCAGCACATGAATTCCATGAAATTAGAAAGAATTAAACTTGACAGGGTTGGAGATTTCTCATTTTCATCACATTTTAATTTTATTTCCTTCAAATAAGTAACCAAGTTGCCAAGGAATATATATATATAGAATATATAGGGGAAAAAACAAAAACTATATACCTCAGGTTATGTTGCGCAGGCAAATCCTTTCTTCCTTTTCTACGCAGTAACTTATTTTACCTTAGAAATGCAATATCTTTCTTTTTGGTCAAAAGTTCACTGCCTCTTTCACTTAAAAAAATATACAAAAAAAAATAACAACCAGTGTAGGAGGTAGCCAAAGCAAAGGACACATGGAAAATCAGATAGTCAACCATTCTGTGTGTGTGATTCTGACCCTCTTCGTTTGCTGTGTAAACTTGTGGGCATTTGGGAGGCTACCATGACCTCAAAAATGGAAAATAGATGTGATGGATAAAGTCATCTGACTCCTATACCTCGTTTACTTGGGAAGGTTCTTAGGAAAGTATAGTACAAGGTAATTTTGTGTAAAGTTGGTTCTTCTCTACTGGACTTTGTTCTCTCACCATGGGAGATGATAAGTGGCATTGGGTTGCCCAGATTTCCTGCTTGCCTCTTTTTGATCTATCTGCTCTCTCTTGTCTGTTTAACATACCCACTTAATTACTGTCTATGAGGTACAATTTCTCTTACTTATTTCCTTTTCTCCCTTTCCTAGAATAATATAATAGATGTTTAATGAAAACTGGATTTTCTTTATTATCTTTTGATAAGTCTATACCTGGAATTATCAAGCAAACATAAATTGCATGTTTACAGATATTATTTGGCAATCTCTTCATAGGTGAACCTTTCAGTAAATTGACTTGGGATTTATCTAAAAAACTAAACTGAAACAACAACAACAATAATAACAACCCATTTCTTGCTCCAGAAAAAACAAATCTTGAATTCCAGAGCTACCAAAATGAAATTATTCTTGTGGGGAAAATGCTAACTAATATGTTACCCATCAGAGAGATGCATTTTTTCAACATTTTTTGAGTATTGTTTATAGGCACACAAGTGCAATTGACAACTCTTCTGATGTGGAACTTTGGAATTTTATTTTGGTCTGGGTTTGACCTTTCAGGTCATACCCTAGGAAACATAATTTCAAACTCCCTCCTCCACCTCTTTTTAATTTCAAACTCCTTTTCCCACCTCTTTCATTTTTTCCTTCTGGAAGATTTCCTTGAAAATAAGACCCATTTTTCTTTGTCTCAGGAGACTAGAAGCCTAAGTTGAAGCAAGATAGCCAGGTTATGGACTTTATGGGCATGGATTTATTTTGAAAAACAATCAAGACCACCTCCTTTTCCCTTTCCACTGTCCTACATTCACCTTTTTCTCCCATTGTCCTCCCTCTTCTCCCTTCCCTTATTTTCCCCTTCCCTCTTCTCTCCTTCCCTTCTCTCCTTTCCCTCCTTTTCTCCATTCCTCTCCCTCCTCCCTCTTTTCAAGAGAAATAACAAAGTGTATATCAATATAATTTTAAGTTTTTTTGTTTGTTTTACAATTCAACTGGTAAGAACTAGTAATTATAAGTAACTTCACATTCTTCTGCATTTGGTATTTGAAGACCACAGTTTAGATCTTTGCATTTGAGATTTTAAAATTGGATTCTCAAGATTTGAGTTATGTTTTTATTTACTGAATAAGTAGTAACATTAAAGAGTAATTTTATCTTACTTAATCTTTTCCCCAGGGAATTATATTGCTTCTTCCTGAGGTTTCCAATTTTATTTTTAGGGGTTTACTGTACTGTCAAGTGAATTCTACTTAAGAGTCATAGAAGGTATAGGAAGGTATAGGAGCTAATCTGAATCTCAGGGCAAGGTTAGAAGTCTATGTTAGATCTTCAAGGTTTAAGCATTTTTCTATATATTATCTCATTTGATCCTTATAACAACCTTGTAAAGTAAGTGCTATTATTATCTCCATTTTACAAATGAAGAAACTGAGGAAGATAAAGATGAATTAATTTGTCCCCATTCACACAGCAAGTTAGTGGGATTTTAACTCAGAACCTTCTGATTCTAGGTCCAACACTATCCACCACTCTACCTACTTTGTTCTGGGATTCCTGGTTCTTGTGTACTTGATAACAGCCTTGTTATCTTCCCTCATGTTGTGCATTTATTATCATTCTGTCCTCACTTCCTTGCCTTACAAGGCAGTATGGTCTGCTAGATAGAGGTAGATAGTATGTTGTACTGCACAGGAATAAATACCTGTGTTCTAGTCCAGCCTTGGACACTTATTAGTTGTGATGCCATGGACAATTCATTTAATGTCATATTCCTCTGTTCAACTCTTTGATGTTACAGATTACAACTCAGGTGCCATTCAGCATTCAGTTTATATGGTTGGAAGCAGTTGCCACTGCAAAGAAGTTCTCTATTTTTAAAACCACAGGTTTAGCACTCCCTCTCCCAACCCCAAATAAAACAAAACAAAAAACAAACACTTTTGCTTCCAATCCCAGATTCAGGCAGGTGACTGGAGACAGTCTGGTTATTTAATGGAAATAAACAGATTCAATCCTTTTAAAACTTCAAAAATAAAAAGTGTGGCTTGGGTTCACCCTGGCCTTGATAATTTTGTATTCTGGCTAAATCAGAAATGCTTAGTATTTTCTGTTATCATTTTCTCCTTTGACAGTCTAATAAATCTATGGATTCACTCTTAGAATAATGGTTTTTTGAAATCACAATGGAAAGAATTGCTTAATTTCAATTTGAGATTAGTGAAAACAAAGATGCAACTTTCCCCCACTTCTATTTCCCCTAAATCTCCTTCTATTTCTCATGATTTTCTCTTTTGGCTAGGCAGAACATAGGATGGTCATATCTTTACTTGAACTCATTAAGCATCTGTTTGTGGGGTAACTGTCCTAGGTTCTAGTGTTTACCTAAACACCTAAGTGTTTACTATTTAGCACTTGGCCCAGTGTCTGGCATATAGGAAATATACTTACTGACGTGTTGTATGACTTTGAGTGAATCACTTGATATCTCTAGGCCTCAATTTTCTTATCTATGAAATGAGGGGGTTGGCCTAGAATGACTCTCAAGGTCCCTTCCATCTTTACATTTATGGTCCTAGAGGTAGTCACAGTTTTGACCTCTAAGAGTTTATAAATAGAAGCAGGAATGGAAATGGAGCCTCTAAAGCTGAACTTCTATTTGGGAGCTATGAGAGAAAGTGGAATTGAACAGCAGTATTTAAACTAGGAATATTCCAGAAAAGAAAGCTAGTAAAAGAAGTTTGTGGTCTAGTACACTGCCTAATTTATTTGCGAAGCTACCCTTGTAAAGTTTTCCTAAGTAAACAATGACATGGAAAGTCCAAGCTCTGTATTTGCTTTGTATTTCTAATCTGAACGATATATGATCTAAAAGTAGAGATAGCCATCAATTTGACTTTATGTGTTATTCTCTTGTTTCTGGTATTCTTTCCTTCCTTCTTTTTTTTCTTCCTTTCTCCCTCCCTCCCTCTTTCTCTACCCTTCCTTCCTTCCTTCCTTCCTTCCTTCCTTCCTTCCTTCCTTCCTTCCTTCCTTCCTTCCTTCCTTCCTTCCTTCCTTCCTTCCTTCTTTCCTTCCTTCCCTCCTTCCTTCCCTCCTCCCTATTCCATTATGTAGTCTGCAATTTTTCTTGGTGGTCAGGCATTGAAGCAGATGGTCCCTTACCAATCAAAGAAGTCTAACATATCCTATAACTATGTTAATGGAAGGACAGTTGTAGATGGCTAGGTTTGCAAGTTAAAACATTAGGAGTTTTATTTTCCTCTCTATAAGCATGGGTAATTTGGAGAAATATATGCTAAAAATTATGTGTATAGTGTGTGAGACACAAGTGTATAAATGCATTCATATCTGAAATGGAATATAAGAATAGATTTTTCATAATTAGTTTTGGAAATAGTTAACCTTGTTATCCTTTCAGAAACTATCAATGATGAAATTGATTACTTAATAGGCAGCACCTTTTATTGACTTCTTTTGTAGGCAGAGGGGTTGTAGCTTCTATTAATAGTCTTATATGAGAAACTGAAATTGCTCCAAAGCATTTCTGTACAGGGAAATCCCTAGCTACCTACTGAATAGAAGAGGGAAGGGGAAAAGTTGCAGTGGAATGTCTGCAAAGCTGGTATTAACTACAAAACTGTATTATGTAATGGGGGTACACTAGAGGGAAGAGGGCAATTAAACACCAACTGAAACATTTCAGGTACTTGCCATGATGACCTAAACAGAGTCTATATATAGTTAATTCTTTGAAAGTGGTCTTTTTATTACCATACTGAATTTATCTATTGGCCTTTTGCAGAATCCAGAGACAATGCATATGAAGAAAATAGAGCAATTTTAGTGTTTTTGATTACGTTATGTAGAAATGGTCCAAGTGTTTTCACAAGGTTTAATTAGAGTTCCAGGTGGCATGGATAACCTAACAGCTCTACTCACCTGTTTTTGATAAGTGTCCTTTAATCTTAAGATTTATCTACCAAGATTACTCATTCCTCTGTGGATAATTAAAGCTGTTCAATATTACATTTTTTTGAGGGAACAGTTGCTATTCTTAGTAAAAGACTCACATAATTTAAACACATTTTCTAATCCTCAGATTTGTAGAATACGAAGTTGGGAAGGGACTTTGGAGCTGATTTAGTCTAATCTTTTTGTTTTATCAGTGAAGGAACAAGAAAGTCCTTTTAATTCAACATTTTGTGAGTTACTTCCCATAGTAATGGATAAGAATTTCAAATGTTTTTCAATAAATATCTGTGATTTTAGGGTAAAGAAAAATTATTATATTTAATTATTTGCTTCCCTGTGTTTCTCCTAAATTTTATTTTAAAGCCCAAATCTAATGCAAGGAGAGATTTAGGTCAGATTGCTTTAAAAATCCATGACATGACTGGTAATAATTTCATATGCTAACCAGGAACTCCTAATAAATTAGCCATGGTGCTTGAAATGAGGAGGGAAAGGTCATGCACTCTCTATTGTCCAAATGCAAACCAAGTTCAATTTATTGTCTCTGAAATGAGAGGAATTTGAAATGTTTAAATAACTCCTTTTTGTGGATTCTGACGCCTTTTCAATTTCTTTCTGGCATTTGTAATGTGTTGCTTTCCTGCCCTAGTGGAAATGCTTCATAGTGATTTCCACCTTAGATAATTGATGTGGTTATTGTTTTTTTCTGCTCACAGTATATTCTATTTTCTGTTTAAATGTCATATTTGGGCTCATTGAATATATGATTCATTAAAAGTTTGTTAAGTTAAGGGTCTCAGTAGGATGTGTTTGGGATATTTCAATGCATTTGAAATGAATGTTGAATTTCAACTCTGGTCTTAAGACTTTGTGCTTTTCGGTGGCCTTGAGAGAGTAGTCATGGGTTATGTACTGAACAAACTTTGTTTCTTCCTGCCTTCAAATGTATGGGATACTATGTGTATGTATGTGTGTGTCTGTGTGTATATTTTCAGGGTGTGGTGTTCCAAAAGTCTTAGTATAGTTTTAAGCTTTAAAAGTATACATATATATGTATGTTTAAGCTTTAATAGCATATATATATATATACATAAATTCACACACATGAAGAAAGGTATGCATATGTGTATATACAGGGTATGCTAAAACTTTGGAACACCTTGTACTTATACACACATACTTTTCTTTATATGTATATATATATGTATGGACACATTTATGTGGTATGTAGAGTACATGTGTACACAATACATGTACACAATACAATGCACACATATTACATGCACATGACTATGTACATGTGCAGATGTACATGTGCTCAAGTATATAATGCACATCTGTGTATATAGGCACAATTCATGTGCATGTATATACACACAAGTTTGTGTTTGTATATATTAATAATGAAGAAGTAATGAGTATTAAATAAGTTTAATAAAACAAACCAGTGGATTATATTTGAAAAAAAATTAACTGAGACCTGATGAAAAACACATCTGAATTGCCTTTGCTACACTTGTTTGCTTACTTTGATTACTCTGTGTCTTAACTTATGCTTACTGTTTGTTATCCAGGTGATGGGTCTTTGAAAGACTACTCATAAATGGTCTGAAACAAGGATGATGCCAAAATGCAGGGTTTAGGGACCAAAGAAAAGCACAAATCTTGCTACATTTTAAGATATTCAGGAAAAAATTAAATGGAAAAATAATTTGTCTTTAAGAGAGGTTATGCGGTGTAGTGGTTAGAATGCTGAATTGAAGAGGAAAAACCTGGGTTCAAATTCTACCTATGTTATTTCCTGTCTATGTGACCATTGGCAAGATACTCTGAGATCCAACAGACTCCCTAAGACAATAAATGATAAATGGGTTATAATTCGTTGGCATCAGTGGCAGGAATTCCTGCACTAATGAAATAATTTTTTTTGAAATATTAACTTCAATAAATCCTTCATATTTCTTTTTTAGCATTTAGGGGACTAATTTATTCTGGGCTCCCATTCCTTACATGTCCACCTTACCATTGAAGTTGGCTATCTATAGGGTTGTTTTTTGTTTTTAAATCACACTGGTCCTTGACAATCTGTTTTTATCGATCCCTCCAGTACAAGTGCTAATGATATTTACCAAAGGCATAGTCAATTTTGCCTTACAAATGTGCAGACTTGAATAAAATTGCCACCTATCCTTCCCAATAGAATATCGTGTAGAAATCTATATTCAATTTCCTTCCACCTCTTTCCTATTAAGCCTAGTGTATCAGTGGAAAATATTTATGTTTTCCAGACATTAGGAATGTCATCAATGAGTATTTTTCTGAATTGCTTTTCTTCTTGGCTAAAGAAATGGACGTGGTCTTGAAACAAATGATTGTTACATGTCCATTTCCTTGGCTAACTTCTTCAACACCTCAATAAGGGGAGAAAGGTATGTGTGGGGAGAGATTAATGGACACTTTAACCCCTCCTATTAGTGAAGAAGCCTTTACTCTGATCTTGTATCTCAGGATATTCTTTAGTTCAATATTGTTGCTGAGGAGGATGGGACAGTGCGCCTTTTTCCAAACCTCAAATAGTCAAATTGATTTCTCAGTGTGTATGTTATGTATACTGAAAGTCACATTGTGTGTTCTTTTCATTATCATGTTTCTCTGTGAACTGGTTCAAACAACAATTTGAAGTAAGAAAGGAAAAACAAAATTCAGCCAAAAAACACTCAGCCACTTCTTTCTGGCAAAGTACTTGCCGTCACTTTTATAGTGACGCTTTGCAAAATAATTTTGCATTAAGTATTCAAGAGCAAGGTATCCTTAAAGTGATGGTGTGTTGATCTTATAAAGAAAATGTTAAACCAATAAATATTATTTTAAAAAGTACTGTTAGTCTGTATGCATTAATTGAAATAAGGACCACAGAAATCTTGTCTACCTTGAGTGCTGGTGATTTTTTTTTTGATGAACTTTATATGAACCGACCTTCCCATTTTCTGCTTCTGCCCTACTCCCACCTGAGGAAACCCCTTCCTCATCCAGTGAACCTCTTGGAGAAATCTTTAGTAAGACATGTTATCTGTAATGTACTTTACATTTAATGTTCTGACTCCCATCTAATATTATGAGGGAAAGGCCAAGATTTCTTGATTAAGATCAGATGGCTTGTGGCTAGGAGGTATCCCGATGACTTAACTGAAGAGTCTGAGCCCAAGCCTTTTTTCCCCTTCTTTTGCTTTTATTTGGCTTTGCCCCAATCTGAACTATTAGGCCAAATGCTCATAATGAGTTTTCTCTGGACGTATATATGTAATGTTACCAATTTTTATTTGTAGATTCAGTCAACAGTGCAACTGAGACATTCTGGAAGAAAAAGATAAAGGGCAACAGAATGTTAGACTAATATTGAGGCTTCAAGTTTCTTTGATTTAAGCTGGCTTTGACCCACTAGAACCACTTGTCTTGATCCAAGTCAAGACTAGAGAAGAGCAGGTTTTGTGTAGATTGCCCATGAGGTTCACAAAGCTACAGAAATGTAAAGGGCCTCAGAAACTATCTAGTCCCACCAACATCTGAATAGGAATCCTTTCTACCATATCTTTACTAATTGGTCCTTTGCTTGAAGACATCCTGAGGCAGACAAATTGGACAACTCTGATTGTTAGGAAAATTTCCCTTAAATCGAGTCTAGATTTACTTCTCTGCAGACTCATCCTATTGTTTCTAGTTCTTCCCTCTGGGCTGCAACAAATCCAATTCTTCAAGTATTTGGAGGACCATCGAATGGATGGCAGCTATTACATTTTCTCTTAAGTTTAAAATGACTGTGGAGACTATCACTGTGAAGTATGATATATTAGTCTGTACTTTGGGAAGGGTGGGAAGGCACAGAGGGAAGGCTGGGAATGAGCTCTCAGTCTTCCTCTGATGCTGAAACAAGTTGGTCCCAGCATGGAGATTAAGAGCTTCCATTAAAAGCCACAGGGCTCCTTGACCAGAGTAAATACTTTAGAACTGTGGGGTAAAGATTAGTGACTGGACTTGTAATTTCATTGACATAGGAAATTCCTGGGTTAGGAAACTCTGCTAATTCAGGTCAGCAGATTCACTGTGATTTATAGTCTTAGAGTATTGTCTAGAGCATTGGGTATTTGTGTGACTTGCTCAGAGTTACACAACCAGTGTATTTCAGAGGTGGGAACGAACCTCTGGTCTTCCAGGCTTCCAGCCGGAGACTCCAGCACATATCAGCAACCAAGGCCCCATGGTCCTAGTTCAACAAGGAAGCAGCACAGCAGGCTAGCTGTGAGGTCTCCAGCCCCCATGCAACAAACTAGTAGTCATGCCTAGGCTTTGACCCAGGTCTTTATTGCCTGAGCTATGCCTGCCATAACTGGAGCGATGGAAATTAAAACCAACCAACCAACCTGCCTTTCTCCCTTTATCTGCTCATATAGAATGTGAACTGACTCTCTCTCTCTCTCTCTCTCTCTCTCTCTCTCTCTCTCTCTCTCTCTCTCCCTCCCTCTCTCCCTCCCTCTCTCCTTCCCTCCCTCCCCCCTCTAAGTTTTCTTTCTGTGCTGTGGCTGTAGATTATTATTGATTTTTTTTGGAAGTTGGTATCACACACTAGCACTTACAGTTTTACCTAGGATGGGGTCCCTGTGCTCCCCCCAGAGTCATGTTTTTCATATTTTTTGAAGTCTAAAAACTGAACAGGAAGGCAACAGTAGGATCCCAAAATTTGACACTTTGAGTGTGTTTTTCATTTTCAGCTTCCATCTCCTTTTTCTGTAATCCATTTTGTTGTTGTTTTTGTTATTTTTTTTCACTTTACAGTCTGTCTAGATATTTCTTTCCTTTATTCGATTGAAAGCCTCCTTTTTGCAAACTTCCAGTATTGCATCATCCATCAACTCTGCTTCCATGAAAGGTTCTGTGTTTATTCAGGCTCTAAAATTGTGATTCTATGAGAGGTAACATGGCATAGTGGAGAGAGCTGTCATCAGAGTCAAGAAGATTTGGATTCTGGTCCCCTCTCTGACCCATAATGACTATTGTAACCACAGACAAGTTCCTTAACCTTTCAATGTTCTAGATAGCTCTTTAATAATAGAAGTTGCATAGAAGGGACTCTTCATTGGTGGGATTTTCCTCATGTGGGGCTTCTCTGATACCAACAAATCATTGGTTGAATGCTGTGGTGCCCCTCCTATGTCCAAGGACTTTGCTGGTATTTCAAGTCAGTTAGAGAAAATAAATTGGATTATGAATTTTAATATTTTGGTATTATTTATCTGTTGGAATAAAGACATCTAATAGTCTCCTTTCTGATTTCCCTAAATAAGACAACCCAGAATTATATCAATACATAAGGGATCTCTGATTAGTGTAGGATACTCATAGATTAATAAATTCCAAGTGCTATGAAATCCTTCCACCAATTTAGATCATAATTTGTGTGTTATATGTGTGTGTGTTACTGAGTCCTAGGGAAGTTGCCCAAGATATGTAGAGGTTAAGTGACTTGTCCAGGTTTACGTAGCTAGTAAAGTGTCAGAGCCAAAGGTGGAACCCAAATTTTCCTGAATACAAGTCTACTACTCTAACGATTATACCATGTTACCTCCATATCTAAGGAAAATAAAAATAACAACCACTTTACTAAAATCAATGCAAAGGTTAGTTTCCATTTTAAGTCATTCAAAATTTCTAATAGGAAAGCAAAGTAGTACAAATGAATTCATCTCCTAGAGTTTCTTGACCAATGGTCCATCATAGAGGATGTTATCCACACATGAAAGGTTTTATCTTTTCTTTCGTCTTGTCCATTCATGTAGTTATTTGATCCTGGAAAATTCAATCCATTACTTGGAATTAAAACGAGTTGGGAAGGTCAAATATTTATCAGTATTAATTTTGTCCCTAATAGCCATGGTTTATAGAGACTTTCAAAGAGTTTTAAAAAACCTTATGGCCCTTAGAAATTTTTATCAGCTCCACTGAAACTACATTGACCTAGCCTTTATTTACCAATAACAAGCTTTTCTTTATCCTAGTCATTTTAACTCTTCTTGCAGTCTACTGTCTTAGTAGTCTAGGAGAATAAATGTCTTTTTGTAGCCAAATGAAAGAATTTTTAAGGGGACACAAAAGAATAGAAAAGACAATCAGCATCTATTGCATTTATTTTAAATTCTTTGCTATTCTTTTGCTTCATATGCTGATTTGTCTTAAATTATGGGCCCTTGATTAAAAACATTCATTTGCTATATGTGTGTATATATGTGTATATACACACACATCCATATCCATATACACATACACAAACATGTATATCTGGGAGGGTATTCAAAGTCTATCCTTATTTTACAGGTGAGGGAACTGAGATCCAGGGACATTATGCCTTGCTCAATGTCACACAGATAGTAGATATCAGATAGGGGATTAGAACCCTTAATGTCGGACTATGGAGTCAGAGCTTTTCCCACTATATCATTCTGTCTTATATACAAATGATATGAATCCATCCTCTGACATTGATGGTCTGGGTCATTGCTCCACTGCACAAGTCAGGTTACTTCTGTGTACCTGAAGGAACTCCCTAAGATTTGTCTACTAAGCCATAAACAGGTGCTTAGGAATAGGGAATTCTTTGTCCTGATGAACTTAAAGAGACTTCCTTTGCTTTGCTATGAAAAGAAAGAGAGGGAAGAAGGGGGAAAACTCTCACACAAAGATACACATAGACACAGACACAAATACGTATCTAAAATATATATTACTGTGGATCAATCATAGAACTTAAAAATGGTAGCTCTGAGTATGCTGCTCTGACGATGAGATGGTGCTACCCTTTCTTTCATGTGTGGATAATATCCTCTGTCATGGTTCAAAACTATTGTATGTTTGCACAGGATTATAGGATCTCTTTCTCTGAACCCCTTGGGGGTACAGGCCTAATAGCGTTTAGAACAATGCCTTGCACATAGAAGGCACATAATAAATATTTATTGATTGGTATTATTAGGTCAGAGGGTATGCACAGTATAATAATTTGGGGTTGTCTATTTCAATTACTTTCTAGAATGGCTATATTAATTCACATTTCCATCAATAAAACAACAGTGTGCTTATTTTCTCATAACTCAACAGTTGTAATTTTTCTTTTTTTGTCACCTTTGCTAACATGATGGGTGTGAGATGAAATCTCAAGTTGTTTTAATTTGCATTTCTGTCCTTGGTAGTTATTTGGAACATTTTTTGTCACATGCTATAGATAGCTTAGATTTCTTCTATTAAGGACTGCCTGTTCATATCCTTTGACCATTTATCTATTGGGGAATGACTCTTATTTTTATAAAGTTGACTTAGTTGTTTATATATCTTGGAAATAATCAGAGATAGTGCTTCAAAACTCCTAGTACGGGGGTAGGGAACCTGCAGCCTCGAGGCCACATGAGGTCATCTAGGTCCTCAAATGAGGCCCTTTGATTACAAACTTCATGATACAAATCTGTCAAAGAGCCACACTTGAGAACCTAGAGGGCCACATGTGGCCTGTCCTAGCATTTAGAAAGAAGAGCCCATGGATTGTTGTTGATTCAGCATATGAAGTAACGCAATCATCTAATGCTGTACAATAGTCTTTAGAACATCCTTATCCTTTATTTTTCTTGTCTTTAACCATCCCTGTTCTTTATGTAATTCCAAGAATTACGCACTATGAGTATAGACTTCATTGTATAACTGCAATTGATTCTAAGTATGATCTATTACTTGCTTTGGAGATTGTGCATTTCTGTTTTGTCTCCCCTATTTACAATGAGAGATTCTCCTGTGAAGGATTCGTTCTTATATAGAGTGTCCCAAAAGCCTTAGTGAAGTTTAAAACTTTAATTACTCAAGACATTGGTGTTTCTTTTAATATGCTACTGAATCTAGTATTCAATTCAGCAAATGTTAAGCACCTACTACATGCCAGGCCCTGGAAATACAAAGATACAAATTGAGCAGTCTCTGTCCTCAAGGAATTTACATTTTTGGTGACTGAAGTGGGGTAGAATATAGCATAGACTTGGATAAACAAACATGAAGTCATTTCAGAAGAGAAAACAATAACAGTGGATGGAGAAGGTGGAAAAAGTAGCATCTGAATTAAAGCCTAAGAGTCAAATTGTGCAGAGATAGGAGTGGCACACTCAAGCTGGAAAGCAACAAATAGAACAGTTGAGTTGGAACTTAAAAGGGGGGCATTAAATAAAGTTAGAAAGATAAATAGACATAAGATCACAGAAGATTAAGTGATTTCTAAGCCCCATTGTAGCCCTAAACACTGTAAAGGGACAGCTTTGCCTACCACCACTTGGCCACTGGATAGCAACAATCTAAGAGTAGTTGTGGTTTTAAAGTATGTGAAATATTTTTGTTGGAAGACATTTTATTGTAAAAACACATTTTCTTCTCATCTATCTTTGATTTCTTTGGAAGAATACAATTGTGTGAATCTGGAATATTTTGATTAGTCATTAAGACTCTGGTTGCAAGCAAATACTTAAGAGAATTCATCATGGTAATTTGTGGTTACCAATCCAAAGGACAAAAGTGCATAATACAAATGAAATCTGTATGTTAAAATGCCTAGCAAACCTAAAAACTCTAAATGCCTATTTATTATTATTATTATTATTGTATTTTGGTTTCAGCGAATGATATTTATTTAAAATTTCTTGCTGTTGAACAAATTTGACCTAGCACAATTTGTCTATTTGTCTATTGAATAAAGGTCAGTTTACTTAGCTATATATAGTCTTTGAGGATACAATTTCTGGATTGGTAAAGGGACTGTGAGTAGTGAGGGATGTGTTATGAAGCTAGGAACTTGGTGGCCTTGGGAGAATCCTTTTTGAATATTACTTCCTCCCCTGTAAAATAGAAAATTTGATCAGTCTCCTAATTATTGGAGCCTCCTACATTCCAATTGGTTGGGTTCATGGCCAGAGCACAATGAAATCTGAACTGTCTGAAGATTTATTGCTTCAGGGATCTGGGTTTGGCTTTCTGCTATTTAAGAGACAGAAAACTGAGAGAATCCAAAAGGATCTTAACAAGCTAGAGTCCGGAACTGAGTCTAATTAGATGAAATTAATTAGGAATGAAAGTAAAGTCATATACCTGCATGTACATATGAATATATTGGAAATAAAATCAACTTCATGGGGAAAAGATGAGGGAGGCATAGTTACCAATCATTCTGAAAAAGATCTTGGGGCTTTAGTGGACTGCAAGCTCAACATTAGTCAGCAATGGGAGAGGCAGTCAAAAAAGTTAATCCCATCTTGGGCTGCATTGAGAAACATAATTTGATCTATAGATCTATGGTAGTTAGTCCTACTCATCTGGAATATTGCATTTAGTTTTGGGTGTCATGATTTAAGAAGGACATTGATAAGTTAGAGAATGTCTAGGGAAGGGCGTTAACCATAATCAGAATTATGAAGAGATGAGTCTATGTCACATAAAGACTGGATGAAGGAACTTTGAATATCGAGCATGAAGAAAAGTAGCCTCAGGAGGGTATGGTAGCTGTCTATCAGAAATTTGAGGAGCTGTTAATATGGAGTAGAAATTAGACTGTTTCTCTTTGGCCTGAGACGGGGAAAATCAGGAGCATGTAGGGGAAGTTGGAAATAGATCATTTTAGGCTTGATGTCATGAAAATCTTCCACCAGTTAGATGTGTCTAGAAGTAGAATGGCTTACATTGGGAGGTGGTGGATTTCCCCTTCTTAGAAGTCATCATGTAGAAGCTGGCTGACCATTTGTTGGGTGTGTTATAGTAAGGCTTATTTTACTGATTGGGCTGGACTAGATAGCCACTGAGATTCCTTCAGACTTTCAAATTCTGTGATTTAGAAACTTACATTTAAACAAAACAAAGACAATAAAGCTACACAACAATAATGCCCGTGGACACAATGGATTTTTAACACAATAGAAAATGCTTTTTTGAAATTCTGTTTTTGACAAGATGTGGCACTTACTGGAAGCCTGTTCTCCATCAAATATCACTTCTAACCTTAGACTCATCAGCCCTCCAACAGTGACCTACTCCTTTCTACTTTTATTAGCATCACAAAGAGCATCACTTTTATTAGAGTCACCCTGTCAGTGACTATCACTAGACTGAAGAAGCACAATATAAGCATTTGCCTCAGGGAGGCGACATTTATTAAAATTCTGTTTTATTTTAGGTACAATCTCACTTCATTTAGGCCAGGGGATCTTAACCCCTAAACTTCTTCTCAGAATTATATTTTCAGATGCATAACGTAAAATATATTAATATAATATATAAATATAATACATAAAGTAAAAGCAACCAATTATACCGAGTTATCAATTTTTTTTTTAAATTCACAGACCTCAGGTAGAAAATTCTTGTTTTAATCTAGTAACTATAAAAAAGACTTTGTGATTACAAGCTATGGGATGATCAAATGAAATAATAGTTGTAAAATACTTAGCACGGTGATTGTTGCATAGTAGGTGCTTTAATAAATACTTGTTTCCTTTTCTTTCTTCACAAGTGACTAAATGAATTGATAATTTTGTTAATTTCTATCCATCTTCATAGAAGTAAGATTCTAGAAGCCACCGACTGTCTTAATCTGTCTTCATATCATTTGTGTATAAATCAGCAGTCAGTCTGAATGTCCTGAATACTTCCTGAGTAATGTCTACCACCCATCCCTACCGCGGCACATTATCCAATAGTAGGCACTGTGTGTGGAGATGTAAAAAAAAGGATACATAAGTGCAATTATGATTGCATGGTGTCTGAAAAAAAGTACACAAAAATATAATGCATGTCTACATTGAGAAGGATATTATGTGGCACCTAGATCATGGTGCCTGGCGTCAAGAAGACTCATCTAATCTGACCTCAGACACTTACTAGCTGTGTGACCCTGGGCAAGTCAGTTAACACATTTTGCTTCAGTTATCTCGTCTTTAATGATCTAGAGAAGGAAATGGCAAACCACTCTAGTTTCTTTACCAAGAAAACCCCAAATGGAGCCATGAAGAGTCTGACACAACTGAAACTATTATACGACATCAATTGTGTGGATATTCAGGAAATCTGGGGACCAAGTCTGGCTGTATTTGTTGGGCAGGTCATTTTTCCTTTCTCAACCTTAGTGTCCTTGTTTGTAAAAGGAATAGAGTGGTATTCGATAGCTAAGGTCCCTTACAGCTCTAATACTGTGTGGTTCATTTGCCACATTCTGTCTTTTCAGGCCTTTACATGGTTGCCCTAAATCACACGTTATTTCAACTACAGCGGACTTCTTGTTGATTCCTAAACGCAGTATTCCATCCCTATCTTTGCCTTTGCCCAGATTCTCTCTCCTTCTTGAACCACACTCTCTTTCATACCTCTTAGGCTTCTTAGAATTCCCTATATCTATGTGCCACTTCCCACAGAAAGCTTTTGCTGATGCCTTTACTTGGCAGTGCTCTCCTGTTTTCCAAATTATTGTACATATATGATCTGCTTACTCATTGTATCTCTCCATGGCTACTACCTTCATTCACTTTGGATTTATCTTATATGTGTCTAGTTATTTGTATGTTATTGCCTCTATTGGAATTAAGAGTATACAGTCCTAGAGGGCAGGGCAGCTAGATGGCACAGTGGATAGAGCACCTGACTCTGAAGTCAGGAAGACTCATCTTCCAGAACTCAAATCTGGCCTCAGACACTTACTATGTGACCCTAGACAAGTCACTTCACCCTGTTTGCCTCAGTTTCCATATTTGTAAAATGAGCTGGAGAAGAAAATGGCAAACTACTCCGGTATCTTTGCCAAGAAAACCCCAAATGGGGCCACAGACAGTCAGCCATGACTGAAGCAACTGAACAACAGAAAAAACTCCTAGAGGTCAAGTATCTCCCCCCACCCTTTTCTTTTTATCTCCAGAAATCCACACAGTGCCTGGAACATCAAAGATGTTTAAAAATGCATATTGATTGACTAATAAACTCTTCAATAGAATGTAAAGCTCTTTGAGGACATGGACTATTTTAAATTTGTCTTTAAATTTGTATCCCTCAGTACAGTGTCCTGCTTATTGTAGATGCTTCATGCATTCTTAATAGATTGGAGAAAGTAAAGGTAATTTCTTTAAGAATCTTACATTCTCATTAGGAATATAAGAAGAATAAAAGCACCCAAATAAGTTTCACTTATAAAGCAATTCCCAAGTGCCTCAAGGAAGCAACCTAAATGAATAATTATGATCAAGAGAGGTTAATTAGAAAAAGAGGAATTAGGAGATGGTGGTGACTTAGATAATAAGCAGTTTTCCAAAGCTCAGTGTTTTATTGTATAGTGTTTGTATGGTTCTCTAGGCAATAAAATGCCTGATACTATAATTTACTGTGCATTACTTGGTGATTCCACAAGTTTTTATACTAAATGACTATTTTGTACCTCTGAAGAAGGTCAGACCCATAGCCTAAAGATAGTCTCACCTAAGAATAGCCAGCCTAGTTCAGAGTTTTGTGACTTAGTCTGAGCTCACACTGGAAACTGGGAGATAGAGTTGTCCTTAGATGAGAATGTGTTAATCCACTTGACATTTTCAACAGCTGTGAAACTGCTTATCAAAAGCATGCTACCCATTTTGGTTCATCATTTTTGGCACCAGTGTTCAGGGCAGTGACATCCTGGTCCTTATGAAGTCTCTGAACAATTCACAATTTCCACTCTGTGTCATCTAAATTTGTCCCAGAGCCACACTCCATTATCTTGCTTGCTGAGCACTCCTGTGTTTGCACCAAATAACTGTTGGGGCTTTTTCACTGGAATTGTGTTACCTCATTTATTTATTTTGGAAGGGGGAAGGCAAGGCAATTGGCATTAAGTGACTTGCCCAAGGTCACATTGCTAGTATGTCAAGTGTCTGAGGTTGGATTTGAACTCAGGTCCTCTTGATTCCAAGGTTGGCGCTCTATTCACTGCACCCCCCAGCTACCCTTATTTTATTGGAAAGATAAATATTGAATCAGGCAGAACTTTTATCTCCCAACACAATCCCATAATAGCATAAGACATGACCTGCCAAGAACAACTAGCGTAATGCAAATAGTGATGTGTATCCTAGAATAATGATAATAATGATGATGATGATGATGATGATGATGATGATGATGATGATGATGATTTAAAGAAAAGGGGGAAATAAGGTTTTATTTAGGATCTACTAGGTTCTAGGTACTATATGAGACATTTTACATATATTATTTCATATGATCCTTACAACAGCCCTAGGAATTAGATGCTGTTATTATCATCCCTGTTTTATAGTTGAGGAAACTGGGGCAGACAGAGGTTAAGTTACTGGCCCAGTGTTACCCTGCTAGTAAGTATCTAAGTTTGGGTTTGAACTTAGGTCTCCCTGACTTCAGGTCCAACTCTCTATTGATCTCATGCCACCATATTGTAGCTAAATTCAGAGATGATCTAATCTGATCTTCTCATTTGGTGAAAGAGTAGGTGAATTTCAAAGACAGAAATGATTTGCCCCAGGTTACATACTGAGTTTTCAGAGGCACTGAAGCCAGAGCTGAAGTCCTCTGAATTCAGTTTGATTTTACAGACATTTTCTAAGTACCTACCATGTACAAAGTTCTATGACAAGTGTTGGCGATGCCATACTAAAAATGAGAATTTGTTAAACCACTTGACCTTTTCAACAGCTGTTAAACTGCTTACCAAAGACATGCTACCCCTTTGGGCTCATCATCTTTGGCATCAGAGTTCAGGTCATCCTGAACATCACAGGATGTCATTGACATCCTGTATTCCTATCCTCAAAGAGAATCCACTGAAGGAATTTGGAATGTTTATCCTGGGGAAGACAAGACTTGGGGATAGGTGACTTTAACAGCTCTTCTCAAGGATTTGAAGGGCTAAGTTGTAGCAGAAAGAGTTTAGATTTGCTTGGCTTGGCCCCAGAGGACAAAGCAAAGGACAATGACTGCAAATCGCAAAGGCAAATGTAGACAAATTTATAATTAGAATTTTCCAAAGATGGGATGAGCTACACTTGGAGGTATAATTAAATTTTCCCACCATGGGGGTGTTTGACAAAAGATTATAGGCTGTTTATTGACAGAGATATCCAGATTGAACTTGAATAACTTGAGCAGTTCCTTACAAATCTATGAGTTCTTGATTCTATGTTAAAAAAAAAAACCCTTTCTATCACTGAGTAAAATATAATGGGTGTGATACATTGCTTGGCTTACTTTATCACTGTTCCCCCCCATCTATTTCATTCATTCCATTAATTTGTGGAAGTCTAATAATTTTTGTTTTACTGATTTGAATTTTTGTACATGATTAATTTGTGTTCATAAGCAGAATTGCTAATGATTCATGGCAGAGCTTTTTGACATACGGTTATTTGGAAATATTATTTTGCAAAGGTGTTGGAATCATGAGTGAAACGGCTCACCAAAGCAATATAAAGAAAAACATGATTACAAATTCAACAGAAAGACTAGCCTAAAAGAGTTATTAGAACATTTAAATTTGCCCTTCCTTGTAAACGATAACAGTATTTTTGTGGTCATCTCTAGTCATCTTGATCTGTATCTTGTCACTGGACCCAGGGGCTTTGCACAGTTCTCCCTCACTTAAATCCAAGTCACTTGCAAGTTGTGGCATCATCTTCCTCATGCATGTTCCTCTTCAAGAACAAAAGATGAACAACTACAACCTACAGTGTTTCCTGTCCACTGCCAACCCAACATGTGGAACATGTGGAAGTTGGTTTCAGCCATGATGATTCACTCATAATATTATGTGATGATAACAAAGTCTTCTGGTTGGTTGGCTGCATGATTCGAAGGACTGATAGTACAGCAGAGGTCGAGTCAGAATTGGTTCTTCATAGGAAAGGATAATCTTTCCTTTTGATGGTTTTTGAGTGGAGAGGACTACTGTAAACTTCCAAGTAAGAGAGGTACAACACAATTCTGCCCTCCTTGGACCAAGAACACTAGCTCTTATTTCTCTTGTCTCTTGTTTATTTTTGTTTGTTTAGCTATTTTTTGTTAATTATTTTTTTGTTTTTGTTTTTTTTTGCTGATTATTTTTTTAAATTTTAATTTATTTTCTTGATTACATCATTCATTTCCAGTTTTGAGTTACAAATTTTCTCCCCTTCTTTCCCCTACCCCCAAGCCCAAAACAGTGATCTCACCATAAAGCCCCTCCCACAAT
>CM053593.1:173608641-173680091 GCA_028646575.1 Pseudocheirus occidentalis | reverse complement strand
ATTTGGTTTTCAAAGTCCTTTTTCAGTTGATGTATAGCTAGTAGGCATTCTTCCAGTGTCTTGGAAGCATTTGGTGAGGGAGTTCTGACTGAGTTGTCTTCCTCCCGCTCCATGCTTTGATCTTTTTTATCCATAAAAAAAGGATTCTAGAGTTTTACTGCTGTTCCTACCTGGCTTCCTTTTTCTCATGTTGGCCAGTCTATTAAATGCTTGGTTTTTTAGCTCTGTGGAACTCTGCTTCCTGGAGGGGGAAAGCTCTGTTCCAAATTGCTGGGGCCTTCACAGCTGCCGGAGCTATTAGTGGGGTGCTGTAGCCCCCCCAGTTTTGGCTCACTGAAAGCAGACCACCTATCCTCATATTAAGAAAAGTTTCATAAGTCACTATTATTGTTTTTCCATATTGGCATGTAAATAGTTCAATTTTGATAATTTCCTTATGATTTCTTTCCGATGTTTACCTTCTTACGCTTCTTGTTTTTGAGTAGCCACCACTCAAGACCACAATCCAGATCCAGGCCACTCCATGCAAGAGCCCTTGGCCCTGATGGATCACCTCAGCCCCCCTGCTATATGCAGGCCGAGGGCTCTGAAGCAGCCCAGTGGAGGCTGCTGCTGCTCAGCCGTTCCTGCTGCCACAGCCACCTACCCCTGCTTCCTTGCCCTGGGAGCAGTTTGGCCAGATCCGCTCTTCCCCAAATTTAGCAAAATCCACTGAACTTTCTCTTAGTCTTTTTTTCTTCTGGCCTGATAAATATGGTAACTGTGCCTCCAGTGCAGTCGATCTGCTCTCCTATAGACTGGGCTCTGTCTGATGTCCTGGGGCCTGGCCCGACAGGGGTTTTGGCCATGGCTCCCAGACTGCTGCGAAGAGCCCCACTTGTTGAGCTGCTTGTAGCAACAGATGCGTTTTCTGTCTTTTGGAGAGTTTTGGAGCTTGAAAATCTGTTTAGAGTCCCATTTTTTGAGTTTTTCTTGTGTTTGTGTGGGAGCTGTGGTGCTTTGCTGCTTCTATGCTGCCATCTTGGCTCCGCCCCTTTTTTGTTTATTGTTTTATTTTGAATGAGTATCTGGAGACAGAATTGCCCAGGCTACAATCTTATGAGTTTCTAAAGGTCAGAAGCACCATCACAGGTCCCCTCAGAAACTATAGTGTTGTTAGCAAAGACAACTGGAGCTGGTATCTGGTAGCAGCAAAAGCATAGTCTGATGAGGAGTCAACCAAAGCACCGGTCAAGCAAGGTGACAACTTGTCCTTTGTCAATGCTCCTGGGAAGCAAACTTGGTGGTTCTTAGATTTTTGTGTCATGGACCCCTTTGGTATAGGATATAAAATTAACAGCTGTATTTCTACATCTTGCTTTACCAAATCAAAACATAAATAAGATTTATTGATAACCAATGATCTATCCTATTGGTTATCCTCACTATGTGAGATACTATGAGGAAGATCCCCCCCCCCCCCATGTATCAAGTTTTCCCCCTGTGGCAAACCTATGGCAGGGCATGGGCAAGAATTTCACAGTTTTAGCTGGTTTAGGTGAGTCAACTATGACCTGGAAAAAAGAACTGGTTATTTTGATATAATCTGACTGATTTTCTAGTGAGAAGAAAGCAATGACCAGAAATACCAATGCAGAAAACAGTGTTGTTTTCAGTAAAGTTTTTATTGTAGGACTGTATATTATATAATTAAAAGTTATCACTCTTTCCCTTGAATCTCTTGAGTTCAGAAAATATCTCATTTGATTTTGAAGGCCTTAAAATACAGACACCAAGGAGTTATGAATTTTCTTTTATAGTACTCCCTGAGAAATTCTCCAGAGTCAATATGACATGATAAGAACATACACAAAAAGCAGGACATTTCTCTCTTGGGAAAACATTTGAAACATCAAGAATGCTCAGGACACCATCTAGACTAAACAGCTTTGCAAGCCTTAAAGCCCCATATAAATGCTGACTATTATTACTATTTTTATTTGACAATAATCTGAGCCTTTCAGTTCAATTTTAGAATCTTTTGTATGTTTGTAGTTTCTGGTGATCTTACCTTGTGCTTTACTGAATCCACACTGACTTCTTAGAGTTCCAAATTATAAATAGAAACACAAAGTTATTGATTTTGGTTAGATGTTTATTGTCTCCTAAAAAAAGGCCTCGTAGATAGAATCCTCAAAAAGTTTACTTGCTTATTTTGCCCTCCTAGTTGTTTGATAAAAATGGATTTATCTTGGTAAATCTAATTTGCTTTAGAGGTAATCCAGAGGAAAACTCTCCCAGAAAAGAGTCAACACTTGCAATGTGTCATTAAGAAGGTCCTTGAGAAGACTTTTATAGTGGGGAAAAGCAATGCCCTTTGTATGGCACAGTGGTGAGATTTGCAAAGGACTTGGGTTCAGATCTTGACTCTCTACACAAGTCATCTTAAGCAAATTGCTACCACTTTGTACCTTAATTTCTTTATTTAAAAATGAGGAAGTGGAACTAGATGATATCTGAGGTCCATCACTTATAATTTCTATGATAATGCTAATGATTCCATTGTTAGTTGAACTTATATTTGGGGTTTTGCAAAAAGGAAGTGATAGGTTGAGCTGAACCACATATACTCTCTTGCCTAGAACTTTTGTGTGCATGTCTTTATTCTGTATGTGGCTAAGTTTATAGATTCATTCTATATCTACGGAATAGAACTGAACTATCTAACACATATAAGTAAGAAACTTTAGGGTAGGCTTTCTTCCTCACAATGTTCTTTGAAATACAGTATGGTATAGTGAAAATAATAAAGTCAGAAGACTGGAGTTTGCACCCTCCCTATGCCATTTAATAACTTTGTGACTCTGGGAAACCCACTTACTCTCCCTGAGCTCTGATTTCTTCATGCATAAATCAGAGATAATAACAATTGTCCTGCCTGTCTCAGGGAGATAGTATGAGCAAAGTACTTTGCAAATGACAATGTACTATGTAAATGTGAGCTACTATTATGGTCATTTGCCCCAAGACAGCTATAGACAAAGCCATTATGAGGAATGAAGACAAATTGATGGCATTCTTTTGATATAATTTATTATGTTTAGCATTGACATTTTTCTTGAATCACATTGGTACTATTTTGCCCAAGGTTTGAATGAAAATGATACATAAAAGCAAAATCGATATTCAAGTCTTATATTTTTTACCTGAATGATATAGTTCATATTGTGATAGGATATTATAGTACTAGAAGAAATGATGAGCAGGATGCTTTTGGGAAGTCCTAAGAAGTCGTATAAACTGAAGGAAAGTGAACTGAGCAGAACTAGGAGAGTATTGTACACAGTAACAGCAATATTACAATGATGATCAACTGTAAAAGACTTAGCTATTCTGATTGAGACAAGGATCCAAGACAATTACAAAGGACCCATGATGAAAAATGCTATCCATCTCCAGAGACAGAAGTGAAGACTCGGAATGCAGATTGAAGCATTTTTTTCCACAAAAGGGGGGCCCTATATTTACCAAAGCATAACAACATGAAAGAATGTTTAAGTGACTGTGAGGATTGTCAGTGAAAGAATACTGAACTCTTTCCCAAGTCAAAGAAAACTTTTGCTGACTGATCTCAGTGATAGAAATGGAGGAGACATCATGGAAATAACTGATAAGTCTAATACCACTCTCTTGAGTCCTTGGCACCTTGCTCTGTCAAACAGATAAGTTCGTGAATGGATTCAGCAATCAGAATAATGACTCTATTCAGCTTATGATAATATACTATCAATTGTAAGTATTTTCCACCTTCTTTACAAGTCACATGAAGTTATTATGAAGGGAATTTATATAATAAGTTGCTATGGACTCTTTGATCTGCATTATTAGGCATAACATATCTATTGTTTCCACTCTCCCACCGATACATATTGCTTAATATTAGCTACACATGACAGTTCAGGAACTTTAAGGACTGTCATTTAGCCATAATCATAATAACCAGCATAGAACCTACTTTAAGTGTCCACACAGGTAACTGAAAGAACTCATACTATCTGTGACCACAATAAATTCACCCTAGTCAGGCAACACAATTGAAACTTAAATAAGGGCTCTTCTGGTCAGCTCCACCTAAGTATAGTTGTTTTTTCCTTCAGTGACTTTATCTTCCAGTCTCACCACCCTGCCTCTTATAAAAACTGGAGTACCCTTATAAAGCTATTAAGAGTCCTTTTATGTAAGACTAACATGGTAAAGACCTTAGTTTGAATAGGTCAACGTCTCCCACTGCATCCAGGGCAATCTCTAGTCATCCTGATCTATATCTTGCAACTGGACCCAGATGGCTCCAGAGCAGAAAGTAAGGAGGGTGACTTTGCATAGCCCTCCCTCACTTAAATCCAATTCACTTGTCAATCATAGCATCACCTCCCTGATGTCACGGTCCTCTTCAAGAATGAAGGACAAACGACAACAACCTGGATGTTGGTATCTAGCATCCCTTTTGTGTTTAGTGATCTCCCTTTCTTCTAAACCACAGTAACTCAGGCATTTGGAAAGAGGGCCACTGATGGCCCTTGGTCCTGTAGTTAGAACAACACAACCAAGGGAGTAATTTCTACTGTTATGATGGGAGACAAAACCAAACAAAATCCCCCACGTATTACCGTTCCTTTCAGTAAACCGTAATCCTATCCCCATAGTACAATAGCAGCTTTTCTCTTGCTTTTTATTACTCATAAAATCATCTCTATGCCTCTTTTGAGGTAGAATTTGGGTTCTGTTCTCCTAGTCTGTGTAGTGTTTCTTTTTTGAAGATAAATGAGAAACTGTCATAATGCATAGTTATGGATAGTATGTTGCCTTTTTGAACTTTTCATATCACATATAAAGCCTTACAAATAAATAGAATAAATAGCTCAGAAATTTATGTGCTAGGCATTTTAAGCCAGACCTCAAAATGTTACCCAAATGTTCATAAACATTATTGGTGTAAATATATATTATTTAAGCAGAGTCAGTCCAAACTGTGAAATAGACACAATTTGTATCTGTTTCTTTTCTACCTATCCCTTCAATGCCTACTCTCTCTATATAATCATCTCCTAGGAGTGGCTTTATGCCCACCTGGGCTTTCCAGGAAAGCCAGGGCTTTCCACCAGCATTTCCAACCAGGCCTTCTATTTCCAGGCAATACTCCATATTTTAAGCTGATTTTTCTTTCCTGTGCCCTATCAAAATATACACACACTGAATAAAACTACTTAAAGTTCTGGTTCAGCTAGGTCAAATATAGTTAACTTGATAAGTCAATTTGCATTCAATAAGTACTTATTAAGTATTACCAAACTTGGATAGAATGTATACATTTTAAAAGGCTTTTGGTAGTGAATCTAACAAGGAGTTTTAGATACACCAGTAGGCCAGTGGGGAAATTCGGAGGTTATGGTGGGGGATAAGCTGCATATTTTCCATCTTTCAAATCATGACATAGAGGCATTTGACTGGTGAGCTATGGATTCAAGGCTCACAGTCCAATAGAAAACCTACCCTTTTTGGTGGTATAGTAAGAGTAAGTCCTGCAATATTTACTGATAATATTTTTTGCATGTCAAGAAAAAACTTTCAGAGCAGATACTGAACATTTACTAGGTGTGTGCATGGGGGTGGAGTGGGGTAGTGGTGGTGGTGGAAAGATGTGGTTGGAGAAAAGCTCCATCAAAACTCTCAATTTACCTTCTTGTTAATCTGTAAAAGACTTTTTGGCATCCCCTCATGGAAACTTCAGAAGCAGATGGAAATATTTTAAGATGTAGAATACACATGGGCTGGTAACATGAATTTCCATTTTTCCTAGCAGGAGAGAACAGTATGGATTCCTACAACATCATTTGAACTCTAGTTTAAAAAAAAGAGAGAAAGAAATTATTTTAAATGGTAAGTTACATTGGAATTCTGGTTGATTCTGGACTTGGCCTCTTTGACTTAAAAACAATGTAGAGCATGTGAGGAACACTTGACCTTGTCCTAACTAAATTCCAATCCATCCCCCTTATGTTAGTAAGCATTGGTCACAGAAGAGGCTACAGATAACATCAGACTTTAGTACAGTTAGAAAGATTTTTTTCATGGAACAAAATACTTTTAGACAGCTAATGTCAAATAGATTAACCATCACAGCACAATATTCTCCTTGTGTAAATAGTATAACACACACACACACACACACACGCACACACACATAATCTAAAGGAGAGATGTCTTCTGTTCCTGAACTTCACAATTTCTTTATCTGACCCTGGTCACTGTCCTCACAGTGACTTCTGTTCCTTCTACCCCTAAGTACTTTCACAATGTGTCACCTCTGCACTGGCTACATTCTCCTTTCTTCCTTATCTTTACCCCTTTATAAATCAGTTTGGCTTATTTTTGTTGTTGTTAAGCCATTTTCCAGTCATGTCTGACTCTTCATGATCCTCTTTTGGCTTTTCCTGGTGAAGATACTGGAGTGATTTGCCATTTCCTACTTCTGGTCATTTTACAGATGAGGAGACTAAGGCAAATAGAATTAAGTGATTGCCTGGAGTCACATAGCTAGTAATTTGCTTTGAACTCAAAAAGATGAATCTTCTTGACTTCAATATCTTCACTCTATCCACTGTGCCACCTAGCTGTATCCAAATTCAACTTGCACCATCCTTAATTCCAGAATTCCTTCTACTTTTTTGTTACTACTGACCATGTCTTCCCAAATTCCTGACTCAGCTTACTCCTACCATCCACTCCTTCACTTATATTTATATGCTGCTGAATGGAGCTGAAGGAAATCATGAAACTGTAGTGACTTGTTCCACGACAAATTTACATTATCTAATCCCATATGGGCCCTTACTTCTGCAAGGTAATCATTCTATTCTTCTCTAATCAATTCATTATGCCACTCTTCACAGAGGTTTTTCTAAGCTCTCTGGTCCCTCCTCAAGCCTTCCACAGCATCCTTCCCTGCATCTTCTGCTGAGGATCTTGTTTTGTACTTCAAAAGAAAAAAAAGATTGAGGCCATTCATTTAAAACTCTCACTTTCCTGTTACTCGTCATCTCATACCACTCCTACTTTATCCACTTTTTTCTCTTTAACTCCAGACTTAGATGAAAAAAAGTGAAAACTAAATAAATAAAAGAAGTGATATTTTTCTTTGTCAAGACCAGTCTTTCTACACACTTTCCTTCCTCCTTACCTCCCTGCCTGCCACATACTTCCTTGCCTGTCTTCTAATCCTATCTATTTCCATTTTTTAGGAGATTGTCCCCACTATCCTCCTAGTTCTCCTTATCTTCAATCTCTCCTTTTTTTGTGGACCTTCCCTGTTACCTGAAAATACATACGTGTCTCCTCATTCTTAAAAAAATTAAACCAAAATAATCCTCACTTGTTTTGATCATCCCCACTTGTTATTATCCCATTGCCACATATTATTTCAATCTTCGTAACGTCTCTCACATAATGCTCCCTTTTCTCTACTCACACAGCCACTATGCTGGTTCAAACCCTCACAACACCTTGCCTGTTCTACTGTACTTACTTTCTAATTGGTCTTCCTGTCTTAAGTCTTTCTATTACAGTTCATCCTCTGTTCAGTTGCTAAAGCGATTTTGCTTCAGTCTTGGGTGAAACAGCCTTTTCAAACATATTCTAAGTTACTGACACCAAAATTGCTAGACTGGGAAATGTCTTCTCTTTCTTTCCCTAAGTCATTTTTTCTTATAAAAGTTAAACAGTCCTTTGAAATTATTAAAACCTTTTGTCATTATATTTCATTTCTGAATATATCTCTTCCATTTCCAGGGCTTAATGATCCAGCCATTTAAATTTTTTTTAAAGAGAAAAAAAGTTCAGAAAAACCTAACAACATATTAATTTTGTCTGAATATATATGTATATATACATACATACATATACATATATTCCTTATCTCTATAGTTCTTTATGACTGCAGAGAGGAAAGGAAGGTGCATTTTCTCAACTGTCCTTTGAGATGAAACTTAGTCATTATAATTACAGAGTATTCAGTTTCATTTCATTTCATTTTTTAAAATTTACATTGTGGTAGTCATTGTGTACATTATTTTACTAGTTTTGTTTGCTTTACTCTTTGTCAACTTATGTAAGTCTTTTTGTACTTCTTTTAATTCTTAATTCAGTGTTCTTTATGGCGCAATAATATTCCATGGAATTATTTCATATAATGTGTTTGTTAAAGCTTTTCCTAATCTATGGACATTTACTTTTGTTTCTAATCTTTTGCTACTATAAAAAGTGTGGGCATGAGAATTTTAACATATAATTTATGACTCAGTTTCTTGGGGTATAACTCTAGTAGGGTCCCAAATGGTATGGCTATTTTAGTTACTTTTTAAAAGCATGATTCCAAATTGCTTTCCAGAGTGGTTAGACCAATTCACAACTCCATCAACATTGTATTATTATATCTGTCTTTCTGCAACCTAACTTTGACTATTCCCATGTTTTATCATATTGATAAATTTTCTTATTGTTTAGTTTAACGTATTGATTTTGATTTTAAACCTCATTCTTTTGATTTGTATTTCTCTTCTTATTAGTGATTTGGAGCAATTCTTCATATAGCTATTTATAGTTTGCAATTCTTTTTTTAAAGCCTTTTGTTTGTATACCTTGGATAATGGATCCTCATTTTATATATAATCTGCTATCTAGATATTCCTGGATATCTTGGATATCAGGCTTTTGTAAAAGATATTTTAAGGATAAATTTTTTTTTCTAATTTGGGATTTCCTTACTTATCCTAGCTGTATTAATTTTGTTTGTACCAGACCTTTTCAGTTGCATATAATAAAAAATCTATTTTATCCTTTGTGTTCTCTATTTATTACTTTCTTAATAATTTCTGCTTCCACCCTCAGCAATAGTTGTAAAACATAGCTGATTTGGTTATTTTGTTAACAATTTTTATTGTAAGAGGGGTCAGTTGTGACAATCATTCCACCACACTTAGAGCAACTAACAAAATATTCTAGCCCTGATAACTTTGTCAAAGTTTGTATAATAGTTAATTAATTAATCCAAGGCATTGAACCAATATACTGCTGATTACACCCAAACTTCTCTAAAATAGCAAACCAATTCAAGAGCTGAGCATAAAAGTCCTAGGCCTAAAGTTCTAGCTAAGTCCATGAAAGGAAAACTCGGTGGGGGATGGGAAAGAGATGAAGGGCCTTTGTCTCCTAAACCCTTTAGATCATAACTTTGTAGTATGTATCAAATGATTTGGACTGTCTATGTAGGAGTTTTCCCTGGGACAGCAATGACTGACTGATGGAAGTATGAACATTGGGAATTGAGGATAAACAAGACCTACAGAGAAAAGGTGGTTGCAGACTTGTATGAAGAGCTAAGCAGAAATCTATACCATCCCTAAGGGACTCCAGAAAAGGAGAAAAAAAACTTCCAGAAGCCAGGAGCTGCACCTCCTTGCCACATTTGCTCTTTCAGCTTGAGGCTATTTTTTCCTGGGCTCTGTATGTACTATAAGGATGGTATGGTCCCAATTTGGGGAGATGTTTTGAAATAAGGTGGTATCATGAAAATAGCCAAACAGTAAATATTAATTAAATTTTTTATTAAAACAAATACATAGGAAAAGAAAAAGAAACAAATTTGTATATTAAAACAAATATAAATTAAGAAAAGAAAAAACATGTAACATGCACAACAACATAAGAGAGGATTCAAAATATATAGCAATAAATTTCTATTTCAAGAAAGCCTATATATTAAAGATTATACATTGTGTTGAGAAGTGTCCATCTTTTATTTGCTTCATTGCAAATTTTCTTTTGTTCTCTACTGTGCAGTTTTTATTTTGTACTTTCCCCCCTCTTCCTCCTCGCTACTCCCCAAAGGCTACAATTAAGAGCGGTTATACATATATAAATATAAATATAAATATATACATTCATGTATACATATATGCACATACATATATAAACATATACTTTCCCCAACAGATTCTACTCCTAATTTTTGTTGTTTGTGCATATCTCTTATTTCCTATCCCTCTTGACTCCTTTACTTCTACCTGCTACCTTGCCTACCTATTACTTAACCTACCCCCTGCAACCCCTCCTTTAGCCTCTCCTATAAATCTAAACATGCTTTTATATGCCCCTTTGACATATTCCTTTCCTCTCCCCTCTAAAAATCTGTCCTTTGTCCTTCCAAGGACCCCTTCCTTATTCAACCATTCCTATTAATCTAAACACCCTTCTATATCCCTCTTTAACCTATTCTCTCACCCTCCTCTCTAAAGAGCCCTCCCTTGTCCTCTCTCCCTTCCCTAAACCCTTTGCATTTCATTTCTTTCTAAATTTAGAAGACTTATTCTCTTCTAGATGCGTATGTATTGTTCACCTTTTAAACTCATTAACCATGAAAGTAAGTTTCCAGAACTAACAGGACTTCTTCCCCAGCTAATGCTTCCTCTTATACTTCATTTGTATAATTACTCTTTTTAGCTTTTCCTGAATGGTTTTACTTTTTGAAGTCATATCATGCTCAGATCTACCCCAGTCTTTCTTACAAACTTACTCAATTACTAATAACAATCATAGACATGTGTTTTACATTTGTAAAACATAAAAGGTAAACTGTCTATCCTTATAATTGGTCTTTGGCATGTACCTTATATTTCTCTTGGCTGTTGTATGTCAAATCTCCTATTAAGCTCAGTTTTTAAAAAACAAAGTTCTGAAACTATTTCTAGAGCTAGTTGTTTAGCTGACTAGTAGATATCAACTTATAATCAATCAACTAATAGATATCAACTGATAATCATACTTTGTTGTTGTTCAATCATGTCTGAATCTTTGTGACTCCATGGACCATCACACAGCAGGTCTTCTATCCCCACTGTCCAGGCTCATGTTCATTATTTTCATGATACTCTCTAACCATCCTATCCTCTGTCATTCCATTTTCCTTCAATCTTTTCAAACAACAGGGTCTTTTCCAATGAGTTCCATCTTCTCATTATGTGGCCAAATTATTTAAACTTCAACTTCAGTGTTTGACTTTCTAGTGAATAACTTGAATTAGATTATTTGATCTCTTTGCTGTCCAAGGAACTCTCAAAAGTTTTCTTAAACACTTTTCTTAAACACTTAAACAAATTTCTTAAAAATTTGAAGGTGTCAATTCTGTGGCACTCAGCTTTCCTTACAGTCCAACTCTCACATTGCTACTGGAAAAGACATAATTTTGACAATGTGGACCTTTAATGGTGAGATTATAGCTTAGATTTTTACTATCCTGTTCAGATTTGCCACTGCTTTCCTTCCAATGAGTAAGTGCCTTTTAATTTCATGGCTTCAGTTGCTGTTTGTAGTAATCTTTGAGCACTAGAATATCAAATCTGAAACTACTTCCATTTCTTTTCTTACTATTTGCCAGGAATTGATGGGAACAATGGCGAAGATCTTTTTCTTTATATTAAGCTTCAAGTCAACTTTTATACCTCTTCTTTTACCCTCATCAAGAGGTTTCTTAATTTCTCTTCCCTTTCTACCATCAGAATGGTCATCTACATATTTAAGATTGTTGATATTTGTCCCAGCAATCTTAATTCCAACTTTTGATTCATCCAGCCTGACATTTTCAGATGCCAAAATATAGCCTTTTCATATTCCTTGTGTAATCTTAAATTATCAATTGTTCCATGTTTGGTTCTAAATGTTTCTTCTTTGCCTACATGCAGGTCTTTAAGGAAACAAGTAAGATGATATGGCCCTCCCAACTCTTTGAGGACTTGCCACATTTTGTTGTGATCCAAACAGTCAAAGAGTTTAGGATAGTCCAGGGGTGGGGAACCTGTGACCTTGAGGTCACATGTGGACCTCTGTGTTTTCAAGTGCAGCTTTTTGACTGACACCAAACTTCAGGAAACAAAACCCCTTAATAAAAAGATTTGTTCTTTAAAATGTAGGCTCAGTGAAAAGACCACACCTAAACACCTAGATGATCACATGTGACCTGGAGGCTGAATGTTTCCTATCTTTGGTATAGTCAGTGAAGCAGAAGCAGATGTTTTTCTAGAAATCCCTTGCTTTCTCCATAATACAGTGAATGTTGGCAATTTGGTCTCTAGTTCCTCTGTCTCTTTGAAAACAAGTCTGTACTTCTGGCAATTCTTGGTTCACATATTGCTGAAACCTGACTTGAAGAGTCTTAAGCATAACCTTGTTGACACATAAAAATGAACAGAATTAAGTTCAGAATATAGAGTAGAATCTATTATGTCTCAGGTGGATCCAGAAAAGCAGAGATGGAAATTATGATATTAGACAGGAAATAAAAAAAAAACTTAAATGATTTTCTTTTTTTAAAAAAATCTTTCATTTATTGATTTTTAGTTTTCAACATTCATTTCCATGAGATTTTGAGTTACAAATTTTCTCCCCATCTCTTCCCTACTTCCCACCCCAAGATTGCAAGCCTACTGTATATCACTTCCCCCAATCTGCTCTCTCTTATCTCCTCTCCTCTCCTACCACCCTAACTTTCTAAGAGGGCAAGATGGATTTCTATACCCCAGTGCCTGTATATCTTATTTTCCAGTTGCATGTAAAAAAACAATTTTTAACATTTGTTTTTAAAACTTTGATTTCCAGATTCTTCCCCTTCTTCCCTCCTCACCCACCCACACTGGGAAGAGAAGCAATTCAATGCAGGTCGTACATGTGTAGTTATGCAAAATGTTTCCATAGTAGTTATATTGAGAAAGACTAACTATATTTCTCTCCCACCTATCCTGCCCCACACTTATTCTGTTTTCTCCTTTGACACTCTTCCTTTTCAAAAGTGTTTGCTTCTAACTTCCCTCTCCCCCAATTTGCCCTCCATTCTATCATTCCCCCTCTTATCCCTTTCCCCCCTACTTTTCTGTAAGATACCCATTTGAGTGTGTATGTTATTCTCACCTTAAGCCAAATTCAATGAGAGTAAGGTTGACCCATTACCTTTCACCTTCCTGCTCTTCCCCTCCATTGTAGTAGTTTTCTCTTGCCTCCTTTATATAAGATAATTTACCCTATTCTATCTCTCCCTTTCTCCTCCCATTATATTCCTCTCACCTCTTAATTTTATCTTTTAGATATAATCCCTTCCTATCCAACTGATCCTGTGCCCCCTGTCTATGTATATATGTGCATACATATATACATACTCACATACGTATTTATACACATATGCAACCTGCTATACATACATATATGTATGTATGCACACACACATATATACATATATATTCCCTTCAACCGTCCTCATACTGAGAAAAATCTCATGTAGGAATATAAATAATTCAACTTTACTAAGTTCTTTATGATATCTTTTTCCTGTTTACCTTCTCTTGCTTCTTGTATTTGAAAGTCAGATTTTCTGATCAGCTCTGGTTTTTTTTTCATCAAGAATGTTTGAAAGTCCTCTATTTCATTGAATGACTGCATTTTTCCCTGTAGCATTATACTCTCTTTTGTTGGACAGGTGATTCTTGGTTTTAGTCCTAGCTCCTTTGACCTCTGGAATATCATATTCCAAGCTCTTCAATCCCTTCATGTAGAAGCTGCTAGGTCCTGTGTTATCCTGATTGTGTTTCCATAATACTCAGAATGTTTCTTCCTGGCTGCTTGCAGTATTTTCTCCTTGACCTGGGAACTCTGGAATTTGACTATTATATTCCTAGGGGGTTTTCTTTTGGGGATCTTTTTCAAGAGGTGATTCGTGAATTCTTTCAGTTTCTATTTTGCTCTCTGGTTCTAGAACATCAGGGCAATTTTGCTTGATAATTTCTTGAAAGATGGTATCTAGGCTCTTTTTTTTGATCATGGCTTTCAGGTAGTACAATACTTTTAAAATGATCTCTTCTGGATCTATTTTCCTGGTTCGTGGTTTTTCCAAGAGATATTTCACATTGCCTTCTATTTTTTCATTTATTTAGATCTGTTTTATAGTATCTTTATTTCTCATAAAGTCATTCGCTTCCAATTGCTCCAATCTAATTTTAAAGGAATTATTCTCTTCAGTGAGTTTTTGAAATTCCTTTTCCATCTGGCAAAATTTGCCTTTTTTAATCATCCTTCTCCTCATTGGCTTTTTGGACCTCTTTTGCCATTTGAGTTAGTCTATATTTAAGGTGTTATTTTCTTCAGTTTATTTTTTGTTTCCTTTAGCAGGCTGTTGACTCACTCTTCATGATATTCTTGCATCATTCTCATTTCTCTTCCCAATTTTTCCTCCACTTCTCTTACTTGACCTTCAAAATCTTTCTTGAGCTCCTTCATGGGCTGTAACTAGTTCATATTTTTCTTGGAGGTTTTTGACGCAGGGGTTCTGACTTTTATGTCTGCCTCATGCTCCATACCTTGATCCTTTTTGTCCCCCAAAAAGGATTCTATCGTCTGTTTGTGCTTCCATTGCTTGCTCCTATTGGCAGCCAATTACTTGATCTTGAGCTCTTTTCCACAGTAGAACTCTGCTTCCAGAATGGAGAGAGCTATGTTCCAAATTGCTGGGGCTTTTGCAGCTGTTGGAGCTATTAGATTGGTGCTCTCTTTACAACCCCCACACACTCTGGCTCACTGGTCACACACCTCAGGACCACCACCCAAGCCTGTGATCCGGATTCAAGTATGTCTAAGCAAGAACACTTATCCTCTGAATGGTCACTTGGTCCCCCTACATTCTGCAGGCTAAGAGCTCTGGAAGCAGCCATGTGGCAGCAGCTGCAGCCACTGTGCCTCCTCTGCTTGTTGCTCTGCTGACCTCATATGCCTGTGAAACTCAGACAGTATACCAATGCCATTTCAGGAAACTGAGTTGCTTCCATTTGAATTGTCTTAGGAAGATTCTGACGACCACCTGGCAGAATAAGATACCAAACATTGAGGACCTTTCCTGAACTAAACTTCCAAGCATTTAAACTCTACTGCAGAGAGCACAACTCCAATGGGTTGGCCATGTTGTTCAAGTACAAAATGTACACTTGCCACAAAGACTGTTTTATGGAGTACTCACATAGGCAAGTGCTCACATGGTGGTCAGAAGAAGTGATAGAAGGACACTCTCAAGGTTCCTCTTAGGATCTTTGGAATTGATTGAATGACATGGGAGACATTGGCACAGGACTGCCCAATGGTGTGCCCTTATCAGAGAAGGAGCTGTCTTCTATAAGCAAAACAGAATTAAAGTAGCTCAAAAAAGATGCAAGATGCAGAAGTTTGGGGAATTCACCCCAAATGTTCACATGGACTATTTGTGCCCAATTCATGGTAGAGTGTCCAAGCTTATATGGGTCTGATCAGCCACAGTCAAATATACTGTAACATGACTCTAGCATAATGATGTCATTTTTGTCCCTTTCGAGAACAAGGACATCAGCCAACCAACCAAAATCAATATTCCCTTTGACCTAGCAATACCAACATTATACAGATCTCAAGGAGGTCAAACACAATGGGAAAGTCCATTTATGTTTGAGAATGTTTAAAACTTAACTTTTTGTTGTGATAAAGACCTTGAAAAAAGTGAGTACCCATCAATAAGGAATGGCTGAACAAATTGTTGTACACGAATGTAATTGACTACTATCACACAATAGGAATATTACAGATGCAGAGAAATATGGGAAGACTTGTAGGCAATGATGTAGAATGAAGGGGAAACTAGGAGAATAATTTAAGAAGTAACCACAATAATATCAATAAAGAAAAAAAGAAATTCTGAATAAATCATAACTGTGTTAAAAATGTTAAAAAAATTATTATATTTCAATATAATTGCCTTCCTTTGTTGTCTTATGCATTTTGGTTTTATGCGTTTAAAATAATTATTTTGAGAAAGGGTTTATAGACTTCTCAAGACTGTCAAAGGGGGACATGACACAAAAAGATTAAGGTTTCAACTAGAATTACGTACTGAGACACTGATTTTCAGACATCAGTAACATATTTATTTGTTTTACTTGAGTACACACTTTTATTATAGGAGAGAACTTCTACTTGGTGAGGGAATATGTAATGGGTTTTAAGTTGCACAGAAGAAAACAGAAAGAGGTGTAGAAGGGAACACAAAAGAAACAATTTTGTTATTCTCCTACATCTTTATTTCTTATATATATATTCTCATTATACATATTCTTATACATATTCTCATGCACTTTATTTCTTATACATATAAAATATGAATCTTTATTTCTTTTTTTTCTTTTTGCAGGGGGGAAGGCAGGGCTATTGGGGTTAAGTGACTTGCTCAAGGTCACATGGCTAGTAAGTGTTAAGTGTTGGAGGTCAGATTTGAACTCAGGTCCTCCTGACTCCAGGGCTGGTGCTGTATTCACTGTGCCACCTAGCCACCCCACACATCTTTATTTCTTTAAGAGACAAACTATATATAGTAAAAGTTCATTTTTATACTATTCTCTTTCTTGTTCTTTGAAAATGGAAGTGCTTATGTTCACAACCTGGCTCCAACCTATCTTTCTGGAATAGTTGGGATTGTTTTATTTTTTTTGTGTGTATTTGTATCCCCAACTCAGTGCCTGGTGCATAGTAGTTGATTAATACATACTTGTTGGTTGAATTTTATCTACTCCGTGTCTGTTACATAATGTGTTTTTCTAAAGTGGCTGGATAGGGTTGAACTAAACAATTACTCTGTTCTCCTCCTGATCATGTGATTGCAAAGTAACTTATTCTAATCCTTACATGTAAGCAGGATATTGGTGATGCTGGCCAACATCCTTTAGCAATCTTCTCATCCTCTCTCCATTTCTAGGATTGCCACGTGATAATAAGATGGGGAGTAATCCACCCCTAATTTAAAACCAAGAGAGGAAATAATAACTTTGCTTTATAAAAGTTTCCATTGAAAGAGCCCTTTTTACAGTAGTTGTGATTTCTATCACTAACATGTCAACTCAATGAGAACGCAATTTAAATTTCCATACTGTTCTATAGTGTTTCATATCTTGATTCGTCTTTTGGTGAATGTGTATGGCCCATATGTTCTAGTTCTCTGAAGTGAGAATTTTTACTTGGAACGTAAGCTAAATATTTCAAAATCCAGGTTATCCTACACCAGTCATATCAGTCATACAAAACAGAGTAGGCCAAAATTTAAGCTGGCCATGAGAGGGCAACAAAGTACATTTCATTTCTGCACATGGGAACAAGGAAAACCTTCAGACTTGTTTAGCCAGCATGCTACCAGCAAATGAAAGAACTAATGGAAATATCTGTAGTTTGGATCTACCTCAGGCATTGGCACATCTTTTAAAACTGGGTGTGCCTAGGGAAAACAAAGCAAAACAAATCTTTGACTTCCTAGGGAACCTGAATACAGCATGACTTCAGCTGTAAATGACTTTTTTCCTCATTTACCCAGAGTCAGTAGTGATTTATCTTTGATGAAATTAAAAAAAAAAGCCAACAAAGGTAATCAATGGTTTGATTCTACAAGGATAGGATAGATGAGGGTGGGTGTCACAAGTAGAATTATATTAAAATAATTTAGTTTACTGAAAAAGACTGGGAATTTAAAATGAATAATTAAAATGGTGTCACTATATGCCAATGACTGAGTAAAGAGTCAGGTTCCTAAAAAAAGAGAAGGTTAAATGGTTAATACCTAAAATCATAGTTGCAGAGTTGGAAAGTACTGAAGAGATCATCAAATATAAGTGCTTCCTCAATGAATGACTCCTTTCTATGATATGCTTGAGAAATGACCCTTTTATCTGACCTTGAAGACCTCTAGAAAGAGGAAACTTACTACATCTGAAGATAAAGAATTCTAGTTTAAGATATTTCTATGTATTAGGAAATTTTTAGTTATGTCCATCTGAAATTTTGCTTCCCAATAACATCCATCCATTGGTTCTAGTTGTGCCCTCTGGAACAACTTTGGGACTCTGTTCTCTTTTCCACATTCCAGCCCTTCCAGTACTTGAAAGCATATACCATGTTTCCAGTAGCTTCCCTTACCAACCATGTAAGGGAGATATCACAACCTGTTTTTCATAATTGTTTTCAACACAACTATAAGTAGAAAGTAACCTTGAGGGCAAAATGACAGCAGAATTTAGTTTTCTCGATAGTAAGGCTGACTTTGCAGTTAGTCTCCTCACAAATAATGTCTACTTCCAGATGAGAAATCAGCTCTGGAGTTGGATCAGCAGGGAAGACAGATATCTAGCCCAAGTGATAATGATGTTGATTGATGGTGATTATGTGTCCGTTTCTATTCCTTAACCTCCAGGCTCTCAGAAGGCAAATGCTTGGAGCACAGCAGGGGAGCGAGTACTATGCAAGTGAATCATGCACATGGTCCAGGTTGACCTTGCAAATTGTTAACTTTTAGCATTCTTACATACTTTTAGACCTAATGTTCTTAACCTGGAGTACATATGTGTTAATGAACTTTGGTGGGAAAGAACTTATGAGTCGATTTCAGTAGAATTGGCTTCCTTTGTAATACTATGGATTTTATTTTATACTTTGAAAAACATTCTTCTGAGAAGAGGTCTATAAGTTTCAACAGACTGCCAAAGGAGTTTATGGCACAAAAAGATTTCTTGCTTTAAACAGTCAACTCTGTCATGTGTAGAAATAGGTCAGAGAGTATTTGGAATTTAGATTTCATACCAGAGGGACGTGGGTTTCTTGAGAGAAAGATGTGACAAGAAGTGATTTTTTCATAGACCCAGACATTCCTATTTTTGAGGAAGCCATTTGGTGTTGTGTATAGACATTTGGTGTCTGGACCTGGAGTCATGTAGACTTGACTTCAAACCTGGTCTCAGATATTTACTAGTTGTATGACCCTGAGCAAGTCACAACCTCTCCTTGCCTCAGTTTCCTCACTTATAAAATGAGGATTACAATATCACTTACTTCCCAGGGTTGTTGTGAGGACTGAGACATTTGTAAAGAATATAGCACAGTGCCTAATATGCCTAACATGTAGTAGGCACTATGTAAATTGAATTATGATGATAATGCTTATGATTATTATTGTCTCCATGAGGAACAGTGTTTTTTCATCCTCCTCTAATAAAAGAACAGAAGAAAGGATCTTCTCTTTCTATTTTCATTCAGAGAACCTTTCCTTGTCCACTGTTTTACCTCCTTGTAGTCTCTACTTTTTGTATATATATATAAAATCCTTACCCTTAGCATATATGTATAAAAGAATATACTTTGATATAAAAAAATTCTATTATATTTAAGATTAAATCATATTCCCTATTACTCAGTGATACATAATACATCTCTCACTTTATCAGAGCATAGTAGAAAGAACACTGAACTAGGAATTTGAAAACTTGGCTTCTGGTCTAGGCTTTGCCACAAATTATGTATGACCTTAAGGAAATGGCAAGCCACCCCGATATCTTTGCCAAGAAAACCCCAAATGGGATTGCAAACAGTTGGACATGACTGAAACAACTGAACAACAAAAATGTATGAATTTAGGAAAGTCACTTTCCCAAAGTTTGAGAATATAAGCTTTTACTTTTCTCATCTGTGAAATGAAAATATTATCTCCCATAATTAGCCTGACTGAGTTATTGTAAGAATCAAGTGAGACAATGGACAAAAAACAGTAAGATGATATAAAAATGGATAATGTTACTGTTATTGTGTTATTATCATAATAACTTTTTACAAGCATACATCTCTGTTTTATGCTTTATTCAGTATGAATAATCAGATGATCTGCTGAACAAAATTATCACTCATTACATTTTTTGAGGAGTTTGTAATATTTTGACATATGCATGCATGACTTGTCTTTTGAGCAGAGGGACTTGGGGGAAAGAATGACCCTGGTTTTGAAGTTCACTCATGCTGTTGAGAAAAAAAAGAGGATTATGTGAAAGAAGGTACTTGAGAGTCAAGCATGGGAGTGAGTAACTGCTAAGAGGGAAGCTCTGAGAGCCTAAACCAAAAGCCTCAATTGACCTTGTGATCCACATGGGAATAGGAACCTTAATGATAGAGATATGTTGCTCTGGGTCCCTGAGAACTGGTCCAAGGGATAGGACTGATCAGGAAACCTTTTTCTATTTCTTCTTTACCCATCTTATTTTTCTAGAGGAGTGTGGAGAGAGCCTATATTTCAAGGCCACATCCTCTACCTAGTGATTCTTTTCTAAAAGTAGATTCTATGTATGGGAGATAGATACCCCTCAATGAAGGAGAGCCCTTAAGACATCATTTATAAAGCAAATCCTATGCTTTTTAATTATTAATAAACAATAATTGCTGTTCGGAAGAACATCCACTACAAAGTCTAAATGGAAGCAAGATTCCCAATGGATGGTTAGTTCCCTCAGATGCTACTCTTTTCAGATTACATGCTAATTGTGTAAAGACTTGGAATATTTCAGAGCTTATTATGTAAGATCCACAATTAATCAAAAGAATTTGGCCTAAGTATCCATACAAGAAAAAAAAAAGTGGATGAAGAAGCATATTGTCCAGTATCTTATATGCAATAGAATAGATAACCTATAGAAGTGGTATCTCTATCACTATCTCTATCACTCTATCACTTCTATCTATCTATTTATCTATCTGTCTATCTATCTATCTATCTATCTATCTATCTATCTATCTATCTACCTATCTATCTATCTGTCTATCTATCTATTGCAGGGGATAGATTCAATTCTATTTAGGAAACTACACAGTTCTTTTAATGACCTCAAGTGTCTTCTGCATATGCATTATAGCTATGAGTTGAATTCTCCAGACACTTAAAATTGCAGGTTACTTAGAAGATCCTTGGTCTTTGTCTGGGTGAAGACTGAAAATGCTCAATTTCACTTTCAAAGGCTAAGATTACCAACTCTCCAGAGAGTTCAGTCATTGTGAGGCAAGAAATAGCAGTGTGGAAAGCCCCCTGTGCTTCTGGTAGAGGACAGTAGGGGGAGAAGATTTCCCTCTTCTCCCTGTTACTGCTAACCTCATCTGGGATGTCATTTGCAATGGAGTTAGAATCACCACATTGAATGGAGAGCACAGAGTTGAGAGAAAATTGGAGCAGGTAGTAGCTCCAGAGGCAGCGATCCCCTGGCAGCAATCATGACTTCAAAAGAGAATTATGTGGGTGTACATACACACACAGTCTATACATACACACATACATACATATATGTGTGTATATGTGCTACACATATACACATACATTAAGTTGGGAGCTGAGTGGCAGAAAGAAGCAGATCTGTGGAATCCAACTAAGCAAGTCTCCCAACAGAGGAGCTACATGCGTGGAAGGGCAAGATAAGGATACCATGAGACAGGAAAGGACATCAGGATCCTGTATACAGTGTCAGAGGCATGAGTTGGTCTGACCACAAGCACATCCTGTTTGTGTGCCTCGTTATTAGTGACTCTGTGCTTTGCTGATGTTGTGTGTATTTGTGGGAGAGTGTGCTTCAGATTTCTGAGAGGAATGTTTCATAAGTACTGCTCTTACGATACTACCTTGGTAAATGATTTTGCTTTGATAGACTAGTCTTCTGATAGACTCTTGGAAGTATGTGCATTGGTGGGGGGGTTTGTGGGCTGTTGTTTTAGGAGAACAGATATAAAAATATACTTTTTGGTGAGAAGTAGTCATCCCTCTGGGGGACCCATCCTTTGAGTGTCAGTTGGGGAGGAACCCCGAAAAGTCATTATATATTTTCAAACTGTGGGAAATGAGTCATATTCCTGGATTAGATTAAAATAACAATGAAAAAAATCAGAAAAAAATGACACCGTTCAATGCTCAAATATACTAGAAGATCACAACTGATTTCCCTCAGTTTTTTATACTGCTTTACTTGGGCTTCTTCTTTGGAATCATCATATGCTCTCTAGTATCATGATTATTTATATCATTACCTGTAATGGGTAAACTAGAATTTATAGAATAGCATAATCTAGAAACCTACCCAATAAGATAATGAGTGAAGTAAGGATGTCCATTATCACCACTATTTTCAGTAATGTATTAGAAATCCAGCAATAGTGACAAGACAAAAAAAGAAATTGAAGGGATAAAAATAGGCATGGAGGAAACAAAACTATCATTCGTTCACCTATTAGACTGTAAGTTCCTTGAGGGTAAGGTCTGTGTCATATTTACCTTTGTAACCCCAGCACCTCTGTCCTTATTAGAAGCTAAAGGGGAGGAGCCAAGATAGTGGAGTAAAAGCAGGAACTTGCTTGAGCCCCCACTTCAACCACCTCCAATACCTGTAAATAAACGATTCTAAACAAATTTTAGAGCTATAGAACCCACAAAGTGACAGAGAGAAACAAATCTCCCACTGAAGGCAGCTTGGCAGGCCAACAGGAAGGGTCTATTGCACTGGGAGCCAATGGCAGTCCTGCATGATATGCACTGACCGAGACTAGTGGCCCAGACTGGCTGGAGCTGACTTCAGGAGAGTGAATCACAGGCAGCTGTGGCAGTTTCCAGACTTCTCAACCCATAAGCCCCAAAGAGAAAGTAAAAGGTCAATGGGGAACGCTGTTGGGACTGGACGAGAGAAGAACATGATCTGGCCACTGCCTCTAGGGTGAGTGGTGGCAAAGGCATGGTAGGTGCAGCTGCTGTCCTGTGACTGCCTCTGGAGCTGCTGGCCTGCAGATAATAGGGGGACCAAGTGACCATTCAAAGGGTAATTTTTCTTGCTTTGATCTGCTTGAATCTGAGTCTCAGTTTTGATTAGTGGTCCTGGGGTGAGGAATGCTACTGTGCCAGAGCTTGTGGTAGCTGCAGAGAGGGCATCCTCCTCATATCTCTGACAACAACTGCAAAAACCCCAGCAATTTGGGACACAGTTCTCTCCACTCTGGAAGCAGAGTTGTACTGTGGCAAAGAGCTCAAAAGTCAAGTAATTGGCTGGCAAGGTGAGCAAACAGATGAAGCACAATCAGATCATAGAATCATTTTTGGGGGAACAAAAGGTATCAAAACATGTAACTATAAGAAGACAATAAAGTCAAAACTCCAGCCTCAAAAGCTTCCAAGAAAAATATGAACTGGTTGCAGGCCATGGAGGAACTTAAGAAGGATTTTGAAAATTAAGTATGAGAAGTGAAGGAAAAATTGGGAAGAGAAATGAGAATGATGCAAGAAAATAATGAAAAGTGAGTCAACAATTTGACTGAAGAAAATAACATAATATTAGATGCTAAAATAAATGAGTGCTAAATTGCATGTTGACTCCCACCCTGGTCCAATTTCTACTCAACTTTTAGCTTAGACTAGAACAAAGCAATTTTCCTAGAGTATGAGAAGACTCTTTTCATTGATGAATACTCCAAGGGTGCAATTATGCTCTACTATCTAGGTCAGGATTGTATGTAAATAAATACACTTAAAATAGTGACACGTGGAATAGGTTTTCCATTAGTTATGATCATATAAACTAGAATGAAAGAATACTGTGAAACACATGGTCAAAAATCAATAGGTAAAAACAGCCATATACATCAAGAAATGGAGATTTCATGGAGCAGGCACCCAACAAATGATAATGTAATGGTCAAATATTCAAAGCATGGACTTTTGTAGAAAGAATATTATATGATGCTACCTGAAATGACTTGAAATACATACACTTCTTTCTCCTTTCAAACTTCAAAGGAAGTGGTAAGGGGAAATATAGCCTTTTTTGTTAGAAATGTAAGCATGGAGATAACTACTAGGGGAAATATGTAATCTGGAATAGTCTTCTCATTTAGCAGCCTAATATTTTATGCTGGTTTGGAAAATTCAGACATATTGTGAACTCTCTTTCAATTACAAGTTCATTAATTCCACTTAACCCAAAGCAAGATTTTGGCCTAAATGATCTCTCTCTCTCTCTCTCTCTCTCTCTCTCTCTCTCTCCCTCTCTCCTTCTCTCCTTCCCTCCTTCCCTACAGCAAAACAATTCCATTTGATGTAAGCTCCCTCTTCTCCTGTTATCTGCACCTTAAATGCCTTGACATCAACCCCTACCTTTTCTTCCTTTCCCCCAGTGTCTGACAAGTAGGTGGTCCTCCTTGCCAAGGGCAACCCCTCTTCATATGCACTTGCTTGTCACCCCCTCCTGTACTGTCTAGCTGATTACAACCTCAGTCATCTCCTGTCTTTAGACTCCTCAATCTTTCCCTATTTACTGCCTTCAGATATCTCCTCCATTCATAACAACAAAACCCCCAAATACTCTTAACTAGACCCTACCGTTCCTTCCAAGCTATCATACTGTATCTCTTATTGTTTCCTCAAAGAAAGTCCTAGAAAAAGCTATCTTTAGTCATTGTCTCTTTTTCTTCTTCTCTTACTAATTCCACAACCTTTTGCATTCTGAATTCCAGTCTTATCACTTAATTGAAACTGCTCTTTCCAAAGTTAACAATGATTTCTTAATGACCATATTTGATGCTTTATTCTCAGTTCTCATCCTCCCTGACCTATCTACTTAATTTGTCACTGTTGACCACCCTTTTGGATAGACTTGCCTCTCTGGGTTTTTAGACTTGCCTCTCTGGGTTTTTGTAACACAGCTCTCTCCTGGTCTCTTATCTGTCTGACCGCCACTATTTATTCTCTTTTGCTGGCTCACGGTCCCTATCACACTTCCTTAACTGTGGATGTTCCCCAAGATTCCGTGCTAGTTCTTTTTCTCCTTTTTTCTCGACACTCTCTTTTGGTAACCACATTAGTTCCTAGATTAGATGATCATTTTTATTCAGATGACTCACAGATGTTTATATCTTCAGTCTCTTCCATGAGCTTCAGTCTTTATCACCTGTTGTGTGTGGGACATTTTAAACTGGATGACTGGAAACATCTCAAACTCAGTATTTCCAAAACAGAATTTATTTTCTCTTCCTCCTCCAAACCAAACTTCCCTATTTCTGTCAAAGGCAGACAAAATATTCTTCAAGCAGTCTCTCAAGTTCACAACTGTGACCTTATCCATAGCTTTTCATTCTTCCCACCATGAATTTTCAGTCAGTTTCCACATCTTGCCATTTCCACCTACATCTGATTCCTTCTCTCAACTCACAGTCACCACCTTACTTTAAGCCCTTAGTGTCTCTTGTCCAGCTAGTTTATTACAACAGTCTCTTAATTAAACTAAATGTTCATATTTCTCTCCACCCTAGTCCATCCTCCAACCACTATCAAAATTGTCCTGAAGCAAAGATCTGACCCTACTCAATCAACTTAAATGGCTCCCTAATTTCTGTAGAATAAAAACCTATGCAATGGCCAGTCCCTACTCTGGAATGCACTCGCTCTCTCTTCATCTCTCACTCATAAGGTCATTCTCTTTCTTTAAGACTCAACTGAAGCGTCGCCTTTTATATAAAGCTTTTCCTAATTCCTCCAATGTCTAATGTCATTATTCCTGGGTTCCTGGGATTTAACAAGTTTGTATTTTGTTGTTGTTTTTTTCTCTTTATATGTTTATTATATATAGAAGGTGCAGTGGACAAAGTGTTGGACTGAAAGTCAGGAAGACCTGAGTTTGAAGCCCAAGAAACTTACTAGCTGTGTCACTCTGTTCCTCAGTCTCCTCATCTAAAAATGGGAATAATAATAGCATCTCCCTAAGAGGGTACCTGTAAGATAACTTATATAACATGCTTTTCAAACCTTCAAATGCTATTTGAATGCTAACTATTAATATTATTAGCTATTATTATTAATATTATCCCCCTTTAGACTATATTCCCTTTTATGAGCAGGGGATTCATTTATTCTTTGTATTTAGATCTCCAGCACCTAGTACAGTGTGTGGCATTTAATGAATTCTTTTTTGTTATTAATGAATATACAATGATGAAGGGAGGAAAAGAATACTTAGGGAAATGTTATTCCTGCAAAACAGTCTAGAGACTCCAGCATTTGTACATGATGTTCTCATTTGATGTTTTATTCCTTTCCTAGCTTCTGGACATAAGAAACTTAGATATGACAACATTAAGATAATCTTATTGCTCCAAGTACAAGCTGAATATTGTCTGATTCAGTAATAGATATTCCATCAGGTTGAATATGAAAATCTCTTTTTCATTCTCACATCCCTTTCCTCCACAAAACTCAAAATATCTTATAATAAGACCACATCACAACTAAAATAAAAATGTAGCAGCACCTTAGGGATGAATTTATGTGGTAGATTTCTAAAGGAGAAAGGAACAGGCAATTTAATCCTAGGTCTAGAATGATATGGAACTTTGTGAGTGTAGGCATTCTAGTGAGCACCAGGTATCAGTCTACTAAGTTAATGTCTTCTACAGGTATCCACTTGTTGCCAAACACCTTAGAAACATGTCCAAGCTGTTCAGAATTGGTCATGCCAGAAGTATTGTTCATTCATTTGATTATAGAAAGGTCATGTCTTTTGTTTCATTCAAAGAAGAGGAAACTGGCTTGGTTCCAGGTGGGGATTTCCTGATTGAAAGTAAAGACCAACATTCAGCTCTCTGCCCTTCTTACCACCCCCTTTGTGTAGCCTCTTTAAAGAAGAGTGTGTATTTCTTACATGCTAATATGCACATACACAGGGTGTCCAGTACATGACCCAGTTGTCCCTTCTGGGACTGAGAGGAGAGCTGGGGGATGGAGTGGTAGAGAAGAGAATTTGAAGAGACTGTAGTTAATGGAACAGTTTTTAAGGACAACATTTTGCTATATAATCTTAGGACTATTATTAGTGATACTGATGTTAACTTTAGCATATTTTGTGCTAACCAATGTTAAACAGCGTACAGTATGACTAAGTCCATGAGTTTTACACAAGTTTGAGTTAGCTATAAATGTTACATCTTTGCCTAAAATGAAAAAAATCTAGAATATGTGTATGTGTGTATACATCCACACATATACGTGTATGTATACACACATTCGATATATACACACACATTTTTGATCCAGTTTTCAGAGACAAAGGAGCACAATGAATGGAACGCTAGCCTTAGAATTATGAAGACTTGGATTCAAATCCTCCCTCAGACATATGCAACTCTAGAAATTCTCTACTCAGTCATATATGGATTGTAATTTGTGTTGGTGGACAGAATTCCCACAATGGAAGTTCCTTATGCTGACCCGAATCCCAGATACCTTGTATATTCATATTTTAATGATAGTTCTATATACAGATATAACTGACAATTGATGATAGTCTGTTTTGATTATATGAGTTATTTCAGGGTTTAATTTGAGTACATAAAATACAAGCACATGGCTTTAATCTCATTTTTTCATGTGATTTGGTGATATTTTATATCTTACCTGTTCTCTGTCTTGCAAATGTCTTGATGCTTAGTTCTAGGGATTTTGAAGACTTTATGTTACAGAGTTATAATTGTGATCTTCATTAGAAAGTGAACGTTTCAAACTGGTCATTTTGAATTAGCTTGAACCTCGACACGTCCCAAATAGAACTAATTCTTTCCCCCTAAAATCTACCTCACTTTCAAACTCCCCAATTTCTAATGAAAGGACAACCTTCCTTCCAATTTTCCAGATTCTTAACTTTAACTTAAGAGGATGGATTTTTAAAAATCCTTTCCATTTCATTCCCCAGCACCTGGGACACAGTTTTAACTTGACTCCTTACTTTCCACTACCACATATATCCAGCAGTTGTAAAATCTTGTCATTTCTACTTCCACAACATCTCTCACATCTGACCTCCCTACCCCCCCCCCCTTTTTTTTTGCAAGGCAATTGTGGATAAGTGACTTGCTCAGGATCACACAGCTAGCAAATGTTTGAGGCCACATTTGAACTCAGGTCCTCCTGATTCCAGGGCTGGTATTCTATTCCGTAAGCCCCCTGGCTGCTCCTGATGCTTTATTTTGACTCCTTTAGGCAGCCCCTTAGTGCAGGTGATTATCTCCTCTTGCCTAGTTATTGTAACAGCCTGGTGACATCATCTCTCCCCTTATTCCAGTCTATGCTCCACATTACTGCCAAAGTGGCTTTATTTAAGTATAGATTTGACTATATTGCTTTCTGCATGAAGTCTTTCCTAATTCCCTTGTATACTTCAAAATATCGTGTAGTTATTTTGTATGGGTTTGTATTGATTCTCTTTATGCTTATTCTGTATATATTTGTATATGCCCCTCTCTCTCCATTTAGAATGTAAGTTCCTTATCCACAGTATTCAGAACGTCTTCATTTGTTGTGACTGATGATTCCATGTATGGATGATGTAGTGGTGGCTGATGGAGCCCCTGTGTTTTCTTGTGGACAAGTTCACTTACCTTGGTAGTGTACTTTCTAGGGATATACACATTGATAATGAGGTTGACACGTGCATTGCCAGAGCTAACTCAGTGTTTGGGAGGCTACAAAAGAAAGTGTGGCAGAGAAGAGGTATTCGATTGACTAATAAAGTGAAGGTTTACAGAGCCATTATGTTGATCTTATTGTTGTATACCTGTGAAACCTGGACAATATGCCAGCACCATGCCAGAAAGCTGGATTGCTTCCATTTGAATTGTCTCAGGAAGATGCTGAAGATCACCTGGCAGGATAAGGTACCAGACACTGAGGGCCTTTCTTGAGCTAAACTGACAAGCATTCCAACTCTCCTTCAGGGAATGCAACTCCAAAGTGCCATCCACACTGTTCAAATGCAAAACATATGCTTGCCAACAAGACTATTTTATGGAGAACTCACAAAGGGTAAGTGTTCACATGGTGGTCAGAAGAAGCAATACAAGGACACTCTCCAGGTCTCTCTTGAGAACTTTGGAATTGGAAGAGCTCAGCATGGTGTGTCCACATCAGAGAAGGTGCTGTGCTCTATGAGCAAAGCAGAATTGAAACAGCTCAAAAGAAACCCAAGATGTGCAAATTTGGAGAAACCACCCCAAATGTTCACATGGACTATTTTTTTTTGCTTTTTGGAGGGCAGTTGGAGTTAAGTGACTTGCCCAAGGTCACACGGCTAGTTTTTTGTGTTAAGTGTCTGAGGCCTGATTTGAACTCAGGTAATCCTGACTCCAGGGCTGGTGCTCTATTCACTGCGCCACCTAGCCGCCCCCACATGGACTATTTGTGCCTGATCTGTGGTACAGCATCCCAAGCTCATATTGATCTGAGCAGCCATTTGGACACACTGTAACTTGACTCTAGCATAGTGATGTCATTTTGGTCCTCTTCAAGAACAAAGGACAACAACCAAATTAGCTCATTAAGAGGATGGCTTTAAAAAAAAAATCCTATTTCATTCCCCAGTTTTAATTGTTGTTCAGTTGTTTTTCAGTTGTGTCTAACTCTTTGTGACCCAACTGAAGGGCTTTCTTGGTAAAGATATGGGAGTAGTTTGCCATTTTCTTCTCCAGATCATTTTACAGATGAGAAAACTGAGGCAAATAGGGATAACTGACTTGCCCAGGGTTGCATAGCTGGTAAGTCTGAGGTTGGATTTGAATTCACAGTGATGTGTCTTCCCGATTCCAGTGCTGGTGCTCTATCCACTGCACCACCTAGCTGCTAACTGGAGTAGCTTAATAAATGCATGCTCATTGATGATTACTTAACGCCTAAAGGAGTGAAACAACAGGACAAATGTAGTTAGCTGTTTTGACACCATGATGAGAATCAGAAAATCATTGGAAGCAAGTCTGGTATATAAAATGTTATAACTTCCCATGGAAGTCAGAGTGTGAAACTGGTCCAAGTTAAGAGAACATGCATTGCTGAGGAATTTGCCTTTTGTGAATCATAGTTATAGAACTAGAAAGGACCTCAGAATCCATCTAGTTCAGCCCCATCATTTCTGAGATGAGAAAACTGAGGCCCAGGGAAATTAGGTGACTTGTCCAAGGTCATACAGAATCTTAGTGTAAAAAAAATATCCCCAATATCTTTCACACATAGTGGAATGGAAATATGAGCTTTGGTGCCCTGGCACAGTTCCAGTGCAAGAAGGGAATTTCAAGATCTGGTTCACATATTTGTAATTTTCCAGTTTCAATCTTTCACCTTCTATCCTAATTCATTGTAAAACCTGTTAGCCCTCATACTGCTTTAGCAGGAGGTGAAGGACAAACTTCCTGTTTGAAGACTCAAAAGCATCATGTGATTTCTCTGGATGGAGGGGGCAGGGTGATCCTGAACTTTTAAAAATCAATATTCTGGTGCATTTCAGACTTTTATTAACTCCTTGGATTATGTACCTAGCACTAAGATCTCTTAATCAATGGATATTTTTAGTCAAGGAGATATTTTACTATTCTCATTAGCTTAATTCTCATTTGCTTTCCAGTTGGTGAGACCAATTTGCCAATAGGGTTTTAATGTCTATTGTTCCATAACCCCATTGACTATCACCATCTTTTTTCATCTTTGTAATTTACTGGGGCTGAAGTGAAACTTCGGAGTTGTCTTGATGTCCATTTCTCGTATCATTAGTCATTTGGACAGCCCTTAATAACCGTGGCAATCTTTATGCTTGTTAATAGTTTGCGGGTCTTCTTTACAAACTGTTCATATGTGTTGAGTATTTATTCATTGAAAAATGGCTTTTGATGTTATTTATATTTATATTAGTTGTATATTATATCATATTAATTATATCACATTAATTATATTAATTATATTATGTTACATTATATTATATTAATCAGACACCTGAGATCAAAGGGATTTAATGCAAAGACTTTTCCCCCAAACTACTTGCTTTCCTTTTCTAGTTGTATTAATTTTGTTTGTGCAAAAGCTTTTTAATTTCACATAACCAAATTATCTGTTTTATCTTTTGTGATAATTTCTTCCCTGTTTTATCAAGTATCCACCCCTGGACATAGCTGTAAGAGGTATCTAGTATGATTTTTAAATGATATGAATCATAGTATTCAGGTAACATGTCAATTTTGCTTTCAGGATTTGAATTTTTGTTTTTCTGAGCTGTGGAATCATCAAACACAAACATTTCTATGTGTGAAGAACGGAGAGACTGAACCTGAAACTATAAGTCTTTATTAAATAAAGCTTATTTAAAAATAAAATTAATTTAACACAGCTAAGGAACTGTCTTGCTTATCTGGCTCCCACTGAACCATCTTCTGTCTACTTACTGGCATCTTTACATGCTTCATTGATGTGCTCTCATCTTTTTTTTTTTTTACATCACTATCATTAGTCTATGTCTGTACTATAATAGTGAGTTGGTGACACAATGGAAAGAGTCCTGGGCCTGGAGTCATGAAGACCTGAGTTCAAATTTTCCCATAGGCACTTACTAGCTGTGATCCTGGGCAAGTCATTTAATATCTATTTCCCTCAATTTCCTTAATTGTAAAGTGGAGATAGTAATAACATCTACCTCACGGGGTTATTGTGAAAAATCAAATGAGATGTATTTGTAAAAAATGCTTCCCAGAATCCCTGACACATAACAGGTAATATTGAGGCTTTTTCCCTCCCTCTTCTCCTTATTTGCTACCTTCCCTCCACTCACTCCCCAAAGCCCTCCCTTGTAACATAGAAATGCAGTCAAGCAAGACAAATCCACACATTCATCATGTCTAAAAATGTATGTCATATTCTGTGCTGCCTAGTCTACTGCTTTTCTGTCAAAAGTGGAAAGCATGCCACATAATTGCTCTTCAGAAGAGTCTTGTGGTCTTCCAGAGATTATGGTGTTGGACAGAGTTCTTAAATCTTTTAATCAAGCAGTCCATAAACATTTATTAAGCACCAGTCCCTGCTTTCTGAGATCTAAGTCTTTCACAGTCTAAGTCTTTCAAGGTAATTTTTCTTTACAATTTTTTTTTGCTTGCTATTGTCTTTTTGTAAATTGCTCTCCTGGTTCAGCCCTCTCCATTCTGCGTCAATTCATATAAATCTTCCTACGTTTCTTTGAATATGGTGCCTTTATTTCTCCAGCTGACGGGCATCCACTTAGTTTCTTGTTCTTTGCAAAAACAAGAAAGTGCTGTTTATGAACATTTTTGTACACATGGGTGCATCTTTTATTTCTTTGGGGTTGTAGTCTGCTTATGTGGTCTCATGGGTGACCTAGTTATTTCAGACATCATAAAGATTCTTGTTTTTATTAATTTAAAATTTAAATCTAACCCTAAAGATAACTCGGGGCTTTGTGTCAAGAAAGTTTAGTTATGTCTGATAGATTACTTAATAAAAAGAAAGATAAAAAAGTATATGTCAGCTGGAAAGAAACCTTTTCTGAAGAGATTGAACTGTTTTCTGGTTAGTTTCGTGCTCATACTAGTTTCTTAAATGCAGGGCAGTGTCATAAAATGAGGGGGGGGAACCTCTCAAAGAAAGAATGAGTGTTTGCTTCCTTCCTAGCATAGAAACATGTTTCCCCCCCCCCCCAGTTACCCAAACTAAGGCAATGCATCCAATAAATCCAATAAACATTTATTAAGTGCCAACTAAGGCACTGTGCTCAGTGCTGGTAATACAATTAATAAAAAGGATAGGCCCCTGGCCTCAAGGATTTTACAATCTAATGGAAGGGGGCAGACACAAAAGGAGGAAGGAAAGCTGGGGTGGGGATGGAGCTCTAGGAGGCATCTAGCACAGGGATGTATTATTTTGTGTAATTGAAACCAGGCAGAGGAGCAGATGCAAAGTGAGGCAAGCTAAAAAGCCATGGAGGAGTCCGATACTTCACCCTATCCCTCTCCAATCAAAGGAGGCAAGGAGGCTAAGAAAGGTGGTATCAGTCAAGGTTGTTAGCTGCTCGGTGGTGAGATTAGGAGTACAGACCAGGAACCATTTTATCTGGTGGAAATATTAGTAGTGTATAAATGACCTACTGCCCTGTATTTCTTGCGGTCACCTCACTTAAAGTCAGGTGATATAATGAAATGTGAGTTTGAGTTTTCATCCCAGCTTCACACAAGGAAAAAACCAAAATAAAATAAAACATTTCCATCTAGCTACCAACCAAACAATATTTGTGCCTGCTGCATGTTTAGAATTGTGCCTGGGGAATATGGGTGATATAGGATGAATGTAAATTATGTTGTTAGGAGATGCCTCTTTTGCCACTTCAGCTAGGCGGTTTCCACTTATTTTTTTCTTCTCTGTGTCCTAGCCAACAATAGCGAGAGACTGGTTCTTGACTACATAGGAAACATACAGACATTTGTGTTGTGAAATGAAGGATTGGCATGATATGAAATGCCGTGACTGAAGCTATTAGTGCCCATATCTGTTGCCCAACTTCCTTGTCTGGGCCCTGACCTCTTGTTGCTTAGCTTTCTTGTCCAGATCTCTGACCTTATGCTGCCAAGTTTCCTTGTTTGGTTTCTTGAGATATTTTACCTAACTCTGATTTTTAAATTTACTATGTGTCCTTGTCTACAAGACTGTCTTTTGTTGTCAATTCCTGGTTTTGCCATCCACAGCTTCCATGCCAGGCATGCCCTTGTGCTTATCTGCACTTGCCTCATTTCAGGTCTTACAAGACTAGACCCTTGCCTTATGTGAATGTCCCACAGTTTGGTGCCAGTATTTGGTCTCAAAGGCTATGGCTAGCTGTCTCATAAACATGTGCCACTAATCACAAATAGATTTGAGGAAGAGGATATGTATGACTCAGTATAAATTCACACCTCTACTGGGAAAAAAAGAACAGATTCCATGTCCTCATGATAATGAGTTAGTAAGAGCTTCCTTGTATACAAAGGATGACTCACCATTATTATAATTCAATACACAGTAACATAATATTCTACCTTTCGGCCATGAGTTTATACTCATTCTTTTAATTATGACATTTTAAATCTCAAAAGCAGAAGTGTTTAATGCTTGCAGTATCATACTAGGCATTCAGTTTCCTGGGGACCATTTATTCCCAGGGGAAGATCCTTAACTTCTTTGTGACTTTGTTGAACTTTGTAATAATAGAGAGGATAATAATATTAACTTCCTAGGCTTGGGCTTCTTCAACTTTTTTGTGTCACGGATCCCTCTGGCAGTCTGATGAAGCTTCTCAGAATTGTGATTTTAAAATGTATAAAGCAAAATACGTAAAATTACATGGGAAATTTTTTTCAAACTATTTTTTAAGTTCATAGATCCTAGGTTAAGAACCTCTGTCTAGGCCCTATTGTAGCAAATACCTACAAGAAAAACACATGCTTCCATTGACATATTGATATATATGTTTATCTATCTATATCTAAGTGTCTGTAGATGTAGATATATAGATGTACACATATACATATAAATTATGTATACAGCCATTTTCAACTTTCATGGGAGGTACTGTTCCTAGAAAATAGCACAAAAGTAAAAAACGCTAATATTGATACATGGAACCTGTGGGAAATGGGGGTTATGTTCCTGCAACCACCAAAAACTGTAATCTTTCATTAGAGGTTGCTGAAAATACACTTTTCTTCATACAAAACATTAATTCTGATGATACGCACTTTATTCTGATGATATGCACTTTTCTTAACACAGTAATTGTGAAATAATCCATACAATTCAGTTTGTGGAATGAAATTGGTAACATGCAAAACATTTTTCTCACAATGAATTCCCTAGAATTCTGTAACCTTTTGTGCTAAAAATCTCAATTAAAAATTATTTCAGACAATATTTACTTTTTATAGTACACAGAATCTACAGTACCATAAGTACTATCCAGCAAACACAATTCAGTTTTAACCTGAATTTTACCTTCTATTGTGTCTGGTAACAGTGTGAAAATATCGTACCATGGACTATACTCTGAAACCTCTCTACCTTGACCAAGGGAGAGATTGCTGGGATTTTAGTTGTTGCTGTCAGAAGACTCCAGGACTGGTAGAGTCTCAACATCCCCTCTGGCACTCTGTCCTTCACAATTAGTGTTTGGTTTTGAAGATACATGCTTAATGCATCTTTTAAAAAATTGATTTATTTTATTTTTAATATTTATTGCACATGAAACTGCAAATTTAATATGCCAAACTTGGCTATTGCTTCTAAATATATACTAAAGTTATCATGTAAATTTCTTATTTTTCCTTTTCTTCCCACCCCTGGAGATGACTACCCTAAGATACAAATGTGTGTGTGTGTGTGTGTGTGTGTGTGTATGTGTAAAATCATTCTGTATGTGCTTCTATTTATCAGTTCTTTCTCTGGATGAAGATAACATCTTCTTTCACATGTCCCTTGTAGTTAACCTGGGAATTTATAACAGTCAAAATGATATTCACTCGGAGTTATTCTTAAAACAATATTACTGTTACTATATACATGTTCTTTTGGTTCTGCTCACTTCACTCTTCATTATTTCATGTAAGTCGATCCATGCTTTTAGGCCCACTTCTCTGAATCAACAAACAGCCGGCCCTGGGTGCACCTCCCTCAGGAAGCAAGGTTAGGCCTCCAGAAATTTCACCTCAAGACCTTTAATCTCACGGCCTCAAAAACTTGATCAATGTACCTTTTGAGTTCCTTAAGAGTCTCAGAAGCAAGTTAATGTTTAATCTTGAGGCCGTGATGAATGGATCGGCAACTCAATGTCTCTAGCTGGCTGGTCGGTTATGCCAAGTCACCATTCAAGCCTGGAAATTGTGAATGTCACAATCTCTTTTTCTATCTACCTCATATAGCCGTGAATGTGCTCAGTTGCCAACCTGAAAGTGAAAATGAATTTACTAATAAAATCCTTTGAAACTTGAAGTTGCAAAAATTAAATGTGTAAATGTTGAGAATCAAACATATAAGCACACATATACATGTGCATATATGTACATGTGAACATATATGCATATATATGTATATACACACAAACCCACAGTTATATTGATCAGAATCCATATCAGATATATGTTTGTGCATCACTGAGGCTCCTAGACAATGCCTGTTGGGGATCTCTTTAATGTGATTTTTTAGCTAACACTTTTTACTACCATATCACACTGTTGTCATGTATTGAACGTGCTATTCATTTTCATGTGCAATTTTATCTGGGCATATTTCCCCTTTATGATACTATTCAATTGTGTTTTTTTGAACTGAAATTATAGAACTTCATGCTATTATAATATACTTCAGTGAGAGGGAGCATAGCATGGTAGATAGATGGGTAGCCTTAAAGCCAAGAAAACCTGGGTTTAAGTTTTGCCTCTAATGTACACACTATGTGCTGATGGACAAATCATTCACTGAAAATGTAAGTTCCTTAGGTTCCTCAGGAAGTTCTCTAAGAGTGTAAGTTAAGGTTGAGTTTCTGATCTGTATAAGTGAAGGGAATTTCCATACAAGGAGTTCCATACATTGATGAAATCCCATGTTTGAATAAAAAAAATTGTAATTCAAAGCTTCAAACATTGTGACTCTTAGGGTAGTCTTCAAGAATTTCCATGGCCAAAAAAATTAATTACCTTGTAATGCATACACTAATGACTCTCCAAATTTAGCTAGGCTAATCCTGGGACAACAGGCATATAGCCATGTTCGAGCCCACACTTGAAACTTTTCCAGTATAGTGCAACCTTCCTGAGCTTGCTTTGAATTAGGATTTTAATATAGGTTCTTTATGAAATCTCATCCAAGTTTTAGTTCTTGGTTCCAGTCTGTTGATTTAATTCTTCTAATACCTATAGATGTTATCTTACCTGATTAGAAAGTAATTTCCTTGAGGGAAAAGACTGCTATACTCTTGTATTTTTATTACGAGTGCTTGGCACAGTGCTTGTGTAAGAGCTTAATGAATGTTTTTCATTTCATTTATTCATCTTACACATTAATGATCTCTTCTTGCTCCAAGTCATCTGCAGTTTGATAAACATGCCAGCCATGCCTTCATTCAAGTCCTCAATAAAATTTTGAAAGGGATAAATCTAGTTCCTATTGCATAGAAAGTCACCAATTGAGAACTATTTTTATTATTTGTTAACTATGAAATCATTTGACAACGAAAGCAAAAAAAAAACCCAACATTCCTTCAAAAGCATCTACTTCTGCTTTGAAACTGATGGAGCATCACTGAAACCACAAAAATCTGAGTAAAAATTAGTGCGTCATGAATCAACAGTCATGCCTGGAGTAGACCCAGAGGAAGATTTGTTGGGAAAATGTCTGGACTCAAAGGCCAAACTTGTTTATGATTTTTTTTCTTCCCCTTCCCAACTCTTTGGCTCTGGCACACCTGCTTCCAGATCTCTTTTCCTTACACTTCAGTCATTTTGATTCTACTCAGGACCACCTGTTAGGGATGACGCAGATCCAACCCTACGCACATCCTCGCCTTGTTGCTGTCTTCTGGCAGTTCAGGCTTTCTGTTTATTTACTTCACCGGGCTGGGAAGGCAAGAGATGGGGGTGATATTTTTAGCCTTCATCTATTAGTAGTTTTGTTTTCTTTCTGCCACCTCTTTACTGGAGAGCTAGAAATAAAGTTCATCTTCCATGAAGCTGAGAAAGTTGTCAGCTCCTTCCTTCCTGATCACATGAAAGACCCAGCAGAAGTCTGATTGAAGAAATCAAAAGCTTCAAAGCATTTTGCCCTGAAAACACTAACAAAATATGACTCCACATAGAGTATTGGATCTCTTCAGTTGGAAAAGTATATAGAGCTGTTGCTTGAAGTCGACAGTAGCTCTTTCCTTTAATTTTTCCCCTTTTTTCCTTATGCATTTGACAAGCATTAGCAAAAAAGAAAGTTTGCATGTACAAAAAAGAACAGAGAAAGAAGAATGTATATGAAACTATGAATCTTGATTTTTGAAAAAGTATAATTAAAGTTTGATTTTTATAAAAGAATATATTCAATTTACATGGTGGTTACAATATACCCCCTCTTGTCTGTGTCACCTTCCAAACTTTATTCTGTTCTCTATGCACTTTTAAAATGTTTCACTGACACTCTTCTCTCTCTCTCCCTCCCTCCCTCCCTCCCCCTCCCTCCCTCTCTCCCTCTCTCCCTCTCTCTCTCTCTCTCTCTCTCTCTCTCTCTTTCTGCATCCATACCATGACTTCCTTACATATCCCCATAACTTCTACTCCCTGGCCCCCACCCCAACCCCAAAGCCCTTCCTTGTAACAAATAAGTATAAGTAAATAAGTTTAAGCTAATCAAAACAAAGCACACTGACTGTTATTCCATCATGCTATTGCTCCCATTGTTACGGGCCTGATGAGACTCAACATAGTTGGACCGTGAGGACTAATGATGCATAGGTAATCTGGTCTGATTTTTTGCCCTCTGATAGTCAAATTTTACAAACCAAAGGATTTGAGGTCCTCTGAACTAAAGTCATTTTTAGCAATGGTGTATGCATCAAAGACATCTTTTTCCAAATGCCTGAATGGCAGCTGCCAGCAATAACTTTGATTCTTCATGGTAAAGTACTGCATTTAGATTGATGATGACCCATCAAAAAGTCAAGGACCAAACTTGCTATTAATTTTGATGCCTTCATAGCAATGCTCCTTCTGATCAACAAGCCATATATTGTTATAACTTGAAATGCGTACTTTATCTAACAGGGATACTTAACCTAAGGCTCATGAACTTAAAATTTTTCTTATAACTTTATTTCAATTTAACTGGTTTCCTTGGTAATCCCATGTATATTATTTTATGTATTTAAAAACATTATTCTGAGAAGGGGTCATAGGCTTTCAGTAATCTGCCAAAGGAGTCCATTAAATAGAAAAGGTTAAGTACTCCTGATCTACATTTTTTTTTTAGCAGTTTATGATTTCCATTAGCTTGATCTTTTTGTTGGCTAGCTCCTGTTTTAGTCATTCAACAAAGTATGCTTTCTGGAAAAAAAGTGTACTGTTAGCTATGTTCATTAGCATATTCAAAGCTTTTAATGTAGAAATGAAAAAATGTGAAAACATATGGTTTATTATGACCTTTCTAAGTTTTATTACCACTGTTTTTTTCCACCAATATCCATCATCTTTTTCCAAGCTTCTATTCTTCCCAATTAAATAATGCAACCCAGTTGTAACTTGCATAGTTTCGTGTCTTTCCAAAGAAAGTAAATTTACCAGGAAGCTAATTCGGTTTGATCAGTATAAATAATTTTGAAGCATTTTGTGGCTGTGTCTGCACACACACAAAGTAATGTGCAGAACAGAGCCAAGTATCTAGATAACTTAAGCAACACAAGATGATTTTGTCTCTTTTATTTAGATCTTTTAAGTCAACGTGTTTCTTTGTTTTTGCCTGAATAATCTGGATATTTTTGTTAGTTCTTCACTTTTCTTTGCACGTGTGAGCATAGCTAAAATTATAACTGTTTTCCAATCACTAATTAAACAATTACACATATCTCATAAGATTTAATTTAGAAGATGTTATTGTTCTATATTCTTCAGAATGATAGAATTTAAAATACAATATCCTTTTTTAAGGCTGCCACTATTGCAGAAATTAGGAAGGATTCAGAATCTATTACTTAACCACTTTGGAGAAGGATTTATATCAGCAAATTCAGCCCAAGCCTCTCAGGAGAAATGTCTCTAAAATTGAAGAGATTAAAATTGGTTATGATTGACCATCTGGTGGTGTTTGAACGAAATGATTTCCAAATACTTTGTTTCTAAAATTGTTCCACCCTTCTAATAATGCTAAATGCAATGGCCTACCTTGAGTTCAGGCACGGGTAGACTAGGTGGCCACTTAGGTCTCTTATTACTTGAAATTCTGTGAATTTTTTCATAGGATTACTCAGGAATTTTCCCACAGTTAGCTAAAATCAAGCAATTAGAGAAAAACATATTGATGCAAAGACAATTAATATCTCTCTTGTAGATTTCTAGGATCAATTAAAAGACAACTGACAAGTCAGAAACTTGCAACTCATGATTATTTAAAAGATTTTTTGAAGAGAACTTGTTTATCCTAAATTTACTCATTCTTGGGCAGAGGCAGTCAGTTAATATAGTTTATTTTGTAACAAATACCAAAAAATAATAATGTAATTTATGTCACAACACATCCCACTAATTCCATGTTTTTTGACTCTTTCCTATTTCAGTCTTTCACAGCTAACAGTTTTCCATATGCTAGAAGAAAAGCAATGCTTTTCATTTATGACTTCTACATTGCTTGCCAGTCTACTACACAAGTAGATTTGATAAGATTTTGTGGGAATGCTACTGGAAATACTACTAAATGCTATTATTTGAAACATCTTGTAATAGAGGAAATTAAAGAAAATCCATATATATAGGTAGAACTTTCACTGGCAAAACTGTTATTCCAAATCCTCCTTCAGTGGCATGTTTCTTTTTCTGCTTCTTTTTCTCTCTTTTTTTTTGAGTTCACTCTACCATTTTGTTATTTTTCTAATGCTTTCCTATCCCCTCTTTTTCTCCTGTCACAGTGCAAAATGATAATGTAAACCAAAAGAAATTAAGGTGTTACTCTGTGTTATTTTTACCAATGCCTTTGAAAAGATAGCCATAAGAGATCAAAACTTAAGTCAGTGGAATTAAGATTCAGTGGTGAAATTTCAGGCACTTTCATGGAGAGGTGATGAGACATAATTTTATATAAAAAGTTTAAGTAGTTGGTGTTGCTATGGAGAGGAAGGTTAACTGACTGGAACTTACTGATTTTTCTTCCTTCCATTCTTCTGGAAAGGGGTGGAGTAGAATAATTCTTTTCTTTTTAAATTTCATTTATTTACTTTTAGTTTTCAGTATTCACTTCCCTAAGATTTTGAGTTCCAACTTATCTCCCCATTTATCCTCTCCACATCATTCCCCTCCCTCCTCCCCAAGACAGCATGTAATTTGATATAGGCTCTACATATACATTCATATTGAACCTATTTTCACATTAGTCATGTTGTAAAGAAGAATTAGAACCAATGGAAGAAACCATGAGAGAGAAGAAAGAAACATAAGAGAGAGAGAGAGCAAATAGCATGCTTCAATCTGCTTCAATACATAGTTCTTTTTTCTGGATGTGGATAGCATTTTCCATCATAAGTCCTGTGGGGTTGTCTTGGGTCTCTTTCTGCACTGCTAAGAAGAGATAAGTCTATCAAAGTTAGTCATTGCATGATGTGGCTATTACTTTGTATAATATTCTCCTGGTTCTGCACACTTCACTCAGCATCAGTTCATTCAAGTTTTTCCAGGTTTTTCTGAAGTCTGCCTGCTCATCATTTCTTTTAGCACAATAGCATTGCATTACATTCATATACCACAATTTGTTCAGTCATTCCCCAACTGACGGACATTCCCTCAGTTTCCAATTCTTGGATGCCACAAAAAGAGCTACTAGAAATATTTTTGTACATGTAGGTCCTTTTCCCATTTGTATGATTTCTTTGGGGTACAGACCAAGAAGTGGTATTGTATTCGTAGCCTTTTTGCATAGTTTTTAATTGTTCTCTAGAATGGTTGGTTCAGTTCACAACTCTGCCAATAATGCATTAGTGTTTCAATTGTTCCACATTTTCTCCAACGTTTATTGTTTTCTTGTTTTCTCATGTTAGTCAATCTGATAGGTGTGATGTGGTACCTCAGAGTTCTTTTGATTTGTATTTCTGTAATTAGTAGTGATTGAGTGCATTTTTTCCCCCTCTGACTACAGATAGTTTTAATTTCTTCCTCTGAAAACTGCCTTTTCATGTCCTTTTATCAATTGGGGAATGACATGTATTTTTTACTAATTTGACTCAGTTCTCTACATATTTTTGAAATGAGGCCTAATCAGAGACACTGGTTATAAATTCTGCCCCCCCCATTTTCTGCTTCCCTCCTAAGCTTGGTTGCATTGATTTTGTTTGTGTAAAACCCATTAAATTTAATATAATCAAAATGATCAATTTTGCATTTCATATTGTTCTCTGTCTTTTGTTTGGTTAAAATTCTTCCCTTTTCCATAAATCTGATTGGTAAACTATTGCTTGCCCTCCCAGTTTACTTATAGTATCAGCCTTTGTATCTAAATTGTGTACCCATTTTGACTTTATTTTGGTGCAGTGTGGAAGCTGAATAATTCTAAGGTCCTTCAGTGTGTGATCTTCTTTTTGACCATGTCCCATTTTCATTTACCATGCTTCCCTTATGTTGGAAACCAGAGATTTAATCAATTACTTTCACTTTGTTACAATAATTAGCAAGCTTTTAGTGTAGAATCAATATAATTTCTCTCTCTTCTATAGGGTCCCTTTCACTGCTCTTTTATGGAATTTATATTAGATGAAAAGTTACTAAAAAAAACCACAACAGCTCAGAGTCCCTAGTTACAAAATTAATAACATTTTGACAGTTTTAGTTCTTCATTCTAATTACTTTTCTTTGTGCTTTTCCTGGCTCCTTCCAGTACCTGCCTTCATGACTAGTCATGGGTTTTTATATGAAGGAAAATCAGAATAAAGGAAACAACTTAGATGGAAAGAAATAAGAAGAGAGGATATAAATGTTTGTTATCAGATAACCACATTGATGGGGGAAGTTTAGGAAATAACAGACTTTTAAATACTTTTATTAATGCTTGAAGAGGTTATTTCAATTGTCAGCATCATTGTAAGGCACTCCTTTGCTCCAAAATGCTACAACCTCTCCTCTCCTCTCCTCTCCTCTCCTCTCCTCTTTTTTCTCTTCTATGATTACTTCATTACCATCTAGCTCCTTTCCTTTGCTTGACCTCTTTGTTTATATTTGAAAGTTTCTTTACAACATGATCTTTTCATTAGCAATACCTGAATCTTATATTTTGCTGAAGCTCCATTTTTCCCGTAGGACTGTACTCAGTTTTTCAGCCCAAGTTATTCTTGCTTATAAGCCATTATGGTTTGTGCGCTCTTCTCTCTCTCTCCCCTCCCTCTGTTTCTTTCTCTGTTTGTCCCTCAATTAACATCGAATTGCTACTAACTCAATTTTAAGTTTATCTTCCTTTCTTTTCCCAGGTACTCTACCTGTGCTGCACTCCTTCATGCACATGGCTTACTACTATGGATGATTAATGGCTTTTATTACATTAACTACCTTAAGAGACAAAAGTAAAATGTTTCCACACAGAAAGGTAAAGAGACTTTAAAATACAAAGATTTCTTCTCCCAGGGAAAATAGACTAAATCTTATGTGTGTCTTTCCTATTTTGAAGGAGAGAGGAAGGATAGAGGGAAAATGGAAAAAAATCAGGTGACTTCCTCTGTTTTTCTCCACAGTGACAGTGAGTTTTCAGTTTCCCATTTCTGTCTTCCTCACAGTCACAACTCTATGGTTTCTGTGGGGTTCTCGTACTTTTTCAACTCACTTTATACAACTTCAAAGAATGGGAAGGCTTAATCCTCCTTTCCCTCCATTATTTCCCAGGTTTAAATTTTTTTTTTAAACCAAACAACTCCTGGGGGATTGGAGGGAGTGATGGTGGAGACATTTCTGTGCCAGGGACTATGCTAAATGTTTTACAAATGTCTCATTTGATCCTTATAACAACTCTGGGAAGTAGGTGCTGTTATTACCCCTGGTTTACATTTTACTCAGGAAAAACCGAGTCAAACAGAAGTTAAGAAACTTGCTCAATTGTATAGCTAGTAAGTGTCTGAAGCTGGATGTGAACTCGGGTCTCCCTGACTTCAGACCACCTAGCTGCCTAGATTTCTTAGGGATGTCTGGAGCAAGTGTGATCAAGGCAATATAACATTTGAATTTTTTATTTATTACTTTTTCTGGGTTTCTGACATCAAACTGCTTCCTTTTATACTTGTACAAGTCCAAACATTCCTGACATTACCCCCTTCCCCCCAGGGATTTCTTTTGCAAAATTATTATTATATTATTACAGTTACATTGCATTTACTTGAGATTGAAGTTTCTCAAATTCATCTAAAAGATAAGCAAAAAAATAAACCAAAAACTAATACCCTCTTCCACCCTCAACTCTACATTTTTTCCCCCCAACTGAATAGCTTAAGGAGAATTTATATGGCCCATCATGATGTGTAGAGGGTTGGTGCCAAAATGCGATCTAAAATTCCTTAGATTCACTTCAGAGGTGAGAGCTGGATACATGAATCCAAATTGTGAGAAATCAAAAGCGGGAAAAAAAGCAGTTTTTAGATAATGAAAATTCAGTTTTAGGCATAAAATTAATAACTCACATTTACATAGTGCTTTAAAGATTGTAAACTATTTTTCATACATCATTTCATTTGATTCTGTGAGATAAAGAGGAAATTGGGGGAACTGAGGCTAAGATATTTTAAGTACTAGAGCATGGTCAAATGGCTGTCTAGTACTTGGTACTAGTACCAAATAGTACTTGGTCTCTTCTGTATCCAAGTACAATACTCTTTTTTCTTTAAATTAAATTAAGCAAACATTTATTTATTTATTTTTGGAGGCAACTGGGGTTAAGAGACTTTCCCGGGGTCACACTACTTGAGGTTGGATTTCAACTTGTGTCCTCATGATTTCAGGCCCAGTGTTCTATTCAACCTCCACCTCTCTGACACCCCACTCCCCCATCCAAGTCCAATACTCTTTCCAATACACCATACTACTCTCAACTTTGTGATGCTGGTGAGACAATCAGGTTATCTAGCTGTTGAAATAAGAAGCTGGAATATGGAATAGTAATCATAGAATACTTGGTGTAGGGGCAGCTAGGGGGACCAGTGACTAGAGCAACTGGCCTTGGAGTCATGAGGACCTGAGTTCAAATTTAGCCTCAGATGCTTACTGGCTGTGTGATCCTGGGCAAGTCACTTGACCCTGATTGCCTCCAGAAAAAAAAGAATAGTAAGTATGGGAATGTGAAAATGAGTTTGATTCTGGATCTAACCACTTACTAGCTATATGACCTTGGGCAAGTATTTTAACTTCTTTGGGGCTCTTATTTCTCTAGTAAAATGAAAGGGTTAGATTACATGATCTTTAGTTCCTTCTAACTTTAGATTGTTTCATGACAGTTTTGGTGACATAGATGGAAAAAAGCCTATAATGGCTAAGGTACAATTTTCTAAGAGGAAATGCCGTTTCCCTCCTGCCTCTTATCCTCTTATCTAAGTGATTTCATCTGATGTTCTGGATGAAGTAATTTTCCCCAGGTTCATCAACAAGGTGGAGAAAACTGAGACAGTTCAGTTCCCCAGTTCCATTACCATTTGTAATTTTCCTTTGTGTTTCTTGTATTTCTGCATTCCAAAGAGTAAGTGTGAAATGGATTTTTCTGGGAATTCTGGGACCTCTTGCTTGAATTTCTCCATGCTTGGAAGGAAGCCATGAGTAGTGAAGAGGAAATGCCTGAGACTGTCTTAGAGGAAGTGTAAAATTTGGAATATTTTCCTCCTCCTTAAGTCATGTCTATGTTTTTATCGACAACCTGTAATTCAGAGGATGTAACCTTAATTATTTGTTTCTTTAAGAAAGTGTCTTCCCTGGGTATGATGCTTGTCTGTTGGCAGACATCAAGGCTTCTAACAGACTTTTAGAAGAATTTCCCCAAATGATCAGCATTTTCTATATGCACCTGTCCCAGTTTCCTTGGAAACTATGAATGAAGCTTTCACAAAGAGCCAGACAGGCCAGTAATTCATAATTTGTCTTTATCTTGGTGCATTTTAAACTCGATTTTTTTGAATGTTTTAAGTTACCTCTGTCATGTCTGATTCTCTGTGACCCCATTTGGGGTTTTCTTGGCAAAGATACTAGAGTGTTTTGCCGTTTCCTTCTCCAGTTCATTTTGTAGTTGAGGAACTGAAGCAAACAGGGTTAAGTGACTTGCCTAGGATCACACAACTAGTAACTGTCTAAGGCCAGATTTAAATCCAGGAAGCTGAGTCTTCATGGTTTCTAGCACAGTGCTCTATCCTCTGAGTCACCTAGCTGCCCCAAACTCACAAACAGAAAGCCCCGAAGTCTAAAATCAATCAATGAAGAGAGACAGCAGACAACTGTTATCAGAGAGACAAAGAACTGAAGTTTCAGCCTATAAGGACATTGCATTTTATGACAATTTATACACAAATAAATTATACAAAATGCATGCAAAATAAATTTAAGGTAGTTTTGTGACCAAGGAGGAATAGGTAGGGATAGATCAGCAAAGTTTTATAGAAAATGATCCTTTTCTGAACTTTGAAGGAAGCTAGAGGCGGTTACGAGGAATGAGTTTGTGGGTAGGGGGCAGCTTACATAAATGCATAGAGACTGCAGATGAATATCACATGTAAGGAAAAGCAAGAAGGTCAGTTTGTTTCTGCTACAAAGTGTGTGAAGAGATGTCGTGTATAATAAGTCTGAAAAGGGAGGTTGGAACCAGATTATGAAGGACTTTAAATGCTACAAGGGAGCAGTTTTGTATTCGATACTGGAGATAATAAGGAGCTAATGGAAATTAATGAGTCAAGGAGTTATTTCGTTATGAAAATCACTTTGACAGTTGTGTGGTTTTTGAAGGATTAGATGGGGAAGAGACTTGGGGGGAGGAATAGAAGGTTGTTTATTGTAGGAATTTAGGAAAGAAGTATGAGGGCCTATATAAGGGTGGTGGCCATGGGAATGGAAAGAAGGAAATGAATATAAAAGATGTCATGGAGGTAGAAACAAATTTTGTAACCAATTGGATGTGTGTGGTGAAGGAGAGTGGAAACTTGAGTAATACTTCCAGGGTCAGGAGCATGGAAAGCTTGATGAAAGGGTAGAGGGATTTAGAATAGGGAGCTATCTAGGCCTCACTGACCGATGTTGTGAATCATTAGAACCTTCAATAGAATATTTTTCACTCTATAGCAGGGGAAAAGTAGAACAGCTCAACAATATTGGAGAAAGGACAGCATGATTCATTGGAAAGAGTGTTTGATTTAGAGTCAAAAGACCTAGGTTCTCATCTCAGCTTAGCTCAGTTATCTTATTCATAAAATGAGGGGATTGGAAAAGATGACCTTTGAGTTCTCTTTGAGATCTAGATTTATGATGCAAAGCCAAATTCTCTACCATTCCCAGTCAGTGTGTGGGACTTCTGGGTTCTGTTACCTCCACACTTGACAGAATAGTCTATCCATGCATAGTGATTTACAGAGATGAGGAAGCCATCCTACATTTTCCCTTATTCCAGGCATCAGAAATAGGAAAAGCAAAATAAAGGCCACAAAATGTCCAGTTATTATCTCTTACTGCTTAAGCAGGGAACAGCATTCATCAGGTTAACATAACAGATTATACATAAAACAGATTAACATATAAAACAATTACATGAGATCGAAGAGTTTGAAATAGTAACACAGGGAAAAGTGGATGTGTACTGAAGACATCATTGTTGAACAATGCATACCATTTTCCATCACTAGAATGTACAGATCACTTCAATACTATCATATGACTGCCCAGGTGTCACCTTCTTCAGGGGCAGCTAAGTGGTACAGTAAATAGAGCATTGGGCCTGGAGTCAGGAAGACTTGCATTTGCATCCAGCCTCAGACAGTTGCTAGCTGTGTGACCCTGGACAAATCACTTAACCCTGTTTGCCTCAATTTTCTCATCTGTGAAATGAGTTGGAGAAGGAAATGGTAAACCACTCCAGTATCTTTGCCAGGAAAACTCCAAGTGGGGTCATAGAGAGTTGGACATAATTGAAACGACAACAACAAGGGAAGGAAGGAAGGAAGGAATAAGGCATTTGTGAAGTGCTTTGTTGTTGCTGAGTCGTTTTTCAGTCATGTCTGACTCTTTGTGACCTCATCTAGGGTTTTCTTGGCAAAGATACTGGAGAAGTTTGCCATTTTCTTCTCCAGCTCATTTGACAGATGAAGAAATTGATGCAAAAAGGGTTAAGTGACTTGCCCAAGATCACACAGCTAGTAAATATCTGAGACCAGATTTGAACTCACAGAGATGAGTCTTCCTGACTCCAGGTCTGGCACTTTATTCATGTGCCACCGAGCTGTACCTGTGAAGTGTTTAATATGCTGCAGAGCACTGTGCTCAGAGCTAGGGACAAAAAGAAAAAAGGAGGTATTCCTTGTTCTCAAGGAACTTATATTACCATGGAGGAAACAACACATGAAAGGTTTTTTAAGTCAAAAATTAGATGGAAAGGTCCCATGATGCTTAGTGTGCAATGGCAAAGAATTTGGTAAGACCTCTTCTTTAATGTCATTTCAACTGTTTCTCGTGTTGAATCATAGGACAGCACCAACAACTTTAATGGTGAGAACCTTCATTGTAGTACCTGTAGTAGCAGTTGATAGGTCGCCTCTTAACAGGAAGCTGCTGAAGTGATAATGGTGTCCTAAAGGGTGAGGTTGCTAAAGAGGTGCTGATAGGAAAGGGAAAATTCTTATTGTGAATATGTAGCAAACAACTGAACCATTTCCAAATTAGGAGCAATTATTATTATTATAATTATTATTATTATTATTACCATTCACACTTGTGAGGTGGATGAGAAAATACATAATGGGAATGTGTGATGATAATGACAGCTAATATGTGTATGTATTTTACAAAGCACTTTGCAAAGTGTTAACTTTACAAAGTTAACATATGTTAACTCACTTGATCTTTACAATAGCCCTATAAAGCAGCTGCAATTATTATTCTAGTTTTACAGATGAGGAAACTGAGCAATTAAGTGACTTCTCTAGGGTCATGCAGCTAGTAAGTTTTGAGGCAGGATTTTAACTCAGGTCTTCCTGACTTTCTGACTATACACTTTGCCACCTATATACGAAACAGAAGAACTGGAGTTGGTGCAGTATTGTTGTCAAAGACTCCTCTTAATTTTTCTTTAAATTTTATTAATACTGTTTCTCATATAATTTGTATTTTAATGTAACCCCCACCCATCAGGACATCACTTATAAAAAATAAAGAGGAAAACCAAAAGTGATTCCACACAACTAACCAAGGTTAATGGTATATGCAATATATGATAGTCCAATATACTGTAACACTAGAGTTCATTACTTATTCAAAGAAGCAGGTGAAGGTGTATTTTCTTATTTTTTCTTCAGGGCCAAGAAAAGATTCCTTTTAAATAAAACTTGTGAACACTGTAAGTTTTATCTTGCCTGGAGACATGAAGGAAACTTCACATTTTTAAGTGCCTACTAGGTACCAGGCACAGAGCTAAGTAGGAAAATGAATTGTTATGAACATCAGTTGACTTGATGAATTTAGAGACAGATCAGCAATTCATTTTCTATACAGGAATTATTCTCTAAAACAGGTAGGTGTTTATTAGTTAGAGTAAAAGCTCCATTCAGCATCTCAACCTTTCTCTGTCTCTGTCACTCTCTGTCGCTGTCTCTCCCCCTCCCCCACTCCCTTCTTGTAAACTCTTCTTCTATTACTACGGTTCTGCTTCTGTCTATGTGCTGGATACAACACATCCTATAATCGCCTTAACAGGCCCCGATGACCCATAGTAGTAATGGAAATTGCAACACAGGTGGGAGATAACCTTTGACAGGCTCCCTCCAACTCTTGAGCTGCGCCGTTTTCACACAAGGCATTGCAGGAAGCTGCTGCCAGCATGCTGAGTTCCAAGGAAGAGATAACTGTGGGAAAAGCACCTGGTAGGAGTAACACTTCATCCAGGAAGAAAACAGGATCTCACTTATAAACAACATCCTCACTCTATGAGTGAGTACATTACTCCTTCCAGAGTTTGTTTCTAACTATTCTTGCAAGTGTCTCATGAGAATCTTTATTGGAACAGGATAGTTCGAGGCATGAATCAAAGCTCCAAGATTTCCGGTGGACATCATCAAAACATTTTTTTTCCTTCTTACCTTGAAACATGAACAAGACCGGCAATGCAGTTGCTGCAGTCACTGTTTGAATGTGTTTTCACTGAATAAAATTGGAAACACCTCAAGTCTGAAAATATTATAGGGGAAGTTATGTCAATTCCTTTAGTCACTAACCTGCACAAGATTAAAGGAGGAAAAGTTTTGATGGTTTTAATTTTTTTTAAAAGCATCTCTTTCCAGTCTGAAAGTTTAGTTTTTATTAATCCATTTATAACACATCAGCATTATTCTGTTATTCTGAGAAACTGAGATCTTTCTTGGCAGAGGACACCCACACCCACACACCACCATATAAATATAAAACATACAAAGTAATCTAGTAACTGCATATGATTGTGTGAAGAGGATAAGGCCAATGAGTAAAGCCCAGTGATGTTTATGTTTAGTTTATTGAACTTTTAAAATCATGAATCTGTGGGGCAGCTAGGTGGCACAGTGAATAGAGCACTGGCCCTGGAGTCAGGAGGAACTTAGTTCAAATCCAGCCTCAGACACCTGACACATTTGCTAGCTGTGTCACCTTGGGCAACTCACTTAACCACAATTACCCTTTCCCCCCCAAAAAAGAAAAAAATGTGAAACTGCTTTTAAGTGGAGACATTTACCTGGAGACTGAACGCATCAGCAGTAGAAATAAATATCCCCTCCCCCCAAATCATTGTATTAGGGCAGTGAAATGGCCTAGGAAGGGAAGGGAAAGGGAAAGAGAAAGGGAAAGAAAGAAACATTTGTATAGATCCTACTATGTCCCAAGCACTGTACTAAAGTTCTTTACAAATATTATCTCATTTGACAGATGACTTTCAGTTAGAAGTCCCAATTCAAAGCTAAAGGGAAAGGTCATCTGGTGAAAGGTACATTGGTTCTGAGTGAGAGGACATGAGTTTGAATCTTGACCCTATTACCACCTGCATGATTTTAGGCAACTTGTTTTACTGTCTGGGCTGCAGTTTTATTTGTAGAATGGAGCAGAGGAAAGGTTAGAATCAATGATATAAAGTTCCTTTAAGGTCTAGAGCCTATACTGAGGCCAAGGATAGGATTTTAAAAAAATTCCTGGCCTACACCTGTGATTAAATCTGCGATGAAAATTCTCTCTGCTAATGAGGAATAGTCACTCACATGTAACTTATAATCTTAGTTGCCCGGAAGTACTTAGAAGTTAAGTGATTTGCCTGTGCATAACCAGTATGTATCAAAGGCAGGAATGGAGCCCAGATCTTCTGGCCCTAGGCTCAGTCTCATAGCCACAATGCTGTTTTACTGATATATGTTCTCAACATATACAGTAATTCACTTATTAGAGTGACTTCAGGTTTACAAAGCATTTGCCTTGCAACAATTCTTGTTAGGTAGGTAGAATGCAAGTATTTTTATTCCAACACATAGCATGATGCCTGGTGGCAACATAGTGGTTGCTTACTAACTAAATGATAATTGAATTAATGAATCCCAACTTTATGCATGAGAAAACTGCAGGTCAGAGAGGTTGAGTAACATGCTCTTAGTTATACAGCTATTGAGTGTCAGAGCCAAGATTAGGACTAAGGTCTCCTATCCTTATTGATCAGTCATATCTGATGCTACGTGACCCCATTTGGGGTTGTCTTGGAAAAGATCCTGGAGAGGTTTGTCATTTCCTTCTCCAGTTCATTTTACAGATGAAAAAACTGTGGCAAATAGGGTTATGTGACTTGCCAAGGGTAACACAGCCTAAGTAAGTGTCTGAGGCCGAATTTGAACTCAGGTCCTCCTGACTTCAAGGTTGGCAGTCTACCCATTACACTGCCTAGCTCCCTGAAGCAACTGCTTCATGTGACCGCAGATACTTACTAGCTGGGTTACCCTGGACAAGTCACTTAACCCTATTTGCCTCCATTTCCTCATCTGTAAAATGAACTGGAGAAGGAAATGGCCAACCACTCCAGCATCTTTTCCAAGAAAATCCCAACAGAAAATGACTGAACAACACCAACTCCTATTTTCTACACATTATTTCTCTGTTCCTTCCTCTCGCAAGGAGAAAAAATAGTATAGAGAGGATAGTCTACTTGGCTTAGGGTCAAGAAAACTGAAGATATTGATTATGTCATCTATTGGTTATGTAACCCTGGATGCTTTATGACAGGTATGGTTTTTATGTCCTTTAAGCTCCTTCCAGCCCCAAAAGCTATGATCCTATAAAACTAGGATCTGAAAAAGTTTTAAGAATAATTTTATCTTCTAAGGGCTTTTTTTTCCTCATCTGTAAAACGAAGTGGTTGGAATATGTAATTCATTCAACAAAGAGCTAGTAAGTAACTTATATATGCAAAACATTATGACAGACAGTGAGAGACAAAGTTTAGATAAGACGTGGTTCCTCCCTTTGAGGAATTTACAGTTTAGTAGGAGGCTGAGACAGAAGTGTAATACATAATATTACATAAGTGCATTATAGGAATGATAAGATTAGATGAACTTTGAAGCCTCTTCTGTAGCTAATGCTCTGATTCTTATTTATGAATACAGGAGACTGCCTTAAGTTGTTAAAGTCAAACATTGATTTCTCCTAAAGTCTCATGGCAGAAAAGGGAGGGTTAAAAATAATATTTTCAGATTTAGATGGGTTCTGACATTCTAAAGAAACTATATATATATACACACACATATATGAGATTTGCAAAAAAACTAATAAAAACAGAAAATTTTTCTTTCTGTGTATATATACATATATGTATATGCACATGCTGTTTGTCCTTCATTCTTAAAGAGGACCATGACATCAGAAGCTGCAAGTTAATTGAATTTACGTAAGGGAGGGCTGTGCAAAGTCACCAGAACCACTTTCTCTTTCAGAGCCATCTGGGTCAAGATCAGGAATACTAGAGATGGACCCTCCACACATATATAACCATATAAACATGTATGTGTATATATAGACATAGATATACCTATGGGCAAATAAGTGACATAGTGGACAGAATTCTGAGACTGGAGTTGGGAAGACCAGAGTTCAAATTTGGCCTCAGACTCTGACTAGCCGTGAGACCTTGGGCAAATCACTTAACCCTGTTTGCCTCAGTTTCTTTATTGGTAAAATGAGTCATTCCAATATCTTTTCCAAGAAAACTCCAAATAGGGTTGCAAAGAATCAGACACAGTTGAACAACAGCAGCACACACACATACATATATCTCTATCTATCTATCTACCTATCTATCTATCTATCTATCTATCTATCTATCTATCTATCTATCTATCTATCTATTTGTCTGTCTGTCTGTCTGTCTGTCTATCTATCTATATGACATAGGAGATAGAATTCCCAAATGACACATAGGCCATATTTCATCCTGAAAATTTCCAATCTAACTCTACCATTGAACTGATTTCACATACAAATACTTAGCACTTGGAGGATAAACCATGAGAAGATAACAGTAACATATGTTTCTATAGGGATTTAAGGTTTATAAATCACTTTACTCATAATTATGAGGAGTTTGGTTAATTGCAAGTATTTCTCTATCTCCTGTAGACAGTGGAAACGAAGGTGAAATGATTTTACTGCAGTCACATGGCTAGTAGGTATAAGACCTAGGATTCCAATTTATGTTTTTTGCCTCCAAATTCAGTCCTCTTTTCACTACACCACAATATACTTGACTTGAGAACAAATTGGCTGCAGCTAATTCATTGTCTCCCAGGATGTTAGCACAAGATGGCAGCCTTCCACCAGTTCTGTGGTTTCTACAGCTGGAAACTTCCTTTCCATCCACAGCTTTGGGTGATGTGAGTATTTTGACCCTTGTTAAGTTTTCTAGTTGCCAACAAGGGGAATTGAGGGACAGATTTCTTTCACGTCTGACTTTGATGAATCATTTCTGTCTCCTTGAGATCAGGAACTGCTTTAAATTTCCTATCCTTCAGGGGATGGTGCTGAGGTTACCCTGGACTCACCAATTACATCCTCCCCTTTGCCCTTGAGTGAACTGAGACATTCTATCCGGTATACCTCTGTGCTGGTTGAAAACGTGTGAGGAAGCAGCATTCCTGCAAAGAGTTAAGAAGCTTTAACTCCCTGCAGGAAGTCTGTAGCTGAAATCATAACTAGAGAGGAAACATTAAATGTATCGTGGGAGAAAAGGAAAGCGCTGGACTAAAGTGGTTACCCTGAACAGAGGCTACTGGAGCATCCTGCTGAAAACTTCCTGTTTTGCTATCAAGTTAAAAAACAAGGTAAAAATCTCATCTTAAATGACTGACATATAAACATTTATTTTTACACTTTCATTACTTTGGCCAGGACTTACTCACTAGGCCTTATGGTTTCCTAAAACACAGCACTAGTGTCGTTTAATTGCACTCCACCTTGCTTGCCTTTGTTTGGCTTCCTCTGTTATCATTTTTTGGGGAGGTGTTATTAATGTTTGTGTCATTTGCATGAGACACTACTTTTGTGTCTGCATTACATCCTAGGTTGGACTTTTTCCTGAGGACTGGGCACCCTTTAGCTTGTTCCAAGACTTTAGTAGATAGAATCACAGCTCTTGAAGGAAACAAGCGCCCTCATTCACTGCAAGCATTGATAAGGAAGTAAGACTCAGGGAGGAAATGGTTCAAAAACCTTGAGATTCAAATTCATTGCAGAAAAGAGGTACCTCTAGAGAGTCTCAAAGTAGAACAAGATGGGTTTGCATAAAAAAAGAGGATCTCCATGTTTCCTTGTTAAAAGTTTAATCTTTTGAGAAAATTTAATACACTTGGACAAACATATTCCAAGTGCTTTCTCAAAAAGGTTTATATAGCAGAAAAAAGTTTTTTGTTTTGTTTTTAGAATAAAGGCATAATTACTCTAAATAAATAGCAGCTAGGTAGTGCAGTAGGTAAGATACAGAACCTGAAGTCAGGAGGAGTCATCTTCATGAGTTCAAATCTGACCTCAGACATGAGCAGTGTGACCCTGGGCAAGTCATTTAACCCCATTTGCCTCAGTTCTTCATCTGTAAAATGAGTTGGGGAAATGGCAAACTACTTCAGTATCTTTGCCAAGAAAACCCCAAATAGGGCATGAAGAGATGTACAGGATTTCAAATACTGAAGAACAAACTAAATAAAAAGCCCTTGGATTGATTTTGTACTTACCTGATTTGTCTGCAATCAGATGAAATAATTAAGTAATATTTAAAAAGGGAACAGAAAATAAATGGCTAATCTCAATTCTCTTTGGTATCTAAATGTTAATTGTTCATTTAAAAATAGTGACATCTCCTGCTTTTTATATCAATTGCATTTGCAAATACGTTCCTTTACTTCATCTGCCCCTCCCAGAGGAAAAAAGGGGAAAAAAAGAGAGAGAAAAAAATAGTTCACCAAAACTAACCAAATACTTCAAAAAGTGCAACATTATATGCATTTTTCTACAACCATAATCCCCTGCCTCTGCAAAGAAGGAAATCATCCATTCAGTTTCTATGGCTTTACAGTTGTTCTTTTTGTTTACATTGTTATAGTCAATGATTCGGCTTAACTTATTTTTTAATCAGTTTATATAAGTCTTCCTGAATTCTTTGTCTTTATTGTTGATTACAACTCAGTAATATTCCACTGCACTGATTGCAAAACTTTGTTTTGCCATTCTCCAGTTGATAAGCATCTGCACTGTTTCCAGTTCTTTGCCGCTATGAAGTGCATCTTTTGGGATGCACTTAGGATGTGCATAGGGCCTTCTTGTAGTGACAAGTAGATGTTCCACTACATCTAGCAGTGGAACTTTTTTTTTCAGAGTACATGAACATTTTAGTAATTGTCTCAGCATAATGCTATCACTTCCTGTTGCCCCTTCATCTCCAATATGGGAACCTAGCTAATCACTTCTATGAGAATATATATTTTTTGAACTACTAAACCAAAGATTCTTAATCTGTCTCTCTATCCCCTCTCTAAATCTCCCCCACCCCATCTCTGTCTCTTTGTCTCTGTCTCTGTCTCTGTTTCTCTCTCCGTCTCTCTCTCTGTCTCTCTCTGTCTGTCTGTCTCTGTCTCTCTTTGATGGACCCCTTTAACAGTCTGGTGAAGCCTATAGAATCCTGCTCTGAATAATGTTTCTAAATGTATAAAATACATAGGATTACAAATGAAACTAACTATATTGAAACACAGTTTTCAAAGGGGTGTGCAGACCCCAGGTTAAGGACCTCTGTACCAACCCAGTCACAGCTAAAATCCCACCTTCTAAAGGAAGTCTTTTTTGATCCCTCTAATTCTAATGCTTCCCTCTGTTGATTGTTTCTGTTTTATCTGTATATAGCTTGTTTGCACATAGTTTGCTTGTTATCTCCCTCATAGACTATGGGAGCAGAGGCAGTCTTTTTGCCTTTCTTTGTTTCCCTAATGCTTAGCATGATGCCTGACACACTGTGGTCACTGAATAAATGTTTAATGACTACCGACTAAACTGTAAGCTACTTGGGGGCAGAGGCATTCTAAACTGCACAATATAGCACCTATCATTCTCATGTTGTTCTAAGCCCCCCTCATTCAGGATTGACTTTTACTCTGCCTCAAAATACTCCATGCCTATCTTACTTCCAAGCAAAGCTATTTGATTACATTTAGGTTTTATCAGGAAAATAGTATTGTTTGCACCAATTTAAACTAATGCGTGAGTGACTGATATAGATTTTTTTTAATCCTTCCAGAATTATTCACATTTTTAAAAGCAAGTGCTTGCAAACCCCAAATAAATCTCTGATTCATGGAATTAGGGGTAGGGTGGGGGACAATGTGACAAAGTTAATGAAAAATTTGAGCATTGTGTGGGAAGATAATTTTTTGGGAAGGGAGGCATTTATGCAAGACTGGCAGTCTTGTCTGGGTAGCACTCCTTGAGGCCAGCTCTCATCAAATTTTCTCCATTTTTCACAGCTTTTCACAGCTTTTTGAATCTCCGTTTTCCCCAACAGCTCTCTGAGTGGTGGAGTCAGGATTGGTGGATGGGATACAGCAAGGGAGTGGAGTAGGCTGAGGTGGTGACTACTAAACTGGTATTTGTAAATTTGAGAATACTTGCACACGAATCTCTCATGAACAAACCGCTGAAGAATATTTTCTTTCTCTTGTGGTGATACTGTAAGTGTTTTTACCCCAAACCACTGTCATTTTATTGTTCTTAAGCTCTGAAACATTTTTCCTTCCTAGATGTGGCTTCTGTACAATCCCTTGATCTCTGAAAAGCAGTACCTTTGCTCCTTCCCTGCTCCTTCCCTGCTTCTCACTGGTAGAGATGATTTTTTACCACCCCAACTGATGCCACAATTAGCTATGCTAAATTGAAATCTTATGAAATATATTGTGGTTACATAAAATGGCAATTAGAATGTGGTCTACATCATTATAAATGAATGTTTTTCATTATCCTTTACTGTCAGCAAATGCTGGTGTGAAACCATGCCTCATATGGCCACCACGAGGAGAGCCTGGAAGTGCCCTCACATCTAAAGTCTTTCTGTGGATACATGGTTATTCCAAGGATTCCAGACTCAATTCAAAGGGATGTGAATGGAAAGTTTGAGGGAGGCCCAATGTTGCTATTGGCCTTTGCTTTTCTTGACACTGAGGGAATACTGGAATCATTTGTTAATGTCTGTCCTGAATCTTCTCCTCCCACTCTGCCCTCAGTCACCTTTCCTTTCTAATTATGGGTTTTATTTTAAACCAAAGAGTTTCCTCAGTGAAGAAAAATGAGTCACCTAAAATATGGGATGTAAACTATATAAATAGGAGGTGAGAACTCAGGCTAGTTTGCTTTTGTTACTTCTTTTTTATTTTAATTTTTTTTTGCTTTTTTTTTTTTGGAGGGCAGTTGGGGTTAAGTGACTTGCCCAAAGTCACACGGCTAGTTAGTGTGTCAAGTGTCTGAGGTCGGATTTGAACTCAGGTCCTCATCACTGCACCACCTAGCCGCCCCACTTTTGTTACTTCTTAATAAAGAAAATAATACCTTCAAAGGAGTTGGGTATATGTACTCTTCTTGTTTCTCTTCCACACCTTTCCTCCCTCCCAAAAGGAGGGGGATGTTTTTATAGGTGTTTCAACTCAATTGAATGATAACAAGCATTAAGCGCCATTGTGTATAAGGAGCTATCTCTGATGTCATGGAACTTAACTCACCTAATAGGATTCCACTTGTGCACAGATATATAGATACAAAATAATTGGGGCAGTTAGTATTGACCAGGGGTGGGGGTGATGGGGGAGAGGTGGTGACTGATATGAATCTTGAAGAAAGTTGGGATTCCAAGAGATAGGGAGGAAACAGCTCATACCAAGTATGAGAGAATGGATTTCATTTGGAACTTTTGCCTAAACACTGCAGTAGCTTACAACAACATTTGGAGATATTCTTAGATTCTTACATGGCAATTTTAGAAACATGATAAACAAAAACATTTCTGTAGAAATACTTCTGGAACAAATAGAGAGCACTGGGCAAATAGTGAAGGATAACAACATGTATGTGTCTCTGAATTTATCAAATGTAACTAAATGTAGTTTACCATCAGAAAGAGTCTATGAGACAGTTAAGAGCCAAGGTGGAGTTAAAAGAACCTCCATGGGCAACAACAGAATGAACTCAGCCAACAAAATGTTGAAAAAGATGCATCAAATGAATAATTGAATTCTGTTTTTGCTATTGAAATGGAGAGACTTTTGCTGGCAATTCAGTACTAGGTTGTTGCCACCAGAAATTATAGAAGGTATGACCCTCCTTTAAGTACCCTGGAATCAGTATCCAATGCAGAGTATGTAAGGAAATGATAGAAATGAACACATAGTGATGTAAAAATCTAACTCCTGAACACTGAGAAAGACATAGCTTTTTGGCTAGAGTTATGCAGAAGAAGGTCATTATTCTTCACTGACAGACAACAAATTCCTGTAACTAATGTGACACCCTCCACGATAAGCATTCTTAATCTTTTTGTATTGTGGAACCCTTTGACAGTCTGATGAAGCCCATTGGACCCTGTCTCAGAATGCATAACATAAAATGCATAGGATTATAAAGGAAACCAATTATGTCAAAATAAAGGGATAAATATGTGTTAATGCATGTTTATGTGTAAATGTATGTACTACATAAACACAGTCATATACATACATTTATATATATGCACATATCTAGGTATTTGAGTATACACCCACACGATATGCACAGCACACATGCACGTGTGTATGTATACGTATGTGTATGTGTATGTGTGTGTGTATGTGTGTATATGTATATGTGTATGTGTATGTGTATGTGTATGTGTATGTATATGTATATGTATATGTATATGTATATGTATATGTATATGTATATGTATATGTATATGTATATCATTGTCCCCACCCCTCAGGCACTAGGTTAAGAGTTCTTGTTTCAGGGCTTCAGCATATATGTTGCAGGTTGGATTTCTAGGGAGCAACCACTACCCCAGGTTCATGTTACTCTGTGGATATAAATACAGCTAAAGCTCATGAGGCACTACCAGTATGTTCTCTTTTAATGGTCTGCAAGTAAACACAATTAGCTCAAAGTAAAGGCATTTATGGAGATGTCACAATGACTAGCTATAAATTATTATCCCCATAATCCCAGGATATATTTGACCACAATTACAAACAGCATAAATGGGAAGAATACCAAAGTACATTTATTGGAGAGGGATTAATATAGTGAACACATGTGGTTAAGGCAACTCACACCTCCTGTATTTCAGGACCCTGATGTCTATTCTTTTCTCCTGGTATTTTCAAATTGCTCTTCTCTGGATCTTCTCTAAGCATATTTTGCTAAGATCCCTTGACTACATCATTTCTGTAACTTGAGTGTTGACCGTCAGGGATAACTCTCTCTTCAGTCTATAGCTGGCTTTCATCTTTACTGTCAGAGGTTAAAGGTCACATTCCTGAGAGTTGAATTGCTTCTTTGTTGTCCTATTTCCTTCTGGGTGCAGTATCTTCTACTGGGTGAATATCTTTGCTCCAAAGCTGCATGGTTGATGGGGGTAGGGAAAAAGAAGAGAGAACAGAGAGAGAAATACCCTAACCCTCTTCATCTTCCCCCACACCCTTCTCCTCTTTAGAAGAAACACAAAGTGAAAGACAATGAGAAATCCTCTTTCAAGGGGTGGTTCCCTTCTCTGATATTAAGGGTTACATTAGAGAGAGAGTAAGTGTGTGTGTGTGTATGTGTGCCTGTGAATTTTTTAAAGGGTTATTATTGTAACTGATCCTTGAGTTGTAATGAATAGCTATCTCTTAATTTCATCAAGTTTGACTGAAGATTTCTTCACATCTCATAAAACGGTAACTAAATTCTTTCTGATTCCATCTAGCTTGACTGATAAACTTTCCCACACTTTAAGATCTAACACCTTTTTATCTTTGTTATATGACTCCTTACTATTTCATTAGCTAGGCTGAGAGGTTGGGTGGACACAACTGAATAGGACTTTCCTGATGACCTCCCTTATAGTACTGGAACCATGCCATTATTACTCACCTAAGCGTTGCCAAAAATTACCTAGATATAATATTGACCATAAAAAGTTAAGAACAAAAGAATAAAATCTCCAAGTTCCATGAATTTTAAAACTTTCAAAATATGAGATGTAACAGAGGGGATCAAAGTCCTGCAGAAAAAGGTGAAGTGTATATTATGTATATTATATGATTATTAGGGCTGTATCAATGATATTTTAAGTGAGTTAAAATAGAATGAGCTTGGATCCTAGTACATTTGTTCAAGAACAAAGAAGCAGTTATTTATATGCAATAGTCCATAAGAAATTAAATATAAAAGAATAATAGCAGGGTGATTTGTTCCAGGACCATTTCTAACTCAAAAAATGAGTAGAATGACATAATATTAAAATAGTCCACTTAAATTCCAATCCATCATCCATTCTCTTCTGCTGGTTTGGCTCACTTCATTTTGTATCAGTTTATGTCTTCCCAGGTTTCTCTGAATCCATCATGCCTTACAATATAATAATATTGTCACATCCATTTACCAGATTTGTTCAGCTATTTCTCAGTTGAAGGGTACCCCCTAAGTTTCCAGTTCTTATTTATAACAAAAGAATGGGAAAAAATGGTAAATATAGAACTTTTCTCTTTTTTTTATCTCTTTATGATACATGACTTCAAGTGGTATCATGTGGTAAGATGATTTCCCATCTTGCTGCTCTCTTGGACTTCATTATGGTCTTCAGTAATTCATAATCTTGTAAGTTTCTTTTTATGATTGTCTTTCTCCATTAGATTCTGAGATCCTTGAGGCAAATTGTCTTTTACTTTCTTTGTATCTCTAGCACTTAGCTATGCCCAAGTCTTTTATTCATTCATTGGCAATTTTTTCCAATTTATTTATTTATTTTTAGTTTTCAACATTCATTTCCACAAGATTTTGAGTTATAAATTTTTCTCCTCATCTTTCCCCTATGCCCACCCCAAAATACTGAGCCTACAGAATACTCCTTATCCTAATCTGTTCTCTCTTATATCCTCCCTCATCTCCCCCACCTAACTTTCTAGTAGGGCAAGATGGATTTCTATACCCCAGTGCCTGTGTATCTTATTTCCCAGTTGCATGTAAAATGCAATTTTTTAAACATTTGTTTTTAAAACTTTGAGTTCCAGATTTTTTCCCCTACTTCCTTCCTTACCCACCCTCACTGGGAAGATAAGCAATTCAATATAGGTTGTACATGTATAGTTACACAAAACATTTCCATAGTAGTTATATTGTGAAAGACTCACTATAATTCCCTCCATCCTATCCTGAACCCCACTTAATCTATTTTCTCCTTTGACCTTGTCCCTTTCCAAACATGTGCACTTATAAATGCCCTCTCCCTCAATATTCCCTCCCTTCTATCATCCCCTCTTTTCTCTCCTTCCCCCATTTTCCTGTAGGACAAGATACCCAATCAAATGTGTATGTTATTCCCTCCTTAAGCCCAATTCAATGAGAGTAAGGTTGACCCATTCCCTTTCACCTTCTTGCTCTTCCGCTCCATTGCAACAGTTTTCTCTTGCCTCTTTTATGAGATAATTTACCCTAATCTATCTCTCCCTTTCTCCTTCTCCTAATATATTCCTTTCTCACCTCTTAATTTTTTTTTTTTGGATATCATTGCTTCATATTCAACTCATCTTGTGTCCTCTGTCTGTGTATACATGTACATAGATATTCACACACTCACATACACACATATATATTTATACATATGTACACCCTCCAATTCATACATATATCTGTATGTATGTATACATACATATACACACATATTCGCTTCAACTATCCTCATGCTGAGAAAAGTCTTATGAGTTACAATAATCATTTTTCCATGTAGGAATGTAAATAGTTCAACTTTAATAAATTCCTTATGATTTTTCCCCTGTTTACCTTCTCATGCTTCTCTTGCTTCCTGTATTTGAAAGTCAAATTTTCTGTTCAGCTCTGTTTTTTTTCATCAAGAATGCTTGAAAATGCTGTATTTCATTGAATGATTATATTTTCTCCTGAAGAATTATGTTCAGTTTTGCTGGGTGGGTGATTCTTGGTTTTAATCTTAGCTCCTTTGACCTCTGGAATATCATATCCAAGCCCTTCAATCCCTCAATATAGAAGCTGCTAAGTCCTGCATTATTCTGATCATGTTTCCACAATACTCAAATTGTTTATTCCTGACTGCTTGTAGTATTTTCTCCTTGACCTGGGAACTCTGGAATTTGGTTATAATATTCTTAGGAGTTTTCTTTTTGGGATCTTTTCAAGAGGTGTTTGGTGAATTCTTTCAATTTTTATTTTGCCCTCTGGTTTTTGAATATTGGGGCAATTTTCCTTAAGAATTTCTTGAAAGATGTTGTCTAGGTTCTTTTTCTGATTATGGCTTTCAGGTAATCTAATAAATTTAAAATTATCTCTCCTGAATTTAGCTTCCAGGTCAGTGGTTTTTCCAAGAGATATTTAACATTGCCTTCTATTTATTTATTTGTTTGCATCTGTTTTATAGTATCTTGATTTCTCATAAAGTCATTAGCTTTCATTTGCTCCAATCTAATTTTGAAGGAATTATTTTCTTCAGTGAGTTTTTGAAATTCCTATTCCAACTGGCCAATTTGGCTTTTTAAGGCATTCTCCTCCTTGGCTTTTTTTGGCCTCTTTTGCCATTTGGATTAGTCTATTTTTAAGGTATTATTTTCTTCAATATTTTTGTGGGTCTCCTTTAGCAGGGTGTTGCCTCACTTTTCATGATCTTCTTGCATCATTCTCATTTCTCTTCCCATTTTTTCCTCCACTTCTCTTACTTGATTTTCAAAAATCCTTCTTCAGCTCCTCCATGGCCTGTATCCACTCGTATTTTTTTGGAAACTTTTGATGCAGGAGTTCTGACTTCATTGTCTTCCTCTCATTCCATGCTTTGGTCCTTTTTGTCCCAAAAAAAGGATTCTATGGTTTGTGCTTCCTCTACTTGCTCATATTGCCAGGAAATTACTTGACTTTTGAGCTCTTTGCCATGGTAGAACTCTGCTTCTGTATTATGGTGAACTATGCCCCAAATTGCTGAGATTCTGCAGCTCCTGGAGCTATTAGGAGGGTGCCCTCTCTGCAGCCCCCACAAACTCTGACACACTGGTCACACACCCCAGGACCACCACCCAAGACTGTGATCCAGACCCAAGCAAGTTAAAGCAAGAGCAATTACCTTCTTAATGGTCCCTTGGTCCCCATATGATCTGCAGGTCAGGAGCTCTGGAGTCAGCAATGGAGCAAGTACTGCAGCCTCCATCCCTCTGCCACTTCTAACCACCCAGGCAGGGGCCGGACCACTCTCTTCTCCACTTAGTTCCAACGGAGTTCCCAAACAGAACTTTTACTTTCTTTTTGGTGTTTATGGGTTGAGAAGTCTGGAAACTGCCACAGCTGCTAGTGATTGATTCTCCTGAAATCTGCTCTGGCCACAGCTAGTTGGGGCTGCCCTGGAGGCTGGAACTGCATGGCTCATGTGCACAGATCCCAGCCCAGTGCAATAGATCCTTTCTGCAAACCTGCCAGACTGCCTTCAGTAGATTTGTTTCTCTCTGCCACTTTGTGGGTTCTGTAGCTCTAAGATTTGTTTACAGTAATTTCGTTTACATGTATTGGAGGTGGTGGGAGCTGAAGCCCCACAGAGGTAGTTTTTGCTCTGCCATCTTGGCTCCACCCCTCCTTAGCTCTTTTAAAATATGTTTATTAACTCACTGACATTTTTGTTCTTATCATTTCACAGGCCTCCAAGAATTTTTATCTTCTGTTTTCTTTTGTTAATTGGAAATGGAAACTTAGAATTATTTTAATTTGCACTTCTCTGATTATTACCATTTTAAACTGGCTGTTATTATTTCAGATTTCTTCCTTTGAGAATTTCCTGTTAATATCCTTTGACCATTTTTTTCTGTTGGGTTAAAGTTGTTCTTACATATTAAAATTAATTTTTAAAATATCCTGAATATCAAATCTTTACTAGAGCAGCCTGCTGCAAATATTTTTCCCCATTATTTCCCTTCTAACATTAAATTAATTGATTTTATTGTACAGTGGATTCCTAATTTTATATGATGAATATTGTCCTCTCTCTCCATAGTTTCCCAAGAGCTTTTTTTCCTTCCCCTGATCCACTAATTTCCTTATTATGTGACTGTTTATATTTAGATCATATATATTGTGGTTTCATTTTACATGTTGGTCTAGATCTACTCTTTGCTAGAATATTATTTATTTTTCTCATTTTGTTGAGGAGTGAGTTCTCATCTGAGTAACTGGGGTCTTTGGGTTTAGAGAATACTGTATTTAACTGATAATTTTTTTCTGGGCTTTGTGTTCCTCAGAGGTGTCAAACTTCCTGGAGCGAGCAACTTCCAGGAGCCAAGATGACAGAGTAAGCAGGAGATAGATATCACTCTCCCTTATTGACCTCTTAAAAACCCAGAAACTACCACCACAGGACAAATCCTTGAAGAGCCAGCAGAGAGATGGGGAGGAGTTAGTCTTTTTAGCCTGGGAAACTTGGAGGTTCAACAAGAAAGGTATGTCTTATTCAGGTAAAAGGGGAGCACATTCCAGGAAAGTAAACATCCCAGCAAGTCAGCAATAAGTCCCATCTTATCAAAACAGGAGGAGATCCTGTGTCCTAGGGTTGTAGAGCAGGCAAATGTCAACATGAAGACCCCCCTATGTGTCTTAACATAGCCAGATGAAGCAGCAGCTTCCAGCTCAGAAAATTTTCATATACACTAGTGTAACCCCAGGCAGGCAGGTGTCCTCCAGCAGTCAGACCCCCTGTACTTCAATGTAACCCCAGGGTAACACAGAAAACCTCCACCTGCCCTCACCACATGCTAGACACCATTACTAGGACCTCAGTTCAGCACCAGGTGAGCTATCATATCTCTAAAGACCTACCTGCCAGCACCTGAGGCCCCAGCACCCAAAACCAGTGACCAGATGCCTGACCCCTAGCACAAGAAACTTGGGACAATGTCAGGAAATAGGCAAACAAAATGAGTAAAAAGCAAAAAAAGAATATTGACCTTAGAGAATTATTATGGTGACAAGCATGCTCAAAGCACAAACTCAGAAGAGTACATCATGGTCAATACATTGTCACCTGAAATCTCAATGGGGAATATGAATTAGTCACAAGTCCAAAAAGCCTTCTTGGAAAAGCTCAAGAAGCATTTAAAAGTCAAATAAGAGTGGTAGAAAAAATTGGGAAAAGAAACGAGAGGTATACAAGAAAGAGGCAACAGCTCGGAAAAGGAAGGACAAAAATTGACTGAGGAACACAAATCCTTAAAAAATACAATTGGCCAAATGGAAAAAGAGATAGAAAAATCACTGAAAAGAACTCTTTAAAAAGTAGAATTAGCCAAATAGAAAAGGAGGCACAAAAGCTAACTGAAGAAAACAATTTGTTAGAAATTAGAATTGGACAAATGGAATCTAATGATTCTGAGACATCAAGAATCAGTCAAACAAAATTCAAAGAATGAAAAAAATAGAAGAAAATATAAAACATTTCATTGGAAAAATAACTAACCTAGAAAATAGATGCAGGAGAGATAATTTAATAATTATTGGTCCAGCTGAAAGCAATGATAAAAAAGGAGCCTGGACAGCATCTTTCAAGAAATTATCAAGGAAAAATGCCCTGAGGTCCTAGAACCAGAGGGTAAAGTAGTACTGAAAGAATCCGCTGATCATCTCCTAAAAGAAATCTTCAAATGAAAACTCCAAGGAATTTCAAATTCCAGAATTATCAGGTAAAGGAGAAAATACTGCAAGCATCCAGAGAGAGACAATTTAAATATTACAGAACCAGTTAGGATTATGCAGGACCTAGCAGCTTTTACCTTAAAAGATCAAAAGACTCAGAATATGATATTCTGTAAGGCAAAGGAACTTGGATTACAACCAAGGATCATCTACCCAGCAAAACTATGCATAATTTTTCAGGGGAAGAAATGGATATTCAATGAAATAGGGAACTTATGAACTTTCCTGATGAAAAAACCAGAGCTCAACATAAAATTCTATCTTTAGATGCAAGACTCAAGAGAAGAATTAAAACATAAACAGGAAAAGAAAAAAACATGTTATTCAATAAAGGTAAACTGTTTACATTCATACTTTGGAAGTTAATGCTTATAAATCTTGAGAACTGTATCTTTATTTCAACAGAAGGGGTACACATAGACAGAAGGCATGATTGTAAGTTGAATTTGATGTGAAGATAAAAATATAACTAATTAAGGAGTAAAAAAAGAATTATACTGGGAGAAGTGGGAAGGAGGAGACAACAAAGGGTAAATTATATCACAAGAAGAGGCACAAAGACTCATTACAACAGAGGGAAAGAAGAGAGGGAAGTGAGCATTATGTGAATCTTACTCTCATTGGATTTGGGTCAAAGAGAGAATAACATACACACTCATTTGGATATTAAAATTTATCTTACTTTATCTTACCCTATAGGAAGTAGGAGGGGAAAAGGAAAAGGAAAGGGAGGGGATGGATAGAAGGGAGGGGCAGATTGAGGGAGGTGGTGGTCAGAAACAAAATATTAGTGAGGAGAAAAAGGGAAAAATGAGAGAGAAAAGCATAAACAGGGGTGGAAATAGGATGGAGATAAAGACATAGTTAGTATTAATAACTATGAATGTGAATGAGATAAATTCTCCCATAAAATGGAAACAGAGAGTAGGATGGATTGAAAACCATAATCCTACAATTTGTTGTGTACAAGAAGCATATTTAAAGTAGAGAGATACACCCAGCGTAAAGGTAAAAGCCTGGAGCAGACTATATTATGCTTCAGTTTGTGTAAAGAGAGCAGGGGGAGCAATACTGATGTCAGACAAAGTAAAAGGAAGACTAGATCTAATTAAAAGAGATAAGGAAGGAAACTATGTCGTGCTAAAAGGTACCAAAGACAATGAAGTAATATCAATAATAAACCTGTATGCATCAAGTGATATAGCATCCAAATTTTTAGAGAAGTGAGCTGAAGGAAGAAGTAGACAGCAAGACTACACTAATGGGGGCCCTCAATCTACCTCTCTCAGAACTAGATAAATTTTACAACAAAATAAACAAGAAAGAAGTTAAAGAGGTAAATAGAATTTAAGAAAAGTTAAATGTGGTAGACCTCTGAAGAAAACTGAATGATAATAGAAAGGAATATACCTTTTTTCTACACAAAAATTGACCATGTATTAGTCATAAAACCTTACAATCCAGTACAGAAAGGCAGAAATATCAAATGTATGCTTTTTAGATCATGATGCAATAAAAATTACATGTATTAAAGGACCATGGAAACATAAACTGAAGATTAATTGGAGCCAAAGTAATCTATTCCTAAAGAATGAGTTGGTCCAACAAAATAAAATCATAGAAATAATCAATAACTTCATCCAAGAGAATGATTATAATGAGATGCATACCAAAACCTATGAGATGTAACCAAAGCAGTTCTTAGATGAAATTTAAATCACTGAAATCTTACATGAATAAAATAGTGAAAGAGAAAATTAATGAACTGGGCATACAACTGAAAAAACTAGAAAAAAAACAAATAAAAAATCCTTAACTGAATACTAATCAGAAATTCTGAAAACAAAAGGAGAGATTAATAAAATTGAAATTAAGAAAATTACTGAACTAATAAATAAAACTAAGCTGGTTTTATGGGAAAAAATAAAATAGATAAACCTTTGGTATTTGGTTAAACAAAGGAAGAAGAAAACCAAATTACCAGCATCAAAAATGAAAGGAGTGAATTCACCACTTATGAAGAGGAAATTAAAACAATAATTAAGAGATGCTTTGCTCAACTTTATTCCAATAAATCTGACAATCTTAGTGGAATGGCTGAATACTTAAAAAAGATAAATTACCCAAATTAATAGAAAAGGAAAACCCCATTTCAGAAAAAGAAATTTAACAAACCATCAATGAGTTCCCTAAGAAAAAAATCTCCCCTGCCAGATGGATTTACAAATGAATTTTTACAAACATTTAAAAACAATTAATCCCTCTACTTTAGAAATTATTTGGAAAAGTAGGTGCTAAATTATTTTTATGATACAAATATGTTGCTGATCCTTAAATCAGGAAGAGACAAAACAGAAAGAAAATTATAGACCAATTTCTCTAATGAACATAGATGCAAAATTTTAAAGTAAAAATTTAGCAAAGAGATTACAGAACTAATCATTAGGACAATATACTATGACCCTGTAGGATTTATACCAGGAAAGCAGTGCTACTTCAATATTAGGAAAACTACCAGCATAATTGACCATAATAATTGCAAAATTAACATAAAACATATGATTATCTTCATAGATGCAGAAGAAGCTTTTGAGAAAATGTAGCACCCATTCCTATAAAAACCCTAGAGAGTATAGAATCAATAGAATTCTTTCTTAAAATGATAGGTAGCATCTGTCTAAGAATCACCAGCAAGTGTTATACTTAATGGGGATAAGCTAGAAGCATTTACAGTAAGATCAGGGGTGAAATGAGGATTTCCATTATTACCACTGCTATTCAATATTGTCCTAAAAATATTAGCTTTAGCAATAACAGAAAAAAAAGAAATGTAAGAAATTAGAGTAGGCAATGAGGAAACAAAGCTATTACTCTTTGCAGATGATATGATGGTATACTTCCAGAATCCTAAAAAAACTCAACTAAAAACTATTTGACGTAATTAACAACTTTAACAAAGTTGTAGGACATAAAATAAACTCAATAAATCAGTGACATTTCTAAACATATCTAACAAAACCCAGCAGCAAGAGAAAGAAAAAGAAATTCCATTTAAAGATACTGTAGACAAAACAAAATATTTGTGAGTCTACTTGCCAAGACAAACCTGGGAACTATATGAGTGCAATTACAAAACACTTTTCACATAAATAAAGTCAGATATAAATAGCTGGAAAAATATAATTGTTTATGGGGAAGCCAAGCTAATACAATAAAAATGACAATTCAACCTAAATTAATTTACTTATTTAGTGCCATACCAATAGGATTTACAAAAGTTATTTTATAGAGGTTGAAAAAAAATAACAAAATTAATCTGAAAGAATAAAAGGTCCAGAATAACAAGGCAAATAATGAAAAGAAATGTAAGGGAAGGTGACCTAGTTATACCATATGTAAAACTGTTTTATAAAGCAGCAATTATCAAAACTGTTTGGTACTGGATAAGAAATAGAACAGTGAATCATTAGAATAGGTTAAGTACACAAAATACAGTAGTCAATGACTATAGTAATCTGCTGTTTGATAAACCCAAAGACTCCAGCTTCTGCAATATGAACTCATTATTTGACAAAAACTGTTGGGAAAACTGGAAAATAGTATGGCAGAAACTAGGCACAGATCAACATTTTACACCAGATAGCAAGATAAGTTCAAAATGGTTAGATGATTTAGATATAAAGTGTGAGAATATAAGCAAATTTGGAGAGCAGAGAATAGTTTACCTGTCACATCTATGGAGAAGAGAAGAATTTATGACCAAATAAGATAGAGAACATTATGATTTTGATTACATCAAATTGAAAAGTTTTTGCACAAACCGAGCCAATGCAACCAAGATTAGAAGGTAAGCAGAAAACTGGGAAACAATTTTTATAGCAAGAGTCTCTGATAAGGGCCCCATTTCTAAAATATATAGAGAACTGAGTCAAATATATAAGAACACAAGTCATTCCCCAATTGACAAATGGCCAAAGGTTATAAACAGGCAGTTTTCAGAGGAAGAAATTAAAGTTATCTACAATCATATGAAAAAAATACTCTAAATAACTATTGTTTAGAGAAATGCAAATTAAAATATCTCTGAGGTAACACATCACATTTATCAGATTGGCTAACATGAGAAAACAGGAAAATTATAAATGTTAGAGAAGATGTGGGAAAATTGAAACACAAATGTTCCTGGAATTGTGAACTGATCTAACCATTCTGGAGAGCAACTTAGTACTATGCCCAAAGGGTTATAGAATTGTGCATAAATACTCTTTGACCACTTCTAAGTCTATATCCCAAAGAGATCATAAAAATGGGAAAAGAAAGCACTTGTACAAAAATATTTCTAACAGCTGTTTTTGTAGTGGCAAAAATTGGAAATTGAGGTTATGTCCTTCAACTGGGGGATGACTGAACAAGTTGTGTTATATGAATGTAATGCAGTACTATTGTTCCACCAGAAATGATGAGCAGGTTGATTTCAGAAAGACCAGGGAAGACTTGAATGAACTGATGCTAAATGAAATGAGCAGAACCAAGAGAACACTGTACACAGCAACAGCAACGTTGTCATATGACCAACTTTGATAGACTTACCTGTTCTTAATAATGCAAGGATCTAAGACAATTCCAAAAGACTCATCATGGAAAATGCTGTGCACATCCAGAGAAAGAACTTTTGGGTCTGAATTCAAATTGAAGCATACTATTCTCTCTCTCTCTTTCTTTATCATGGTTTTCCCTTTTGTTTTAATTCTTTGTTCACAACATCACTAATGTGGAAATATGTTCAATGTGATTATGTATGTATAGTCTATATCAGATTGCATGCTGTCTTGGGGAGTAGGTAGAAGAGTGAGGGGGATAAATCTAGAGCTCAAAATATTATAAAGGTGAATGTTGAAAACTAAAAATAAATAAATAAACGAATTCAGAAATATTCAAAATAAATGAAAAGAATTGAGGATAAAAAAGCCCACACCTCGCTGTAGTTGGTTCCATGCTACAATGCCATGCATCAGCAGATTCACAAAAGAATGCTATTGTGAATAGCCTTTAAGGTCCAGATTACACTGTAATAGTGAACACTCTGTTTATTCCATTGCAAATCAAGGAAACATTTACAATATCTCATTCATAATTATATATGATTCACAGCTTTATATCTTATCACAGAAAGTCACAATATAGTATCCATAACAGCTTAACATTAGAATGGCCACAGAGTTTTCACTACAGTGACCACAATATTTAGAACAAAGAACAAAAGAATAATCATCTGGTTTCCCTAAGGGAGAAACCCT
>CM053593.1:173586618-173608541 GCA_028646575.1 Pseudocheirus occidentalis | reverse complement strand
CATTAATTACTAGTACGGTCATTAGAAAACCACACAAACCCTCCACCCCTTGGTGTCCAGCAAATCTCAGTTTCCTCCAAGGGGAGGCCTTTTCTTCATCTTGACTCTGGTGGTCTCTCTGATTCCCTGGATCCCCTTCCATGGTCCCAGCTCCCTCCTGAATCCACCAAATAGTCACCTGGATTCAGAAGCAGACAGCTGCTAGGTTCTCATCCAGTTTTCAAAGGTAGACAGCTCCCAGGTCCTTGTCTGGTCCTCAGGGCAGTCCCTGGCACACACTGGAGTTCACAGGGCCCAGCATGTCTCAAACCCTTCACCAATTCTCTTGCCTAGAACTCAAGGATCAGCCAGCCCACGAACCAACAAAGTCTTATCCTGGTCATGCTTCTTCAGTCCTCTAGCAATTCAGCTGGCCTTTGGACCCAGAAGGAATATCAGCCTTCTGGGTGGCCTTCACCAGATTCTGGTCTCAGGAAAACTCCATCTCAGTTCTCAGTCAGCTTCCAGATGCTGGGAGAGAAACTCTTTCTCTTTCTCTTTCTCTCTCTCTTTCTTTCAAGAAAACTCCAACTCACTTCCAGCAGCCCAGCTCCCAGATGCTAAGACAGTCCTGCTTCCTCCAACAGGAAAATTCCAATTCTGTCTCTCTGTCCCTGGAATTCTTTATATACAGCTCTGGCCTCCTGTCTGAGCCAATCCCCTTCTGCCACATCATCAGGGGAGTTCATGCCTTCTCAACAGTGGACAGGGATCACACCTTCCAGACAGGGCTCACATCTTCCATACAGAGATCACACCTTCCATACTTTGCCTAAGTTACTAAGTGCTAAGTATCTGCTAAACTGATTGCTGTTACACATGCTACCTGAAAAACTCCGAAGTGCATTTGTACCAGATTAAAATGTAACTGGAAAACATTGAGCAAAATAAATGTAAATATAATTCAACATAGATAATTAATTTGTGATTTACTAAGTAAATATATGGACAATAAGGATCTGTTTCTATTTGAGTTTGACACAACTGGTGTATTACTCTCTTTAACTGCTGATCTTTTCTAATCTTAAATTGGTTCCAAATAGTTTTGTCGATTGTTACTTATAGGGCCCTTTAAAATCTCCCTTTCTTAGCCTGTATGCATTGATTTTGTTTGTGTAGAACAGCAGTTCTCAACCTGTGGGTCACAACCCCTTTGGGGTCGAATGACCCTTTCACAGGGGTCACCTAAGACCATCGGAAAACACATATTTCTGATGGTCTTAGGAATGGAGATACTGCTCCTCTATCTGTCTCCAGGTGGGCTTACCCACATGCAGGTATGCCCACATACAAGTATTAAAGGGTCGCAGCATTAGGAAGGTTGAGAACCAATGGTGTAGAAATTTTCAAATTTTATGTAATCAAAATTATCTCTTTTTCTTTTGTAATTGTCTTTTTTCATTTAAGAAAACATCTATCCATACCTGTGAAAGATATATGATTTAATTTGCCTTTTTTTGTTTTAATGAAATTATCTTTAATATTAAGGTCACATATATATTTTGAATTGATTGTAGAATATAGTGTAAATGCTGTCTTTAATGGTTTCCCTCCTAAAAGATGACCATTTGGTTTTCTCAGCAGTTTTTATCAAAGGAAATTTTTTCCTAAGTAATTCATATATTTGGATTTACCAAACACTGGGTTGTTGAGTTCCATTTTTTTCTGGGTCTCACTTGTCTGTTCCATTGATCTACTTTATTTTTTTTAACCAGTGAAAAATAGTTTTGATGGCTTCTGCTTTATACTATAGTTTTGTGAGTGATAACTTGCAGTAAAGTTTCCCCATTCTGAACATTTTATTACACTCTTATTTCTTCTTTATACTTTGTAACTAAGTTCAGTGTTGCTTTCCCATATATATGGGTTCATTTTGTATTTCAAGGTAATGTAAGAGCTATTGGGTATTAACACAATTGATTGGATTATCTACTGAGACGAAATTAGAGGTATTTTTTAGTTTGGGGATGAGTGAGGTAAGAAAACCAAGTGAATACTTCTCAAATTTAGAGTGGCGTCATTATTCACTAGGCCAGTGATTCCCCAAGTGGGCGCTGCAGTGATTCAGGGGGGCTGTGATGGTCACAGGTGCATTTGGGGGGCGATGAATAACCTATTCCGAGTTCAATAAATAGTTTCATAATTTTAAACCTCAATCTTTCTAATTTACACCTTTTTTATTATATTTTACAAAAAAGGTAGAAACATTAATACATATATCTTTCTGTTTAATTGCTATTAAAATAAAAATAATAATTTCTAGGGGGCACTGAGTAATATTTTTTTCTGGAAAGGGGTGGGTAGGTCAAATAAGTTTGGGAACCACTGCACTAGGCCTAAGTTTAGAAGCCACCTGATCTTACAGGAATGGTGACCCTCCCCAGTGCCACATTGGCATAAGATATGTCAAATAAGGACAAAACTGCTTTCCTGGCTTTACATTGGACACCTACATGTTTCTGTGTACTTTGTCTCTGTGGTAGATTCCAATACTTAGATTGTGATCCCACCTCCCAACCAATGGGAGTGAAGGCTGGTTGGAAGTTGGGGGGGGTTTCACTTTATGTATATAACAGAGTGTTTGTTTCCTGAAAATTGCTTCTCTTGCCTGATGCCTGATGGGAGCAGAGACTCCCTTTCTTATGAGACCATAATAAAACTCCTTTTTGTTTTTACCTTATGAAGTCTCCCTATTTTATTTAAGTTGGTGGTCTCTGACCCACACAGTTTGAGGTCCAGAAATGCTATTCCCCTTTTTCATTATTTCTCTTGATATTCTTGCTTTTTTGTGTCTCCAAATTGAATTTTATTATTTTGTTAAGTTTTATAAAGTATTTATTTGATAGTTAAATTGATTAACTTTGATAGTATTGCCATTTTTGTTATATTGGCATAGACCAATCATATTCATTGAATATTCCTCCAGATATTTCTTTATTTCTTTAAGCAGCACTTTGTAATTAAATCTATGCAACTATTTTGTGTGCTTTGGTGGAATGACCTCCCCCCTCCACCAATATTCATGGATTTTGTAGCTTGTTTTAATGGGATTTTTCCTTCTCTTATTGTCTCTTGAAGTTTGTTATTATTATGTAGAAATGTTACTGATTTTCATTGGTTTATTTTGTAGACAGCAACTTTGTTGAAACCAGTGTTTTTTTGCTGATTATCTAGGTTTTTCTAAACAAACCATCAAGTCTTCACCCAGTAGGGAGAGTTTTATCTCTTCTTTATCTGTCTTGTAGGCTTTAGTTTCTATTATTTTTACTGCTAGAACTTCTAGAATTATATCAAATAACAATGGTAAGAGTTTGTATTTTTGTTTTACCCTCATATTTATTGGGAAACATTCCAGTATATCCCTATTTTATATGATGCTTCCTTTTGGTGTTAGTTACCTTTTTATTTTTAGTAAGAAAGGTGAGTTTGCAATAGCATAAATGTGTTGTAACTTTGTCAAAGGCTTTTTTCTGCACCTATTGAATTATGTAGCTTTGGATTTTTAAAAAAATGTGATTACATTGTTTCCCTTTTGTAGAGCCATTCTTTTTTCCTACTTGGCAAAAATCCAATGTGGTCACAATAATGAATAATTTCTTAGATAAATGGCTGAAGATTATTTGATGGGGCTTTATTAAAACTTTTGAAACAATATTCATCAATATTACTGGTCTATAGCTTTTCCTTCTTTGCTTTTCAGTAATCTTATTTAGATATTAGGACTATTAATTGTTACAGCATAGATATTTTTTAAAAAAGTAATTGATAGAATTTTCTTATAAATCCATCTGGATCAAGATGTTTTTTCTTTGATCATTCTTTTACCACTGCTTCAATTACTTTTTTTCAAATTTTGAATTAAGATCTCTGTACTCTCCAGGATGCACTCTGAGACTTTCTTTGTCATATCCCAGAAACCTTTGTTTCCTGGCAACTTGCTGAAGCATAGGATTTGAACACTGGAAGTACCATCTCCCCCTCATCCTTCCCTATGGTCGCCTGTTATTTGGATGATTCTTTTCAGATTCTCCATTTTAAAAAAGGTGCACAGGTCAGTCATGTGTTCATTCTTGTCTAGGCTGCATACCTTATTCTTTCTTGGACTTTTTCTATGACCGTGCTTCCAAGACAGGTAACTTCATTTCCTACCCTTGCAACTCTCTTTTTTTTGCTTCCTTTTATATGTTGTCTTCCCCTCTAACTACTACTTGAGAACAGGCAGTCTTTTTCTTTCTGCTTGTATTTGTATTTCCAGTGCCTAGCACATAGTAAATACTTAACAAATGCATATTGACTGACTAGTTAGTGTTCTGTTAATTTGGGTATTTTTTCATGATAGGAAACTCACTACCTTATAAAGTATTTCTTTATACTTCTAGATAGTTCTGTTAGAAAGCTTTTCTTTAGATTGAATCAGATAGAAGTTCTCTGCAAATACCATGCATTCATTCCTAAATTTACCCTCTGGGACCATATTTTATTATTATTGTTGTTGTTCAGTCATCTTTCAGTGAGAATATGCCTTCCTCCAAAGTCCAAAAGCTATGACATGTTTCCAAGAGTTAATCAATGCAGGAAGACAGTGAAAATAAAATAGAAATGCAAGTGTCACTGAGTTCTTTTTTTCCCTAACATTGGTTGGTACCACTCAAGAGTTTCTAGACTTTTCAGTCCCTAGTTATAAATGAAACAAAACAACAATAATAACAAAACTATGCACTTTTCACATTTTGTCTATTTCCCAAACAAACCTAATGTGGTGATTTGAGTTTCTTATGTTTAACTTGGCAATTTTGGTTTTGCATTTATTTGGGACTTGGAACCATACAGGAAAGCCAAAAGGTACAGAAAAAGGTACAGAAATAGTGTTAGGTAGAGAATTTGGTTATAGCCATTCTTCCATTAATGACCATTTCCCACCACATAACCAATGTCTCTAATATTTTAACAGCAGCACTGCTCCTCTCAAGCTGGGGTGCTTGTCAGAAAAAAATGCTTTTTGGGACAAGACCAAGATTACAGATGAGAACATTGGAATAGCCTTCTAACTTCAAAACCTTGGAAAGAATACAGGAGTATAACACTGGATTATTATAGAAAAGCTACTAAAATAGGCGTAGGAGATTAAATTTCTGCTAATAGCTTAGAGACAAACAACCTAATATCTGTCACTCAGCCTGTTTTACTCAAAGTAGTGGCTGGATAGTATAGCAGAATGAGAAATACCTGGGAATCAAAAGAACTGAGTATAATGGAAAAGTTACTGGATTTGGAGTCAGAGTACTTGGATTCAAATACTATTTATGTACTGCAGTACTTATATGATTTCAGCAAGTCAGTTAACATTCTTGAGCCTCAATTTCCTCATCTACAAAATGAAGGGATTGGATAAAAAGATCTTTGAAGTCTTTTTCATCTTTAAATGTCAATTTTGGAATACTTTTTGTAGTGCCTATGCAGATTTGTGAGTAAATATTGATCTCATATTGGTTTGTGGGAAGTCTAAAGGATGCTGTGGCTCTCAGTGTTGTTATGGCTTCTGAATATCTTTGGTACTATGATAGAATTGGCTTAGTGCTTTGGGGGCTTGGTTTTCTGGTGTCTAAATGAATGCTTCAGTTTGGTACTCTATGTGGAGAGTATGATATATTTTGCAGTCAAATGTCACGTGATATTTATAGTCATGGTCTTTATCGTGATTGTGGGTGCTGTAACTATTGCACTGGCACTACACTTTCCCTTTTCATTTTTGCCTACTGCCTTTCCTGGCTTCCTTCAAGTCCCAACTTGTAAAGGAAGCATTTCCTCATTACCCTGAATATGAATGTCTTTCCTCTTTTGATTACCTCCAACTCATTCTTTATTTATCATGTTTGCACATATTTTTTTTCATGTTGATTTGCTTTATATAATTGGGAGATCCTTGACAGTAAGCACTATCTTTTGCCTTTCTTTATATCCTCAGCATTTAGCACAGTGCCTGGTCTACACACTCACACATATACATACATATATACACATATACATACACATATATTTATAGCATAGATGCTTAATTAATAATACTAGTAGTTTTTCATAGGATCTTAGATTTTGAGCTAAAAAAGACCTTGGGAATTCCAAAATCCAATCCCTTTCTTCTTTTAAGATGGAAGCAATCTTTTTTATTTTTATATATGTATATATATTTATATATGTATATGTATATATTTCATAATTTATTTGTTTTACATGTATTTATAATTTTCCTTTCAAATATCTAAGTGAACAAAAAAACACCTCTCTCTCCCTCTCCCCATCATCATAAATATACAGAGTCCATGAAAAATTGTAACATTGGACATGTCTGAAAGTGTAAATCTTCTTTAGCATTTCAAATTCTTCTTTTACAGGAAGTGAATTCAATGTTACATCTTCAGTCCCCTAGACTTAGAGTTTATAATTGCATTGATCATATTTATGAAGTCTTTCAAAGTAATTTTGTTCTATAATCTTGTTTGCCACCATACAAATAGTTCTAGTTCTCATTACTTCAGCCTACATCAGTTTATAGAAGTCTCCCTCAGTTTCTTCTAAACTGTCATTTCTTCATTTCTTTAGCACAAGAATATTCCATTACATTTATAATGTGTGTGTACTGCACATGTGGGTTAGATTAGGTCCCCAGGGGTCTATCCAAATGCAACTCTGAGGGAAGTATAAATATATATCTTTAGAGTTTACCCTTCACCTCTCCAAAGGAGATTCTGATTCCTGCCAGGCAGGGAGAAGACCGCAGCCATGCGGATAACTGTTTTGCTCTCTTCAGAGATAGGATTCTACCCCTCTAAATATTGTTAGTTTGGGGGAAATCATTTTTAGGTACATGCCACTCTTCTGATTGTTATCCTTTAATGATGGAAGAGTACTCTAAGATATATCTAAGACAATAACATATGAGATAAATTATGTATATTAAAATATATTTGATAATCATAAAATGGATGGACTCTCCCATCAGGAGTGAGATATCTCAGCTCAACTGTAAAAGACAGTCCTTATTTTTAACCAAGGAGAAATTCCCTGAAGTTTTTAGAGTGGCAAACTCAGAACAGGAGCATGTTGGGAGTACCAGCTCATTTAAAAACTGGTTTCTTCCTGGAGGCTTCCTCTCTCTCCAGAGACTTCTACATGAAGAGATCCTAGAATTGCTTGTATCTTCTTTTGAAGACAGAAGCTACAAGACCAAACTCTTGACAACTCTGGCTATCCCTCATACACACTTGGAACATTGAGTAATCACTCTCCTCCAATGAGGAGAATTATGAAAATGGGCTTGGGCCCTGGGTTATACTTTCATGTTGCATGATCTTTTCTTTAAAAAACAATTTTCCAATAATATAGCCCTTTAGTTTCAATTTTTTAATGGCTACAAACATTAAGTGCTATAAAAGTGATCCTTTTACTATATCTTTAATCTCTTCATAGTATAAGACTTTAAAGTTTGGTCTTTGAGAAAAGAGAAAGGAAGGAAGGAAGGAAAATAGAAAGACAGAAAGAGAAAAAAGACAAGAAAGATAGGAATCTAGCCAATAAGCCCCAAGTTAACTGTATAGCTTCTGGCCAACAAAATTTATCCTCCTTTGAAGAGAAGGAGAGGGTGAAGGAGAGGATTTGCTGAGCTACCCAACTGGCTGAGTCCCCATTCACGCAGCTCAGACTACTCACAGGTGTGTTTGTCCTTCATTTTTGAAGAGGACATGACATCAGGAAAATGATGACTTCACCCCTCACTTTTTCCACCACTGGCCCATGCTATTTTTTCTTTCTTTTCTTTTTTTTTGGGGGGGGGAGGTGGATTGTAGACATAGTAAAAAGTGAGTATTGAGAAATCTAGAGCAATGAAGTGCTGAGTTTACAGTTAGAGGACCCGAATTGTGTCCTACTCATTGCCAGTGTGATCTTTGGCAAGTTTTTTCACTTTTCTGGGTCTTGGTTTCCTTCTCTTTAAATTAAAAAGTTAGAGTAGATGATATCCAAGGTCCCATCCAACTAAATATGCAATTCTGTGATCCAATAGTTTATTTTACATGATAGAAAGAGGTGAGGCTGAGCTAAGGCCGGGGGCTTGGTCTTCTCCCTTGAAAATGCGGGAATTCCTGTGCAAGCATATTCTTTCTCCTCTTCTGTGCATGCACACCTCAGTTGGCCACTTCAAGAGGAAGCACTCTAGAATTTTGGGACAAGAATGTTTATACCTAGAAAAGTACTTTGCTTCTTATGTTGACTTTTTCCCCTTATCTCTTCTCACTATTCTATTAAAGCACTTATCTCTAGGATTTGTCTGGATTCAGCCCTTGGAGACATGGGGAAATGACTGAAGAATGCATGCAAAGTCTGATAGGTTATGGATTTGAAACTTGCCTCTTAATATTTGTGCACTTGCCTCTATGCAATGTATGGGTCACCAAGTAAAGCTACCTAGTTCCAGTTGCCCCATCCCTGAAGTAGAAATGGTGGCTTAGCCCTTGAAGTAAAGGACTAAGGTCCTCTTCCTCAATGGAAGATAAAACAAAACCTCCTTAACTTCAGATTCTACTTTTGGCATTTAGTCGAGGGGCAGCTAAGTGGTGCAGTGGATAGAGTGCAGGACCTAGAGTTAGGAAGACTCATCATCATGAGCTCAAATCTGGCCTCATATACTTATTAGCTGAGTGACTTTGGGTGAATCACTTCACCCTGTTTGCCCCAATTCCTCATCTGTAAAATGAGCTGGAGAAGGAAATGGAAAACCACTCCAGGATATTTTCAAAGAAAAACCTAAATGGAATCACAAAGAATCAGACATAACTGAAAAATGACTGAACCAAGGGCAAATCACTATACTTTCTGAACTTGAGTTTCCTCATCTATAAAATGGAGATAATTCTTGTAGTAACAACTTCATAGGGTTGATGTGAGGTTCAAATGTGACGATTACATAAAACTTTTTTCAAACTTTAAGGTGATATATAAATCTCAGATTATGTACTTTATTAATGTGTTCAATGCATATATACTGTGGAGAGAGTCAAGAAGGCTCCACTGAGTCCAAGTCTGCCTCTGGCATTATTTGTATGGTCAGGGTCATCAGTACTTCAGATGATATTTCAAGACTGTATATCAGAGATGAGGGGAAGTTCTTTCAAAGTAGCAGGAGTTTCCAAATGGTGAGCTCCTTGGCATGAATATAATTTCACATTTGTGAACAAAAAATACATATTATTTTTTTATTACAAAATCAATCATTGACTATGTTAACTACTATGTGTATTAAAGGGAAGAGGAGTATAAAGAAATACAGGATTCAGTCTCTGTCCTAAAGGACCTTACTTGTAATTTACCTGTAACCATTGCCTGCCATGTTAGGAGAAGGTAAGTTAGGGTAAATTGCCTGGCATTGTCCTGCCTCTCATTCCAGTTGCTTTTCAAATTCTTTTCTGTTCTTGCTGCCTAGATGCCACACGAAAGAAATAGTGGAGCCAAATTTTTACCTTTAGTTGTGTGTAATACCCACTAGTTTGCCTTTCTGAATGAATAGCTGAGGGCAGAATTTGGTCCATAGAACTCATCTGGTTGCCAGTGCTAAATGAAAGCAAGAAATTATGTGAACATAGCTCTGTGTTCCTAGAGTGGTATCCATGAGGTGATGAAGCAGTGGCAGTTCACAGGTTGCAATTGAAGCCCAGACCCAGAAGGGAGGGGAGAAGTTTCCCCAAGAGTGAGGCTTTTCATTTTTGGTCATAAAAAAGGGTTTTGTTAACAAAGGATACTGAAGAAATTACGTCTCATTTTGACAAGGTTTGAAATGTCACACATCTCAGTTTACAGCAGGTGAATGAAGCTTCAGAGGTCTCCAGGATGGGGTTATTCACCAATTTCAGAGCTGGGAGTGTGGGAAGCTAGCTTGCCTGGCATCTCTTTAAGCAGGGTTCATTCATTCCACATTTTAAGCCCTACCTACAAGTATTGAATTCCCTTACCTTTTCTTTTTTTCTTTTTCTTTTTTTGTAGTAAAGGAAAGCACCAATTTATACCTTTGCACGTTGAACAAAGATAAGATTACTGCTTTTGCTGAACTTGGAATCAACCTTCCTCAATCACTTCAAACCAAAGGTCCCTACAAAATCATCAAAGCCTTATGTCTTCCTTCATATGGATATTCCCCTCTCCCTCCATCCCCCAAAGTATACAAGGTAGAGTGTACTCTGAGCAGTTTTGTTGTCTCTTAGCCTACTTGGACAAGGCAACTTGATACTTTCCCCCCAAACTTGCTCTTCCTCCATGCTCTTCTACTTTATTCAGGGCACAATCATCTTTACCCGTATTTATAACCTTAAAGTCCTCTTGGAATCTTTTAATTAAAAAACTTTACTCTTTAAAAAATCATAAACTAGAAGGTCATCAACAAATAGGAATATTTTCTTATAGAAATGAGACCAGAAAATTGGGATTGCATATGTAACTGTGAGACTGTAGCATACAACTTGTTTTAAAAAGTATAGATTAAATTTAAGCTGGCAATATTAACATTGTTCTGCTTGTCTGTATTCTCCTTTGAACTTCCTTTTGTTCTCTTATATGTATTTTTAATGCTACATTGACAGTCTTTTTGACTTTTTTGTTGCATCACTATCATTATCTCCCCACTTTTGCACACAACCCTTCTCCCTCCCAAATTAAAACCCTCCTATGTACCCAAAAACCCTCCTGCATGACCTCAGTAAAGTTAAACAAATTTGTGTTTTAATAGCTATATCTGAAAATGAATGTCTCATTTGGTAATTATAGTGTCTCACCTCTCTACCAAGAGTTGGAAGACAAACTTCATTATTAGTTTTTTGTAGTCATGACTGATCAGAGATCCTGAAACTTTCAAAGCTGTTTTTCATTACTATGTTGTGGGGATTGTTTAATAGTTAATTATGAAACTGTTCACTTTACTCTGCATCAATTTGTAGAATCTTCCTAGGTTTTCCTGACTCCATCCTTTGTATCACTTATTACACTTCAATAATATTCCATTGCACTCAGATAACATATAGAAATCCCAATTAGAATAACTTCAAGATTTTACTTTTCATTGAACAGTTTGACAAAGTTGGCAAGAGATAACATTGGTAAATATTGTAGGGACTGTGGAATGATAGGCACATTAATGCATTGTTGATAGAGTTGGGATTTAGCCCAACTATTCCAGAAATCACCTGGAAATATGCCAGAAATGTTATTAAATTATGCATACCCTTTGACTCAGAATTGGTCTGCAATTTTTTAGTGTCTGAGGCTGAGATGCGGCATAATATGGATTGATTCTTTGCTATTTGTACTGATTTTGGTCCAAGAAAACAGAGGCTTTCTACCAGCCAGCACCACACCATCCATCCATAAAACCACTGGTTACAGCAAATGGAGAGATTTTTGAATGCTGTGAATAATTTCACTTACCTTGGTGGTATACTTTCCAGGAATGTTGTAACACCAGGCACAAGCAGATTCCCCAAAGAATGCTACTGTGAACAGTTTTTATGGTTCAGATTACACGGTATAGTGAACACTCTGTTTATTCCATTACAAATCAAGGCAAACATTCATTATATATATCACAATATAATATTCACAACATTACATCTTATCACAGAAAATCACAATATAGTGTTCATAACAGCTTAATATTGGAATGGCCACACAGTTTTCACTACAGTGCCCACAATATTTAGAACAAAGAATAAAAGAATAATCATCTGGTTTCCCTAAGGGGGAAACCCTCCTCACTTAATCATTCAATCAGTTCACAATATATCAATCTTCTACTCATGGGGCAACCATTAACTTAATCAGCCACAATACAATAATCAATCTTCCACTCATGGGGCAAACATTAACTTAATCAGTGACTAATCTAGATTCACAATTACTAAATATCATTAATCACTAAGTACAGTCATTAGAAAATCATACAAACCCTCCATCCCTCGATGTCCAGCAAACCTCAATTTCATCCAAGGGGAGGCTTTTTCTTCATCTTGACTCTGGGTGGTCTCTCTGATTCCCTGGATCCCCTTCCATGGTTCCAGCTCCTTCCTGAATCCACCAAACAGTCACCTGGATTCAGAAGCAGACAGCTCCCAGGTCCTTGTTCAGTCCTCAGGGCAGTCCCTGGCACATACTGAAGTTCACAGGGTCCAATACATCTCAAAGCCTTCACCACTTCTCTTGCCTGGAACTCAAGGATCAACCAGGCCATGAAAAAACAAAGTCTTATTCTGGTCATGCTTCTTCAGTCGTCCAGCAGTTCAGCTGGCCCTAGGACCCAGAAGGAATATCAGCCTTCCAGGCAAGTCCTCTCAGCCTTCCAGGTGGCCTTCACCAGATTCTGGTCTCAAGAAAATTCCAACTTGGTTCTCAGATTCCAGATGCTGGGAGAGAAATTTCTGTCTCTCTGTCTCTGAAATTCTTGCTTATATACACACACTGGCCTTCTGTCTCAGCCAGTTCCCTTCTTGGAGAGTCCATGCCCTCTCAATAGGGGACAGAGCTCTCACCTTCCATACTTTGCTCACACCTTCCATATTTAGTCCTAAGTTACTAAGTACTAAGTATCTGCTAAACTGATTGCTGTTACAAATGTGCATATAGATGATGAAGTTGACACATGAGAGAGATAGCTCAGCATTTGGGAGGTTCTGAAAGAAGCTGTGGAAGAGAAGAGCTATTAGACTGCCTACCAAATTGAAGTTCTGAAGAGTTGTGCTGACCTCATTCTTGTATCCCTGGGAAACCTGGATAATTTACCAGCACTGTGCCAAGAAATGGAATTGCTTCCATTTCAGTTGTCTTAGGAAGATTATGAAGATCACCTGGCAAGATAAGGTAACAGACGCTTCCTTGAACTGAACTGCCAAGCATTCAAACTACTGCAAAGAGTGCAACTCTGATTGGCTGGCCACACTGTTCAAATGTCACATGTTTACTCGCCTAAAAGACTATTTTATGGAGCACTCACCAAAGGTAGGCACTCACACAGAGGTCTGAAGAAAGTGGTATAAGAACACTCTCAAGGTCTATCTGAAGAACTTTGGAATCAATTGTGAGACATGGAAGACATTGACACAGGACCACCAGCTTGGCATACTCAAATCAAAGAAGATGCTAGGCTATATGAGCAAAGCAGAATTGTAGTAGTTCAAAAGAAATGCAAGATGCACATATTTAGAGACATCTCCATTCCAAATGTTTATATGGACTATTTGTGCTTGACCTGTAATAGAATCTTTTAAACTCATATTGGTTTGATCAGTCACAGTTGGACACACCGTACCTTGACTCCAACATAACAATGTCATTTTGGTTCTCTTCAAGCATGAAGGACAACAACCGTAAACCATTACTTATTATATGCCCTAAGGAAATGAAAGTCAGAGAAAAAGATCCATATGTGGAAAAACATCTACAGAACCACTTTTTGTGACAGCAAACACTGTGCTCATTATTTGGAGGAGATGTGAACAAATTGTGGTACACAAATTCAATAGAATATTATTGTAATGTAAGAAATGATGAATATGAAGAATTCAGAAAAACATTTAGGTGTTTTTTTCCCCTGGGGGGTTTGGTTGGGAAAGGTAGAAGACACAGAGGATGAAAGTCAGAAATATTGAAAAGAATTCTGATGTCTTTCAGTTTTTAATATCAGAATTCTTATTATTGCTTCAGGTTTTCATCTTTGTAATGCCATGCATGAGCAGCTTTCCAGAAGAATGCTACTGTGAACAGCTTTTAAGGTTCTGATTACACAGTACAGTGAACACTCTGTTCTATAACAAATCAAAGCAAAACATTCACAGAAAGTCAAAGTACAGCATTCACAATATTACAATTTGTCATGAAAAATCACAATGTAGTATTCACAACAGCTTATCATTAAAATGGCCAAATAGTTTTCACCAAAGTAGCCACAAAGTTTTGAACAAAGAACAATCATCTGTTATCCCTAAAGCGGTTAGTACAATAGTCAAAGTCTTCCACTCTTGGGGCAACTAAGTCAACTCAATCAGTCACTTATTCAGATTCACAGTTTCTAAGTATCATTAACCACTAAGTACAATCATTAGAAAATACAGAAACCCTCCAGTCCTAGGTCACTAGTAAACCACATTATCATCACAGCATTCAATATGCAAGGAGAGGTCTTTTCTTCATCTTGACCTGAGGCATGTTCTTAGAAATCTCTGTTGCTGGGGAGACAAAGCTTAACAAAGCCACACTGTCCATTGCTAGTGTCCTCATCAATTCACTCTCTACCTGTAGAACAGTCTCAGGACCCCTGAAAATAGCAGCAAGACCCTTTTCCAGGATTTATGTAAATGTACAACAATAAAATCCTTCTTCAGGGCTTCTGAGACAAAAGCAAGGTTCTAGGACCTCTGCAACAACAGCACTGTCCTTCACCAGCAGACAAATCTGACAAAACAACATCAGAACAAACAGACAGAATACCAGCACTGAAGCCATGCCTCCTCAGTCCTCTGGCAGTTTGGCTGGCCCTAGGACTCAGAAGAAATCTCAGCTGGCTCCCAGAATCAAAATCACTCCTCCCAGGTTTTCAAAATCAAAATCTTTTCTCTAGCCTGGGACTGGGTGGGGATTGGGGGGGGGGCTTTTCTCTTCAGCCTTCCTGGTGGCAGCAACTTCAGTCTCCATGATTCTTGTTCAGAGAACATTCTGACTCAGTTCTCAGTCCAGCAGTAGCAGCCCAGCCTCCAGATGCTGCTGAGAGAAACTCTCTCCCCAGCAGAACAGATTCTGCCACCAGATTCTGGTCTCAAGAAATTCTGACTGTGCCTCTCTGGGACTTTTCTTATATGCACACAGTTCTGTCAGCAACAGGAGACAGGAGTTCCTACCTTCTGTTTCTTTCACAGAGGTTTCATTAGTTACGGGCTAATTACCTGATTACTTGCCAATACAAAAAGGAGTCTTCAAATTTAAATTAATTACCATTACAGTCCTCTAGGTCTTCTATAATTTCACAGGCATGCTTTTGGGAGAAAGAGAACAAAAATACCAAACCCAAACTAATAAATTATGCATGCTTTTTGCGTTTATTTTCTCAACTATTATTTGCATATATCTTTACTCATTCTAATCTTTCTGCAAAGTCAATATTAATGATTTAATTTTTAAGCCCTATGTAATTTTCTCAGTCCTCATCTAGACAGTTCAGCAGAGTCTGACACTGTTAATAATTGCCTTCCTCCTAGAGAGTCTCTTCCCTGGGTTTTCATGACATTGGTTTGATATATTTCTTTTCTTACCTATTATGCCAATATTTCCCTTGCAGAATCCTTTGCAGATTTATCATCCATTTCCCTTCCCTTATGCATGGATATATATACTAGGTGACTTGAAGGACACAGAAAAGTAGGATTTTATCCTAGGTCCTCTTCCCCTCCCCCCTTTCTCTACATACTCTTTCTTAGTGGTGTCAGTTCTCATGGATTCATCTTTCTCTTTATCCAGAAAACTTGCCCAATCTACATTTCGAGCATTCATCTCTTGACTGAGTTCCAGTTCTATATCTCTAGTTGCCTGATAGACCCCACTACCTGGATGTTCCATAGACATTTCAAATGAAATATGTCCAAAACAGAAATCATGCTTCCCTCATGATTCCAATTTTGGACCTTATGCCTATCCTTCCTAGTTATTTCCCTATTTCTAGTTTTCCAAATCCCCCAGTTTTACAGTGTGGGAACAATTCTTTTCACTCAGGCTCCTTATCCAGTCAATTGAGAGGTCAATGGAGTGAGGAGGCCTTTGATTCTACTATTTTAAGGGACTGGTCATGAGAGTTAAAGATTATTCATTGATACGTGATCATGTCATTCATGGAATAGAGCTTTCTGTTGCATGTACTTTTTCAGAACTGCAAATGACAAAGATCTTTCCAAAGTTGTCATGGTTGTCGATTGAATATTTGAATTCAATGTTGCACATAAATTCCCAGAAATGCAAATGATATAGCTCTTTCTGAAATTATTATGGCTATGGATCAAACATTTGACTGATATTATGGTAGGTATATCTATGAGGAAGATGATAATAGCTGTCTTGTGGCACACGGTCAGGATGTGGATCTTACTGTCTGGGTTAGCAAATTCATGTTCTTTGGGTCCCTGAGGACCAAGTTGAGCTCACACTATTCTTTCCTATGACTTTGTTGTTGTTCAGTGGTGACTAACTCTTCACAACCTTATTTTGGGAGTTTCTTTGATTTGCCTTTTCCTTCTCCATAACATTGGACAGATAAGGGAACTGAAGCAAACAGGATTAAGGGACTGGCTCAGGGTCATTCAGCTAGTAAGTATTTGAGTCCAGATTTTAACTCAAGAATATAAGTCTTACTGATTCCGGGCCTAGTATTCTATCCACTGTGTCCCCTAGCTGCCCTTTCCCATGATGATCAAAGGTCAAACTCTCTCAGAAGTTGATTTTCACATTAAGCAATCACTTGAACTTTAGATTAATCAACATAGATGATTTGGCTAAAGATTTTTCTTTCCTGATAGTCAATAACATGAAAAATCAATCATAGTCTAAACATTTTAATTTTGAAAAAATAATTACAATGAAAAAATACCGAGACAGTAACTGGCCAAATCTTATTTTGTCAAAGAAGGAACTCAGGATTTCCATTTTCTGGATAACTAGGTGACACAGTGAATTGAACACCAGCCCTAGAGTCAGGAGGACCTGAGTTCAAATCTGGTCTCAGACACTTGATACACTTACTAGCTATGTGACTTGGGCAAGTCACTTAACCCCAATTGCCTTGCCTTCCCCCTTCCAAAAACCCCAAATGAACCCCCCAAAGATTTCCATTTTCCCTCTCAGTCATTTGCTTTCTAGTTATTAATAATTCTCATTATTTTAAGACAATTCTTGCAGCCATGGGCTTGTAAAGACTGGTTGCTATCCTTCTGAAGACCTCTGGCTAGAAGATTATCTCAAGTTAACATAGATTTATATGGTTCAGTGAGACTATTTTAGAGTCCTTATCTGGAATATCACCCTGGCTACTGTCTTAAGCTTGGTATTGAGGTTTCATTTGGTTGCCTTGATAGGTTCAAAGAAGATGTGGGGTGTGTTATTGAAATACAAGTTCCTTAATTAATACTTTCAGTAAATTGTATTGGAACTGGAAAAAAGTAACATTACAGATGCTGACCTGGGTAAATGCTAGTGAGGGTTTTCTTTGTGTATAAGTAAGGACATATGCACCCACTCACACATATTTGACTGTGGAGAAATAACTCATCCTAATTGTAATCTAGCTGATTAAAATATTCCTTAAAAATCAAGTTTTATAAACACTCTTTGAAATAGGGTTGAGAACCTTTCAAGTAGTGAACTCTTTGTTGAGAACTTTGCAAACTAGAGTTTGGCCTGATCGTTCACAGAGGAAACATTAAGAAGATGAAGAGTGGCTTCCAGTTCGCTACCATAGTGCAAGGTCAAGGTGAAAAGGAAAACCCCATGTGGAACTGCTCATTCATAAACTCTGCCTCAACATCTGTGTTGGTGAGAGTAGAGATTGACTGACCCGGGTGGCCAAAGTGCTGGAGCAGTTCACAGGCCAAACCCCAGTGTTCTTCAAAGCTCACTATACTGTCTGGTCTTTTGGAATCAGGAGAAACGAGAAGATAGCCATTTGCTGTACTGTCTGCGGGGCCAAAGCTGAAGAGATTCTGGAGAAGGAGCTGAAGGTGCGAGAATATGAGTTAAGGAAAAATAACTTCTCAGACACTGGCAACTTTGGCTTCAGGATCCAAGAGCATATGGATCTGGGGATTAGACATGACCCAAGCACTGGCATCTATGGCTTGGACTTCTATGTGGTCCTGGGCGGGCCTGGGTTCAGCATTGCTGAATGTAGGACAAATGTAGGACAGGCTGTGTTGGGGCCAAACACAGAACTGGCAAAGAGGAAGCCATGCACTGGTTCCAGCAGAAATATGATGGCATCATCCTTCCTGGCAAATAAAGTCCTATTTTCTATTAAAAGGTCAATAAAATGATCCCTGAAATGTAAAAAAGAAGAAGAAGAAGATGAGTGTTAGTTGTTCAGATTATATCATGTATTTGGATGGAGAACCTAGAGAACTTGTCTATCATAGGTGTATCTGAGACACACAGTGTAAATGGATGGACTAGAGTTGAACATGAACAAGAGAGAGGAAGGAATTGTCTTTGATGAAAAGTTTCTTAAATGACTCAAAGTTTCATCCCATCACAAAAGTCCATATTTTTAATGCACTGCTAATGTACAGCAGTTATATGTAGAATACCATTGTCTTCAAAATAATGGAATTAAATATCACAGAAGGCATTGGAGAGATGCATAGTAAATGTAAGCAGGCTATAACTCATCATCAGTGAACAGCTTCAAAAAGAAGAATGGGACTTGAGATGCTATCTTGGAAAGGTATGATAGGAAAGAAAAAAAGAACTGATCACATTGTAGGGATATGGGATGAAAGGTGGATTGTCAGAATGCTCTATCAGTATTATAAAGATGTTAAGACAATGTATGATAGGCTTTCATCACGTTGGATGACCTAGCTGTGGTGAATTTTGATAGTAATGTGGTAACAATGTAGTAGTAATGTGGTAGGCTAGCTATGACTAGATCCATGCAGATTACAAGGGAAGGGGCAGGTAGGACTACAAGTGAGAAGGCTCTAGGAACAGACAGGATTATAAACCATCTGTAAATAAGGTTCACTGATGGATAATAGTTCTTTCATATAGATAGCTAGAACACAAAATTCTTTAGTTTCATGTATAAAAGAAGATTTTTCATTGGTGACAGGGTACCAACTAAGGCAACTTCTTATTTCTCATACTTGGCAGGTTCCCAATTCTATGCAGTGCTCATTTGTCATCACCTGAATTTGCTATTGTGGAAAGAAAGGAAAGGCCTTGGTATTCAGTTCAATTCAGCTGAATAGAATAAAGAATTGTAAACAGAGCCAGAACCATGAGCATGAATCATCCATTACCCATTGTTTTATAACTATTCTTACAAGGTAAATGTATTCATTTACAGGCATCAGGTCAGTCATTTCCATCTTCCTGATACCTGAGGTTAGGATGGGTGTCAGCAGCCTATCTAAAAGATAAAGTATGGTTAAGATGCTGGATAGGCCAATGTGGATTGTTCATAATATACACTATTGGACAGAGCAGCCCAATCAGAGATTCCAGATCCATTTGAGTGTAAAACTTTATGTCAGTAGTCTGTTGCGATTTTCTTCTGTATTGGATCCTCTTTGTCCCTATTGAGAAGTGCTACAATATACCTATTTTTTCCCATTTAAGACACGATATTTTGACAGATAAATTTTTGACAGAGTTTCCTGGTGTGTTTTTCTTTTCAGGGTGGGTTGAACTGGTATGGGTTGGGTAAATACCAGTACTCTTGCAAAATGAATTTAAGTTGAGAAGAAGACCAACTTCTGGAAGGCGTAACTCATTTCTTCTCTTGGGTCTTCAGGTAGTGTGTCTCAGGGGAAACCCTAAATGTGGACCTGACTGAGAGAATGCCATCTTAGAGAGAAGGTAAAATTAGAGGAGAGAAGTCTTGTCACCTTTTGAGGTTTATAGATGGCATCTTCTTAGAGAATCAAACTGATAGTCTTGAATTTGGTGATATTCTCAAGTCTCTTGGTTCCCTGATAAATCACCTGAAAGACAAATGTATAACTAGGTCAGGGGTGGGGAACCTGTGGCCTTTAGGCCACATGAGGCTGCAGGTTCCTCACCCCTGAACTAAGGCATCAGAGATGCAACATTTGGACAAGTCATTTGATGGATGGTGTTGATGTAGCCGGGTCTTGTGTGAGCTATTCTTTAGAATGTGGCAGGAAGAGGAAGAAGACTGATTATTATACAAGAGATTTGTTTGGACTCCATATCCAGCTTTTGTCAGACTCTTATCTACATTTGGTGACTGCACAACTAGGTTGTCCCACATAACAGAGCTGCTAAGTGAAAGAAGATCAAGTCATTATGGAGATAGGCAAGGGCTCCCTCTGGCATGTCTGATTGGTTTTCCAAATCTGATGTCACAGGCATAAAGGAGCCAGTTAACTAGGAAGCTAGAAGTTTTCACAAAACAAGATTCTATGCACGGAGTGGGAGAAAAGTGGACAAAGGATGGAAGGAATAAGCATTCACATAGCATCTATTACCTTCCAGGCACTGTGCTAAGTGTTTTGCAATGTCATTTTATCCTTACAACCATCCTGGGAGGTAGGTGCTATTATTATTCCCATTTTACAGGTGAGAAAACAGAGGCAAACAGAAGTTGTAAGCTGCACAGGGATATACAACTAGTGAGTAGTATAGTATCTGAGGCCAGATTTGAACTTGGGGCTTCCTGACTCAGCACCCAGTACTCTATACACTGAGCCATCAGTTGCCTCTAGCTGCATTAAGCAGGAGGAAGGGATCTAGCTAGATCAAAGAAAGTCTGTCACAAGAAAGGACAGGCCTAGAAAATCAGAGGTTTTTCAGACTACTTCAAATAGGCAGTTAATGATACATATTGTGGTGAAAAGGAAACTGATGAGGTTGTTCAATAGATGAAATGTTCTTGTTAAGGTCAATTAGTGAGTCAGTCAACAAACCTTCAAGTGACTTGGGTATATGTTACTTTTTACTTCCCAGTTATTTGTGTATCGTTTATTTATCTTCAGTGCTGTGCACATAGGACACTCAGGTGGCTCAGCAGATGGAGTGCTAGGCCTGAAGTCAGGAAGTCAAATCCAGCCTCAGACACTTACTAGCTGTGTGACCCTGGGTAAGTCATATAACCCAGTTTGCCTCAGTTTCCTCATCTGTAAAATGAACTGGATAAGGAAATGACAAAATACTTCCATATCTTTGTCAAGAAAACCTCAGCCAAGATATACAGGCACGGGGGTAGGGAGACCCGTCTTGCCCTACTGGAAAGTCAAAGGGGTGATGAGGGAGGACATAAGAGTGAACAGATTGGAGGAGGGATTATGCAGTGGGATGGCTGTTTTGGGGTAGTGGGTAGGGGAAAGATGGGGAGAAAATTTGTGACTCAAAATCTTATAGAAATGAATGATGTAAACGAAAAATAAACAAAAGTTTAAAAAAAAGAATGAGGGACAAACAACAATAAGTAAATTAAAAATAAAGCAGCTTTAAAAGGTCCCACTTGTAGAAAATATTGTAGAAGAAGGAAATGTCCACGTGTCTGAAGGCCTTAATGATAAATTCAATGAGAAAATAAAGTCTTTTTTTTCCTATTCAGCTCTGGTCTTTTCATCAGGAATGAAAATCCTCAATTTCATTAAAGTTGTTTCCCCTCAGAATCATTATGTTCAGTTTTGCTGGTTAGGTGAATCTTGGTTGTAATCCTAGTTCATTTGTCCTCCAGAATATCATATTCCAAGCCCTCCAAATCTTTAATGTACCAACTGCTAAATCCTGGGCTATCCTGACTGTGAAATTATTTCTTTCTGGCTGCTTGAAGTATTTTCTCTTTGAACTGGGAGCTTTAGAATTTAGCTATAATATTCCCGAGAGTTTTCATTTTGGAATCTCTTTCAGGAGGTGGTTGATGGATTCCTTCCATTTCTATTTTGCCATTAGATTCTGGGATATCAGGGCACTTTTCCTTGATAATTTCTTTTTTTTAAATAAATTTTTAAATTTGTTTTCTTGTTTACATCATTCATTTTCATGAGATTTTTGAATTACAAATTTTCTCCATGTCTTTCCCCAACCCCAACCCCAAAACAGCAATCCCACTGTAAAGCCCCTCCCCTGAT
>CM053593.1:173574271-173586118 GCA_028646575.1 Pseudocheirus occidentalis | reverse complement strand
AGGGGAGTGTCTCAGCCAATAGTATTCTTCCACGTCAACAGGGGAATTCACACCTTTTCACCAATGGACAGAGTTCTATACTTAACCCTAAGTATATGACCTACTTAGCCCTAAGTATCTGATCAAACAAATTGATTACCATTACAAGAATAACAACAACCTAGCACATAGTAGGTGCCTAATAAGTGAATTGAATTGGAACTCAAAAGGCACCTTCTCACCATTCTTAAATTTCTGCTTTGCTGCTCTCATATTTTCTTATTGTATAATCACAGGCATAAAGTTTTCAGAAGTGTAAACAGAGCATAGGCCCTGGAGTCAGGAGGACCTGAGTTCAAATCTGGCCTCAGACACTTAACACTTACTAGCCATGTGACTTTGGGCAAGTCACTTAACCCCAACTGCCCTGCGTTCCCCTCTCCAAAATAAAGCAAAAACAAACAAACCAAATGTTTTCAGAAGTGTTGGTGACAACAGTTAGGTTCTATAGCTGCTCCTGTGTCTGTGCAGAGATTGTTGATGCAAATGGCAACTCTGATGAACTGCTATCAGAAGAGGAAAAAAGAGGACTGTCCTGGGCTGAGTGAAGTTGTCTTAGCAGTTCTGTACTGTTTAGCAGAGGCCTTCTGCTTGGTTTGTCAACACGGCCCAATACAATGGAAAACCAAGCAGTGACTTTGTCACAAATAGGTTTCTTTAGCTGGGCTCCTTCCTGGAGTGCGTAATTATGTTTTTTCTCTCCCAAGTATATGCTCAATAGAGAGATGGAGAAGTATCAGACTAATTGTGACATTTACTTTGAGATAAAAGGAAGTGGGTTGGCTTGCGGATTACTTAAAGTGAAGAAATAAGGAAACGTAACAGATTATTTCCGTATTGTATCTTATGGTAATAAGATGGTTTCATGAAAAAAAGTTGACTCGGAACTCCTCCACCCCCCACCCCCCCACCTCTCTGACAGAAAGCAGGAACTGAGAACTGAGTCAGTAAATCCCATGTATAACACTAATTAGTTGTTTGATCTTGATTAAATCAGTCAATCCTTCTTGACCACAGTTTTCTTATTTTTAAAATACAAGTTGGAGTAGATATGATCCTGGCACAGTGAAAAGAACGTTGGCTATGGAGTTAGGGAGCAAATGTGCTGTATATACCATATCATATATATTATATGATGTGGAATTATCAGTTGGTATACTAAGTGCTTTTCAAATATTAACTCATTAGATCCTCACAAAAACTCTGTGATGTAGGTGTTATCATTAGCCTCATTTTACAGTTGAGGAAACTGAGACAAACAGGTTGCCCAGGGTCATAGAGATGAGGATGCAAAGGGGTTAGATTCAAACTCAAAATCTCATGATTTGAACTGAAAAGATTTGTGTTCAGACTCCATCTATCATAATTTATTAGTGGTATGACTTTAGCAAGTCACATAACTGACCCAGGCCTCAAATTTCTGATCTATGAAAGGAAGGGGTTGGATTCAATGGCTTCTGAACTTACTTTCAGTTTTATATTTATGAAACTGTATTCTTCTCAAATTCTCCTCCAGCGTGAAAACAATCCGTGTTTCATGTGTTGTAATTAGATCACAATATGCTTGCCATGGCTGATGTAACTAGAGTATTTCCAGGGGTGACTTTCATGCATGGGAGAAGTGGTATAAAAGATGCTGGACAGATATGACCATGAATAACCAGAGAACTCACATAAGAAGCTTGGCAAAGCTAACAAGTACATTGTGTCTGGTAGCATATGTAAAATTCTGCACCCATGTCATGATGGCACTCAATACTTTCTCCCTTTAACATCCTCCTCTTCAGACTTCCCTATTTCTATGAGGGTACCACTACTCTCAGGGTCACCCCAGTTCATAACCAAGTTACTCATGACTCTTCCCTCTCTTTCATTCCATATATCCAATCAACTCTCAAGCCTTGACAATTCTACCTTTGTAAATCATCTTCTTTCCTCCACCCACACAGACACCTAATTCAGGACCTCATCACATCTTTCCTGGCCTATTATAATTGTTCCCTATTGCCTCTGGGATCGATTATTAAAAAACTTCTAGTTTTTCAAATCTTTCACAACCTGTGGCCCCCTTTCCCCAACCTCCAGTCTCCTCACACCTTCCTCCCTACCATGGACTCTGCAATCTAGTGACTCTGGCCTTTTTGCTTTTCCTAACACAAGACACTCCATCTCCTGACTCTGGACATTTTACTGACCTGCACCTCTGGAATTCTCTCCCTCCTTGTTTCACTGCCAGGTTTACTTGGATTCCTTTAAAGTCCAACTGAAAAGCCTTCCTTGTACAGGAAGTGCTTCCCTTGTCGATCATCTCCATTTTATCCTGTAGATAGTTTGTACTCTCCTCTGTATGTAGTTAGCATTTGTTTTTCCCTTTAGACTGTGAATTCCTTAAGCAGGGACTGTTTTTTTGCCTTTCTGTGCATCCCCAGTGCTTAGCTTAGTGTCCAGCACATAGTAGGCACTTATTAAATGTTTGTAGCCTGAGCGACTAGTTGAATATTTTATCCCCCTTGAGAAAAATGTAAACTTCTTGAGTACAAGGACTAATTTCTTTTTCTTTGTATTCCCTAGTGCTTGAGAAGCAACATCGTATAGTATAGTGGATAGAAAACCACTTTTGGAACTGGGAAAGTCTAAGTTTAAGTTTTGCCTCTGACACATACTGGCTGTATGACCCTGGGCAAGTCTCAGTGCTCTGGCAACTCTCTTAAACATTATAGGTAAGAAATTATGTTATTATTATAAATTATTATAAATGTTCTCTTAAATATTATAAGTAATCTGTACTGGTAGAGGATCTTCCTCCTCAAGGGAATTCTCTATACCAATGAAATCACAGGTTCAGTCACTATTCCATTCTTTTGTGCTTGGCATGATGTTTGAACATAGTAGGCATTTAATAAATGTTTGTTGATGATTGAGTTAAACTGAATAAAAATCTACCTAAAGTCTTATATTCAATAGACCTGGTACTTCCACAAAACTCACTATTGGGCACTCCAAGTCAATAGGAGAAGTCCAGAGCTGCATTTAATCTAAAAAAATTTCAGGAAGATCATGAAAATATTGACTCAGTGTCATTTTGGTACTTAAGCTTTTCACTAGACTTCTCTTTCCCCAAATCAATAATATATTAGTAATCAGTAGTAATAGGCCATCCTGTTAGTATATGTATCATTAGCTCCTCTCAAATCAACTCCACAGCACAAAGTTCAGTATCTCCCCAAGCCCCACACTCTTGAACTTATTTTGTGCATGAATCATGTCAGGTGCAGATGACTTTTTTTTAAACAATGTGACTTTTGGATTCAAATTTCATTTTTAAAACTGCCTCAAAAAAGTTTGCAAAAGCTTGATGAAGACAGTAATACCAGATGCCCCTAAAGAGGAAATTACAACATACAATAGCTTATTTTTTTGGTTAGGCAGCTTTCTGCTAAGTTCAAAGCAGCTGTGGGAAAAGTAACAAGTAACACAACGAGACAGATTTATGGAGCCCACACATGGCAATATTTTTGTATACAATTAGTAAAAAACCATTTTACTTGTAGATTAAGAGTTGGATTCCAACAAATTTGCATTCTTTACAGAGCACTCATATTTGGTCTAAGTAAGTGGAAGAACTGAGCAATTTATTGGATTAGTTGATCACCAGTATTGTACACATCATAAAAATCTGAAGCAGGCAGCCAGGCATTGATTCTCAGAGGAGGCAGAAAATAAATTGACTTTGGATTAGCAGAACAAAGCCCAGATTGCCTTTGTTATCATCACACCCAAGGAACTGAGGGGAGATGAATTCCCTAAACAGACAACCAATCAGGCTTTTCCTCTGTCATTCCTATGCTTCTTCGATCATTCTTTGATTTGTTTATAACAAGTGGTGGGCAGAAAAAATTGCTAGTAGTCCTGCCTTAAGGAGAACCAGCATATAGAAATTATGTCTTACAAAATAGCTTAACAAGAGTACATATTTCATATTAGAAAAATAATTACTTAAATTAATGCAGTGGTGGAAGAGTGGGCTGGGAGGAAGAGGGAAGGAAGAATTGATAAGGATATCTCAATCAATTTATTTTCCTCCAGACCAGTTGATGAGAAAAGAGAGGATAAGGAGCAAAAAAACTGAGGAAATGAAGTTTTAGGGCCTTAAATAATGTATAAAAAAGTACTTTATGTGCTGCTACCTTTTAAAAGATGTGAAAACATTCTTCATTAAATCTTGATATAATTAGAGGGCTAGCAACTGGCTGATCACAGGACTGGTCATGCCCCTGGTAGCTTTTAGGACTTACTTTCTAGAGGATAGTCAAGTCAGTAGACAGTCTTGAGGAATGTGACTTCTGGCAGATTGTGTATCTATTATTACATAATTTTGGGGGCATTAAGTTCTTCATTAAAATATGAGCTCCTTAAATCAGGGACTGTTTTGGCCTCTCTTTTATTCAAAGCATTTAGTGCAGTGCCTGGCCCTTCTACTTAGAACAAACACTTAGTACTTGTTTGTTGTAAGTACTAAGTGTTTGTTCTAACTATTTAAATACTTGTTGACTTGGCAGCAGAGAAGAGAGCCATCTATGAAAGGCAATTCAGATCTCAAGAGAGAATCACTCTTTACTTATGGGGAAGGGAGGAAGAAATTTCACAATCCTCTAACTTTCTACCTCTATTCTCCCCTACTCTACACTGACCATGAAATTTCAGTAGAGTATTACTGTATCCAGAAGGGAGTCACAGAAAGAGAAGCAAGACTTCTGATAGTCTAGAAGAGAGAGTTCTGGCAATCGCAGATTAAGCTGCGGAAAGTAATGGGACCAGAGAACCTCCCCAGCAGAGATACTATGCCAACTGGCAGCATGAAATCAAGGGAAAGGATATTGAAGTTCTACAATGCTGGAGATATGACTTGGCCACATGTGTTTCCTACTTCAATGTTAAGTCATTTTTCAGTCATGTTTGACTCTTTGTGACCTCATTTGCATTTTCTTGGCAAAGATACTAGAGTATTTTGCCATTTATTTTGCCAGCTTATTTTACAGATGAGGAAACTGAGGCAAACAGTGTTAAGTGACTTGCCCAGGGTCACACAGGTAGTAAGTGTCTGAGGCCAGATTTGAAGTCAGGAAGATGAGTTTTTTGACTTCCATCTAATAACATACTTTAAGTGTTTGTGGAAGTGTTTGCCTTGCCTTATTGGGGGAAAATGTTTTATTACTATCATTCTTAATATTCCGTATTAATAAATGACTTTGCTTTGAGCTAATTATCTCCTCTGATTGCCTATTAAAGGTAAAGGCATGATAGGGCCTCCCAAACTACAGTTTTAGTAATGTGGATTCAAAGAGTTTCTTGAACCTAGAATCTTGGACAAACCTAATCTATGAGTTCAAGTTGGAGAGGTTACATCAGCAAAAAGATTTATCACATGGTTCCATGTAGCTTAGCAAATACAGCCAGGGAGTCCTGGGTTTCAATCCTTCCTCAGATATCTTCTATTTGTATATCCTTGAGCCTAGCTTCCTCATCTTTACAATGTAAATTATTATAGTAATGGAAATAATAATATTAATAATATGATATAAAACAATAGAATAATAATAGAATACAAGTAATAATAGTGCCTATCTACTTTGTCTATTGTGAAGACAAGGTGAGATAATGTTTGTAAAGTTTGTAAAGTTATTTGTAAACCTTGTAAACCTTAAGTCACCATATAAAAGTGAACCACTATTGTTATCACTTCTTAGAAGAGAAAATACACTGCTTTTTTTTTTTTTACTTCTTGCATGTGGTAATTTGGCAAATATCATTGAATGAACTTTGTAGAGGGGATATAGTGTACATAGAACATGATGGTGACTCCTCCTTGGTCAGAGTCTTGGGAATTCCTTTTTCATCCTATAGTCACTCTTCCCATGCTCGTGTGCTTTTGCAGTTTTAGATTTGCAAATATTAGACTGGTAATTCAGGAGTTTTAGTGAGTCAGCCATTTCCATGTGTGAATATACTCCACAAGGATCCACTTATTTTTGGACACATTATCCTTCACCTTCAGGTACATGTTATGATAACTTCATAGTCAATCTTTTTGGATTCTTAGCATTGATAGAGTAGCTGGAACAGAATTCTCCTCCTCTTCCTCTTCTTAATATGTTGTCTTTGCACTTTCTGTATCTGTTCATCTACCCTTCCATTGGTCCAGACTGTTCTTGCATTGAACACTGGAGCAGACAGTCCTAGATTTGCAAATGATCAGCCCATCTTTAACTAGCTTCTGAATATTTGACCAGAGTGGGCATTGGTGATTTCATTCATATTGCTGGTGTTGAGCCATGCCCTCTTTTCCTCCAGTAGAGGACTCTGGAGGCAAGGCTCTTTTTAAGCCTGGGCATATTCCAGTACCTATAGTAGATTTCAAATATTTTAAGATTTACATAAAATGTGTGAGAATACATTTTTTAAAGTTTCTTAGCCTTGAGTAGAGAAGGCCAATTGGGTGATTTGATTTCTGTTTTCAAGTATATAAAAATTTTTATTAAAAAACAAGAAGGAAGCAGTGTGAAATGAATGTTTACTGAGTTTGGAATTAAAAGACTTGGGTTTGAATCTTGTCTTCACTACTCTGATTTTCTGAGACCAAGTTTCCACATCTGTGAAACTAGGGAGAGAGTTATACTAGATGACCTCTAGCATACATTCCAGCTTATAATCCCATAATCCTATGGTCTATGATGCTTATCAGTTTTTTTATGACTATAGCGTGCAAAAAATTTGCCTGGAGATTTCCTATTCAATTTGAAGTTGAGGGTGAGGAATCCTGACTTGGGTTTTATAGCTTAAATTTATTTCCACCATCACTCTTAGATATGAATTCAATCCAATAAAGTTAGGATGATGATTTTCAGGTCATTTGTAAGTGCAGAGAAGAAATGATAGAGCATTGACCTTGGAGCCAGAAAGGTTCAAGTCCTATCTTGGCTGTGTGACCCTGGGCAAATCAACTTTTCAGTGTCTTAGACAATCTATAAGACTGTAAATTGCAAAGAAAATCCTGATCTGTGTTGGTGGAGGGAGTTTTCTATACCAATGAAATCATAGGTCCAATTCCTGACCCTATCCTTTATAAGATCAAAGGTAGCAGTACTGGGAGCAGTGGATGGGCTATCTGGAAGGGTTGCAACAGCAGACACTAAGAAGTGCATTTATACTCTACTGGGGTCTATGCTCTCCCTATGAATTTTAAGGAGACTGTTCCCGAAATTATGGAGCAAAATTAATCCTATAGACATTAGTCATGTGATATTGTTCATGTCACACATCAGTCACATTGAACCCAATAAATCAGGCAGATATTACTTTTTGAGATTCAAAATTTTCAAGCACACTAGATTCAAATATGCAGCATTTATTCAAAGAGATGTTAGGCTAGAAATAAAAAATACTATCTTAAACCAAATAGTTTTGTTGCACTGGGAATTTTCTTATAGAAAAATCATCTATGTTTGTATGTGTGTGTGTGTGTATAATACATATATATGTATGTGTATAAACATAAATACACATATTAATGTATGTGTATCTGTCTGTCTGTCTATCTATCTATCTATCTATCTATCTATCTATCTATCTATCTATCTATCTATCTACATACACATGTTATTTATAAAGGGATGATTGAGAGGGCTTGTATCCAAGAGTGTGTTGGAAACAGTTGGAGCCAATTTAAACTGGCCTATGGTAGCTAATGGTTAAATTTTCAGTGTGAACATTTACACCTCAAACATTAGCAAATGCTACAAATCAGGTATTGATTTATTGTTTTGTTGCTTATCTTGTGTTAAAAAAGGATGGAGAAAATGTTAAGAATGCAGATTAAACTTAAAAGTGTATCAACTACATAATCCCCCCCCACCCCCAAGAGACAGTTGTTAAACATTTCTCAGCACATACCTGCATATATCTTGGGCGCAGTGGTGGATACAGTGGTGGAGTAAAGCCCTCACAAGTACTTATTCATTATTCTTTAAATATTAAAATATAGGGCTAAGTTATGGCTAGAAATGTTCATCTGTATACTTGAGGTTGTCAGCTTGGTTTGGTGGATGTTCCTGAAAGTCAATTTTAGTCCCAGTTCTACTATCATCTTGCTATATGTTATTGGGTGCAAACTTTAACCTCTTTGGCTCTCTTTCCTTATCTTAAAAAAAAAAGACGATTGACGAGGCATGTTGTAGTATCTTATTCTTATTCATGAAATCTGAAAGAGAAGAATTCATATAAGGATTTATCCTATTGATAGAAAGATGTAAATTCTGTTTATTTATTTTTTATTTTTATATTTCCAAAATCTAGCATAGTGCCTTGAATTCAATAGGAAGTTGGCAAATACATACATACATACATACATACATGCATGCATACATGCATAAATATATACATAGTTGCCATATTTTTTGAAAATATGAATCTGATAATAAGTAGTACCAGGATTACTAGATTAAATAATTTAATTAAATTCAACAAGCATTTAAAGGCATTGTGTTAGATACAAGGGATATAAGACAAAAATGAAAATAGTTTCTGTCTTCAGGAAACTTCCGTTCCTAATTTCTGAGAATCCTTTTCTCTACTAGGAAAAAACAAAAGAAACCCAAGACAGTTCTGCAGCTCAAAGATTGTGTTTCATTTTTCCAAGAGGCCAGAGATTGAAGGCCCTACTGTAGATATTTTTTTTCTGGGAAATGAGACTCCTCTGCTCAGCATCAAAGGCCACCCAGAAGGTAGCATGTTCACATGGGAGCCTGAAGAGGCTGTAGTCCTGTGAACATGGCATCAAATCCTACCCACAGCTGCTCTGTTGTCTCTCCCAGAGAGATCAAGACAGACCAATGTCCTGAAAACTAGGACCTCTGAGCCCCAAACTGTGGTGATTAAAGGGAAAGCAATGCTCTGGGAATCATCAGTTCCATCGACTAATTCCTCAGCCTCCCTCCCCACTACATGTGCTGCTTTCCAGGCAGTAATAAGATGCCCATCTTTGGAGAAAAAGGGAGAGTGATGGAGGCTGATGCATTATAGAACACTGCTAATCTTTGAGGAAGGGGGAAGGGACTGAACTCTGAGAGACTCCTTTGGCTTACAGAGTTGCTAATACTTCAAAAGACCAGACCCACATCAGTTGAATCAATGGAAACTCTCTGACAAGCGTGCTATGAGCTATAAAATTACAAACAGACCTATCATGCCCTGCCCAATGGCCTGATAGAATATGAAAATCGCTTGCTCTTATTAATCATGAGACAGCAGGAGCTAGCCTCAATGGAGTGGGGTTTGGTTGTTTTGAAAAAATTAGCATCTGTCTTTTCTTGGCTACTACTGGAGCACCATGAGGAAGGATGCTGCTAGTCTGTCCTCATCTTGTAGCTTTATCTTTAGTGAGATAAAGAAGTTTTATATCTGAATCATCAGCTCACACCATCCAGTGAAGATTGTTGAAATAGCAGAAATTTGAATCGGATGCTAGGTGAAGGGGAGCAGAGACTAGAATTTGAAATGAATGACTAGAGTAGCCACAGCATTACCCTGTGGAAACAAAATTTGGAGGGTGCTTACTGAATTTGTATTGCTTCAACAGAAGGGAAACAACTGAGTTTAGCTCCTAGTTATTATAGGAAGAATACTTAGCTAAAATAGTAGGCAATCACACGACTATTTCCTTCCAACTAACAGCCAGGTGAATTCTTTTTTTCTCTCCTGTTCACTCCTCTAGGTGTCTTAGGGTCTTTCTCTTCCTCTTAAAATGGGATTTAGAGGGAATGTTTATGCTACTTTTCCTTGGTTCATTTTGTGGCAGCTCTCCCCAAGTTGCCAAAAATTTCATGTAATAGCTCTATGTCCACTCTAAACTTTTTCTTCATATTCTTTTTAATGTCTTATGTTTCATTTCCCCCATGGTCCACTTAGACACAGATGCCATAGAACACTGATTAGTATTGGCGAGAAGATTTGGTTTTAAGTGCCACCTCTGCTCCACACTGTAACTCAGAGTAAGTAATTTACCCTACCTAAGTATATATGAATTCAGAACTAGAAATCCCTAAACTAGCAAATTCTAACTCAGTTACCAGACCTAATTTCCTTATTAATCCTAATTCTGCTATTCAGTCACCCCTCCCTCCTCCATGCTAATGAGAGCCCACACTTTGATTACCACCAATCAATTAATCAGCGCACCATTAAGTTCATCAAATACTATGTTGTAGGCAAGTGCTAGGCACTGGGGAGACAAAAACAAAAATGAATTAGCCCTATGCTCAAGTAACATATTTTCTATGGGCAATAACAACATGTATCAATAAATCCATATGCCAGGCCATTAACTACTTCAAGAAATAATTCAATAAGCATTGGGAAATAATAAAACTGATATAGACTGTGATAATTTTATTCAGAAGTTAACTAATGCAAATTAATTGTGACAACTTGTCAGCAAACATCTGACTAATTTGCCAAATAGAGAGCTAGTCGACTGCCGAAGGCAATACCAGGTTAAAATACAAATTTGCTTGTAAAATATTACAAATGATGATGGATGATTATGAGTACTAGCATCCAAAAAAATCCAGAAAAAAGCAGCAGAGGGCAAAACCAATTTTGACAAGATATCTATGTTTTGCCTGGTTTTGTCCTCACCCTCAGAATGAATGTATGTTAAAAACTTAACTGACCTGGAAAGGTGCCCCTTTCCCTATCCCTATTCACTTTTACACTGTGTTATAGAGTTGTTTTCTGGCTCTCTGTCCCTCATTCCTTATTACAGAATTAAGAGAATATTCTCATTTCAGTTACCTAACACACAGTAGGCACATTATTAAAAATGCTAATTACTGACTAATCCACAATACCTTACTGTCTCAGTCCATTTGTAACAGGGGCAATTTCCTATTATGTCCATATCAACTCTATTAAAAAAAATTCTCTATAAGCTTGAACCTGGAATGACTCTTGTGTTTTTAAACTGTGTATGTTTTGTTGCAGCTCCAAGTCACCAATTGTGTGCTACCCATGGAATTGTGGGGCAATGGAAACCTCATATTTATGTTGTTTCACACTAGTCTATATCTGTTCTATAACTGCTATCTCCATGTAGTGCTTACTGTCACTCTTCAGGAGCAAATCTCTCCTCTTCTGTGCTCCAATGTACAACTAAGCAAATTCATACCAAGTATATTCAGATATGAAAATAAAAATAGAAGAAAAAATTGCAGACAGAAGAATTTGCAAAAATTATGGCAAATTAATTTTTATAGAAAGAACAATGGAACCCTCTCAGAGTGTTGGTTATGCTTATAGAAGAGGTAGAAATAGTCCTTAAGAGCTGGAAGGGACCTTAGAAACCATCAAGTCTAACCAATTCATTTTACAGATGAAGAAACTGAGGCAGACAGAGGTTAAATGACTTGCATGTGGTCACACACTAAGTATCTGAGAGAGGATTTGAACTTAGTAGGAATCTTAGGGGGAAAATTAATGATAGCTGGCACATCAAGTCTATGAAATTTTGCTAATAGATAAATACCTTAGTGCATTTGATTCTCACAATAACCCTGTGAGGTAGGTATTCAGTGTTATTATTATTATTATGCAGCATTATGTTATACCACTTAATTAATTTGCCTCAGTATCCTTAACTGTAAAATGGGAATAATAACAGTATCTGCCTTGTATGGTTATTTTGAGAATCACATGAGACAATATTTATAAATATTGTGCACTTAGCACTAAGTCTGGCATGTAATTAATGCCTGT
>CM053593.1:173547177-173574171 GCA_028646575.1 Pseudocheirus occidentalis | reverse complement strand
CCTTCCTTCCTTCCTTCCTTCCTTCCTTCCTTCCTTCCTTCCTTCCTTCCTTCCTTCCTTCCCTCAACTTGATGTTTTATGGCTCTCATCACAGCAGGATACAGTGAAACTTGTGGGTTGGAGACCATGGTTCAAGCACTCAGCCTGTTGGCTCCCTGTAGCCACAGGGATATATTTGTCAGCACAACCCCCTTTATTTTTGTTGTTACTTTTGCTGTTTGCAGCTCCACTAGCTGCCTCTCAGTCTTCATTTCACAATCCTTAAACATTGAAAGCTCTGGCTTTAGATGCTTAGTGTTCTGGAACAGTTTACAGGGTAACTTTTTTATGCTAATAATTCAGCTTCTGCAGAATGGTCAAGAACCAGAGAATGGTATTTTCTTTATTCTCACTGTTGGCCTCCTCTAGCAACCACGGAGCTAATTGTTCTGCATCAGTAAGAACCTGCTGTCTTTTCACCTGAAAGGACTCTCCACATACAAATAGAAAGGCCCTTGCTATAAAGTGCAATGGCATCATATTCAGCCATCCAGTCACTCTAACCTCTGTATTTACATTCACCCACTTCAACCATGGAGTGAGCCATGATGCCATTTTGTGCCAGCTAGTAACTATGCCAAGTTGTGGTGATCAGAACCATGGGAAGCCTTCCTGCCTCTAGGCAAAAAAATAGAAAAGAACCTGCTTAACTTGTTGTAGTCAATTATTCATTAATATTTTACCTTTCTTGGAATTTTCCAAAACCAACGTACTTGGCTCCTGTGAATCATTGTTTCTCCTGGTATTATATGGCTTCATCAGTCTTCTAACTTTGTACCTCTCTCTTCTAACTAACTATACTGTCATCATTTAATTTCCCCTTCAATTCCTTGAGTCATTTCTTTCCCCACCTAGGTGATAACCTGATAGGTGCTAGGTGAAGTTTGCGTCAAGTGGGCCTGCCCTCCCCCTTTTTAGACAGAGATTCCCCTTCTTCCTGGTGATATCCCCTTCTTTTCTTCTTTTGACCAGACACTAATCCCTCCCCCACCAGTCCCATCCTTAACCAATTATACAAAACCTAGAACTCCCACTCCCTTCTGACTCTTAGGTTCATTTCTCCTTTCCCAAGGATAGTAGACTGTTCCCTTCAATGATTCCTGCCCTGTAAGGCAGTCTCCTTGATGCATCCCGTTATTCCAGGGTCTTCTGTCCCTCTTATGGACCCTTAGGATCTCCATGGCTTTTTATCCTCCCTGTAACTGCCTCCCCCATATGTATTGTCTTTTCCAGTATAGCTTCTAAAATCCTTGAGATCAGGAACGGATTTCCCCCCCCCCCCTTAGTGTACCCAGGTCTTACTTAGCACAGTGCTTGGTACAGAATAAGCACTTACATACTTTTTTTCGTCCATTCATTCAAAAAGATTATGTGTTGTTTTTCTATACTCCATTCATATGAAGAGATTAACAATAATACCTGGTTAATGCATCTATGGTCGGGCTATTTCCTTGTGCAAGAAATGAAAATTTCCTTGATTAAATTGAAATGACAGTGCTCCAGTTAAAATTTTTGACAGTAGAAAGATAGGATTAAAATTCAAATTTGTTCCAGCAAAATTGGCCTGATTTGTTGTTCCCCAAGCAAGGCATTTGGTTTCTCACCCTTGCACTGTCTCCCTTCCTTATCTGCAATGCTCTTGTTCCTCACCTTTGTCTATTACATTCTCTAGCTCCTTTTAAGCGTCAGCTGAAGTACTGCTTTCTACATGAAGCCTTCCTGATCCTCCTGGTTATTAAAGCTCCCCCTCCCATGCAAAATTCTGAATCAATGTTGTTTACTTGAGCTCTTCAAGCTCTTCAAGGGCAGGGACTGTTTCATTTTTGTTCTTTTATTTTCAGCACCTAGTGCTGTTCTTGGTATATGTTGTTCTTGTTATTGTTCAGTCATTTTTTCAGTCACGTCCAATTCTTCATGACTCCATTTAGGAGTTGGTTTTTGGCAAAGATACTGGAATGGTTTGCCATTTCCTTCTCTAGTTCATTTTTTTTTAACAGATGAAGAACTGAGGCAAAGTTAAGTGACTTGCCCAGGGTCACACAGTTAGTACATGTCTGAGGTCAGATTTGAATTCAGGAAGATGAGTCTTCCTGACTCCAGGCCCAGCACCTTATCTACTTAACTGCCTAGTTACATGTAGTAGATGTTTAATAAATAATGTTTAATTTGGTCACAGGCAAGTCACCTAACTTCTCTCATTCTCAATTTTCTCATCTGTCAAAGGGAGGAAATACCTTTAATACTTATCTCACAAAGTTAGTGAGAACTTCTGAAGAGTATGTATGTAAAACACTACGCAAATTTCAGATGATTTTATTATTATTAAGTGGTATACTAGGATGATATACTTATTTAGCTTGCCGGGCCTCAATAGACAAGCCCAGTGAATCAGGGAAGTGTCATTCTATCTGTACTTATGCCAGTTGAAAAGCTGTTAATTTAATGTGAATGAAGGGAGTTCTTGTGGTACATAAGGTGAGGGGTAGGGGAGGGTTAGGATGGAGTCAGAAAAAGGGCACCCAAATTGACCTCAATGCTCAGAGGTACTAATCAGGATCAAAGATTTTGATTGGGTCCTGAGGTTTCCAGGCTACTATTACAAGTTTAACATTCCTCAATTTCCCAAAGAACTTCTGGTGGTCCCTCATCATAGAGAAAATATTTTAGGATTTGAAGAAGTGCTTTGTTACTTTGCTTTTGATAGTCTACCTAGAGCCATATTGCCACTGCATAGCAGAAGCTTACAATGTAATAATAATAATTATTATTATGATAATTAGATTTTTATAGTCCTTTAAGCCTTTTACATATATTTTCTCATTTCATTCTTACAACAACCCTGGGAAATAGGTGCTATTATTAGCTTTATATTACAAATGAGGATATTGGGGCAGGCAGAGTTTAATTGACTTGCCCAGCATTATATAGCTAGTAATGATCTTAGGTAGGATTTGAACTCCAGTCTTCCTCACTTTATGTCCATTACTCTTTCAACTGTGCCACCTATAGCCACTAGTTTTATTTTTCCCCTAACAGATTCATCCACATGCCTTATTTTTGTCTTACTTTCTTCCATCATCTTTCAGAAGCAGAACACAATTAATATATGGAAGAAGTAGTAGCTGTTAGTGATAAATTTGGTATTTTATACCTGGCATCATCACCTATAGTAATCATGCAAGTCAGTTTTTATGTTGTATGACTAGAGATCAGTCTAGAAATGGTCAATGACAATTTGGGTGGGCTCTGTTCTTGACCTGATTAGACCTTTTCATCTTTCACTAGTCAACAGAACAGGATGAATATGTAACTGTAAAAGCTCTTGTCTGGAATATCAAAAGAAGTATGACCTTTTTGAGTATTCCTGGCATTCCAGAGCTATTCAGCTCTGACCCTAATTGTGATAGACATATATTTACAAATATAAATAAACATACATATATATACACACATAGATAATGATTATGATGATATATTGTGATATACATATATATACATATATATGCATATATCACACATATGCATACTTTCTGCTAATTATATCTTTGAAGATGTTATCTTCTGTAGAAAAATGGTGAAATACTGAGTGTTCCCTTTTTATATCTACATCAAGGATTTTATATATATATATATATATATATATGTAATTCTCAGAAATTTTATAGAGATGAGAAAATAGTACATGGTACTAATAGGTACATGGATCAGTAGATAATGACATTTTCATCAATTACCTTTTTGAAAATAAAACTAAGATATTTTTCAAATTCATTGATATATATTTTTTTCATAAAGCTTGAAAATTAATTCTTTGATAGCCTTAAAATTGTATGGCTCTTCAGCTTGGATTTCTTCTATATATACTTGATGTGGTTAATCTGCCTTTTTCTGATTTTATTTTAAGTATCATTTCCAAAACCATATATTCCAAAGCTATCGGGAAAACAATAGAGTCCAAAAGTGGTTAATCCATTGTCATCAATAATTAAAACAGATTGCTATAAAATGCTGGTAGATTTCATTCATATCTTCCTTCCCTCTCTCTCTCCCTACTTCTTTTCCTCCCTCTATCCCTCCTTCCCTCTCTCCCTTCCTTCCTTCCTCCATTGCCCTCTCACAAGATTGATATATAAATGTTCTTGGTAGGATGTGGGTTAAGCAAGTGTCACACTAAACTTTCTATGCACTCATCTTCCATTACTCTATATTTTTGTTTTGTGAGGCAATATTAATTGCAATCTTTCATCATCATCCCTTATAACATTTTGCAAATATGTTTACATTCTAAATTATTGTTGTATTTGGCTGCCATGTCTTTCCACTTGGTAAGGAGATTGAGTGTTTATTGGCTGACCTATATCCTAGGCTTTTGGCAATTTGGTTATGGCAGTTGATTTATATTGTCTAAACTTCTGTAGGAGATGGTGCTAATCACACTCAGTATCTTTTCCTTTGTCCATTTCCCATTTTCCACTTTAATTACTCATCTGAATAGGTTGAGATGGAACTGTTGTAACTTAAAAAAGAATTATTTTCATTTTTATCCTTTTTTCTAAATCAGAAGAGAAAATAGGCACAAAGAGTTTATTATTTAATTGTCAGGCATTACATTATCTGAACTCTAGCGGACAATGGTTCTCTTCCTTCTCTGAACGTCCTCTTTCCTTAGCCCTTGTTTTAAATTTTTTGTTTTGTTTTCAGAAAAGGTTTTAAAAAATATTGTTCTTAGCATTAACCACTACATTTAATTCATTCTGGATTTGCCATTCTTACAAGATCATGTTACTCAGGGGGCAACTAGGTGGTGTAAGGGATAAAGCACCCACTCTGGAGTCAGAAGGACCTCAGTTCAAATCCAGCCTCAGATACATACTATCTATGTCACCATGGGCAAGTTACTTGACCCTTATTGCCTCCTCCCCCAAAGATCATGCTACTATTTCATACTGCTCCTTAGTTACTCATCTTTATTTCTACATTCTACATGTCTTTTAAAAATATGAGTTCCTGTGCAACAATACTGGTATCTTTAGGAAGCTCCTTATTTTTCCCATTAATTGAATCATATTTTTTGTATTATAAGGATTTTAGGATTTCATTCTTCAGAGATTCTCATCTAATCTTAGGATTTCCCTATAAATATTCTTATCTTTTTCTTTCTTCTTCAATGAGACATTTCACATTGCCTTCTATTTTTTCATTTGTTTGGATCTGTTTAATAGTATCTTGATTTCTCATAAAGCCATTAGCTTCCATTTGCTCCACTCTAATTCTGAAGGAATTATTCTCTTCAATGACCTTTTGAGATTCTTTTTCCATCTGGCAAATTCAATTTTTTAAGGCATTCTTCTTTTCATTGGCTTTTTGGGCCTCTTTTGCCATTTGAGTTAATCTATTTTTTAAGATGTTATTTTCTTCACTCAGGTTATTGACTCTCTTTTCATGATTTTTTTTGCATCATTCTCATTTCTCTTCCCAATTTTTCCTCCATTTCTCTTACTTGGTTTTCAAAATCATTCTTAAGCTCCTCTATGGCCTGTAACCAGTCTACATTTCTTCTTGGAAGCTTTTGGTGTGGGAGTTCTGACTGTGTTGTCTTCCTCCCATTCCATGCTTTGATCCTTTTTGTCTCCCAAAAAGGAATCTAAAGTTGGATTGCTGTTCTTGCTTTGCTTCCTTTGCCTGCTCATGTTGCCAGTCAATTATTTGACTTTTGGGCTCCATAGAACTCTGCTTTCAGAGGGCAGAGCTTTGTCCCAAATCACTGGGGTTTTTGCAGCTGCCAGAGCTATTAGGAGGCCACTGTCTCTGCAGTCCCCACAAGCTTTGGCTCACTGATCACACACCTCAGGATAACCACCCAAGACCACAATCCTGATCCAGGCAGGTTAAGGCAAGAGCACTTAGCCTCTGAATGGTCGCTTGGCCCCCCTGCAATCTGCAGGCCAGGAACTCTGAAGCAGCCATGTGGAGGTGGCTGCAGGGCCACCACTTATTCTGCCTCTTGCTCTGGGGGCAGATGACCGGACCTGCACTTAGCTGAGTTCTACCAACCTTTCACTTTGTCCTTGGCTCTTATGGGTTGATATCTATGGAAACCACCACAGCTGCCAGTGATCAACTCTCCTGAATGTTATGGCTGCTGCTCGTCCTGGCTGCCCTGTGGCTAAAGCTGTGGCTTCATGCAGTGCTGGTCTCAACTCCCAGTGTGCTGCAATGAACCCTTCTGGTCTGCCTGCTGGGCTGCCTTCAGTGGGTGCTTTGTTTCTCTGTCACTTTGTGGGTTCTGGAGCTCTAAAATTTGTTTAGAGTCATATTTTATAGGTATTTGAGATGGTTATTGGGGGAGCTCATGGAGTTCTTCTGCTTCTATGCTGCCATCTTGACTCCGCCCCTCTTTGCTTTCTTCTTGAAGTCAAAGAGTTCTTTCAAGAAATCCTTCATTCTCCCTAATAAGTTAAAAGTATTCTTCCAGCCATTTTATTTTCTCTTCCAGGAAGGAGGTCCATGTGCATACATAGGTTTTTGTTACTAGCAGAATATTGCCCATTCCCTCCATAGTTACATGAAGAAAGCATAGTCCTTAGCTCTTTATTTTTCTTCAACAAAGAAACAAAAAGCTTTCTCGGCTTTTTTTTGATCACTAATTTCTGCAGTAAATTGTTTGTTTTGCTTTTCTTGTTTATTGTACTTGGCTGCCTAAATGAGGCTTAATTTACTTAGGAGAGGAAGTGTTGCATTTTTCCTCAATAAAATGAGGCTACTTACTCAGTTACTCAGAATAACCAATTAGCACACTCCTGTCATGCAATGCAATGCAAGCAGAATCAGATAAAGTAGAAACAATGATCTAATTATATTTAATTACAAGTCTTTTTCCTCCACTTGTACTTCTTGAGTATTTCTCTGTAAAAAAAAAATCTACAGATTCAGAAAATCTCAAAATTAAAATCAAATTTCCATTAGGTAGCATCATCTTGTAATGTGCAGAAAAGTCATTGGTAAATCTAGTCCCACTTTGTGTAGCGATCTCCTCTGAGCCATCCCTGACATATAGTCATTCAATTTTGTCTTGATGACTGCTAGTAAAGGGAAAATCACTGAGAAGATTAAATTAATTCTGTATCATTTTATTGATCCCATTTATAGTTAATTGATTTTGTTTTGTAACTGCTTAAGTTACATTTCTTTGTCTCTAAACTTAGTGCAGAAATTCAGCTGGTCTTTAATGAGTTAAATTTAGATATTCAGTTATCCTGCTGATTACTGTTCTGTTCTTGATTCAAAGGAATTCTGCTATCTTTGGGGGATGCGAGTGGATGCCAGGGAGTCCGGGTCAGTAACTGTGCATTGCTGAGCTATCCTTCAAGGATGTCTTGTCTATTATTTCTGACCTTGCAGCTAGACTAAAAAAAAACTGAACACTTCTTAGTCATAGGAAGGAAGGAAGGGATTATTACTAGCCCTCATTCCCAACTTCCAACCAATCATATCGTCTCCATGTCTCAGCTATGTAACCAATCATATTGTCCTTAACTCCATGATGTTACCTACTCTGTTCTTTTCATTGTTCTAATATGATAAAAAGTAGCTGTCTTCATATCAGGATCTTTGACTTAAGTCTAGGCAAATCATTTACCCCTTTATTATTAGGTTCATACCCTGTTAATAAACTATTACTTCGCCTGGAAATAAGGTGCCTCAGTTTACTTTTGTTGAATTTTACTTGTGGCACTGCTGTATCCCAAAGCAGTTCATTCTACTTTTAGATCATTCTACTTGTTTGGAAGTTTTTCCTTTGTCCAAACATACTATCCATTGTGCCTGTTTCTCCTATATGGAACCAAGTAGACTGAGGAGGCAGTATGATACAATGAAAAAACTCTGAAATCAGAGGACTTGGGTTCAGATCTGACTTTTGAAACTTACTGCCTTTGCAACCTCAGGAAAATCATATCATCTCCTTGGGTATTAGTCTCCTCATCTACAAAATGAAGGAGTTGGACTAAATAGCCTCTGAAGTCCCTTTTGGTTCAAATTGTAATCCTATACCTAATCTTTCTTATATATCAAGATACTTAGCTGCTTGAAGAAAATTATCATAGTCCCCCTAAGACTTTATCTTTTTTAGTTTTAAACATTTCTAGTTCTGTCAGTCATAGTCTCCAATCCTCTCACTATCTTGTTGTCTTTTCTCTTGACATTCTATAGCTTACCAATTTCCTCTCCAAAAATGGCAACCAGAATTGAAAATCATACTCAAGATGTGGATTAAGAAGGGAAGAGTAAAGATTCCTTCATTCTGGATGTTATAAGAGAGACACATAATCCAAAAATGTATTGGCTCTTATGGTTGCCATTTTGATGTGTTGACTCATGCTGTGTTTGCACTTTTCCAAAAATCCTACATCTTTTTTACATCAGTTGATGTCTAGCAATGTCTCTCTTTCTTGTAATCATGAGACTGAAGTTCATTTTGATGTCCAAGTTTAGGCTTTACTTTTTGTCTCTACTCACATTCTTGTTATTAGATCTGACTCACCTTCTAGTCAGTTAAGATCTTTTTGGATCATGGTTCTGTCATCCAAATATTAATTCTGCCTTCAATTTCATGTTGTCTCGAAATTTGATAAGTATTCTTTCCAAGTTTCTCATAAAGATGTTAAGTATCAGTGAGTCTCTTGGCTATTATCCCACACTAAGTATATAATTCTCCAACTTTTGCCCAAATTCAAAATTATTACTCCAGAAGAAACAAGGCAGTTCCTTTGGGAGATCTTCCTTCATAGACTACCCTATCATAATCATTTAAGATGACAGGTTGTGATTTGTTTTTAAATTTTAAACCATGCTATTTACAACCTTGTTTATCACAATACATCTCTTCCATCCTCCCTATATGATGAATGATTGAGAAGGCAAATGAAATTATAAATACATACATGCTATGCATCTCAACAGTATAACAACTGCCTTTTGTCACACCTGGTCAAATTTTGTTTGAATAATTCTGCATATTATCATCAAGAACACATTTTATTTTTTTGAATTGTGATTTCTGGCCTCATTGCCACCATGTACTTCCTTATCCCACATACACATCAGGCATTCGGCAACAATTGATCAGTACCCAGAGAAGGTAGAAGCTGCCAAGTGGTCTCAAGTTCACCTTGGATGCTGCCAGAGCTATCTCTAAATGGTTAACAGATAGTCATAAGGGAGTCTGAAAATCCCAATATAGTCATAAATATATATGTATGTATACATATGTGTATGTGTGAGTATATATATATGAGCATATGCATGTATTTTTACACACATGTGCATATTAAAGATGCATATATACATAAAGATGCATGCACACACACACACACACACATACATAAACACTGGGGTAGCTAGGTGATGCTGTGGATAGAGTCCTGGGCCTAGAGTCCAGAAGATTCAGCTTTATGAGTTCAAATCTGGCCTCAGACACTTACTAGCTGTGTGACTGTGGGCAAAACACTTCTCCCTGTTTGCCTCAGTTCCTCATCTGTAAAAGGAGCTGGAGAAGGAAATGACAAACCATTCCATTACCTTTGCCAAGAAAACCCCAAATGGGGTCATGAAGAGTCAGACAGGACTGAAATGACTGAACAACAACTGTGCTGCTTTAGTTCCTGTTCTGGAAGGCTCAGAAAGAGCTGGTACTACAGTGTTGTTGAACCACAGCCACTCTCTGGTACTGGCAATTGGGTAGAGAGATATTGAATTCCTAATGGAATTGTAGTCAAGTTCAATCTCTTCTTTGGCTGACTGGGGAAGGAAATAGAAGCTCAGAGATAATATGTGGGAACTAGCCAGGAACTTTCATGTACCTAAGTTTGAACATTTTAACACTAGTATTCATACCGGCTTCAATAGCTGGCCAGGGGAAAGCCTCAGCAATGAAGGTATAATATATGCATACTGAAGGGGCTCTGGCTCTGAATTCCTTACAGTGGTGCCAGACAGGGTTGGTAGGCATGTTTAAAATCAGCGTTAGGTGAAAAATTCTGAACAAGAAAATCCAGACAAAGTAGGCCCTCCAAGACTCCCTGATTTCCACAGAGGCAGTCTGTTACTCTACTTGACTTGGTTGACTTAGCTCCCTTTTTTTCTCTATTTGTTGGATTTATTCTAATGACTTCAGAATATTCTGACTTGGATTTAAACTTAGCCATTGTCATTAGTGGATCAGGATTACCTTACTAGATTTTGCTTACAACCTTCTTGGATGACCCAGTTTATGTTGCTGAATTTAAGTTTTCTCATCTATAAAATGAGGATAGCAAATACTTACACTATCAAATTAGGAAACTCAATGTGTTGGGAAGAACACTGGCTTTGGAGTCCACTAGTTAGTCAATTCACTCTGGGTCTCAGTTTCCTCATCTGTAAAACAAGAGGTTGGATTAGATAATGTCTAAGGTCCCTTTCAACTCTAGATCTATGCTCCTAAAAATATGTAAAAGTACTTTCTAAATGATAAAATGCCATTGTTGTATTACAGGAAAATCTTGAGTTTTCCAGCTTACTCATTCTTTAACAGGTGGTCTTTGCTGTGGCCAAACCCCTCCTCTTGTTTTTTCTGGAATTCTCCCACAATCTGGAATCCTTCCAAATTAGAAACTTTTGGCTTCCTAGATAATTGACACTTCCTTGTTGATGATATCAGAAGCAGAAAACCAATCAGAAATACCTGGTCAGGACCCTGCACCTCTCTATAAAACACCCATTTCTCTTAAGAGTCCCTGAATTACCTTGATGCATGGAATGCTATTGATCCAGGAGTTCTAAGTCAGGTCAATGTGTCTACACACTTTGTTAAATGCTGGGAAAAATACAAATAAAAAGAAAGACAATCCTCTCCTCCCCACTACCCCCACCAGTCAAGAAGCTTATAGTAGAATGATGGAAGATCACACTTAAAAGGAAGGCGAAAGAATGATAGGCACTTGTATGGGGGAAGAAAGGACAGGAGTTGAGCCTGGAGAAGACATTGATGGCTTAGGCACTTCCTAAAAATGGAGGTTCTGGAACAAACTGACCAATCGGAGGAAGGGGGCACTGGGGCAGAGTGAGCTTCCAAGGTAAGAAGGTGAAGGGTAGAATGAACTTCCATCAAAATGACAGGAACTTGGTGTTTCAAGTCCTCTATTAGGTCAGTATGGAGTTTCTCTCTCTGGCTTGATCTGACCTTAGGTAGTATACCTGCTTATTTGGTTGTATTCCTTCCCTGCCTTACCCTTCTTGTTTCGGAGGCTTTAGAGATACCAGGTTTAGAGATACTTCTTCATTTTGGCAAGAGGTTTAGAGATACTTCTTCATTTTGGCTTTTGTACCACGCTCAGCATTTTTTTCTAGGTGTCTTCTTTTAAGCACATTTAAAAAAGCCTGTTGTTTTCAGAATTGACTGATTTGTTTAATTATTTTGTATATCTCTTAAGAAATCATCTTACTGTTCAGAAAATATTGTTGTTATTTTTATAGTCATCATTATTACACTTCATGAAAGTTCTTATAGTTTCTCAAGCTGAAATTGCACCTTTAGGTTTTCTACCATTCATCTATTTGCACAACTAATATATAAACTTTCATTTCTTTTCACAAAAATTCATGTATAAAATTACACATTCCTCTGACAAGTGGAAAAACTGATGTTTAATCTGATCCAGCCTTCCTTGGTTGAGTATTTCTGATTAACTTGTAAGCTCCTGAGGCTAGCAACTGTGTCTAGTTTTTACCCATGAATCTACCCTGGAATGCAATATAGCATGTTTCTCATGGTTATTATATGTGGAAATGAATTGAATTTCTGGAATACATGGCCACTGTTGCCATCTTTTATTTCGGTCTTAGCCACTTCTTTGGCTCTAAATAGTCGCTTACTTAAAAAAAATGTGCGTGTATGTATGTGTGTGTGTGTGTGTGTGTCTGTGTCTGTGTGTCTGTGTGTCTATGTGTCTGTGTCTGTGTTTGTGTATGCATACAAGTGTCCAAGGACCAAAATAAGTGCTGTGAGTTGTTCCTTGTAGGCATCTGCATTGACATTGCTTCTGAAACTAATAATGCCTCAAAATTTCCTCCTGCAAACAACACTGATACTTCTGTCCACTTGTTTCCATCAGTTAGTCAATTGACAGGAATATTAAGCACCTATTATGCACAAGGTGAGTATATACAAAGAATACAAAGAAACCAACCCCCTCTCCCCAAGCTCACTCCCCCATAAAATAGGTCTTGTTCTCAAGGAACTCACAGTCTAACGATCTTCCTCATGTATGGTTGTAGGACCACATGCTCACTGGAATATCAAAGAGTACATACAGACATGAAGAGGAAGACTTCTGTTATCAAGCAACCTTTCCCCACAGAGTATGAAAGTCATGGTGGTTGATGACTCCCCACTTCAGTAAGGTAGCAGAACCAATTATATATAGTCCTGACATGGTTGATTGGGTAATTTACTCTCTTTCCAGAACCTGTATATAAGACATGACTAATAATACCAAAGTTCATCAAACTCTCCAACCATTTTCACATGGACAGTGAGTGAGATAAAGTTAGAAGAAACACAGAGTGTATCTCCAAAGGCTTAGAAATCCTGTTAAAAATATAAAATTATAATGGCACAGGTAAAATTATAATCTTTATAAATTTTTTTATAATTTAAATTATAATGATAAATAATGTACAATTATAAATTATAATCTTTCAGACTTGAAGATTATCACTTTGGAAGAGAAAGAATATGGGATATGGTAAATGATGTCAAAGAATATGATGTGCTTTTCTGGATCACAGTTTAATAAAGAATTCTCTAAACTATGAGCAGTATCCTATAAGACTTTTTGGGATGGGAATGGGAAGTAATGATTAAATTATCTGGATATTTCTGAGTACAATTCCTACATAAATATGTTCACTTTTTCCCCAATGGAAAAAAAAGTCAAATCAAAGTTTAAAAAAAAGGCAAAGCAAAATGACAGAATAGGAAAAAAGACATTTTGGAGGAGTCTTGAGATAACAGGCATATGACTGCTGTGAATTTATTTAACCAGTTTGGAAAAAAATTTTAATAATAGTCCCAAAGTCCATGCATACCTTTTGACCTGGTTGGTTGTTGTCCTTCCCTCTAGAAGAGGACCAAAATGACATCATTATGCAAAGGACAAGTTTCAATGTGTCTGACTGTGACAGATCAGACCAATACAATCTTGGAATGCTCTATCACAGGTCAGGCACAAATAGTCCGTGTGAACATTTGGGGTGGATTCTCCAAATTCAAGAATCCTGCATTTCCTTTGAGCTGTTTCAATTCAATTCAATTCAATTCCCAATATCTCTTGGGAAAGGATCATGACACAGATGGATTGTCATTCACAAAGGATAATAGAGAATTTGGGGTAATGTAGTGACTATGGTAATACTTTCTCTATTCTCTACCAATCCTATAATATGCTTATAGAGCACAGTACCTTCTTTAATGTGAGCACCCCATGCTGAATGGTCCCATGCCAGTGTCTCCCATGTCACACAGTCAATTCCAAAGTTCTTAAAAGAGACCTTGAGAGTGTCCTTGTATCGCTTCTTCTAACCACCCTGTTAGCACTTGCCCTGTGCGAGTTCTCCATAAACCAGTTTTTTTTGTAAGCATACATTTTGCATTTGAACAATGTGACTAGCCCACCTAATATTAGGTATACAACCCAAGGAAGTCTAGGAGCAGAAGGAAAGAATGGATGTACGTGAGAATATTTGTAACAGCAAAGAGCTAGGAACAAAGTTTTTGCTTATCAATCAGGGAACTTCTGAGAAAATTGTGGTACATGAATATAATAGAATATTATCACACCATAGAAATGATTTTTGAATATGATCAGTTTAAAGAAACATGAGAAAATTAACTGACAGAGAGCAAAATGAACAGAACTAGAACAATTTATGTGATTATTACCAAAAATGTGAAGGAAAATAATATTTGTTATAAGGGCGGACTTCTATTTGGAGGAGTAGATAGTGATAGGTCATAAAAATGAGTATTGGGAACTAAAATATTTTTTCATATACAAAGAACAAAAAGTACAGAAAGTGACACAAATGAAAATTTTATTTTTGCCTTTTAAAATTTCATATATATATATACATATATCTTAAAAACAAACTGAATATGACAGTTACAAATTCATATATAATTTTCCTGTTCTTTGTATATTGAAATGTTCATGTTTGTTGATTTTTAAGGTTACATTAAAAAGTTAAAAGTCTCATCATTAATTTGTTCCAAATGACAATGAATGCAGTGGAGCAATAATTTTCAATGGTATGACCAAGATCGGTAAAATCTGAGTTATAACATGATGAATCTAGGAATGGGTGTTATCTGACATCATCAATATCTCTTGGGAAAGGATCATGACACAGATGGATTGTCATTCACAAAGGATAATAGAGAATTTGGGGTAATGTAGTGACTATGGTAATACTTTCTCTATTCTCTACCAATCCTATAAAAATTATTCAGGCCAGCCACAAAAGGAATGGATGAGATTGTAGGAAGGAAATGAGCAGGGAGTCGATGAATGCATCAGACCTAAAGCAAATGGGACTGGAACCCAGCTGGGGCCAGTCCTGTTCCTTTCCCTCTCCACCTGCTCCATTTATTCCCCTCTACTTAAGTCAGAGACCTAGTGAATTAAATCTAAATTTCCCAAGCTGGAAGGAGGCTAGAAGCTAAAATAGTTTAGTGCCCAGCCATGGGGCAGAGGGATAGAACCATTAGCAAAGGGTGGAATCAGAAAATGAGTGATGATAGAGTCATGAGTATTTAGAAAGAAAAAAAAACTTAATAAAAGTTCAGAGCATAAACAGATAAATTAATAGAAGATCTTAAAAGTAGAAAGAAGTCTGAATGCTAAACCCTAAAGAGATTAAAGTTCTCTTAACAAATATTACAAGATTAAGGAAAGTGAAACAATGCTTGATGAAATACAAAATTGTGTGAAATCCCCAAGAGAGCATGAAATTCCAGAGTAGTTCAAAAGAGAAATGAAATCCATAAGAAAAGAAATTTGGAGTAAATATATGTCTGAAGTTATAGCTCTCAATACAGTAATAAAAAATCAATTAGCAGATTAGAAAATAAACAAAAAAGACTATGGGGTAGAATGTCTCCAAAGAAACGAAAGAAATTTGGAATGCCAAACTACTGAAGTGGAGGAAAATCTGGCGAAAGATAAGGATAAAGCAGCAAAGTTAAAAGTTAACATGATTTAAATGTTCAAAGGAGAAGAACAAACAGTTCTCAAAGGAATATTTGCAAACTATTAACAACCGTATGAAAGAATGCTCCAAATCACTAAAATCAAGAGAAATGAAAATCTAAACAACCTTGAAATTTTGCCTCCCAACCAGCAAATTGGCAAGGATGACAAAAGAAGAGAATAGTTGATGTAGGAGGGGTTGTGGAAAGTCGGGCATTCCAATGCATTATTGGTGGAGCTGAGAACTGATCCAACAATTCTGGAAAACAATTTGGAAATATGTGAGGAAAGTGACTGAAATATCCATAAAACTTCTTCCCCTGCATATAGCAATATCTATATATCTATATGTATCTATGTATCTATGTATCTATCTATCTATAATCTATATATCTATATCTGAACTTTTTTCTTACTTTTTTAATGCTTTAAGTCAAGGGATGGGTCTCTTGTAGGATGTGAGAGGAAGTAAGCAGAGAACATGTAGGTAATCTAAAAGTGAAATGCATTATTAAAATATAACAATTATGAATAACAATATTATCAATTACTTGATTTTAAGAAACATTTTGCTAATAACTATGCCTGCCCATTATATAATTTTATTTTGGTTATTAAAGTTAAAATGTGAACATTTAAATGATATTGTGATATAAATATTTATGTTATATTAACTTACTGTGTATTTATGATTTGTTTCTGTTGTCATTAACATATGATAAGTTTATAATTTTATAACAGGAATTTATGTAATTATATTGTTTTATGAATAATTTTTAGTCAATAGCAATTTTCTTACAGTTCTTTAAAAACTTCTGTATAAGGTTTGGAAACTACTGATTTAAGACATCAGAACCTCTAACTCTTGGTGTCAGGAGATTTGTACACTGCATGTGGAAGAAGGAGAATGAGGTCCACATGCTGTTTTCAATCTTGATTGAATTAGCCTGCATTACCTGTAAACTGAGAAGTGTGCCTTGCCTGGTTTCCAAAAATTTTCCATAGGTTTATCACAAGGAATAAAGACGTAGGGTCATTTCTGTTTCATTTCTCCAACATTTTATTCTTGTCCTAGATTTTGTTATTATTGAAAAAGAGTTTAATTCCTATTTAATTCCAACTCCTTTGAACCCTTTATGTTCAATTATGACTTTTCTGGTAGTAGGAGGAGTAGGATTGGATTTCAGTATAGCAGGATGGTAGGGGGGAATCTCATATTCCTATTTTGCCTCCCCCAAAGCTGTACAACTGGAGAAGGGAACACCGACCTGTTTCCCTCCTGTCAGTCTTTAGACTCTCCTAAAGTCTGGAAGCACCTCAGCACCTATCTAGTGAGCCTAGTTAATCAAGTTAGTCATTAGATGTCATTCAGTAAACACTCATGCAAAGTATTGACAGTTTCTTGTCATTACAAAGATGACAAATGACACTATTTTTACCTTTTAGAAGCTGGGAGAGCAAGGTATCTAAGGAAAAGGATGTATATATAGATGAAAAGCTAAGTACTCTTGGACAAACTCATTGAAATAAGGGCCACTAAACTGTACATAATGATCCCTGCAGGTTTCATACCAACTTAGAAAACCATCTATCAATATTTTCTATATTTTATTGTATTTTAATTTATTTTGTTAAATATTTCCCTATTACAATTTAGGGCAGCTAGGTGGCATAGTGGATAGAATGTTGGGCCTAGAGTCAGGAAAACTCATTTTTGTGAGTTTAAATCTGACCTCAGTCACTAGCAGTATGACTCTGGCCCAGTCACTTAACCCTGTTTGCCTCAGTTTTCTTTTCTGTAAAATGATCTGGAGAAGGAAATGGCGAACCACTCAAGTATCTTTGCTAAGAAAATCCCAAATGGAGTCGCTATAAATCAGACAGAACTGAATAACAATTATGATTTCATATGGCTTGATTCGTACTTGGGAATGCTGCTAACTTGGGTTGGACATCTCTGCTTTAGGCCACTTTGAAGAGAAAGAACACTTTCTACATGGTGGGTCAGAGGAGGCTCCAGAGCAGAAGTGACCTAGCTGAACCTTTAAAGCAAGGAATTGCTTCCTATAAATGGGTGACAGCTTGCATACATGCAAGGTAAAGGAAGATCATTTGTTGAGCAGGAGACTATCTCAGAAAATAATACAGCTAAACTGAATGCTGCATTAATAATAATAAAAAATAATATTGATCCACATTTGTCTAGCCATCTGCCAGGCATTGCGCTAAGCTTTTTGTAATTTTAATCCCATTTAATTCTCACAACAACCCCAGGAGGTAGGTGCTATTAGTATCCCCAGGTACTAATGAGAAAACTGAGATAAACAAAGTGACTTGCCTACAGTCACATAGCTAGCAAGTGTCTGGGACCACATTTGAATTTAGGCTTTCCTAACTTCAGACTTGATGCTCTATCTTCTGCACCATCTAGACATCCCGAGAAGACGGAGATCTTTAAATTCCATACTAAGGTGGCTGGATTTTATTCTATACCTGGAAGAATGACTGAGGTTTGCAATAGAATACCACATTTCCTATTAGGCCTACTAAATTTTGCTAATGACTGGAAAAAAATTTCTTAGGACTCCATTTGCCATGAGACGGAGTGCCTGAAATGGAGGTAGGAGTGGAATAGACTAAGATTTGTATGAAATTTCTGAGTTTTGGGAAGGCCCGGGTAACCCAATTCAGAGAGACTGCAGTAGTACTTTCCAGGGAGCCTGAAGAACTAGTATGTTTCTGGGTCCTCATGGATCAAGGAATAAAAAAATCTAGGCTGCAGAAAAGTGTCAACATTGGGGGACACCAAGCATTGCATGGGAAGAGTCTGGATCCAGCCATGCTAGAGACATTTGCCCTGTCTTCCTCCCACACCAGAGCAATCTCAGGAAAAGACTGTTTTGCTGAAGCCCAGGGATTAGGGTGTAATAGAGGAGTTTATATTGTAATCCCTCAGGAATGTGTGGGATTGTTTGTTTAGTCCTTTGTTAATTGTTTTAATCCCATTTAAGTGAATACATGCCCTGGATCTGATCTTGTAGTAAGGCTCAAACTAAATTCAGATGATTTTTGAGATTCCCAGCTGATCTAGGAGGAGGACTTGAGCCAGCTGAGATAAACTTATCTTTCAAAATACCACACATTGAACTGAGTAGTTCATGTGAGTTCATGTGAGTGACCTGTGGGCTGGATAGGTGAAGAGGAAATGCTACAGATTTTTAAGAGGAGAGAGGCTGGATATCTTTCTCTAAATCATGGTATAAGAAGTGTCCAAAGTCTTCCTGTTAACTATCAAACTATTAAAGTGGGTACTAAGACTGTTGGAGTACCCTATACTGCCTTCATTTCCCCCTCATGTCTCCTCTAAAACTACAGCCCAAATGCCCAGCAAAAAGAATGTAATTGAGTAGTTTGTGCCTAATTTCCTACACATGCTTTATTCCTGAAGGAATTAACACAATTGATTTTATGTAGAGTATTTTTAACCTAACAGAAAATTCTAGTACTTATAATCTAGCTTAAAAACCACCCCCCAAGTTTCACCCCATTCAAAAAATAACACACACAAAAACTGTGTATTTCCTAACATTGCTGTCAGTCTCATTCTATTAAAGAGTAAAGTCTGAAAAATCCTTAACTTCCTCAGTATCATCTCTCTCAAAGCAGAGGTTATAATGAAAGTGATGGTAAGGGAATAAATGTATAGCACCTTCTGTGTACCAGGTACTGTGATAATTATTTACAAATAATTTTAAAATTATTTAATAATATATAATATATATAACATATATTATATATAATAATATATATAATAGTATATAATATATAATAATAATTATTTAATAATTTTAAAATTATTTGTAATTACAAATACAAATTGCAAATATTTCATTTGAGCCTCACAATAACCCTTGTTAGGTGTGTATTTTACAAATAAGAAAACCGAGGCACCATAGATTGAGTGAATTGTCACATAGCTAGTGAGTATCTGAGGCTGAAGTTGAGCTCAGGTGTTCCAGATTTTAGGCCCAGTGTTATATTTGCCGTACCACTTAGCTGCCAGGTTATGCTTAGTTGTTTTCTTACTAAAAATGCAGTATAGACCCTTGGGAAAAAGTAACCATGTCATCTTCAAGTTCATATTGGTGAAGCAAGGGAACGTTTCCATAGTCAAACATATAATCTTTAGGAAAACATTTCCAAAAGTTCCAATAGAAAATAAAGTGGGATCCCATATCTGGAAGCTCTTTTTAAAAAGTCACAATAGAAAAGAGAAACTTTGAAAAATTAAGTTCTGTTACAAAAATAAAAGGAAGAAAAAAAGGGAGAAGAAAAAGTTAAAGTCAAGAATGAACTGATGCCTGTGAAAAATGTTGATGTTGACAACATGCTTTTTAATTTATTTTTTAAAGCCATATGTGAGGAAAGAAAAAAAGAGAGGAAGCTGAATGAGAAAACCAAGATCTGCAAACACCTCAGCTGGGTAGACTGAAAGGTCTTCACTAACAAAAATGATACTTGACAGGGATATAGAGGTGATAGCCTAAATATGTGTAACCAGGCATTAGACCCTCACTTATTGGTGGATGAAGCAATTGCTTGTTGCTCAATACCTGTGCAAAGGATAGTGTTGGTAAGAGCTTGGGAGAGAAGAATTCTTCTGACTTCTGGCTGAAAGGACAACACAGGTTTACAGGCTCTTTTTAGTGGAAGGTTCCTAGAGGAAGAGAAGATCTATGGGACTAAACCAACACGTAGGTACCTCAAATATATCCTTATTTCTAGTTTACTGCATTAGTAATTTCAGGGAATTTCTCCTTGCATAAGTTATATGTATATATATATATATATATATATATATATATATATACATATAACTTGTCTCCCAATAAGGGAGTTCATTTGCTTTATGTATTGTCTGGTGTATTCTAATCAATACAACTTCCTGATTTCTGTTTTCTCTCTGCTTGGATAAATGGATTTATTAACTATTAAACATTTGTGATGATCTTTAGCAATTAACATTTGGTGGAAAGAGAGCCAAACCTTTGGGTATGGCTTTGGGGCCATCCTACCCTATTAAAAGATGACCCAGAAAAACAGATTGAACCTAGACATGATTTCCCCATAAACTAGTAATATTTACAGAGATAAATAAACTTTACTCTGATATCCCATCTCTGAGAAAGTCAGAGAAATTAACCCCAATCTACTACTGTCCTGGTAGCAGAAGTAAAAGTCTGGGTAGGGAAGATTACAGAGATATCTATTCATTTCTCCCTGCCAGACAAATTTGTACAAAACCACGTGAACATACACAGAACCTACATGGGCACCAAGCACATATACACACTCATATCTTTTATATATAAAGTAACAGTTATAGAATTGAAGATCAACTAGTTCAATCCACAAGACCAGAAGGCCATAAGTAGCAGAGCCAGGTCTTGTGATTTCATAGCCAATACTATTTCCAAAATACTCAGTTTATAGACAGAAATTTTCATATATCATCTCATCAGTACTTTCTACACATCATGAATAACCTTCTGAGATGGATAATATTATTCTAGATGATTATTCTCCATTAAGTTCTACATTTAAGCACAATAAATTAATTTCACAAATTTAGGTTAGGGGTCTACCTTGCTTGACAACAGGTCATATGAAAGAAACCTGGGGATTTTAGTTGGCTGCAAGTTCAATATGCACCAAGCATTCTGCCTGGTTGCTAAAAAAGACACAAGTCACCAGTTCGTTAAGGTTGAATTGATGGTATAGTATTCAGATCAAGAGAGCTAATCATCCTACAGTTCTATGTACTAAACATAACAGACCTGGAATGTTCAATTCAGAATAAGTTAGAGAGTGTCCAGAGAAGAGCCACCCATAGAGTAATAAAGAAAGGGTCTGGAAGCCATGTTTTATGAGGAGTAGTTGATGGAGTCAGCTATGTTCAGACTCAGAAAGGGAAAACTTAGGAAAATGATTCTTTTTTCAAATTTTTGACAGTTTATCAAGTCGAAGGAAGAAGCATTCTGTGTTGCTTCAAAGGACAGAATTAAGATCAATGAGAGGAAGTTACAAGGATGAAAATTTAAAGAAGAAATGTTTTAATAGTCAGAACAATAGAACAAACTGTACAAGAGAGGTGTTCAAGAAGTAATGTACAACTGACATAGTAGATTACTGGGTGATGTTGTAGCTTATAGTAGATGACTTTTAAGCTAGCTCTAAGGTGACTACACTTGACTTGTGCATATGCGTGTGTGTATGAATCTGATATTATTAGTATTAAAAACTCATTGGGAATGGTCTTTGTATTCATGTAGATTGGAAAGTTATCTGTAGTTAATAGATTTGAGGTTTGTGTGTGTGGGGACTTAGAAATTAATTGGTTTATTTAGGGTCACAGAGCCAAGTATGTGGAAGAAGTAGGACATGAATTCAGATCTTCTTGTTCCAATAAGTTGTCACATCTTGTTTATTTTGCCTTCAAAATTTTTCCTTATATATTTCCCCTTCTTTCATCTGACCCTGCCACCACCCTGATGTAGGTAGGCCTTGGTGCCCACATGATTGGACTGTTGAAATTACCTGATAGTTGACTGCTCTGCCTCAAATGTCTCACCCCATTTAGCACTCAGCTGTCAAAATGATTCCTCTATAGTGCAGCACTGACTACATCACCGTTGTTCAATTAAAAACTCCAGTGGCTCCCTATTATTTCCAGGATCAAATATAAAATTATCTGGCTCTTAAAGTCTTTTGTAACCTGGCCCTTTTCTACCTTTCTGGTGTTCTTACATCTTATTCCTTATGCACACAATGACCCAGTAACATGAGCCTCACCATTACTCTTCTTACAAGACATTCCCTAAGTCTGCACTTTCCCTGGCTATTATTCCCTATGCCTAAAATTCTTTTCCTCTTCATCTCTGTTTCCTGCTTTTGCTGACTTCCTTCAAAACTCATCTTTTTTATAAGAAGTCCTTCTTAGTCTCTCTTAATACTAATACCTTCCTTCTAGAATTAACTCCAATTTATACTGTACATACTGTATTTGTTTGCATGTTATCTTTGCCATTAGACAGTAAACTTCTTGAGACTAGAAACTGTTTTTGACTTTGAATTCCTAGTGCTTAGCACAGTGTCTAGTACATAGCAGATACTTAATAAATGTATGACTTTAATACAGATTCTTCATTCACTATGACAAGATGCCTTTAAAAAATTATGGGGTCAAAATGGAATATCTGTACCTTAGTTAACTCACTTTGAAAGTAAAAAAAAAGTAAACTCAAACATACAGCATAGAATTATTCAATAGCTTTTTAACATACTAATTACCCCTATGAGTCGTATGATAAGGAAACAAAAATACTGGAAATACAAGTGTTAACACATATATAAAGGGAAAGATCCCTATGTGTAGAATCCAGGTTGGCCATTAACTTTTGTGACTTTGAGCAAATCACTTAGACTTTATGGACCTCAATTTCCTCACTTGACAAATAAAAGATTTGGGCAATATGCTCTCCATGGTTCTTTCCAGCTCTAAATCTTATGATCCTGTTAAATTTAATCAATGGATATTGGTTACTTGATAGAAAATACAGCATGAGCACCATTATCACAACATACATAGTCAGAAGGATGATCACTTTACTGCATATATGCACATTCACAGGAATGTAGTCTTACTTCCGGCTCTTTCTCCTCCCTTTTGTTCTACTTGTACCTGCCTGATTCAGGTAATTGCTCTAGATAACCCCTTGAATCACCTCCAGCTCTAAGATTCTGATTCTTTTCTCACTATTAAGAAGTAGTGTAACTCGTTCTGTTGTCTGGGCCCTACCAACTCTCATCATTTCAGAACTTTCTTAGTTTAAATGCCATTTATATGTCATATTTTTCTGACCCCTGCTGGTGAGTACCAAATAGATTAACCATGATCAGCTCAATTTGCAAGCATTTACAATTCCAGACTCTATCTGGAAAAGGACAATGGAAACTTCTCACAATGCTTTCAATTGCTTTATTTCTCTTCAATTTCTTTTTTCTTTTTCCATCAGCTTCCCACTCTTCCCCTCTGCATTCCCCAGAGGCCTGCAAGGGAAACTAAGCTCTCCTTTTATTAGCCATTCTCATTTTTGGTCACCAAATTAAAATGTCAACCCCTTCCAAGAGCCCTCCTGGAAGTTCAGTGGGTCAATAGACCTGAGTCTGGCTGGATACAGGTGTTGTAGTCTTGTGAGAGAGAGGGTGGGGGGAAGGGGAGTAAGGGAAACTGCAGTCACGCGAGCTGCATGTGGTTTAACAACCAAGTGCCAACATCTCTCACTCTCACTGTCCCAGCATTGCTCTGAAGGCAACCTGATCTGTCTTTAATCTACTCTGACCACAGGACAAATGGTTTAAATAAAACTCTGCATGAGTGAGTCACTACTCTTCTGGCTTTTATATGACATACCGAGGAGTGATAGTTTACTTTGCCTGAGTAACAAAATTAATATAAGAGAAACATTTTTGTTATGTGGTAACTAAAAAAAGGGGGGAAAAGAAAAAAAAGACATATGGGGCTGAGCAGTGAAATTTGGATGGAAAGGTTCCACTTGACACAAGGAAAATAATGAAAAAAAGTAGTAAATTTTCTTGGCAAAGAAAAAAGAAAAAAAAGTTAACCAGAACAGGCAACAAAAAACAGCTTTCACTAAACAGATGCAGTATAGTGGCTCTACTATTTTGGGTTATGTAGGGATCCCATCTTGAAGAAGCTCAGTGTGTGTGTTTTACAAGAAATCCTTTAATTTCCTAAAAGAACTCAATCTGGAGGTGCTGAATTTCTTGGTGGGAAATAAACTGTCCCAGAGGAAAAGGTTTCCTTTCTAGACTCAGTTAATTGTAATGCTTTTAGAATTTTGAAGCATCTAGAAAAAAGTCATTTTATTCCACTGGTCTTTAGGAACACAAAGAAGGGAATAACAAAAAGAGATGTAGAAGGGGTCGTGGTCCGCATCTGGTTTCTGGAGGATGGACTAGGCAGAAGACCATGTGACTTTCCCTACCTTTAGGTCTCATTCAGGGGGCCTACATTTCCCCAATTTTGTTATCTATAAAAATGCTTGGATGAGATGATAATTTGCCAATGTAGAGTCAACTCAGTTTGCATAAGGTCTGATCTTTTGAAAAGGATTTCAGCTCACAATGATCGTCAAGAGGGAGAATTTGTCAAACGTGAAAATGTCTTCAACTCTTCAATTCCCAAACAAGGAATGATGAGCAGTGAGAAAAATAATTGCAGCTAAATCCTCAAGATAAGACACAATAGTCCCTGGTAAGTTAAGGGATGTTATAAATTGACCATGGAGGATTTTAATACACAGCATTTAGCACTGTTTATTCCTCTTCCAGCCCCCATAGCTTAGTGGAAAACACTAGGTCACAAGTTAGGTTGCAGGGAAGGGAAATGACTTTAGGGTAGGGATATTGCCACTTTTGTAGCAATAGTAACCTTGTTTGAGTTTCTATACTGCCCTATCCAATTCAAGAAGCAGCAGATTCTACTGTCTTTGTGAAGGAAAGGAGGAGAGCAGAGGAGAAATTAGAATGGGTTGAAAATTTGCCAGTGAAGGTATCTACTTAGGGTATTAAGGGAAAGGGGCCTGTGAATACCATTGGCTCAGTTCCACACCCCAAAGGTTATCTAGGGTAGAGACCAGGGTGATATCAGTGATTTAACCCCAACATCTCCCTCTCCCTCCCCAGCTTTTTCCTGTGTCATAAGAAGTAGCAGACACTTCACTCAACTTAGCTACATAAGGAAAAGGAGAATATCAGGTAATATTGGGATGAAGGTGTTGGGTGGTGCTGAACATGGGTTTTATAAGGGGCTACTTTGTCATCCTTAACTGTTGTTGTTCATCTTTTGTTTTCAAAGAGAATCAGAAACATCAAGGAATCCATGATGTCTTGATTTGCATGTGAATTGGATTTAAGTGAGACTGAGTTGCACAGAGCTGTTAGCCTCACTCTCTCTTCCTAAGTCATCAAAGTCCAGTGGCAGGACAAAAGTCAAGATGTCTGGAGATATCCTGGAATGCAGTGAATGATCTTGGCATCTTTGATGCCTACTCAAGCGGCCTTCATGGATGTTGGAACAAATTATTCTTATTTGCCCCTTCCATTGGGGCAAGTCTTCACACACTTGGGGGTAGATGTCCCCCTATGTCACCAGTGGTTTTGAACTTGTCAGTTACCTTCAAACTGGTATTGCCTGTCTGTTGAAAAAATTTACCAGGGCATAGCCTCTATGCATACTATAGCTTCTTGGAGTCAAAGGTAAGAGATGGGTGAAGGTAGAAAAGTAGCCCTGTAAAGGGCTCAGCAAGTCCTCGCACCAGAGGTACTAGTACCCCTTGAACACCCAATATACCCCCATTCTTGACTAGCAACTGAACTGAAACAAGTCCTATAATTGGAAGTTACATAGGGTAAATACCCAGGCCAAGAAATCCCCCCCTTTTTTTTTAGTAAGGAGTGGTAAATGAGGTGGGGTTGAGTAAATCAGACCTGTCTCCCCGATTAGTTTTTATATTCCCTTAATCACCTAGTCTCTCATACAATAGTAGGATTGATTCAAGGAGGCACATCCAAGGATCATTTTACGCTTATTTCTAATGAATTGATAAAATCAAGAAGTGATTTATTTAACACAGAATTTATTTTATTTCATTTAAATAAGCTATTTACTCTATTTAAACAAACAATTACTTTTAGGATGGAAAAATAAATGTAGTCCCATCCTTATATACACAAGCACACATACACATATATGTATCTGTGTATACATACATATTTATATAAACTTATATAGAAAATGTACAAATAGGCATGTATCTTAAGCCTGCAAAATATTTGTGATGAAAGATGGGCTGTAATTAATAAGCATTACCAGTGATCATGGTTTTCAGACAGTGTCACATTTGTGCTACAAGAATGCAAATGTTTGTAATATCTTGATCATGTGATTATATATAACTGATGATATATGATTAGAAAGTAAAAGAGAAGAGCAGGAAACTATTCTGATGCAAAGTGAAGAATATAAATGAGGGTAGGTGGATGGGTCTGACTATACACTGGGAATGTATTTGCATTCAAATGTTGAACCCTGTGGTGATTTGGAAACAATTTGATTACAGGTTGAAAAACTACAAGAGCACAATGTGCTTAGCCAGATTTAGAGTTTAATGTAATCACCACATGCACACTATAACACCAAAATTATTGTACACATGATCATGATTCTTTTAAATCCCTGTCATAACAAATCTATAATGCTTCAAATGTGATGATTTTTGTCACAAAGGAAAAATATATTTGCAGCAACACTGCATAGTTATTTATTGCTCAAAGAGCAATAAAAAACTTTTGTGATAGTCTCTATGGTCCATTATCATGATCCCCTAATTAAGGGTTGTTAATATGTACATTATATTTGGTTGTGCATGATTGTAATGGTAATCAATTTGTTTGATATACTTAGGGTTAAGTAGATCCTAGTAACTTAGGGCTAAGTATAGAACTCTGTCCCTTGGTGAAAAGGAGTGAATTCCCCTGGTGAAAAGGTGTGAATTCCCCTGTTGATGTGGAAGAATGCCATTGG
>CM053593.1:173501896-173546677 GCA_028646575.1 Pseudocheirus occidentalis | reverse complement strand
CGGATTTGAAGTCAGGTACTCCTGACTCCAGGGCCGGTGCTCTATTCACTGCGCCACCTAGCCGCCCCCTCTTTTCCTGATTTTCTCGCATCATTCTCATTTCTCTTCCCAATTTTCCCTCCACTTCTCTTATTTGGTTTTCAAAGTCCTTTTTCAGTTGATCTATAGCTTCTAGGCATTCTTCAGGTGTCTTGAAAGCAATTTGTGTGGGAGTTCTGACTGTGTTGTCTTCCTCCCGTTCCATGCTTTGATCCTTTTTGTCCACAAAAAAGAATTCTAGAATTCTACTGCTGTTCTTTTTTTTGCTTCATTTTCCTTATGTTGGCCAGTCAATTAATTGGTTGTTTTTTTTATTTTTTAGCTTTGTGGAACTCTGCTTCTAGGGGGGAAAGCTCTGTTCCAAATTGCTGGGGTTTTCCCAGCTGCCTGAGCTATTAGGGCGGTGTTGCAGCCCACCTCAGCTTTGGCTTGCTGAGAGTGCACCTCAGGACCACCGCCCAAGACCAAGATCCAGATCCAAGCCGCACTTAGCCCTGATCAATTGACTCAGCCCCCCTGGGGGGTCCGCAGACCAATGGCTCTGAAGGAGCCCAGTGGGGGCAGCCGCCAGTTACAGCAGTTCCTGCCCTTTCCCCAATGCTTCCTTGCCCTGGGGGCAGATTGGCCAAACTGCTTTTCCTCCCCCAAATTTAGTTTCAAAGTTCCACTTTCATTGACCGTTTCTAATCCTGGCTTGCCAGATGTGAAGATCCTTCAGGTGCTGTAGATCTGCTCCCTGGGGTAGACTCACACTGTGGCTTGGGAGGCTTGGCTCCTCCTGGTCTGCCCTGGGGCCTGGCCGGTTTTGGACTGGGCTGGCCTTGGCTCCCGTCCTGCCATGATGACCCCTGTTGCTGATCTGCCTTCAGCGAGATAATGTGTTTTCTGTATTTTGTGAGTTTGAGAGCCCTAGAATTTGTTTGGGGTCATATTTTATGGATATTGAGGGTGGCTGTGTGGGAGCTGCGGAACCTTGCTGCTTCTACCCCGCCATCTTGGCTCTACCCCCCCCCATGTGACTTTTAAAACGGGGTCGAAACTGATATACTAATTCAGATAGTTTATAAATTACCTTTAATTAAAGATCCAATATCAATGATATCTCTTCAAGTAAGTACAAGGATCAAAATTGCCTCCCTCCCAAAATTACTGTCTAAAAGGGACTATTTCATTTGTGTTATTTTTTGAGGACCTGAGCAGTAGGATACTAATGGATTGAGAGAAATATACTTGGAGTCATGTTGACTTGGATTCAAATTCTGTCTCTGGCATAAACTGATTGACCGACACTATATAGTTCACTTACCTATCAGTAATCTTGGACAACTTTCAAAGACAATTGCAGAGAAAGTTATGATCTGTATTGGTAGAATGAATTTCCTCACTAGAAATTGAATATACCAGTGTAATTTCAGGTCTGGCCAAAAATAAATAAATAATATGATGGATCATATTAATTAATATTAATTCTATAATTAATATATAATAAATTCCTAGCACTTAGTAAAATATATTATACCTTAGAGGCACTTAATATGTTTGCACTGAATTTAATTCAATAAATACCTATTTAGCTAAATTATAGGTAGCTAAAAAAAAGTTTTTTGTTTCAAGATCTGATATCAGCATTCAGGCACCCAGTCATGAGAAGACTTAATTGTTTGTTGTTTGCCCTTTCTTTTTCAAGAGAACTAATGATATTATGGGTTGCTATCTTGACTTGTGCCTGAATTGGATTTAAGTGAGGCAGACTATGGTTCCTAGAGGAAAACCAGCAAAGGTAAGCAAGATCTAGGTGCAGGGGTAGGACACCTGTGCATTCTAGGTCCTCAAGTGCAGACCTTTGACTGAATCAAAACTATTCTGTAAAGTTTGGATTCAGTCAAAGTGCCATACTTGAGGACCTAGAAGGACACATGTGGCCTTGAGGTTGCGGGTTCCTCTTTCCTAACTGTATATAAGAAAGGAGCTGAGGCAAAAGGAAGCAGGCGAGAACTATGTTTCAAGCAGTTCCTATGAATTTGCTTTCATGGAAACATGTTGATTACAGGGTAACAAGATAGTAAAGTGGTCAGTGGAAAGCAGTCACTCAGACCAGAGCACCACTTCCTCAATACTAAGCCCGAATTGCTAAAATAGCACTCTCTACAGAGCTTGTACCTAAGGGCTGGATTAAACTCACCATTTTATTTAGGGTCTCCAGTGTTTCTGTGGATAGACACTCAAATCTTTGGGTTTCAAACTGTTCTGCTATTTTGTAAAGAACTCACTGAAGGTAACCATGTTTCCTCAACCTGTCTAAGCATGTACGAGAGCATCCTAGTTCATCCAATAGCTGTGATTTCAATATATTCTTATTAGATGTGTTTCCATATGTAAATGATAGGGGTAATGTGTCTACCTAAATCATTTGCCATATCCTTGCTGAATATCCTTTCTGTGCTACTGTTAATCTTCATAAACTTAAATCTGACCTCAGCTGTGTGGCCCTGGGGAAGCCACATAACACTGTTTGCTCAGTTTCCTTATCTGTAAAAGGAGCTGGAGGAGGATATGGTGAACCACTCCAGGATCTTCGCCAAGAAAACCCCAGGTAGAATCATAAAGAGTTGGACACAACTGAAATGACTCAGTAACAACAAAAACTGCTGCTAAGTAAACTTCCTTTTTTTGTTAAGTGCTAGGTGGTTTTTTGATTTCTTGATTCATTCTAATCCAAAGCCTGAACCAGAAGTCCTGTGTGAGTCAGGCATAGCTCAAAATAGAATCTCTATCTAGTACTAATAATGTTGACTTGTGGCAGGTTATCCCTGCCTTTTCCGGAAGCTTCATGTTCCCCATGCTAGTGCAAGGGTAGGGACCGATTGAATCAAACAATCACCCCACTCATAAGTGTTAAAATGCCATACTCTGATGTCTTAACAAGGAGAGAACGCTTCTCTATTGAATTATTCATAAACTTTGGAAAAAGTTCAGATTAAGCCCTTGATCAAATTTTAGATGTCCTTGAAAGTCAGTGGAGGAACTATGTTGATTTTGCACAAGAAGTGTCTTCAAAGTGGTTGAGGAAATCTTTTCCATCTTTGTGGATTGGTTACAAAATAGAAAATCAGTTTGGAATCCCCAGGTTTGAGTATTTAGAAGTTTAAGAGCTAGATGTCTTCTAGTCGTCCCCTAATAAAGAATTGCTTAGGGAAAGGACAGGAGAGGAGTCCCAATCTCAGCCTTGGCCTTGACCTTAGTCTCAGTCTTTTTCTCCCATCTTTGGCTGTACAAATCTCATGAACTTCAGAGGACTTGAGGATCTGAACATTTTCATTGGTATCTCTGGAAAAAGTGATGTGGTTCTGACGTGTGCATCGTAAGCCAAGTACAAAATAGAAATGTTGAGGAAAGTCAGCTTTGAGAGTCAACAAGAGATCCAGTAAAGAAGCTACATCATTCCTAGAAGGAACTTCACTAGTACCCTATGGAGTCAAAGGGTATGCCCATTTTTATAGCCCTTTGGGCATAGTCCCAAATTGCTCTCCAGAATGGTTGGATCAGTTTTCAGCTTCTCCTACAAGGCATTAGTGTTCCAATTTTCCCATGTCTTCTCCAACATTTATCATTTTCCTGTATTGCTATGTTGGTGAATTTGATAGGTGTGATGTGTTATCTCAGAGCTGTTTTGATTTGTATTTCTATAATAAGTAGTGATTTAGAGCATTTTTCATGGGATTGTAGATAGCTATAATTTCTTCCTCTGAAAACTCCCCATTCATATCCTTTAACGTTTTTATTAAATTATTTATTTTTGGTTTTTAACATTTACTTCCATAAAATTTAAAAATTTTCTCTCCCTGTTCTTTCCTTTCTCCCCACTGTGGCTTGCAATATGATACAGGTTCTACACATACAGTCCCTGTAAAAAAACACTTTCACATTAGTCATGTTGCATAAAAGAATTATAAGTGGGCTGATAGGTGGTACAGTGAATAGAGCACTGACCCTGGAGTCAGGAGGACCTGAGTTCAAATCCAGCCTCAGACACTTAACACAAAACTATCCATGTGACTTTGGGCAAGTCACTTAATCCCAATTGCCCTAAAAAAAGAATTATAACTAATGACAAAAACCATGAGAAAGGAAAAAAAAAAGCAAAAAAGAAAATGGTCTGATTCTCTCTGCATTCAAGTTCCATAGTTCTTTCTGTGGATATGGCTGGCGTTTTCCATCATGTGTCTTTTGAGATCATTTCAGGTCCTTGTATTGCTGAGAAGGGCTAAATCGATCAAAATCTGTCCTCCCACACTATGGCTGTTACTGTGTAAAAGGTTCTCCTGATTCTGCTCCACTCACTTAACATCAGTTCATATAAGTCCTTCCAGGTTTCTCTGAAATCCACCTGTTCATCATTTCTTACAGCACCATGGTATTCCATTACATTCATATGCCACAACTTGTCTAGCCACTCCCCAATTGATGGGCATTCCCTCAACGTCTAGTTCTTGGCCACCACAAAAAGAGTTGCTAGAAATATTTTTTTACAGGTGGGTCCTTTTCCCATTTTTGTGATCTCTTTGGGATACAGACCTAGAAGTGGTATTGCTGGGTGTGACTTAATTCATTTAGCAGGTACTTAGTCCTTAGTAACTAAAGGCTAAGTATTTCTGTGAAAAGAGGCAGAGGGTGTGAAAGAAACAGAAGGTATGAACTCTGTCTCCTGTGTGAAAGAGACAAAAGTAGTGAACTCTGTTTCATGTTGCTGATGTGGCAGGAGGGGGTTGGCTGAGACAGGAGGCTAGTATGTGTATATAAGAAGAATTACAGAGACTGAGAATCAGAATCAGGAATGTTCCTCCTGGTGGCTTCTGGTGGAGGAAGAATCATGGAGACTGAAGCCTGGAGAGATGAGAGAGAGAGAGAGAGAGAGAGAGAGAGAGAGAGAGAGAGAGAGAGAGAGAGAGAGAGAGAGAGAGAGAGAGAGAGAGAGAGAGAGAGAAAGAGAGAGAGAGAAAGAGAGAGAGAGCGAGACAGAGAGAGACAGACAGAGAGAGACAGAGACAGAGAGAGATGGAGAGAGACAGAGAGAGACAGAGAGAGACAGAGAGAGAGACACAGACACAGAGAGACACACAGAGAGAGGCAGAGAGAGACAGAGAGAGACAGAGAAAGACAGAGACAGAGAAAGACAAAGACAGAAAGACAGAGACAAAGACAGAGAGACACACAGAGAGAGGCAGAGAGAGAGAGAGAAAGAGATTTTCTCCCAGTATCTGTAAGCTGAGAACTGAGTTGGAGTTTTCTTGAGAATAGAATCTGGTGAAGGCTGAAGTTGTTGGCACCTGGAAGGCCGAGATTTCTTCTGGGTCTTAGGTCCAGCCAAACTACTGGAGGACTGAAGAAGCAAGACTGAGATAAGCCTTTGTTTGTTTGTAGCTTGGTTGATCACAGAAGTTGTGAAGAGTTTGAAATGTGCTGGATCCTGTGAACTTCAGTGTGTACAACAACTTCCCAGAGGACTGGATGAGAACCTGGGAGTTGTCTGCCTCTGAATCCAGGTGACTGTATGGTGGATTCAGGTAGGAGCTGGGGCCATGGAAAGGAATCCAGAGAATCTGAGACACCACTCTGAGTCAAGATGAAGAAAAGGCCTCCCCTTGGATGCATGATGTAATTTAAGGGTACTATACCCTGAGGGGTGGAGAGTTTGTGTAATTTTCTAATGATTGCATTTAGTGGTTAATGATACTTAGTGATTTTGAATCTGGATAAGTGACTGACTAATTTGATCTATGATTGCCCCATGAGTGGAAGATTGGTTATTGTACTGTGAAATGACTTAATGCTTAAGTAAGGAGGGTTTCCCCCTTAGGGAAACCAGATGATTATTCTTTTGCTCTTTGTTCTAAATGCTGTGGCCACTGTAGTGAAAACTATGCAGCCATTCTTATGTTAAGCTGTTGTGAACACTATATTGTGACTTTCTGTGATAAGATGTAATGTTGTAGATATTATATTGTGATTTGTTGTGAATGTTTGCCTTTATTCGTAATGGAATAAACAGAGTATCCATTATACTGTGTAATCAGAACCTTAAAAGCTGTTCACAATAGCATTCTTTTGGGAAGCTGGTTGTGCATGGTGTTACACTGTGTCAAAGGGTATGCACATTTTTATAGCCCTTTGGGCATAGTTATAAATTGCTCTACAGAATGGTTGGATTAGTTCATCAAATGTATCCATTTTTGCTTTTTCTTTGTCTGAGATCAGGATTGCTACCCCTGCTTTTTGTTTTTTTACTTCAGCTGAAACACAACATATTCTATTCCAGCCTTTTACCTTTACTCTGTGTGTATCCCTGTTTCAAATGTGTTTCTTGTAAACAACATATTGTAGAATTGTGTTTTTTTTAATGCACTCTGCTATCTACTTCTGTTTTATGGGAGCGTTTATCTAATTTGAATTCACTTTTATGACTACTGTCTGTTCCTTTCTCTATTTTATCCCACACCATCACTCTGTTTGTGCTTTTCTTTCCCCCTTTTGCTTTTTCTCCTCACTAGACTTTTGCTTTTGACCCCCATCTCCCTCAGTCTTCCATCCCTTCTATCAGCCCTCTCCATATTCTTCCCTTTTCCCTTTACTGTTTCTTTCCTCCCTTCTAGGTCCCTCCCTTTTCTTTCCCTTTTCCCCTCCAACTTATTATATATCTGATTATGCTATTCCCTCTTTGAACCAAATCTGATGAGAGTAAAGTTCAAACAATCCATTTTCAATGTTTACTTAGATTTTTTTCATCACATTGAAGTCAACTTATATGCATGCCCTCTCTGTATACTCCTTTTAAATGTTGTAATGGAATTCTTAAGAGTCACAAGTGTCATCTTCCCTTGTAGGGATGTAAACAATTTACCCTTATTAATAACATGTTTTTTTTCTTTCCTGTTTATCTTTTTGTACCTCTCTTGAGTTTTGTATTTGAAGATCAAATTTTCTGCTGAGCTCTGGTCTTTTCATCAGGAAGCTTTGGAAATCTCCTATTTCATTCAATGTATATTTTCTCCCCTGGATGATTATGCTCAGTTTCACTGGGTAGTTGATCCTTGGTTGTAATCCAAGCTTATTTGCCATATGGAGTATTTTATTCCACACCCTCTGATCTTTTAATGTAAAAAGTGTAAGGTCCCACATAATCCTGACTGTGGTTCCATGATATTTAAATTGTTTCTTTCTGGCTGTTTGAACTATTTTCTTTTTGATGCGGTAATTTTGGAATTTGCTTGCAATATTCCTTGGCATTTTCAGTTTGGGATCTCTTTCAGGAGGTGATTGGTGGATTTCTTTGATGACTTTTTTACCCTCTTCTTCTTGGACATCAGGGCAATTTTCTTTGATGATCTCTTGAAGGATTTTGTCCAGACTCTTTTTTCCATTGTAGATTTCAAGTAGACAGATAATTTTAAAATTGTCTCTCCTGGATATATTTTCTAGGTCAGTTGCTTTACCAATGAGGTATTTTATGTTTTCTTTTATTTTTCATTCTTTTGTTTTTGTTTGACTGATTCTTGATATCTCATAGAGTCATTAGCTTTCACTTGCCCAATTCTAATTTTTAACAAATTTTTGTCTTCAATTAGATTTTGTACCTCCTTTTTCCATTTGGCCCATTTTACTTTTCAAGGAAACCTTCTCTTCAGTGAGTTTATGTGCCTCCTTTTCCATTTGACCAACTCTATTTTTTAAGGAGTTGTTTACCTCAGTGTACTTCTCCCCATTTGGCCAATTGTAATTGTAAAGGATTTGTTTTCTACAGTCAATTTTTCCTCTTCCTTTTCTAAGCTATTGACACTTTCTTGCATAACTCTAATTTATTTTCCCAATTTTCTTCTCTCTCTCTTATTTGACTTTTAAAATCCTTTTTGAGCTCTTCTAAGAAGTCTTTTTGGGCATGAGGCCAATTCATACTCCCCTTTGAGGTTTTTAGATGTGAGTATATTGACAATGTTGTCCAATTCTGAATTTGTGGTTTGATCTTTCAAATTACCATAATAAGAATCTATGATCATTGTCTCTTTCTGCTTTTTGATCATGGTGTTCACCTGTTTCCTGATTGTTAAAGTTGAGCTCTCCTGCCAGAGCACAGGGGACACTAATTCAGGATTCTTGATTCACCATTTATTCCTAGATATGTTGTTATATTGTAAAAAAATAATTAGATTTCCCCACTGGGAACCCACTCTCTCTTTATTAAATTCTTTGACCATGCCTCCCAAACTGCTTTGTGATTAAGGGAAAAAAGATGCATGTATCCTATACATTGAGAGGTAAGAGTAATAAAATCTTGGCAAAATCTGGATTGCCAAGTCTTAGGGAGGCCTCTTATGAGATCCTCTTTTATTCTCCTGCTGTGGCGAGAAAACCATTGTGTTTGAGGTTCTGGTGATGTTCCTAGTTGATTTTGCCAAGCTTATTGGCTCTCACTCTCAGACATTTCACTTTAGTCCTTAGATCTTCCCTATATGAGTTAAAACATGTCATATTAAAGGCCTATAGATTTATACATTATCTATCTGCCTCTTATGAAAATCTGCATAAAAATCTAAGCTGTTAGGAAAGACTGGAATGTTAACTCACCTTTTTATCAAAACAATTGCTAATACATAAATTACTACTTATTAAAAGATAGTTTTCAGCTATTTCCTTTAAATATAGCTTGAGTTACCACTATAGGGAAGACAGGTAGGGAACTGAACTTTAAAAGAGGAACTCTGTCTTAAACAAGTCATGATACTTACTATGTGTCAGGCACTGCTAAGCACTGTGGATAGAAAGAAAGGCAAAAACAGTCCCTGCTTTTAAAGACTTTAGTGTCTAATGGGGAAGTTAACATGTAAATAACTGTGTACAAACTATACACACACACACACACTTATACATACACACAAAACACACACACGTATATATACATACACATATACAACCTATATACATACACACACAGAGGATTAATTGAAGATAATGTCAGTGGGAAGGCACCATTAGCACTAAATTCCTTCTATATTTTCTAAAGGAAGAAATATGTCATGAATAATAATTTAGAATGACAACTAGATTTAACTACCCCTTATGATGATATTTCACCAAAATCTATAGTTAAAAAAACTACAACATGTATTGTTAATGATCTACTCTAAGGGCTCATATACGAGATGACAGAATACCTGCCAGCAAAGTGTTTACAGTCAGATATATGGCACTTCAACACATAATTTTGGAACAATAATAATAATAATAATAATAATAATAATAATACTATACATGTAATTGGAAGAGAGATGAGTAAGTCCATATGACAAAACTTCATAGTAACAAGAAGACTCATGGAGAAGTAATCTTCAATTTCTGACTTGCTTTGTTCCCTTTTCTCTTTGTTAGTTAAAATATTTCTCATGATTCCTTTAATTAGCTATCAGAACCAAAGCTCAAATGTATCTGTGCCCTCATTGATGACCTGGTGCACATTGGAAGGAAACAGTGAAGTATACACACTGAACATTGGATACCTAGCTCTTCCCAAATGATTTCCTTTTTTTAAGCATGGATTTCTTCAGTAACATCCCATGTGTTGGTCTTCATAATTCCTCACAGTGTGAGGCAGGCTGCTCACACCTACTATGTGCAATTCCATTGCCCTCAACTTCAATATAGAATGTAGTGTTTAAAGATTCAGATATCTAATACCATGTTAATATATATATATATATATAGACATATAAACATAGAATTATATATATGTGTGTATATATGTATATACATATATATACACATATATATAATTCTATGTTTTAGGGAGAAGTGTGGGTCATTAAACAAATTTTAGTTTCCTAAATTTTTTTTCTTTTTGCTTTTTTGGAGGGCAGTTGGGGTTAAGTGACTTGCCCAAGGTCACATGGCTAGTTTTTGTGTTAAGTGTCTGAGGCTGGATTTGAACTCAGGTCCTCCTGACTCCAGGGCCGGTGCTCTATTCACTGCACCACCTAGCCACCCCTCAGTTTCCTAAATTTACAACCTGATCTCATGTTTAATTTTAATAACTCAAAATAATTTTGCTATTATTAGAATACAAAGACCGAAATTATAGTCTTGTTTTCTTTGTTGGTGGCATGAGCATGGGGTAGGTGTGCCTAGCTGTGCTATCAGTCCCTGAAGTGAAGTTCTTGTTAAGGGAAATTCTTTTGTTCCCTCTTCTGTGGGATACAAAGACCATCAATTTTTGATTGATCAGTTAGGTTCCACAGGGATAGAGCTCTCGGTATGGAGTCAAGAAATCTCTTCTTTGTCAGCTAAAATCTGACCTCAGACACTTACTAGCTTTGTGACCTTGAGCTGGAGAAAGAAGTGGAAGACCACTCTAGTATCTTTGTCAAGAAAACCCCAAATAAAATCATGACAACTTGGACATGACTGGAGTGACTCAACAACAAATAACAACAAAATGTTATGCTTATTGCACACGATGAGATAACAATGTTTTTACATTAGACATGTCTTGGTGGGTTTGGTATCCCTCCTTTCAGCATAGTGAATACTGGATGCTAATTTCTGGCCTAGTAGGTAATGTTTCATACTTACTCAGCTCATGGCAAATATAAAATGTATTTTATGGCTTCTGATTCTCCAGATTTTGATGCCATACTTCAACTGCCTTCTTATCCTGCAACTACTCTAATACCTGGGACCTTCCCACTCTGGAACATTCCTCTGTGATTCCATCCTCTTTCATTTGTGAGTTCCTACCAGGGCCTCCATTTTGGGGAGGGTCCCAGGTCAGCCATCCTTTTTCCTTTCCCACCTCTGTTTCTGACTCTCTTGACTCTGACACCATGTTCCAACATAGGTTCAAGGTTGCATTTCAATAATTCTAAAAATATTCTTCTCAGTATATTATTATATGTATTAGAATTAAAACTTTCCTCAATGTAGACAAGACTTTCAAGCCCTCTGGGAGTAAAAGTTTCCCAATACTCTTTTTGGGAATGTTTAATAGTCTGATGTTGTTTCATTGTGGATTGGAATGATGCTTGAAGTCCCTGACTTTCCAGCTTCACACAAGCAGCTGACACATCTTATACAGTCATTGAAATGAAATCTTTAAATGCTATAAGTTTTGCTTGTTTCTTGAAATAAAATCCATTCTTAAAGATCACAAAATTTAAAACACTATGAAGGAGGGTGATGCATTGTGTGAAAGGCAGAAGGAAGATTAAGCACTCAACGGAGAGCTAAGAAAAGGTATGGAAACTAGATTAATCTGGTTTCATCAGTTAGTTTCCACAGGGATAGAGCTCTTGGTATGGAGTCAAGAAATCTCTTGATTTGATTGAGCTAGGTAGTGTCAGTAGAAGTATATATGCCTGTCAACTGCTGTCACAAAGTGAAATTATTTACAAGTTGTTGCTTTTCCCAAGTATTCCCAAATGTAGGTAAAGAAATTGTGAGATAGAGAAGTCATGGGCAGGAATTAGAGACTGTCTCCTAAATTGCCAGACCCTGGGCTTTTCTATTGGATTACCAAATATGCCTCTAGCAGGAAATAAAGCTGAAAATATGTTACTTGATGATGATAAGGATAGTTTTCTTCCTCCCTCCATATTATTGAGCTTGTGTCACTCATTGCATTCAAACAGTCAGCTTGGCCTTCCCCATGTTTCATGTCTCATTCCTTCATTGAAGTAGCATTTCCTAGAGGTCAAAATAGGTATAATTTCACTGGAAAAGTAAAATGAATAGTCTAGTTCAGGTAGACATAGCAACCAGTTAAATTATTTATTTTTCCTCCATATTTTAACTGGTTTTTTTAGGTCATAAAGACACAGCTTAAAATATTTTTCTACAGCGCATTTGCAGAATCTGTGTTTCCTTCCAGAGACTTTCCACTCCGTCTTTTCTTTTTCCCTGTCACAATATTTCATAGACTCTCTGCTCCATCATCCTAAAGATCAGCAATAATTCTGCCTTTGAGAGCTCCTTTCAGGTGTCAAGTTCTTTACCAATGCTCAGCACTTAGTTGATAGATGTGTTAGAGGAGGAAAGTCAAGCACATTTCTTGTTATTGAACCTTTGCCAGCTGGACTCATATGGATGGGTACCTGAACAGCTCATGGAATGAATGAATCTGCCTTGTGACTTACCATAGAGATAATTCCTTTGAGAGAGAGGCAAATTGTAAAGAATAATGGTCTGAGAGTGATAAGACCTTAGTCTTTTATCCTCATTTAACAATAACTTACTTAACTTTCCATTAAGTGTGAAACTTTGGGCAAATTACTTTATTATGTACAGAGAACTGTGCCAAATTCTTAGATATAATCTTTATCTGCTTACAGTCTATCGTGAGAGTAAACTATCAGCCCAAAAAATTGTAATATACATATTTTATGAAGGCCTTCAGTGGTGTGCTGGAGTCTGGCTTATGAGAGCCTATTGTCAAAACTTCAATGTGCAAATGCTACAAACATGGCTTGATAGATTGTTCTGTTGACTGTATAAACTTAAAAAAGTGATAGAGAAAATAATAATTTATATAAAACTTTGAAATGTGCCTTGTGTTTTTGGGGAGATGGTTGTTCAACATTTTTCAGCACACTCTACATGAATGAGTAAAATTCTAAGTACTATGTAATGTCTAAGAGGAAGAGTTGTTAGAAAAAAAGTAGAATATTATAGCTAGCTAGATGATAGATAAGTAGATATAACATTATGAACTGAATGCTGACAATACAAATACAAGCAAAAAGAAAGATGGTTACCCTCAAGGAACCCAATGGGAAAAGACAACATGTGATAAGGAGCTAAAAAGGGAATGTGAGAGGGAATAGGGAAGTTAGCTGTAGAGAGGTAGTTTGGGGTATTATGAACTTGTTCAGTTTTGAAGAGAGTAGGATGTCTGGCATGATTGCTTCTTCATGTGAAGGCTCATGGAGGAATTCACCAATGGGAGCAAGAGGCTATAGATAGAATTGGAAGCATTGTCCATGTGGGGAGAAGACTATAACAGTTAAGACAGAGAGATAGTCTGGGACATGATGGCCTCTTCTAGGTTTGAAGAGAGCTTCTAGGAGAAAGTAGATAATTTGTTTTGAGATTTAAAAATATGATAAAAATTGACAAGTGAAGCAGGGATAAAGGATGTTCTAGTAACATGATATGGTGTGGGTAAAGGAAGTTTAAGAATGAAGTATAATCTGGGGGCAAGGTTAGAACAGAATGTGATGGAGCATAGAGTATATTGAGGGAAATAATATGAGATAAGATTGGAAAGGTAGAGAGTAGTACCAGATTTCGGAGAGCCTCAAATGCCAAGCTAAGGAATTTGAACCTTACATAATAAGCATAAGATCACTGAAGACTTTTGAGTAGAGGAGTAAGTAACGCTCTTGACTAAGAAAGAAGAGTACACCTAATAAGGCCCAGCCAAAACATATTTGTCTGGAGTCTGCTGAACATAATCAAGAGAGTTTTAAACTGAAAAGGAAAGAGGCTGGAGAAACTGGCCACATGTACTTGCCAATTCTGACACCATAGACAGTAGCAAGTAAAGTATAAACAGAAAAGAAAAGAGAACTAGGAATTTGTGAGAGGCAACATCTAAAAATAAAGTTAGCAATAAAATGCAAGGGTTCAGAAATTTATGCACAAAGAATTGGTAAATAACAGAGAGAACTAGAGATGTAAAAATGTAAAGCAACACATTTGATTTTGGAAGAATGTACCTAGACATTCTATGGGTATATCAAAATCAGTGCCACAAATGGAATTCAGTATCTTCTATTGACCCACTTGCTCAAAATTGATCCTACTCTATATGTCTCTACTTCTAGAAAGGCAGTACATAATCAGTCACCCAAGTGCACCTTGGGTAACACTGGATTTGTCTTTATCTTTCACCATCTTTACCATTCAATATTCAAACAATTGCCAATGTTTTCTATTAGACATGCAAATCTCTTGCATTGGTTCCCTTCTCTCCATTCTCACAGCCACCAGCCTAGTTCAATCTCTCATCATTACTTAACTCAATTACTGTTATAGTCTTTCAATTAATCTCCTTGTTTCTACTCTTCCCCTCTAATCTATCCTGCAAAAATAACCTTTCTAAGATAGATTTACTTCACTGCTCAAAGATCTTAGTGGTTCCACTTGCTTCTAGGATAAAATACAAACATCCTATCCTGGGATTATAGCTCTTTAAAGTCTACTTTCAACTTGTCTTTCCGTCCTTATTTCACACTATTCCTTTTCATGAATATTCCAGTATTTTAATAATTCCAATATCCCCTTCTCCATATTAATGGGAGTGACCTGCAGTTACCTCAAACATATCCTTTGCTTTTATGCATTCGTAAAAGAAATCTCCTATGACAGAAATGTGTTCCCTCCCCACTTCTACCTCTTAAAATACTTGTCTTCCTTTAAAGCCCAACTGAGGTGTCACTTTTACTGATTCCCTCCTCTAATTTTGAGCGACTTTTTTCCTTCTCAATTTAGCTTTGAATATATTTATTTATATTTGAGTTGTATATCTCAGTGGAATGTAAGTTCCTAAAAGAAATGGGCCATTTTTGATATTTGTGTTCTTATTACACAAAGTACATGCTTAATAAATATTGATTGAATTTAATTAAATATCTTATCCCAAAGAATCAGAATAAATAAAGGGGACAGCAGAGTAGCATTATGTAGTAGGGAGACACATGCATGTGAGGAAATCCAGGAAGCTAATAAAGGAAACATGATGGAGAGTATTTGGGTGAAGATCAGAGAAAGGGGAAAACAAAAGTGCTAATAGAAATTGAGTATAATACATGACCGGTGGGAGGAGTTATAGGAGGAGCTCAGGGAGTAGATCACAAACCTGGCACAGAGACAAGATATTGTCATGAGGAGTGTCCACTATATGGACATCTGTGGGAGGGCTCACGCCACAAAATTAAGAAAGCAGCTGAGAAGTTCTAGACTTTGCATTGGTGAGCATTTCAACCTTTAAATGATGGAAAATATGACAGGGAAAAACTATTCTTTGTGACCAATAAAGAGGAAAGGTTTGCCCAAGTGTTAAAGGAGGCAAGTTTGGCTTGAATGACCATTTATTACAGTGTTCATAGAGAAATGATGAAAATCTGACAAAGCCCAATTCCCATGTTAGATTTTAGGAGAGAAGATTTCAAAACGTTCTGAAAAAAGGATAGAAAGGATATAATGACCTAATATCTTACGGGGAGAAGTTGGCCCAGTGGAGATGGGTAGAGTTCAAGAATAATAAATACTCTGAAGACACCAAGAAAAATAGTTCTGAAGAGGAAAAGAAGGTGTCTAAAGGAAACAATAATGTGACTGTCCAGGGAACTCACTGGCCAACTTATATTTTATAGGTTATAGATGATGGATCTAAAAACATGGCCTGGTCATTTAAAAGAAAATGGATCAGCACTGCTAAAGCTTACACTGACCTGAATGAGATGATAATTTCTAAGAAATTTTTAAAAATTTGATCTATTTTCTTCATTTATCTATCAACTCATTCATTCATCTGTATATCCATTTTTCTACTATTTATTTAGTCATACTGGGTACAAGAGGACCACTACTGGCCTAACATGAAATAATAATAAGAGATTAAGGTGAGAAGACTGAGATATTCAACTCTCATTTTCATTCTTTTTTATCTGCTGAACAGGATCTCAGTTCTGGGGAGGATAGAACCAAAATGACTAACAGGATGCTGAAAATAATAATGTCAGGAAATGATGAAAGCATACCTGGCTGCTATTACTGAATTCCAGACATCAAGTCTGGATGAACTGCATCCCAGGGTACTGGAAGAACTGGTAAATGTGATTGCTGAGTTGCAACCACTTGTCTTTGAAATATCTTGAAGAAGAAGAAAGATGTTGCAGGACTGGAGAAAGGAAAATGCTCTCCTAATAAAAAAAATAAGTATAGAAGATAAGAGTTTTCTAAGTAGGTCACTGACCTTGACTTTTTTCCTGGCAAAATTCTAGGAAAAGTCTTTGCTGGTTTAAAAGAATGGTTTGTGAGTACTTAAAAAGAGAAATAATAATCACTAAATCCACTGTAGTTTCTTCAAGAATAGGTTATGCCAGATTAATTTCCTTTCTTTCTTTTTTTCTTTTCCTTCCTTCCTTCCTTCCTTCCTTCCTTCCTTCCTTCCTTCCTTCCTTCCTTCCTTCCTTCCTTCTTTCCTTCCTTCCCTTCTCTCTCTCAACAGGTTAATAAGTCAATTCTTCAAGGGGGATTTTGTTTATTTTAGGGAATATATCACACTCAAATCAAAACAGATAGTGGAGTTAGGTAGATTTTGGCCTGATTGGATGAATGAACTTAAACACTGGTTATTAATGGGATTATGACAACTTGGAAGATGGTCCCTAGTAGAGATCTACAGGGACCTGTCCTTGTTCTTATGCCATTTAACACTTTAACAACAACAGAAAAACATGAAATCATATATATGGCAGTATGAAACTGAGGGAAGAAGCTAACTTGGAGTGATAGAATCCAAATCCAAAAAAGACCTAAAAAGGCTAAAACCATGATTACATTGAATATGAAATAAAGTATTTCATTGGTATTAGGAACTCTCAGGTGAGTAAGCTCCCTCTATCAATGCATGCCATCACTTTCTATGTAACTTCTAGTCTTAGAAAATTTCTTAGAATACCGAGAGGGTAAGTGACTTACATTATTATACAGTCAGTACATGTTAAAGACAGGACTTGAACACAGGTTTTCTTGGTGTTTATGTCAATTGCCTATCCACTACATTGTGATGTTTCTTTCAAGAGGATATTAAAGCAGCTAGGTAGCACAGTGGATAGAGCATTGACTCTGGAGTCAGGGGGACCTGAATTCAAATATGACCTCAGATACTTACTAGCTATGTGACCCTGGGCAAGTCACTTAACTCCAATTGCCTCAAAAAAGAATAAATTAGATAGAAATAAATATGGAGTTCTATACTTTGCTTAAAAAGGAAACTTTTAAAATACAAGACGTGGGAGGGTTGACTGGAAGAAGGGTTTTGTGAAAAAAGATCGGGGAGTTTTAGTGGACTATATGCTCAATTTATATAAAATAAAAAGAAAAACAGAAAATAAAAAGCTGACACAGAGTAAACATATCTTTTACTTAATTTATACTTGAAGTCAATGTGTCTTAGACCAACAGAGCACCTTAACATGCACACTTCTTTCCCTTGGTTTTATTGATCTGCAGGAACATCAGAAGATCAGGAGGAAAAGATAAAACCATAGCATCTTGTGGGTATATATTGTGATTTCAGTAAGGTTTCTAGATTATAATCTTTACTCTTTAATTCAAAAGATGAAAAAGAAAAGCAGCTTGAATTTTGCAAGCAAAAGACTGAGGAACTGTTTCTATAGTCTGGATTTTATTCACTTGTTAAGACTTTTGAAGCAGAGGAGTTAACTTTTCTTTCCTTTTGCAAAAACAAAAAAAATGCAATGATTCTGTATCAAGATTAAAGAGCATTTCCTTTTTTTGTTTCTTTCCCTCAAGTAAGCCTTTCTATAACCCACATGTGGATAAGAAGGAATTCTGGCAAAGATGATGATTTGAAAGGTTTCAGTCAAATCTAGATCCCCTGAGAAACACTTCAGTAAAGATAAAGAACATCAGATGTAACACATATTTAACAAAAATCAGTGAGCCCCTCTGTCTGGCTTAGAATTCCACCAGAAGACAACCTGAATCTGTGAAAATTCCATCTGGGTATATCCCAAGTGATGGGTCTTGAAGCCATCTATGGTCAGGCCTTCTTAATGATATATCAGGTGATGAAACCTCATGAGATGGGACCGAATAAAGAGACTGGGCAAGCCTAGGGCATTGGGTTCCACTAGCAGATGGCTAAGTGAGATGTCAGGTATTGCTCCAGGAGACAAATTCTAAAGTGAGGTACTGAAGAAATAAGCAATGCCAGATAGACAGCAATCTCCCAGCCCAGATCTGATTCCTAGTGCAACACCAGGACTATGAAAGAAGACAGGAATTAGTCCTAGTTTGACCATTTCTAGACAGGGTCTAAAGGAGGAGGCAGACCAGGACCTAGGTAAGGTGGCTTTAAATAAGAGGGTGAATCCAAGTGAACTCAGAACAATATTTTTAAATTTTGCGAGTGCTGAGAAAAGTGACAAAATTCTCATATCTCCAAATTGCTTTATTACTCGATAATAGAATATTTTTGGAAACTATCAGATTGTGGAGCTCCTAGAACATGTGATAGATCAGGTCCCTTCTCTTACTGCTGAGTTCTTCCTAAAACTTCTATTTTGAGGAAGGCCCCAGATCTGCCATGCTTCATTTTCTTGACTTTTTTTTTTTACCATACCCTTATTATGAATAACTGCCTTCTGTGTTTCCTTCCCTGCCCCCTCCACATTTCATCTCTCTTTTATGTCTTTAAAAAGGTCTGAGTTAGTTTTTGGTCATGTCTTTGATTCATTTAGTAACTTCTTTATCTCATGGAATCAGGAGAGAGAGAGAGAGTATATAATGAGACCCCTCTGAGACTATATGGCCTCTAAGAAATGGGCATCTGTCTGTATTCTTTTCATTTATTTTTTCCTATGCTAGTTTAAGAGCATAGAGTCTCTGACCTTGGGACTTTTAATTTTCTTTTTCTTTTTTTCCTTAATAGCATTTAATTTTTTTCTAGTTACACGTAAAGATAGTTTTCAACATTCATTTTTGTAAAATTTTAAGTTTCAAATTTTCCTTCCTCCCCCTTCCCCAAGACAGCAAGCAATCTGATATAGGTTTTACATGTACAATCATGTTAAACATATTTCCACATTAGTCATGCTATAAAGTAGAAGTAGAACCAATGGGAGGAACCACAAGAAATAAGAAACAAAAATAAAAACAAACTGAAAATAGTATGCTTTGATCTGCATTCAGACTCCAGAGTTTTTTTTTTCTCCTGGATGTGGTTAGCATTTTCCATTACAAGTCTTTTGGAATTATCTTGATCATTGGATTGCTGAGAAGAGCTAAGTCTATCATAGTCAATTATCATATAATGTTGTTTTTGCTGTGTACAGTATTCTCCTGGTTCTGCTCATTTCACTCAGCATCAATTCATATAAGTCTTCCCAGGTTTTTCTGAAGTCCATCTGCTCATCATTTCTTATGAAGCAATAATAGACCATTACATTGATATACCACAACTTCTTCAGTTATTCCCCAATTGAAGGGCATTCCCTCAATTTCCAAATCTTTGCCAGTGCAAAAAGAGACACTCTAAATACTTTTGTACATGTGGGTCTTTTCCCCTTTTTTATGCTCTCTTTGAGATATGGACCTAATAGTGGTATTTCTAGATCAAAGGGTATTCACAGCTTGATTGCCCTTTATGCATAGTTCCACATGGTTCTCCAGAATGGTTGGATCACTTCACAACTCCACCAACAATGCATTAGTGTTCCAATTTTCCCACATCTTCTCCAACATTTATCATTTTCCTTTTCTGTAATTTTAGCCAATCTGATAGGTGTGATATAGTATTTCAGAGTTGTTTTAATTTTCATTCCACTGATCAATAGTGATTTAGAGCATTTTTTTTTATAGATAGCTATAATTTCTTCCTCGGAAAATGGCCTGCTGATATCCTTTGATCATTTTTCAATTGGGGAATGACATATATTCTTATAAATTTGACTCAGTTCTCTACATATTTGAGAAAGGAGGCCTTTATCAGAAACACTATTTCCCAGCTTTCTGCTTTCTTATTTTGGTTGCATTGGTTTTGTTTGTGCAAAAACTTTTTGATATAATGTAATAAAACTATCCATTTTGAATTTTGTAATGTTTTCTATCTCTTGTTTGGTTATAAATTCTTTCCGTCTCTATTATTTTGACAGGTAAATGATTCTTTCCTCTCCTTATTTTCTTATGGTTTCATCCCTTATGTCTAAATGTCCCCAGTTACATCTTTTCTTGGTGTGAGATGTTGGTCTATGCCTAGTTTCTGCCATACTATTTTCTAGTTTTCCCAGCAGTTTTTGTCAAAGAGTGAGTTCTTATCATAGAACATAGGAGTCTTTTTGTGTAACAAACAGTAGATTACTGTAGTAATTTACTACTGTATCTCGTGTACCTAACTAATTCTACTGTTCTATTTCTTACCCAATACCAAACAGTTTTGAAGATTGCGGCTTTATAATATAATATTTGATCTGTTATGATTAGGCCACCTTCTTTTGCATTTTTCATTGAATTTCTTGATATTTTTGACCTTTTATCTGCCAGATGAATTTAATTATTTTTCTAGCTCTAAAAATAATTTTTAGGGTAGCTTGATTGTTATAAAACTGAATAAGTAAATTAATTTATGTAGAATTGTCATTTTTATTCGATTAGCTTGGCCTGCCCATGAGCCATTGGTATTTTTCCAGTTGTTTAAATCTGATTTTACTTTTATGAAAAGTATTTTGTAATTGGGTTCATGTAGTTCCTGGGTTTATCTTGACATGTAGACTCTCAATATTTTATATTGACTATAGTTGTTTTAAATGGAATTTCTTTTTTCTATCCTTGGCCGCTAGGCTTTGCTGGGAATATATAAAAATGCTGCTGAGTTATATGGGTTTATTTTAGATCCAGTAACTTTGCTAAAGTTGTTAATTGTTTCAAGTAGTTTTTTAGTTGATTCTCTAGTATTCTCTTAAATATACCATCATATCATCTGCAAAGATTAATAGTTTTGTTTCCTAATTACCTATTCTAATTCCTTCAACTTCCTTTTTTACCTCTTATTGATAAAACTATAATTTCTAGCAAAATATTGAGTAATAAAGATAATAATGGGCATCCTTGCTTTACTCTTCATCTTACTGAGAATTCTTCTAGCTTATTCCCATTGTGTATAATGCTCGCTGATGGTTTTGTCATTTTGAGGAAAACTCCATTTATGCTCTCTGGTGTTTTTAATAGAAATGAGTGTTGTATTTTGTCAATAGATTTTTCTGCATCTCTTGATATAATCATATGATTTCTGTTAGTTTTGTTACTGATATGGTCAATTATACTGACAGTTTTTTAAAAAAAATATTGAATCATCCTTGCATTACTGGCATAAATCCACCTGGTCATAGTGTGTTATCTTTGTGATAAATTGCTTTAATTGACCATGAGACTTTCAAAGGTCAGTAGAACAAGCAATATTAAAACTGCAAGTCAGATTCCAATCTGGGTCTCCTGGCTCTCATAACATTGATGTCTAAGAGAGTGAGGAGCAATCTATAGGAGCGATATTCTAACCCCAGCCCACTGGAAGTGCTCACCTGCTAGTATTCACCATATCTGGCCATAAACTTAGAGAGACCCAGAATATGTAGGAACTCAGGCAAGTTTTGAGTCTATTCACCCAGACTCTGAGGTTGTATAGGGAAGAACATGCCATAGAAGAGTTAGGGGGCGGGAGAATACTTGTATTTTTGGTTATGACATATTTTTAAAAAATTTAAATTTTATTTTTATTAAGTACCTGCCAATGAACATTTCCATATAAAGAATAGAAAAGGAGGACTGTGTATAGGTGAAGTATACATAAAGTTTAACATGGTTATACTATATTTTTGAACATTTGATTTTAAAACTTTAAATTCCAGATTCTTTCCCTTCCTCCCTCATCACCCACTGGGAAGACAAGCAATTCAATACAGGCCATATATGTGTAGTTATGCATATTGTGAAAGACTGACTTTATTTCCCTCCATCCTATGCTGTTCCCCACTTGTTCTATTATCTACTTTGTCCCTGTCCCTTTACAAAAGTGTGTGCTTCTAACTGCCTTCCCCACCAACCTGCCCTCCTCTCCATCATCCCTCATTTCATCCCCTTCCACACACTACTCTGCTGTAGGGCAAAATACCCAATTTAGAGTGTATGTCATTCCCTCCCTAAGACAAATTAAAAGAGAGTAAGGTTGACCCATTCCCTTTTGCCTTCCTGTTCTTCCCCTCCATTGTAGCAGTTATCCCTTGCCTCTTCTGTATGAGATAATTAACTCTGTTCTGTCTCTCCCAGTCTCCTCTCATTATATTCTTCTCTCAATTCTCAATTTCACCTTTTAAATATCATCTCTTCTAATTCAATTGATCCTGTGCCCTCTGTCTATGTATATCTGCGCACATATATACACATGCACACTCACATATGTATTCATATGCATATATACCTTCCTATATAGACATATATGTATGTGTATACACACATATACACATTTATATTCCCTTCAACTCTCCTCATACTGAGAAAAGTTTCATAAGTTAGAATTATCATTTTTCCATATAGTCATGTAAATAGTTCAACTTTGATAAGTTCCTTATGATTTCTTTTCCCTGTTTACTTTCTCATGCTTCTTGTATTTAAATGTCAGTTTTTCTATTCAGCTCTGGTTTTTTTCATCAAGAATGCTTGAAAGTCCTCCACCTCATTAAATGACCATATTTTTCCCTGAAACATACTCAGTTTTGCTGGGTAGGTGATTTTTGGCTTTAATCCTAGCTCCTTTGATCTCTAGAATATCATATTCCAGGCCCTTAGATCCCTTAATGTAGAAACTGCTAGATCCTGTGTTATCCTGATTGTGTTTACACAGTATTCAAATTGTTTCTTCTTGGCAGCTTGTAATATTTCCTCCTTGCTCTGGGAACTCCAGAACCTGGTTATAACATTCCTAGGAGTTTTTTTGGTATCTTTTTAAAGAGGTGATCAGTGACTTCTTTCAATTTCTATTTTGCCCTCTGGTTCTAAAATTTCAGGGCACTTTTCCTTGAGAATTTCTTGAAGGATGATTTCGAGGTTCTTTTTTTATCATGGCTTTCAGGTAGTCTAATAATTTTTAAATTGTCTCTCTTGGATCTATTTTCCAGGTCAGTGGTTTTTTCAAGGAGATATTTCACATTGCCTTGTAGTTTTTCATTTTTTTCCATCTGTTTAATGATATCTTGATTTCTCATAAAGTCATTAGCTTCTATTTTCTCCAATTTAATTCTGAAGCAATTATTCTCTTCAGTGAACTTTTGAAATTCTTTTTCCATCTGGCAAATTTGACTTTGTAAGGCATTCTTCTCCTCATTGGCTTTTTGTGTCTCTTTTGCCATTTGAATTAGCCTATTTTTTAAGGTGTTATTTTCTTCAGTCACTTTGTTGACTCTTTTATCATGATTTTCTTGCATCATTCTCATTTCTCTTCCCAGTTTTTCCTCCACTTCTCTTACTTGATTTTCAAAATCCTTCTTGAGCTCCTCTATGACCTGTAACCAGTTCATATGTTTCTTGGAAGCTTTTGGTGCAGGAGTTCTGACTGTGGTGTCTTCCTCCTGTTCCATGCTTTATCCTTTTCATCCCCCAAAAAGGAATTTAAAGGTAGATTGCTGTGCTTACTTTGTTTACTTTGCTTGTTCACATTGGCAGTCAATTACTTGACTTTTAAGCTCTTTGCCAGAGTAGAACTCTGCTTCCAGAGAGGAGAGATTTGTTCCAAATTGCTGATTTTTCTCAGCTGCTGAAGCTATTAGGAGGGCATTGTCTCTACAGCACCCACCAGCTTTGTCTCACTGGTCACACACCTTGGGACCACCACCCAAGACCAGGATCCTGATCCAGGCTGGTTAAGGCAAGAGTGCTTAGCCTCTGAATATTTGCTTGGCCCCCCTATGATCTGCAGGCCAGGAGCTCTGAAGCAGCCACATGGAGGCGGTTGCAGGGCTGCCACTTCTGACTCTGGAGTCAGAGGGCCAGACCTGCTACTCTGTCCTCCCCAAATCCAGCCAAGTTCCTCTGACCTTTTACTTTGTCTTTGGCATTTACGGGTTGATAATTCTGAAACTGCCGCAACTGCTGGTGATCCATTCTCCTGAATGCTTCAGGTATGGTTGGTCTGGGCTGACCTGGGGCTAAAACCTTGGGTTCACAGGGGACTCTGCTTGGCTCCCATCATGCTGTGATGAACCTTTCCTGCTGGCCTGCTGGTTTGCCTTCAGTGGGAGCTTTGTTTCTCTGTCACTTTGTGGGTTCTGGAGTCTAAAATTTGTTTAGAGTCATATTTTATAGGCATTTGAAGTGGTTATGGGAGGAGCCACAGAGTTTTTTTGCTTCTGTGCTACCATCTTGACTCTGCACCCTATGCTGTATTTTTGAAGTAAATATTTCTTTGTAAAAGCTAAGTGATTAGATGGAAGTAAGGAACTAGTCACAGGTCCCTAAGAAATACCCTTAAACCCTCAGGATGTCCTTGAACTCTGATGTGGAGATGTACCTAGCCTGATTCTCAGAAAGAGGGCCATAGTCTACTCATTACATACCTTTCTCTAACTTTTGAAGAATGAAATTATCATATATTCATCCAGGAACTGATTGACTAATCTTTTTAGCAGAAGAGAGTTACAACAGATGTCTGGCTAGTTGAAGCCCCTCATCATTAATGTTTCATTATTTGGTACATCATTTGTGATGAACTTAGGGAACTCATAATAAGTATTTTCTTCTTTTGGTCAAGAGGCCTTTAGTATGCTTCTACTCTTTATACCTAAATATTCTTTAGCAGGTTTTCATCCTTGTAATGGTAATGTAATTTGAATTAGAAGACCCCTTTGTACTGGCAAATAGGCAGGTACTTAGCACCTTGTTTCAAGTTAACACCTTGTTTAAACTATTTAATTACCACAGAAATAGTTAGCACCTTGGGAGAAAGTTGCTGATGTAACAGGAAGCAGTTGGCTGAAACAGGAAGTACTGATGCTGTGTGTATATAAGGAAAAGGCCCATAGAGGGACAGTGAGAATTTCTTGGTACCAGAATCTGGAGGAAGAGCAACTGCTGGAGAGAATTGAGAATTGAGAACTGAGACAGATCTTGGAGCAAACTCCATGGAGGCAGAAGAGGAGCTGAGGAGGCTCAAGAGGAACCGCCCCTCCCCCCAAACCCCCTACCACCCGGCTGAAGAGAAGGGAAAACCTGGATGGAGTGATTTTGATTTTGGGAGCCAACTGACACTTTTGGGTCTGAGGGCTGGAGATAGCTGGAGCTATCAAGGAACTGAGGAAGCATGACTGTGATGCTGAGACTTGCCCTGTTTATGGCTTTGTTGAACTTTGTCTTCCCGGGAACAGAGACTGTGAAGGATCTGAGATGGACTGGACACTGTGAGCTCCAATGTGAAGCAGAAACTGCTCAGATAAATGAACAAGGACCTGGGAGCTGTCTGCCTTTGAACCCAGGTGACAGTTTGGTGAATCTAGGTAGAATCTGGGACCACAGAAGGGGATCCATGGAATCTGAAGGACCACCCTGAGTCAAGCTGAAAGAAGGCTTTACTTGAATACTGTGTGCTGACTGAGAATTTGTAAACTTACTAGTGACCTAGGGGTGGAGGGTCTGTGTTGTTTCTAATGATTGAATAGTGAATAATGAAGGATGATTTATTGAATAAATGATTGTACTTAGTGATTAATGACTGAATAAGTAATTGATTTGTAACCTAGTATGCCCCATAAGTGGAAAACTTTGATTATTGTATTTTGTGATTAAATTAAAGATTTTGTGAATGCTTGAGTTACTAAATGATTGTTCTTTGTTCAAACTTTGTGACTGCTGCAGGGAAACTATGTGGCTATTTTCTGTGATAAGTTGTTGTAAATGCTGTATTTTGATTATCTGTGATAAGTTGTAGTATTGTGAATGCTATACTTTGATTTTCTGTGAATGTTTTGCTTAGATTTGTTATGGAATAGAGTGTTTACTATACTGTGTAACCAGAACCTTAAAAGCTGTTCACAGTAGCATTCTTCTGAAAAACTTCTAGGGCTTGGCTCTACAATCTTCCAGTTTGTGAATTTATTTCCATGAGTATAGTTTCTTGATTTATAATGCTATACTAATGTTTCTTTTATTTGTTTTTCCCTCTTAGATATGAAATATCCTTTCATTACTCTGTTCTAGCTACATTCAACCACATTGTAAACTACTTTAGGACAATATTTCACTCATTCCTCTATGTCCCACTCCTAGCAGAGTGTATTATATGAAGTCAGTGCTTGATAAATATTTGCTGACTAATTGGGTACTCCAATTTTACACTATCCATTATATTTTGGTATATGAGGTAACCAAATTATAGCATGTCATAGGCTATTTTATGAAATGCCCATGGTTCTGAACCTTCCTAATGCTGTGACCCTTTAATACAGTTCCTCATGTTGTGGTGACCCCCAACCATTAAATTATTTTTGTTGCTACTTCATAACTATAATTTTGTTACTGTTATGAATCATAATATAAATATCTGATATGCAGGATGTACTTAAATTGAACATAACCCACAGATTGAGAACCACTGATAAATGGCATTAAGACAAGTCATATTTTTAATGTCCTATTTTTAGCTCTAAATAATAACTTTCGTAAACTATGGGCTATAAGGCTTTGTCAGTGACACTGGAGACATTTTGCAGAGAGATGCTTATTGAGTTCATTACTTTGTATTGCCAGACCTAAGTTTTATAGTAACTACTAGGTGATAGTATTCGTTTTTTCTTTCCAGGCAGGAGACTTTTCATCCACATGCATTTGCGACTCCAGACAAACACTAGGCAACAGAAACCAAAGTCCGTAACTAATCAAGTGCAGCAAACCCCACTTTGGGTAGGATTCTGTAAAATGCTGATGGAGCAGGAAACTGCTATTAAAGTTCCCCTGAAATCCTCTAGAGATGTCCTGTAATATTTTCCATGGAAATGTTATAAAATATTCAGTGTAATTAGCTTCATTTAAAGGGACATTGTCAACTGCTTTTACCTTCCTTGAAGGTGGTACATTTTCAGACATAGTCCCTAGACACTGTCTTTATATGTAATTTAAAGGGTTTTGGTCTTTTTTTAACAAAGCACAGACCATTTAGAAAACATACATTGAGATGCTCATTGAAACATATCTGTGTTGGGGGTAATTGATTACAATGAAAAAGTTAACTGAGGTTAAATAGTTTTTTTTAAACATCTTGAGGGAAATTAATCAAAGTAGTCCCTATGAAACATCAGCATCCTGAGAAGCTTTATTATACTTTTCATGTGGTTTTTGAGAAACAGAAATAATCTGATAATGAACAGACTTAGTGTTCAAATCATATAGCCCAGGAGAGATCATATTATATAAAACTGACTCACTGCCTCCAGCTCTGATACAGACAAAATATGGTGTAAATCTGCTTGCTTTTTCCATAGCAATGGCAACATTGCCTAATGTTCACTGGTCATTTGGGCATGAAAAACAGGTGTGCAGGTGAGGCTCCCTGATTATGGCAAACCTCATTCTCAACTCCCAGGTGGCTTTTCTACATTCTCATTCAGACATAGCTCCTTAAGCCAATGTTCAAAGCTTTTCCACTTGACCCTTTGGGACTTTCTTGGAATTTTAAAAGCATAGGATTATTAACCAATCCCATTTCTCCCTAAGATCAGGACGAATTAACTAATTCATTTCATCCCTTGCAAAAACCTCTGAGGATCTATAAGACTTTGGTTAGTCCTGCCCAACCTCAGGGTAAAGTCTGACATCTTTCTCCTCCCTCTGGATTTTGTAACTTCGGAGTTACACTCTTCCACTTTTTTTTTCAGCTTGTGAAACTCTACAATGCCATTTTCTGGTCTCTGTGAGGGTGATAATATTCAAAAGATTTCTCAACAATTCAAATTTAAGGGGAGGACTAGTCTCAGCAAAGGGTCGGGGGAGTACAGAGTCAGAATGTTGCATGAATTCATAGAAGCAATTCCATTTGTCAGTTATTTTGTTTAACTGATTTTCTTTACTACAAGAGAAGGTTCAGTCCTTGTGGATGGATGAGGGGCAAGGTATATAAATGTGGCGTAAGTGAAAGGAATCAATATAATTTGTTTCTATAGAATTTTGAGCGAGGAGGAGTGAGGTGATACAAAAGCACCAAACAAGAGAAAGGGTACTAAAGGTGGATGGGAGCTGTTGGAGGCAGGATAGCTTAGAGCAGGAGTAGGAGGAAGTTGAAGTGAAAGAAGTGAGGGAAGATAGCAAAAGAAAACTTCATGAAGCTCAGAATAACAAGATTGCTTTAGTTGAGAGAGAATGTGTCAAGAGAAAGGTTGATGGAACAAATCACTGTAGGTTTTTTCCCATTTCATAAGATTTTGAAAAAAGTCAATTATACTTTCCTCATTTATATTCTCATATCAATAAAACCAAGTCAATTTAGCTTTCTGTCGGTATTGGACATGGAAAGTTTCTTTATCAATGTCATTAATGTCTTCACAGGAGCTGCAAGGAAGCTTTATCTGCATTACATTAAATATTTGCAGATGTGAAATTATGTGCTTCTCTTGGTCTAACAAATGATAACCAAAAGTATAAAGGAAATGAATGAGAAAAGAAGATAAGTTGTAAAAATCACATTAATACTTTAGAGAGGCAACAGAAGAATAAAGGAAGCTTAAAGGCAAACTCTGCAATGGAAAAATGTTTCCCAGTAGATTAGACAGCTGTCTGCTAAAAAGATAACTCTAAAGTTGATGAGAAAATGCATTACATGACATTTCCTTTTCTTTGAAGCTCTAGTTGATATTTTCCACTTTTACTGGAAAGAAATATGTTTCTAAGGTGTCACTCAACACTTAGAGAGAGGTCTTCCCTTTTCCAGATGCAAAAACATGGAGGAAGGACCTAAATGTTATTTTTGTGCCATGCAAGTTCCCAAACATTCAAGATCAGCTCACAGAATATGAAAAATCTGCTTTAGGTCTTTCATCATTTTGCTCTCCAAGGGAAACTTGTAAAGTACACTGTGATAAGGAATGAAGGGCAAGAAAGGGGAGGAGTGAGTTGGGTTAAGGAAAGGCCTTTTTTTCCATTCGTTTCAGAGAGGCCCCTTTGTTTTTGCATTTCTTACTTGTACTCAAATTTCAGCATGGCTTTCATCTACCACAGGATGACCTCTGATCTTGTCCTCTGTTCCCTGGGAAGGTTGCAGAATATTAACGCACAGACTTTAATCAGATTTCCAGAAAAGAGACTTAGTTCCCTACATGCATTGAGGGGGTTTTCACTGCCCCACAGCTCTCACATGTACTAAAATGTTTGAAAGTTACTTTTCCCCGTTTAGATCATCTCTCAAACAAAATGGGGGCATCCTTTCAACTCCTTCACATGGATCATGGTCATTAAACTACCAGTGAAACAGCCTTGTTATCAAACATAGCTCTTACCCCAAATCCCTTCTTTCTTTTGAGGGTAACTCCATATTCCAATCACCTAAGATTCACAACCATGGGGTCTTCTTTGGCTCCCCTTTCATTGACTTTAATACTCCACATCTACTCATTTGCTAAGTCTAGCTCTCCTTTGCTCAAATCATTGTTACCCAGGGCACAGAAACCCTAGTTACAATTATTATTATTATTTACCAACTCTGACAACCTACTATAAAAACTACCTTACGTTGTCCATAGTATTGACTCATATTATAATAAAAATAACATTTACCTATGGTTGTACTTTGACTACATCATAATTACACATCAAAGAGATTAGCTCTATTCAGACATGATTGAATTCAATTCTTTCCTTTAGCCAAGAAGAGCTAGCATAAAGTTCAAGACATACCTAATGGATTAAAATTAAATTCAATATAATAAGCACTTATTAAGCACCTGCTATTTGCAAAGCACCATGGTAGGTGCTGGGAATTCAAAGACAAAATAAGACAGTATCTACCCTTAAGTAACTTACATTTTACAAAAATCAAAGTGAATTAAAAAAATTAGTGCAAAAAAGCAAATCAGAAATTATATAGTAAAATAGAATCTCTGCACATTAAGTCAAATACTATAAACCAAGAGCATCAGTTGAGGAATTACCTTAAAAACTCTCATGAACCTGAGTCCACCAAATATGGACTATGTAGAATAAAGGATCATTTCTTTAAGCCTCACCAACAAGAAACTTATCACATAATGATATCTTCTGGCTATGAGTAAAAGTCATATATTTATTTCTGGCTAGAAAGGTTGTTTTTTTTAAAAGTTTTTTTTGGGGGGGAAGGAAATGAGAGTTACTTTTCTTTGTTTGTTTTGCTTCATTTGTCCTTTATCATGTTTTTAAAACTCAGGAACCTGACACATTAATTCGTTCTTCCAGACTCTTGTCATTTTGCTTACTCTTTGCACCTATTTGAAGTCAGTCCATCTGTATCCAAAGAGAACTTGACAGGTCAGAGAATTGCATTAAATCATACAAGGTGAAATTTATGAAGGACAAATGTAAAGTCATAGATTTTTGTTCAACATATCATATTCAGAAATTAAAAAAATTCGGGTAGCCATAGTTGGACTGAATGTCTGAAAACAATTTGGGGTTAATGAACTGCAATCTCAACATGAGTCAACAGTATGATGTGAGAAGCACCTCCCAGTCAGTTTTTAATGCCTTTCCTCAGTGATTATCTTCTCTCTCTCTCTCTCTCTCTCTCTCTCTCTCTCTCTCCCTCTCTCCCCCCCCTCTCTCTCTGTCTCTCTGTCTCTCTGTCTCTCTCTGTGTCTCTCTGTCTCTCTCTCTCTCTGTCCATCTATCCATCCATCTCTTTGTGTCTTTATCTACATCTGGTTTGTACATAGTTGCTTGAATGTTGTGCAATTATTAGACTCCTCCCCTCCCCATTAGACTTAAGAACAGGGATTTGTTTTCCTTTTTCTTTTTGCCTTTCTTTGTATCTGCAGTGTTTAGCAGACTGTCTGGCACATAAAAGACGCTTAATCAATGCTAGTTGACTGACTGAGAGCCAGGCACAATGTAACAAGATTCTTGGCTTCACTAAGAAAGGCATAGCATGCAGGACTGGGAAAGTCTGTCCTGCTTAGTATGTTCAGTTCTGAATGTCACATTCCAGGAAGGACATGACAACCTTTTAGGATGACCTGGAGAACACTAGAAGGGGCTCAGTCAAAATGGTGAAGAACCTCAAGATCACCCCATGTGAAAAAAGTCACTTGATGAAATTGATGGTGTTTAACCAAAAAACAGTATGTTTAATCAGGGCACGATAACCATCTTCATGTGTTTGAAGCAGTATGGGATGGGAATTAGTATTTTTTTCTGTTTGATCTCAGAGTTGACCTGGAAGCAATGTGTAGAAGTTGCAATGAGACTAGTTTGTGCATATTTTGTAAACATTATTGAGTAAATCAAGGTAAAGAAAATCTTCCTAGCAATTAGAGTTGTCCAAAAGTGAACTTGAATGTTTCTGGAAAGAATGGACTACCATTTATTGGAGTTCTTTAAGGAAAGGCTGGATGACCATTTGTTGGGCATGTTGCAAGAGTGTTTCTTATTCAGACATTAGTATATTAAGTGGTCTTTATAGTTCTTTTGAAGTCTGAAATTCTATTAGTCTCTGATTTTGACTGATTCATTGACTGCTCAATGAACAATCAAGTATAAGACCTCTCAATACAGTACCCAGAGAAACTGTACTCTTCTACTGGATTGGATTTAATTCAATTCAGTTAAATTCACTTCCATTCAATTGAATACAATTTAATAAGCATGATAAAAAGACGAAATTAAAATTGTTCCTGACCCTATAGTCTAGTGGATTGATCTGCATATTCATGGGTCATTAATAATAATAATAATAATAAATACACCTGAGGCACATGTCTTTTAAATATAGGTAGAGATTTTCAAATATTCTTCCACTAAGGTATTTCTTTTGTACATCCAAGGCATGGATTTTTTTTTTGTTTTTGTTTTATTTTTCAGAAGGGTCAGGGGAGAAGTAAAGGACATCTTGTTGAGTGAAGAGGCTGGTGTACTTCTTCTAGACACCATTGAAGTAATGTCCATTTCTCTCATTAACTCAAAACATTTAGATTAGGAGGTTTTTGATGGGTGAATTTTCAAGTAAAGCTGGCTTTTAGGTGTCTTGGGTCCTCCTTCCACACATGTATTTCAGATTGACACCTGTTCTTTAAATCTAACCATTTATCTTCCATCACTCTAGGTCTTCCACTGAATAGAATCTGCTAATGTTTGCGAACTGGATTCCTTTTCTTTGTCTGCATCAGACAGAATCTAAACTGAGATGGAGTCTAAACTGAGACAGAGTCTAAACTGCCTGCTTTGTGAAATCAGATAGGGTTTGAAGAATTCACATTACTTACACAGTAGAAATCTATGACCTTAATCTTCTATTGAATCTTATCTACCATCAACTCCTCCACCTACTCCCTCCTCAATAATGCCAACATACATTTTAATTTTCCATAAACAAGAGCAAGCAACAAGGAGGTTGCAGAAGTATGTTCAATTGATACAGATCCTGAAAACATATCCTTGAAAGACCTTGCTAAGAAAAATACAGTAGCAGCAGCACTTATGGTAATTGGTCTCAAGTTGTGTTTATCTGTCTACCTAACAACAAACAAATGCATGGGTTCAGGTGACATAGGTAGTATCCTGTCAATGCTGGCTTTCTGAAAAAAAAAGTTTACTTAATACTACTTTTTTTTAGCCTGAATTTGGTCATGAGTCATCCTAGCTGTTAACCATTTGTTCAACAACTGTCTAGAAAACTCATACTGTATTCAACCCAGATAGGTAGCATAGTACTGGACCTAAAATTAGAAAGATTTATATTCAAATCTTTCTCTGACAAATACTAGCTGTGTGATCAAGGGCAAGTCACTTTGCCTCTTTGGGACTCAGACAATTGTCTAAGGCTCTAAGTTAGAGATAGGTTGGAGAATGCATTAGAGATGGGTTGTAGTATGCATAGATGAAAGCCATGCCCACATTAGGTATTTCCATAGGAAAAGTTGCCAGGCCTAGCCAGTCAGACCTAGTGCAGATCAGGGATACTTTTTCTCTCCTCTGTCTGAAGCCACACAGATCCTATTTCCAATCTTCTTGTCAATCACCCTCCTGTCTAGATACAGATGCTGTCTCCCCAGTCCCAGTTCCATCTGCACCCTTACCCCAAAGAACCAAGAATACTGGCTCTACTCCAACATTTAACTCTGCCTCATACCCTTTCTCAGTGGTGGTGGCTAGTTTTCTCAAGGCTTCTCTCATTAAAGGACAGACATCCCAATTAGCTCTAGGGACTCTGGTACTTTGCAATTTGCCTTGTCACAGAAACCTTAGGTCCTCTAGGCCCTTTCCTTCTCTTTGCAGCTAAAATTTCCTATGTGTATTATTTCCTCCAACTAGAGTATGAAGTTCTTTAGAAGAGTAGAAGAGGGAGCTTCTTTTTCTCTTTGTAATACCATTATCTGACTCAGTGTAAGTGGCATATAGTAAGTGTTTAATAAATCCTTTTTCATTCATTCACTCAGTCATTCATTTATTCATATCAGCATATGAGAAACATAACCTATTAGATGTGAGGTGCAAAGATAATTAAGATCTGATCTCTGTACTATAATCTATAATAAAGGTTCTTAAATCTTGGGAATTCATGGATGGATTTTGGGGGATCTATGAACTTGGATGAGAAAAATTTTAATAACTATATTTCAATCAAATAGATTAGCGTTAAGATATTTTAAGATTTGCAAAGCACTTTATACATGTCACCCTATTTAATCCTCATAACAAACTTGTACATTAGGTGCTACTGTAATTCTCATTTTAGAGATGAGGAAACAGAGAGTGAGAAAGATCAAATGACTTGCCCGGGGCCACACAATTAGTACCTGATGCAAAATTTCAACACAATTCTACCTGCATGTAACTAATTTTTGCCATAATAAATATTTTATTTTATGCATTTTAAGAACATTATTCTTAGAAGAGTTCAGTCTTTAACAGACTGCCAAAGGGGTCCATAACACAACCCCAAAAGTAAAGAACCCCTGATATAGATAAGAGCTGTGTGATAACTGTAATGTGACAGACTGAGGAGTAAAAGTGAAGTGCAAAGTATGTAATGATGAAGGAAAGAGAACTCATGTCTGATGGTGGGTGGGTCTTGTGGAGGAGGTGATATTTCTGTTGAGTCTTAAAGTATTTCAAAAGGAGGAGACTGGAAGTAGAGGCCAGGGGCATCAAGAAATTTGTCACATTAAGGCAGCTTCTGTTGCAGTGAATAGAGCACTGACTCTGGAGTCAGGAGGACCTGAGTTCAAATGTGGCCTCAGATACTTGATACTTAACTAGTTGTATGACCTTGGGCAAGTTAACCTCAATTGCCCTGCCTTCCCCTCTCAAAAAAAATCCCAAAAAACAAAAAGCAAAAAACAAACCAAAGAAATTCGTTACATACAGTAATTGGTGAGCAGCCTAACTGAGCTGAAATATAGAGCATGTTAAAGAGCAATGGTGTGGGATAAGATTGAAAATGCAGAGAGGGGCTTAATTTTGGAGGGCCCTGAATACCTGTAAAAAGAGTTTGTATTTTGTTCAATCGGCTGTGTCATGTGACTGAAGGATTATCAGCAGAAAAATGTTCTGATTAAATCCATGAATTTTGTTGTTGTTTGTTGTTTTTCAGTTGTTTCTGATTCCTAGAGACTCCTTTTGGGGTTTTCTTGGCAAAGATACTGGAGTGTTTGCAATTTCCTTCTCTAGCTCATTTTACAGATGAGAAAACTGAGGCAGACAGGGTTAATGATTTGCTCAGGGTCACACAGTTGATGCCTGGGGCCAGATTTGAACTCAGGAGGATGAGTCTACCTAACTTCAGGCCTGGTGCTCCACCTAGCTGCCTTAAATCTGTGAGTAAGAAAGGTAAATCTGATAGCATTGTGAAAAACTGATTAGTAAAGAGACTGCAAGTATAGTGTGAAGAGGTTAAGTGGTATGCTCTAGGCCACACAGGTATTAGTGATCAGAACCAAGTTTAACTTGCCTTCTGGTTTCACATCCAGTGCTCCTTCTACCACATTATTTAAGCTCAATCCATCCTATATTAGGCAAATCCCACAATTAAGTGGAGAGGAAGTACTCAGGGAGAGAAGATGCTATTCTTTTCTGGGAATGTGAAAGCACTAGATGTGAGCCTTCACAATTAGAGAATGACATAGGCCAACACTGTCATTAACACAAGAGTTTTAAGAGGGTCATTCATAATTAATACTAGTAACAGATAAGACAAGGAAACCAGTCAGTCAGTCAACACTTATTAAGCATTTGTCAGGCACTGTGCTAAGTCCTGGGGATAAAAGCATGAGTGAAAAGAAGGACAGTTCTCAAAGAGCTTACATTCTAATGGTAGTAGATAACACATAAAAGGTCATTGGAGGGTGGGAGGAGCAAAGGTGAAAGGAAGTGAAGTGATTTGTATCCCATAGGAAGTATTTCCACACACAAACTATGTAGGAAGACAAAGTATTGATTGTAAGAATGAAGGTGTCCTTATGAAGAGCAGATATCTACTCCTGGTAAATAACTTCCGCTCCAAGCCTGCTTAATCACATCAAAGCCTAGCCTTGGGAGCCCTGGAGTAAGCTGGAAAGAGAAAAGGATAGAGAAGCAAAGGTAAGGCTGAAGGGTTATACTCTGAAAGTAAAGGTTTGTGGACATGTTGAAAGGATTAGAGGACGTGAGGATTTAGATCTAGAAGGCAGCTTTAAGAGTATCTAGTTCAGGGGTGGCTAGGTGGCGCAGTGAACAGGGCACCGACCCTGAAGTCAGAAGGATGTGAGGTCAAATCAGACCTCAGACACTTGACACAAAAACTAGCCGTGTGACTTTGGGCAAGTCACTTAACCCCAATTGCCCTCCAAAAAGCAAAAAAAAAAAAAAAGTATCTAGTTCAACTCCCTGGTTTTATAGAGAAGACATGATCACCTGGTGAGTAAGTAGCAGAACCAGGAGTCTGACCCTGACTTTTTGACTTAAAATTCTGTACTCTTCCCAGTATGACCTATGCCTCTAATCTAGGCAATATATACTTGTGTCTCTGTCTGTGTTGTGTGTGTGTGTATGTGTGTGTGTGTGTGTTGTGTGTAAATATTAGTGTGAATGTATGAATGGTAGATATATGTATCTCTGTGTGGTTATACATAAAAATTTTTGTGTGGATGAGGGAAGTGCATATGTATAAACATTAAAGGAGATATATAATAATAAAACACTTACATAGTGTTTTAAGACTTAAGATGGTGGATCTTTCTTCAAAAGAACCTTGTGAGCTATCAATTGACTGTATTATTCCCATCTATAGTTGTGGAAACTGAAGCTCAGAAAGGTTGTTGCCAAAGTTTAGAAAACAGGTTTCTTTGAGTATGTTTCAACCAATGTTTCTCTCATTTCCAAGTACAGCAGTTTTTTGATTATGCCATGAATGTCTCTATGTGTATGAATTGATAGAAATGGGACAGAGAGAGAGAGAGAGAGAGAGAGAGAGAGAGAGAGAGAGAGAGAAGACTCTTATCATAGGGAATAGTCAGGAAAAATACACAGAATTGGCAACTGGAGTCTCTTTTTTAAGGAACAGCAATGAGGCCTGTGTCACTGAATGAATGAATATATACGGGAAGGGAAAGGTGTAGAAAGACTGGAAGGGTAAGAAAAGACCAAGTTACGAAGAGCTTTAAAAGGCAAATGAAAGTTTTATATTTGTTCTTGGAGGTCATAGGGAGTTATTGAAGTTGATTGAATGGGAAGTGTGTGTGTGTGTGTGTGTGTATGTGTGTGCATGCGCGCACATGCATGAGGAAAAATAATTTCACAGCTGAGCGGAGAATGGACTTGAAGTAGGGAGAGTCTTGAGGCAGGCTATTATGATTGTACAGGTATGAAGTGGTGATAGATTAGATCAGGATGATGATGCTATTAGAAGAGAAAAGGGGGCACACACAGAAGATGTTATAAGGATAGAAATGAAAGGGGTATATATGTGTGTGTGTGTGTGTGCGTGTGTGTGTACACACATGTCTTAGGGCAGTTTTAAACTATTAAACTTCGAAAACTGAACTAATAATTTTGGGACATCATGTGTGCACATGCATTTGATTTGTGCATTACTTATTCACAATTACATAATCTTTCTAGACACATAAAGACCTATGATTTTGTAAAAAGAGTTAGTGATACATAAAACATAAAATTAAAGAAATCTGAGCTGGAAGGGATCTCAGCAAACACCTAGTTGAATCAAGATACAAAAAGAACTTTACAATATGCCTCACAAGTGATGATATAGCCTCTGTTTGAAGACTTCCACAAAATTAGACCTTATTACCTCTTCAGGCAGCCCATGCTACTTTTGGACAGCTCTAATTCTTAGGAAGATTTTTTTCCCACTGTCTAAATTGTATTCTTCAAAATTTCTAGCACTACTTCTTGCTCAGCCCTTTTGAGGTAGGCAAAATAAGTATAATTCCTAGACTACAAGGCGACTCTTCAAATAATTGAAGACAAACATCCTGCACCCTTTGACACTTCATTCTCCAGGTTAAATATACCCCTTCCTTCTATAGACCATCTTACAATATGAATTTAAGACCCAAGACTCTAGACTCACCATCCTGATAAACCTCCTCTGGACACTACACAGGTAATCATTGGCTTTCTTAATCCATGGTACCACAAACTGAACACAACACTCTAGATGAGGTCTGACATGGGCAGCATCAAATGGTAATATCATATTCATATTCCTGGAAACTCCACCTCTCTTTAAGCAGACCAAGATCTCACTAGTTTTTTTGGCTGTGAGCTACATATTACACTGCTGACACATATTGAGATTTCAGTTCACTGAAACTACCACATATTTTTTAGAGCAATTACCATGTTATCATAACTTCCCCATCTCATATTTGTGAAATGTGTAATATATACAAGTATGTAATTTACGAACACACCTATATATGTATATATTTATGTATACATGTATGAATGTATGTATGTATGTATCTGTCTGTCTATTTGTCTGTCTGTCTATCCCAAATCTGAGTTCATATTTATTGGTATTGAACTTCATCTTATTATATTTGATCCAGTGCTCTAGCTTATCAAAATCTTTTTGGATTCTGATTTTGCCATCTAATTGGTAAGCAAGCCTCCTATTTTTGGGTCATTTGCAAATCTGATGAGTATACATAGATGCCTTTATCCAAGTCATTGATAAAAATGATAAATAACAGAGGGCCACAAACCCACTAAAGACCCTTAAGCCATTAATAACTACTCTTGAATCCAGGAAGACAACCTGTTATGAATTAATTTAATCATCTAATCCACATCTCTCCATATTTTCCACAAGATAGATAGATTAGTGACTAAATCTAGGTAAACTGTATTTATGGCATTCCCTTTATTTGAAAATTATGCATTTCCAAAAAAAAAAAATGTCTAACCAGCAGAGGTCACTGTGGAGGTCAGAGTTTGACTGAAGAAGTTTGTCTTCTTCCTAACAGAAAAGAGGACCAGTCATCTCTTCCACCATTACTGTCTCTTATCCTTGGGCCAACCCAGGGCATTTGATCATTATCCTTCTGTTCAGGCCTTCCCCTTCTTGCCTTGGGGTAGATTTTACCTCAGGTCCACGTGGTTTTCCTCTATTTTTCTGCAAATTAAGAGAGTTTAAGATACGTATCCCAGCTTGTTACATTTCCAAATCAGACTTAATCTGATTACTAGGACAGAATTAGTCCCTGCCTGATTTAAATTCTGTGGATTCCAGCTAGACACTACTGTCTCCCTATTTGTCATCTTTGTATGCAATTACATGGCTCAAGGAAACCCAATTTAAGTTCTTATCTTTATCTAAAGAAGACAACTTTAAAGTGCTATTGAAAAATAGCTGCAAAATAGCTTGAGGGAATAATAGGAAGAATTACATAAAATGCCTGTTAGCACACATAGGTACCTGGAGAGAAATTTGAGAGGGATTTAAAAGCACCCTTTGCTTTTGCACAACTAAAGGACTTGCAAAATTTCTGCCTCCTAAATTCCATCCAAACTGGCAACTTGATAAGTTGCCCAGTTGATAATATGCAAGGTCTAGACTCAGGAAGACCTGAGTTCAGATTTGGCCCCAGACACTTACCTGCTGGGTGATCCTGGGCAAGTCACTTAACCATTGTTTACCTCAGTTTCTTCATATGTAAAATGGTATAATAGTACCTACTTCCCTGGGTTGGTGTGAGGCCCAAATGAGATGATTATGAAGTGCTTAGCGTTGTGCCTGGCTCATAGCAAGTGCCATATAATATTAGCTATGTTTGGGTTGAAAGATACCCATTATCCTTAATTTAATTAGAAAAGTAAACACAGAGATGCCTTAGGTAAGAAAAGGAGTTTATTCCCTTCCCCTGGGATAAAGTAGCTATCTGCCCCATGAGGGATCTCTTACCGATGTTGACCCATGAGGCAGACGGCTGAGAGAGAGAGAGAGAGAGAGAGAGAGAGAGAGAGAGAGAGAGAGAGAGAGGCGGGAAAACAGACAAAGGAAGGTAAAAGTGATTGACAGGAGTCAGGGGAGGGTACAACAGTCAGGAGAGGGATACATTCCAGACTGAGAAGTTTTCACTTATTCCACACAGCTATTATTATTTTCATATTCCATGTCCCACCTCTCCCACCTGTGCCATCACAGAGACGGTTTTTCACTTTGAGGCACAGCTCAAGTATTCCCTCCTACAAGAAGTTGTTCCTGATTCCCTTCTTCCAATATTACTTTGTGTGTTTTGTATTTACTTATCCGTGTAGACTTTGCTCCCCTGCAGTAGAACTGAAGTTCCTTCATGCTTAGGGATGATTGGGTTTTTTTTTCTTTAAATATCTAGCACAGAAACTAGCAAGTAGTAGTTCCTTAATAACTGTTTGGTTTGGTTGAATAAAAGTGTTACTCTTAATCGGATTCCTTTGGTGCTTTGGTGGGTGAATAAAACTTCAATATACTTTAAAATCAAAGCCCTTCAAATGCACCCACAAAAGTATTTTCTAGCCCCACAATCATCCTCAGTTTCCCTCTCTTTATGTGAACTATTTAGCAGTGACCAAAGGGAATACCTTTGGTATTCACCGATTCTGTGACATGCACAGTTTTATTTCTTGTTAAAATTCTTACTTCACCACAGAATAATTTATTTTATACAGAGTCTAATTCCTCCTAAGCCTTGGGTCTATAAACCTGTGTTAATTTTCATAGAGGCATTTACAAAAAATCCACCCAGAGTCAATAATCTCTTTCCCTGGCTTGGCATGCCTAATCTATCAACCCAGTCTTCTGATTGGCTTCATTGGGTAATAACTAAGCAGCTCCAGCTTTGTTCTACATGTCTTTGGTCTGTTTCTGGGCTTGTAATACAATCACACCTGGGGACCTTAGATAAAGAGGTCAAGTTCTCTTTTGTTTGTTAATTTTTCCACCTGGATTCCTCCAGGACAATCTCCAAAACAAAGCTTTGCTATGACTCAAATCTAAGGATTTCTCACAAATAAGAAACAGTATCCCCTCCCACAAAGGTATTCTTTGTTCAATATGGGTGTCAGACACAGGACTGATTTTTATTTCCTCTATCGTAGACAATACATGAGATTCAAAGGTTTCATAGGCATGCATGAACAGACACAGAAAGATAAAACACTGAAAAGTATACTCATTTTCTTCTTCCCGGAAGGTAAAGCCCTATTTTTGAGACTGCTGAATAGATAAATGTAGTTCATGTTAGACTTGCAGTATTTGAACAACTCATAAATATTATCATGGAAGGCTGGTAAGGTCTAGATCTCCTGTTCAGGCATGGTGTGGTTTTAGGTCTTTAGTGATAACATTCATCTGTTGGGTTCCCTTTTTACTGTGAGAAATTGTGGTTGAGGAAGTCTTTTCCCTCTGGGCAGTTGGAGTCTGATTCTGGAGTTCTGGAGCTCTCAAACTCAGGATTATTCATGAAATAACTAACAAGACTGGAAACAGAAAGGCAGATAAAAGAAGCCAGAAACAGAAAATTCAGATACTCCAGGCTCAGGTTTTCTTGGGCAAACATGGTGTGGAGTAAGGGAGGTGAAAGAATTTTATCTCCTCCTTTCACCTTGTTACATTCCTGTTTAGAAGTACAAGGAAAAGAAAGAAGAAAAATGTCCTAAGGAAGGGGATCCATTTCTAAAAGTCACACAGGGAAATTTCTTTTCTAAATCTGCACCTTTTGACTCTCAGTGGCCATTCATCTTTGAAATAGCCCATTCCCTGGAGACCAATGAGAGTGCACCCATATATGTCTTCTCAGTAAAGGGCTAAGTCATGTCTAGTGCCATTAAAAATTCTCCCTCCTAGTTTAGTTCCATTGCCTGTAATCTTATCAGATTTGGAAGGCTTATCATTTTGAGCCAGGATTCTCATCTGGTTGTACACCTATTTGTTATTCAATTTTATTCAAGCATTTGTTAAATTGTTGAAGTACCGTAGTAGGTACTATGGTAGGCACTCTTATAGCATAGGACTGAAGATGTCACCTCGTTACTTTATAATCTCCAATATTTTTACCAGGATCAAACATGAAGTCCTTGGTTTGACATATTAAGCTCTTCACATTTCCTCCCCTTCCTTTTTTTTTCTAGTTTTTCTACAATTCGTTATTCTTCACTATGATCCTGCCACATTAGCCTCCTGGCTCTTTCTCACACAGGCCACTCTCAGTCCTGACTGTGTGCATTTTTTAATTCTAGCCACCATACCACTGTTGGAATGTTTTGCCCCTTAGCCTCCACCTCTTAGCTTCCCAACTCAAAACACATCTTCTGCAGGAATTCTATTCCCTCTCCCACCATCCTCTTGCACCTTTTCTTTAACATTACCAATCATCTACCAGGCATATATCTTGCTTGTATAGAGAAATATATGTTGTTTCCTTTATTAGAGTGTGAGCTCCATGAGGCTGGAACAGCTCCCCTCCCCCCACTTTTATTCCCAAAGTTTAGCACAGTGCTTGGCACATAATAAGCATTTAACACAAGCTTGTTGACTGATTAAGTGGGGCTACAAAAAAAAAATGAAACTGTTTCTTTCTTCAAGGAGATTACTTCTTTTTATCCCAGCAAGCCACAGGCAATGTACGACTTTAGTCCTTCCTTGGTTAGTAGCATGGGCAGTTCTGGATGGACCTTTATCCTTTGCTGTTGATCAGTCTGATTCTTGAAATCAAGAGAATATGGGTTGCTTCATTTCCACTGTTTTGTGTTTGTTGGCTGGCAAAACAAAATCCATCTAAATGGAGAACTGGAGAATGCATGTACCACTCCTCAAATTAAGTGGCTTAGTTGCTTTCCTGGATACCAGATCCTAGATCAAAAACAAGCATTGGTTTTCCACATCATATTTTGTAGAAATCATCATATCCTTACCACAATCCACATCACTCGTATGGGCTTCATGGGAGTGGTTGAGTGAACCTTGCCTAAGAAACAACTTTTGAGACCTCTACCTCCCCCCCCCCCACCCCCCAGGTATTTATTCAGGGACATTTCTTCTATTTTCCCTTCTTGTTCTCCCAGGGAAAATAAGCCAGGTTGGTTTTTTTTAGTGTTTAACAACAGAACATTAAACAATGTTATGCACAATGATAAAAGAAAGTGTCATCCATTCATCAGTTATAATAGGCAAAACGTCTATTTCCTGTTCAAACAATACCATAAAGAATTTAAAAACATCTGCCAGGCCATTCTGGTTCTAACCTATTCAGGTCAGTGAATAAGCTGTTCATACTAGCAGGTGAACACTTCATATTACAGAATTGCATGAGCATTAACCTTCAAGGAAAAGTTATTTGACCATTTGGGGAGGTGGGGGTTTCGTGTGTGTGTGTGTGTGTGTGTGTGTGTGTGTGTGTGTGTGAGAGAGAGAGAGAGAGAGAGAGAGAGAGAGAGAGATATTTAATTTCCTTTTCTCTCAAAAGCTGGAAATGCAAAGGCCACCCAAAGGCCCAATCCCACTTGATCCACTTTAATAATTTTCAATCTGAATTGGTTTGCCCTTCCTTAGGCAGCTTGGTGTTCCATACTACCCAACCCCATCCCCAATTCTCAAGGGCTTCATCAAGTTGATAATTGATGTAGTATGGACACTCAAGAAGCTTCATCTGTCTGCAGGACATAATTCCCGAACTCAAGGGATCCACCAGCCTCAGCCTCTCTGGGAGAAGGGATTTCAGGTCATGTCAGCAGGAACTCTCTGGCCCTTTGTTCAGTATGTTGCAGAGGGGACACTTTTTCAGGTGGGAGTTGGCATAAGTGGTCTATGAGGTCCTTTTAAATTGATTATTGACCTACAGTCATTTGACATGCAATCACATATACTCGATCTGGTTAAGCACGTATTTATTGCTGGGATTTATCTAGTGTATTGTTAGTTTAGTAAAATTAAAAAGAAGGAAAGGAAAAAAGTTACCTTTTCTACTAGATGGAATGGGAAGCTAAAGTGTTTCTCTACTAAATATGTGTCATAATAGTATATAAATGAATGGATCATTGATGATAGTGAATAGAAGGAAACTGGGTAATAATGATGTGCTTACAAATACATAAACTTAAAAAATCTATTAAAAGGCAGTTATAATGTGAACTGATGTTTGTTCATAGTTTATGACACTTCTGACAAGACAATAGCTAGCTTTTAAATTCTGGGCCCCCATTTTGACTTATCTCCCAATTTCTTCATTGATTCACTGAATTTAGTGCAAACATTGGTAACCTAGAGTAGCATGCAAGATATTTTCCAGTGACACTCCAGGGTTCTCTGAAAAATTTCCTAAACAGGCAAAATTTGTCTTCGGTGCCCTCCCACCTTCCTCTCTGTTCTTCTCCCACCTAATTGTTCATCCTTTCTCTTAGAGCCTTCAACATGCCCTCTGTCTGAACAAAATCATCTCTGTGGCATGACATTTTGCTCTTTATCAAAAGTGCCCTGTGTTCCAAAATTATTCTTTTTTCCTCCTTCCCCTTCAAAACTCCCATTTCTTCCTCTTTTAGGACATTATTAAGTGTTTAGTTAATGCCTGATGATGGCACAAAAGCAGTATGATGAAAAGGAAGACGCTTTCATCTTTCTGTGTTCCAGAAACTAGTTGCATGACTTTGAGCAAGACATTTCTTTCTACACATCCTTTTCCATAGGAATGAGCTCTAAGCATAGCTTTTAGCTCCAACCATCTGAGTGAGTGAGATAATACCAGCTAGCATTAAAAGATGAACTAATTTGATAATCTAATTAATATAGCTCATAATAAGAAGTAGATTTCTACCACTATGTAGTGTTGAGGTATAAGTGCTGAATTTTTTTTTTTTGCCAACTTCCAGAATTAAGTTCATAGACCCTCTGTATTGATAATCATGGTTATCATCCTCTTCCTCTTACTGGGTTTCTTTCACTTGGGTCCCCTAAGGAAGAGGGCATGGTTTTCTAGTATATCATCTGCCCTATTATTTCTGAAAGAACCATGCAAACCTTCCCTAAGCTTTCTCCTAGTAACTATAAGGAATCATACTGAGATATGTAACAATAGGAGGAAAATATTGCAAAGTTGTAACCTCTGCTTGTGGTTAAAGGTAGAGGGAATAGGATCTTATTCTTCTTTCCTCCTCCCTCCCTCCCTCCTTTCTTTTTTTTTAAACATTTTTTTTTTGCTTTTTTTTTTTTGGAGGGCAATTGGGGCTAAGTGACTTGCCCAAGGTCACACGGCTAGTTTT
>CM053593.1:173479976-173501396 GCA_028646575.1 Pseudocheirus occidentalis | reverse complement strand
CTATGAAGATGTCCTGTATAATCACACATCCATAGTCTGTATTGAACTGAGTGTCCTTCTAGTAGGGGTGGGTGACAAGGGAGGAATAGACAGAATCTAGAATTTAAAGTTCTGCAATACCTGCAACTAGGAATTAAGATATACAGGGGCTGGGATAGGGAGACCCTCCCTGCCCTACCAGAAAAATAGGAGAGCAGAGCAGGGGAGGGGCTTTACAGTGGGATTGCTGTTATGGGGTTGGGGCAGGAGCAAGATGGGGATGTAATTCAAAAAATGTAATGAAAATGAATAATGTAAACAAGAAAACAAATAAAAACTAAATTTAAAAAAAAGAAAAGTTAGGTGAATGACAATTAGAGCTTTACTACTCATACAAATAATAATTAATATTTCTATATTACAAAATACACATGTTATCTCAGTTGAGATTCATAACTACACTATGAGTTACATATTATTGTCAACTCCGTTTAACAGATAGGGAAAATAAATACAGGAGAGGTTGAGCAACTTGCTTAAGGTCATACAACTTACAGATATCTGAAACAGGATTCAAATTCTCTTCTTTCTGATTTCAAATTCAGTGCTCTATCAAATATATAATTTTTTTTTGCTTTTTGGAGGGGCAATTGGGGTTAAGTGACTTGCCCAAGGTCACATGTAGTTTTTGTGTTTTAGTGTCTGAGGCCAGATTTGAACTCAGGTCCTCCTGACTCCAGGGCTGGTGCTCTATTCACTGTGCCATCTAATCCCCCCAAAACTTTTTTTTTTTGCTTTTTGCAAGGGTAGGTTTTTGCAGGGCAATTGGGGTTAAGTGACTTGCCCAAGGTCACACAACTAGTAAGTGTTAAGTGTCTAAGGCCAGATTTGAACTAAGGTTGTCCTGACTCAAGGGCCAGTGGAGTCTATTCACTGCACCACCTAGCCGCCCTTCTATCAAATATATAATATAACAATCTACTAGAGTGGTAGAAGAAGGAAGAGAGATCAAGGAATGAATATATGAGATTTTACATTGGTCGTTTAACAGAATTTGTTGACTTAGTATGTATGGTAAGGGACAGGGAAGAGTCTATGTATTTCTCAGTTTACAAGAGGCAGTGTGATACAATGGAAATAACCCTCAATTTGGAGTCAGGGAATCTGGGTTGGAAGCTTATCACTGTTACTTATGAACAGTGTGACCGTGGGCGAGTCATTTAACCTCTGAGATTTAGTTCCTCATCTGTAAAATAAGGCAATAGACTAGATAGATAGACTAGAGATACCCCTTTCAGATCTAAATCTAGGACCCAAAGCATATCAGACGAGGGTGGATTGTCATGGTACATCCGTGAAATCATTTTCTCCATGGTCACCCCTGTTCCTTCCCTCAACCTCACGTAACGCTTTGTTGTGCACTTGTCAGATATACTTATGTAATAAAGTTCATTATAGCTAGCCATGTTGGTATCTTATCTGCTCATTAAACCATGAACTCTGTGGGAAAGGATTGTGTCTTAACTAAGCTTTATAACAGTTCTGTGTGTACAGCAGACACTGAACAATTATTCCCTTGGTGAGAACAAACCAAATGGTTTAATTATCCCTTTCTGAAGATTACTCCCAAATCAATTTCTAATACTCTAATCTCTGCCCTGGATTCCAGTACTGAATCATCAACCTGGACAACTTATCTTATTGAACATGTCCACCTCGATGTTGTGCTTTTACCTCAAACTCAACATGTCCAAAGTGAACTCATCATCTTCCCATCTAAACTATGCTTCCTCTGACCTTCCCAGAAGGAACAATAATCTGCTTATTCAACCAGGTTTGAAACCCTGGAATCATCTTTGACCCTTCCTTTTTCACCTCACGTTGACCTTTTCCAGCCAGTTGTCAACTCCTATTGAATCTAACTGCACATCTCACATATACCCCTTCTTCTCTACTTATACAGTCGACTTTTCATCATTTTTGTGTCTAACCTATTGTAATAGTCTCTAAACAGGTTCCACAGCTACCTATTCTTTATGTCTTCTTTCCATACAACTACTAAAATGATCTCTTCAAGACACAAGTCCATGTCTTTATCCTGCTCAAAAATCTTTATTGGCTTTATATTGAGGATAAAATGCATACTCTTCAAGTTAATATTTAAGGCCCTTTAGAATCTGTCTGTAACCTAACTTTCCAGATTTATTATGCCCTTCTGTGCATCTACATTCCAATCAAATCAAACTGCTAATTATTTCTCCATTTGGACTATTCCTTGTTTCTCAAACTCAACACTAAATCTCCCTCCTCCATACATTTGAACAGGCTATCCTCCATGTTTAATATTCTCTCCCTCCACACCTCTGACTCATAGAGCCCTCCTCTTTCTTGACAATCTTGTTTAGTTATCATCTCTTCCACAAAGCCTTCCCCAATTCTGCCAGTGCTTGATGCTTTCTTTCCTTCCTATTCTTGCCTATTATCTCCCATTATTTATAAGCTCCTTAGGAGGTGTTTCTTTTCCGTCTTATTTTCCCCTTTGCCTAGCAAAGTATCTTACATACATTAGGAACTAAACAAACATTTGTTGAATTAAATTAGTTTCAACAAGATTCTAGTTCTTTTTTATTTTCCCCAATGGTGCTATTTTCCAAGTATTTTATTAAAGATCATAGGTTTGTGCTGAAAAGGACCAGAAAGATCATCTCATCTAGTCCATATCCTTCATTCTACCAATGTTTGAAGGCAAGGAGAAATAAGTGACTTGTCCATGGCCTATACAGGAAGCAAATAGCAGAACCATATTTTGAAACCACCAATACTTACATATTTTCCTCATCAATGTTCTAAGTCATCCATATTATGGACATCATTCCTCTTTTGCTTTCCTTAGCCTTAGATGTACCCATTCCAAAGAAACTTTAAAAGGTCTTAAAAATCCCAGGGATCAGGCTGGTGATCAAGCTCCCAGGCTCCATTTTCTTGCTTTTTAGCTTCATCTTCATGTTGCCCATGGCATCTTTACTTCCAATTTCTAAAATGCAGTTGACTTCTCTACATTTTCTCACATTATTTATTTCACTGCTTTTTTTGGTTCAGGAAGGGAGGAAGAAAAAAAAAAGGAGTGGTCCTACAAGATGCCAGATTCCGATGTTATTACTGACACATCTGTTTGCCTTACTTCCTGCCCAGGAAGTTGTTATAAGGATTACATTTTACTAAGTCCAAGGTCCTGGGTTCCCATATGGTCCAGTAACCTTCACTTCCAAGACTGTGGCCTTAGCCCCAGGCTCCTGAAAATATCCATTGGTCATGAGATATGACAAAATCATAGATTATAGAGTCAAAAAAGCCCATAGAGATTCTCTCATCCAAATCCCTCATTGTAGAGAAGAGGTAACTCAAACCTAGGGAAGAAAAGTGTTTTCCCAAGGTCAAACAGATATGATGTTGGAGAAGTGGGATCTAAATTCTGATTCTAGAGGCACCACTCTTGTCACTGTCCCAAATGTGATCATTAAATTAATGTACAATTCTATCCACTACTGGACAAAACAAGTCGAAGCTTATATCCTATTAATTGTGTGTCAGAAGCAGTATCCTGATGTACTAAGAATAGTATTATAATTTCTTTCTAACCAGTCATCAAGTATCTAGTCTCTTTAAACCATTCTTTTTGCATTATTGTAAAAATAAATTTTTCTAATATGTATATCTGCATATTTACTTCTCTGCTTGAAATATTTTAGTGGCTCCCTGATTAAGTCCAAACTCCTTAATCTAACATTCAAGGTCCTTCAAAGTCATAATCATGTCATTAGATTCCAAAGTGATGTCTCATTGATCATAGAATTTTACTGAGTGCTAGAATGACTTCTTAAGATTATTTCTTCATGGGTTTCTAGGTGGTGCAGTAAATAGAACACTGGCCCTGGAGTCAGGAGGACCTGAGTTCAAATATGATCTCAGACACTTGATATGCACACGCACAAAAAAAACTAGCAATGAGACCGTGGGCAAGTCACTTAACCCCAATTGCCCTACCTTCCCCCCTCCAAAAAAGAAAAAAAACAAAAAAAGATTATTTTTCCAGATCTTTCACATTATATATGTATATATATATATACATATATATATATATTATCTTTCACACCTCACCTCCAAAAGTGAAGTAGCTTGTCCAAGGTCACACAGCTATCTAATAGCAGACCTGGAACCAGAACAAATGTCTCTTGACTCCCAGTCCAGGCCATTTTTCACCACACCATCTTGTTCTCCAAAGACATAAGTGTTTTGAAGGGGTGAAGACATCATGGTACCTGTGTTTATGTAAAAGGAGCTAAGTCAGTATGAATTAATTTATCTCACTAACATTTCATTATTTTGAAGAAAACAGGAAAAGAAGGATTAATAAATGAACAAATATTTATTAATCACCTACTGCACAAGGGATTGTTCTAGGCATTGTGAGAGGTACAAAGATGAAGGAAACAGGGTCCCTGCCTTCAAGGAATATCTAAATAAATAAAGCATATATAACGGGAGTTTATAATGTAAGAATCAAATGGCAATTCAGAATGAAATGCTTGATTCATTGATTCAATGAATGTTAAACAGTAATCAATAAATGTTATGAATTTAGAAGAAAGAAAATTGATTATGGATTGTAGTGGTTAGTAAAGTCTGAATGCAGGAAATAACACTTATATGGGGCCTTAAATAATAGACTATCAGAGAAAAAGATGGGAAAGCAACTTCAACAAGAGTCCAGGAAATATTTGGAAGATTGTGAATAATGCCATGTGAGAATCGGGGACTTCTTATAAAGAAAGAGTGGTTCATATGACTGAAGAGATAAAAGCTATTGGTACTCATATAACACCGTACACACACACACACACACACACACACACACACACTTCATTTGAACATTGAAGCAATCTAGTGAATTAGATACTGCATGTAATATAATTCCCAGTTTACAGATGGATAAAGCATAGTTCATAAGGGTGAAGGGACTTGCACATGACCACAGAAATTTTAAGTATTGGAGGTAAGATGTAAACCTAGGTCTTGGACTCCACATTCATGACTTTTTCATCTACACTCGGGGCCAACCTGGAAAATATTGAATTCTTTGCTGAATTTATATAATTGTAATCCACTGGCAGATTTATCAATAATGGAAAAGAATTATATGATAAGATAATGTTTTAGGATAAACTGTGGAGACTGGATTGGAAGAGAGAGATTGAAGACAGCAGAAATTAATTCAATAGAGAGAAGTTTATATTAAGGTGATGGAATTAGAAACAGAAAGAAAAGGTAATATAAATAAACATTAACAAAACTATAGTGAAAGATTAGGGAGGAAAGTAGACAGAAAGATATCAAAGATAAATCTGAGCCTTTGAACATAGCAGAGGTAGTTGAATAATCAAAAATAGGATAATCAAGATAAAAAGCAGATCTGCATAAAGTAGATGATGAATTTGAGTTTTTTCATGTTGAATTTTAAGGGACAGAGAAGTATCCAAGTTGAAATGTCAATGAGAAAGGAAGGAAACAAGCCTTTATTAAGCATAAGTGCCAAACACTATGTTAAGTGTTTTATAAATATTTCATTTGATCCTTATAATAACCCTAGGAGGTGGTTACTATTACTATCCCCATTTTACAGCTGAGAAAACTTGGACAAATAGAGGCTAAGTGACTTATCAAGGGTCACTATGTCTGAGTTTCTGAGATCAAATTTGAGCTAACGTCTTTCTGACTCTAGCCCCAACACTCTCCACTGTTCCAACTAGCTGCAAACCGAAAGGTGGTTGGAAACATATTTTGAAACTTGAGCAGAGACTGAGGACTGAAATGGAATCATTGGCACAGATCTACAGAGAGGCAATAATTGAAGCAGTGAAGCAGATTAGATCTCTAGAAGAAACAGCTAAGAATAAAGCTAAAGATTAATGCATTTTGATGGGAGAAAAGGAAAATGATTATAAAACATGAATTATTGCCTAGTGATCAGAGACTACATGAGAATAAAGGGTCCCTGTCAATGATATGCCCAAAGAAAGGATAGAGATGTTAAATACAGGGCCTGCCTGGGAGACAATTCTTCATTTAATAAGTGCTAATCAGAAATAGATGACTTCCAATAATCCTAAACTATGAAGAGTCTACCTTGTAAATAATCTATATAAGGATAAGCAAGAGTTCAGAGTTCTTATGATCTAACAGAAAGAGAATAGGACCTAGAATCAGAAGGACTCCCTTCTAGTCTGCTGCTAATTAGCTATGAGACTTGAGGCAAATCATTTTTACTCCTTATACTTAAAGTTTTTGATCTATAAAATGAGGAAGTTGTTCTAAATGACTCTGGAGGTCCCTTTCACCTTCCATAAAAGTATAAAGGGATACCAAGGAGGGTGAGGTCAACAAATATTCATTGAGTACCTATTCTGTTCATGGTACCATGCTTGAATCTGGACTCTGATACTGTCTCATATGACCTTGGACAAGTTACCTAACTTCTGGAAGGTTCACTTTTCTCCCCTGTAAAATATGTATCACCTATTATATAAAAAGTTTTCTGAAAGTCAGAAAGCACACAATTAATGTGAAGTATTATTATAATACATGACCCTAGCCTTTAAGTCAGCTCAGTCTAATGGAAACAAAGTCTAGAAAATATTTTGTCTTATCAAAAGTATGAAATTATGTGAAATCTGAAGGTCCCATTTGCAGTTCTTCAGCCTTTATCTCAGCTGAGAAGCTCAATTCTCCCCTAAGACCTCTTCTTGTTTTCAGGCTTCCTCAGGCCCAAATAGAAAAGGTCCTGCGCTCATGTCCTAAGATGGCTTTGCTTGTCACCAGAGAGTTTCTAAGTTTGATCCATTTTCATTTTTCAGCTTATCAAAAGATAGGCTTTCACCACAAGACATTCAAATGATCAGAACACAAGGGGGCCAGTTCAGCTATCTGACAGTATCATGACAACTTCATATGTCTGAAGGCCACATACATTCACACACAAACACATAGAGAAACGATGGTTCAACACTGAACAATTTATATAGCCCATGGGTAGACATGTCAAGACTTACAGGTCTGGAAAGGAAATGAATAAACCAGCATTTCCAAGGTGTAGAGGGGGATCTGTGCGAGACAGGTTAACCCTGTAAATAGTTGGGTTTTGTGTTTGGGGTTTTTTTTAAGTCTCAAAAACTTGACTTCAATTAGGACATTTGAAACCCTTGGAGCACTCATTTGAGCTTTCCTTTGTCAGATTTATGCAGTCCCTTTTTTAAAGTGTATATTGCTGAAAGATTGTAAAATTTAATAGCAAACAGATTACGTACTTAGCAATAGACTAAGCACAATTAGGCCTCACATTCCTCCCACTTCTATAAATAACTGAGTTTCCTTTCCATGTCTGCAAATTTCATTAGGATGGTGGAAAAAGGGGGGAGGGGGGAGGAGTAGAAAAGAAGAAAAAAAAACAGCCTAAATCCCTTTCATTGCAATCCATAGTTCCAATCACTCAATCAAGAGCATTGTGCAGCCTGGGGGAGTGGGGGGTTGGGAAGAAAGGAATTAAAAGGACTCCCCCTCACACACACACACTTTGGATCATATCCTAGTCTGTGGAGAGAAATTGTACTACAAGATGGCTTAGTAATTCACCTGCTTAGGGAAAATAGCAAACAGCTATTCTGATATGCAACCTGCTCCACAGCTTTGGAGCAAATTGTTTAGTCTCGCTGTCCCTCAGTTTCCCCATCTACAAAATTAATTAGTTGAATTGAATGATCTATAAATTATCTTCCAGCTATAAAATACTATTGTTTTATAAGTCACTGATATTTTTGATGATTTAATACAGTGCAACGCAGGACAAATCACTAAAGTCTCAGTTACCAAAAGTATCAAAGGAGTGTCATAATATATACTCTCTATCTCATAGGATTTGTGTAGCAATGAGCGTTGTAAATTTTAAACTGGCAGATAAATGTGAACTAAACAATATCTTTTTCTTCCTCCCCTCCTCCTTATCGTCTGTGTTTTAGCCAAAATGGACTAAGTAGCTACCTTCCAAACTCAATATCATCTCCTACTTGAATGCATTAGCGTTAGTCCCTCTTTGTCCCTGAAATACCTATTCTCATCCTTGTCTCTCAAAACTCTTCCTTAAATATTGAACTTTTTCCACCTCTCTGAAGCCTTTCCTGATTCCCCCCTCTTCTCTTTTCCTTATACTATACTTTATGGTGTATATGTTGTGTTTCCTTCCCCCTTTCCCTCATTAAAATGAAAGTTCCTTGAGGATAAGGACTAATTTTTATATATCTACAAGCACAATGCCTTGCAGTAGTATTTGTTGTTGTTCATCAATTGTTTGTAAAAAGTATTTAATGGTTTGTTGAACTGAAATTAATTAAAAACAAATTTCCTTAGGTTCCTAGGTATACACATCATATAGACATTATCTACATTACTGGGAAACTTAAACAGTGCCTATGATATTAATGATGAGAGAATATATTATTTAATATATAATCCATTATATATAATAATATATAATCTGTTTATAGATTAATGGAATCAATTAATTAATAGAATAATAATATAATCTATTATAATTAATAAAAATTAATGATTAATGATGATTCTAACTCAATTTTATTGACTGGGAGCCAAACAAAAGCTCTCTTAGGCAGAGGATAGCACTTTGAAAGGACAGAAAAATGGAATTTTTGGTGTAGAAAGGAGTTTCTTGTAATGTTGTAGATTCTAACCCCTGTGTCTGAACTTTAATTCAACCCAACTGACAAAATACTTGTTAAGCCTTCAATGAAGGCAGACAAGAAGCATGGCAATGTACTGGCTAGAATCATAATAACCTCCCAAGTCATACACTAGTTTCATAAGCATGGGCAAATCATATAACCACTCAGAATGCCTAGACAATTCTCTAAGATACCAAGTTGCTGATTTGCATCAATAAAGTGTTTTTGCATCTGGAGTTCCCCACCCCAATAAAATCAAAGATAAAGACCAAAAAATGGACACTGAACTCAATGGTAGAGATTCAAAAATGGAAAAAAGAGTTTCTGCCTTCAAGAAGCTTAAGTCAACTAGACAATTTCTCCTTTACCAACTATTGTAGACCTATAGAGTTGTGTATTACTTAAAGACTACAAAAGTAGAAAATTAAGACCTTTTTGGATATAAAGGTGGGGCAGGGGATACTTACGTGTAGGGGGAAAAAGACATTTTCCGTGATTGTGAATCTTGGGCATAGGTGTTTTTAGAAAGAAGTTTCCTGAATTGCTAACTAAGTTTCAGGTGTCTTGACAAAGTCTTAATTTTAAAGACATTTTATAACTAGTAATAGTGTGACTTTCATTTTTTTTAAAGAATAATTATCCAAGCCCTTATATGATTTTTTTGGTGTTTTGATCCTTAGCAGAAAAAAATAGTTTTTTATATATATATATCCCCCCCCTCTCTCTCTCTCTCTCTCTCTCTCTCTCTCTCTCCCCCTATCTCCAGCGCTATCTCTTTCTCTATGTCTTTACCTCTGTCTCTCTCTCTCTTTTTTCTCTTTCTCTGTATCTCTTTGTTTCTAGACTAATATTAGTAAAGTTTTCAGAATAAAGCTCTTGTGATCTTGAATATCTTATCCTTGTGTATAGAATCTGTACATTATTTTAGCACTAAGTCTAGCAACTGAATCTCAAAATCTGGCATCTGTATATTTTTAAAAGTTTCTAACACATCCCTCCAAATTAATTCCACCAGAAGGTACATTTCTCCATCAGAAGCTCATCAAATATGGTGACAGTTTTTCTAGTATGACCAATTGAAATTAGAAGAGAATGACTTTGAAAATCAGCTTCACAATCCTTTAAATACCACCCAAGAAGTTCTCATATTGCAGGACCAGGGACAGAAAAAGGAAAGGTATATTCTACCAGGAACCAGAAAACTTCCAAAAGTTTCCAATTGCAAAAGTATTAGAGGTGAAGCATTTCTCAGTGTATGTAGTTTATGCTAGGATCCATTCATACCAAGGCAGAGACTTTTAAAGTATGAACTACTCAAAGAGATGTTAGCTTTGACTAGAATCAAGAAATCAAGAACAACACCTTACCACACTCAAGGAAACCAATAACTTGAAGGTTTCAACTACACATTAACAAACATGTTAAAGACATTGGAGCCAAAGCCAGCACATGATTTTCCTGGCACATGTATACAACTCCACCAGAAATGATGCCACTGACTTTATACCTTATCTGTGCATGTTTGGACTTGAGCTCTAATTGACTTGTGTTTTGGAGTCTCTGCAAAATGAGAGTGCAGTTACTCACACACAGTAAGTACATATGTTAGCTGAGAAAAATGCTTAAAGAAGCTTACCACTTAGCTACAACTTCATCCAAGAATGCTAAAAGAAATAAATGGCAGTATAATGCTTTAATTTATTGTCCAAGATCTTCAACAATGCCACTAAGTACTACTGAGAATCTTGATGTTCATGGAATTAATTAAAAGCATTTATTAACATTATACTTTGTACAAAAGTACTATACTAAGTGTTGATATAAATAGAAAAACAAGATGGCCCTTTCTTTCAAGGAGCTCACATACTAATAGAGGAAGCATAGGTTTTGGATACAAGTTAGATTTTTAAAAAGCCTTAGAGTGCAGCAATATAAATATTCATGAGTTTTCTTTAATGTAATTTCTTTTAATAAAAACATTGGTTTCCGATATTGAAGAAATTGACAAATTAGACATAGATCTGGGAGTATGGTGAGTACTGCCCTTGTCTGTTCTCTTGTATTTAATTGTCCATCAATAAGGATTGCTAGTTGACTTCTCTAATGGCCATATGCAAAAGGTCTGCTTTTCTTAACAATGGCTACAAGCATTGAGATGGAATATGGTATAGGGTCACACTGCTATTCCAGGAGTTCTTGGACTTGGGGTCCTATACTGCCTCTATAAGGCAGAGGTGGCAGTTGAGGTAATTTGAAACATGCCATGGCATTTGATACATGGCACATGCCACCCCCATCCCTGCCTCAAGGTGTCTGGCACAACCAATGTGTCAGAAAAATATAAAGAAACCCCTAGAGTTTGGAGTAGAAAACTAAGTGAGAAAGATCAGTTAACTATTTCTGGATTCATGTCATTTATGGATACTTTGAAGCAAATGCCAAACCTCATCTTCCTTGAGTCCCAGAGAGGGCAACTTCCTCCCAGTAACCCAGAGGGAAGGTACAGACACAGCAAGCAGCAGAATGAAGAAAGCCATTCTTGGTTTGTAAGGGCAGTATAGAAGAGACATTCCTTAGGCTATGAACTTTAAGATTCACCCCAACAATCTGGTCACCATCTCATCAGAACCAAGGCTGAGTGAAAATGTTAGGGGGCTCCAGACTGCTGTGAGAACCAAGAGATCCTTACCAGTATCCCCAGGGGAGTACCAGGGTCCATTGATAATGCCATCTGGGCCAACAGAGCCCTCAAATGGTACCAGGCCTCCAGCAGCCCAGGCCCTCTGCAACAAGTTAGTATCTGAGAATTTGTCTAAAAACAAGTACTTAAACATTAAGATCCAGACATTCCTCCAACAGGAGCTGGTATGTATTGCTATTAGCCATATCTCTTCCATTTAATGTTCACTTAGTACCTGCTTCCCACTTGACTCTTCCTCTCTGGGCAAAGATAGGTCTTGCTATTATAGCCCTACCTTAGTGACTCAGTACCCAGCTGGATGTTATTACTTTTGAGAATTGTGCCTGAATGAGAAAATATCTTCTCTCCATTGCCCAGCTACATGCCCTCACCTACAGGAAGTTCACCAAAATGAGGGCTTGCCTTCTCTTCAGTTCCCAGGTAGATACCATCTTTTCCAGGAAAACAACCTAGATAAGAGCCCACCTCCTCTTTAGAACCCAGCTAGAACCCACCATATCCAGGAAGGCCACCCAGGGAGAGATGAATTAGGAAGTATTTTCTGGAAAACTAGGATGAGGAAGACTGGGCAGAAGGGACCAACCCAAGGAGCAATAGTATCAATTATCAATAAAATCAATTTTTTAAAGCTACTCCTACCTCTGATCTTATTCTTTGAGCTAAGAGGTAAACTTAAGTCTCACAGAGAAGTTTTGTAAGAGGGCTTTTAGGGGAAGACAGAGAAGGCGGATCTGGGACTATATAAGGTAAGTAGAAGTATAGCCATAATGGAAGGAAGTGCCTTCCTCAGTTCCTTAACTGCATCCTAATAAACTGAGCTGGAGAGAAGCAGTAGCTAAAGAGGCAATGAGCAACAACATTAAAAGCTGAACTGAAACAGAAAGGGGGAAAGTTGGGTTGGACTATTGTGTCCCTGCAGGCATATGGGAAAAAATCTTACATGAAAATTCCCAACCATAATCACGTCTTTAAAGGTTGAGGTAATTCTGAAAGGTCTACTCTTTTTCTACCTTCTCTTCCCAATGATTGTGCAATAATACACCCTTTTCTTGTTTTATTTTATCTAAGTGATTTTCTTCATCCATATGTTACTTTATATATGTGTGTTTGTGTGTGTGTGTGTGTGTAACACCATGCACCAACAGATTCCCAAAAGAATGCTGCTGTGAACAGCTTTTAAGGTTCAGATTACACAGTATAGTGAACACTCTGTTTATTCCATTACAAATCAAGGCAAACATTCACAATATATCACAATATAATATTCACAACAAATCAAGGTTCAGTACAATATCCACAACATTACATCTTATCACAGAAAATCACAATATCTTGTTCATAACAGGTTAACATTAGAATGGCCACACAGTTTTCACTACAGCGGCCACAATATTTAGAACAAAGTATTCAATCAATTCACAATACAGTAATCAATACTCAATCATTCAATCAATTCACAATACAAAAATCAATCTTCCACTCATGGGGCAAATCATTAACTTAATTGGTCACTAAACTAGATTCACAATTACCAACTATCATTAATCACTAGTACAGTCATTAGAAAACCACACACACACACACACACACACACACACACACACACACCCTCTACCCCTTGGTGTCCAGCAAACCTCAATTTCATCCAAAGGGAGGCCTTTTCTTCATCTTAACTGTGGGTGGTCTCTCTGGTTCCCTGGATCCTTATCCGTGGTCCCACTCCTGAATCCACCAGAGTCACCTGGATTCAGAAGCAGACAGGTCCCAGGTCCTTGCCCAATCCTCAGAGGTAGACATCTCCCAGGTCCTTTTCCAGTCCTCAGGGCAGGCCCTGGCACATACTGAAGTTCATTGGTCCAGCCTATCTCAAACCCTTCACCACTTCTCTTGCCTGGAACTCAAGGATCAGCCAGGCCACAAATAAACAAAGTCTTATCCTGATCATGCTTCCTCAGTCCTCCAGCAATTCAGCTGGCCCTAGGACCCAGAAGGAATATGGACCTTCCTGGCAAGCCCTCTCAGCCTTCCAGGTGACCTTCACCAGATTCTGGTCTCTGGAAACTCCATCTCAGTTCTCAGTCAGCTTCCAGATGCTGGGAGGGAATCTCTCTCTCTCTCTCTCTCTCTCTCTCTCTCTCTCTCTCTCTCTCTCTCTCTCTCTGTCTCTCTCTCTCTGTCTCTCTCTCTATCTATTTCTCTCTCTCTCTCTCTCTCTCTCTCTCTCTCTCTCTCTCTCTCTCTCTCTCTCTCTCTCTCTCTCTCTCAGCTGGCTTCAGTCTCCATGATTCTTCCTTCACCAGGAGCAACATTCCAATTCTGTCTCTCTGTCTCTCTGCCTCTGAAATTCTTGCTTATGTATACACACTGGCCTCCTGTCTCAGCCAGTCCCCTTCTTCCACATCAACAGGGGAGTTCACACTCTCTCAACAGTGGGACAAGTTCACACCTTCAATATTTAGCCCCAAGTTACTAAGTGCTAGATATCTGCTAAACTGATTGCTCTTACAGTGTGTGTATGTGTCAAAAAAAGCAAAAATAATAATAAATAAATAAAATAAAAAAACAAAATCTTAATAGCTAACATCTAAAATTTTTACTGAATGTCTATACTCAGTCTATGCTGAGAAAAAGGGGACGGAGGAAACCAAAGGTGTACTGGAAACATGCAAATTTTAAATTAAGGCAGAGAGCTAAGCCTCTGCTGAAATGCTAGTAATTTTCTCAACTAAAGACCCTAGTTGTCAAAATGTTATTAATAACTTTTCATTGATATAAACTTTATAAAAATAGCAAAGAAAGGGAACACATGGACCTGAAGATCATTATATCACCCCTAGTTTAAAGGTAGTCTCTGTGTTATAACAGAGTATTTACATCTGATTACATCTCTGGATTCTAAAGTGAGAGAGGAGGTGATAAGCAGGAATTAAATTATCCCCAGTACCATCCTGCTGACTTTGTGCTCCAAAATGAGATTATATATAGCTTGTGTCACCTCCATTAAAAGTTCAATTTTCCCCCTATGGGACTGGGTAGGTTTTGAAGGATAATTACTCTTGCTTGTAAATATTTTTCTTTAATTTTTGGTATGCCATACTATGAACTTTTCTTTCCTTTATCACCATTGCTGCATAATCTTATATAACCCTTTCTATGGTTCCTTGGCCCTTGCACTCTTTCTTCCTGGCTACTTGAAATAAATTTTATTTGATCGGGATAATGATAGATACTAAATCCATGATTTCATTGGCATAGGGAACTCCCAGGTAAGGAATTTCCTCTACCAGTATAGGTCAGCACTTTCTCTGCAACTTGAAGTCTTAAAGAACTGCCTGTATTACATAAACATTGTTATTTGTCCAGGGTCACATAGTATATGACAGAGGTGGGACTTTGTGCTAGAGCCAGTCTCTGGTCCCTGTCAAATTCTTGAATAAGGTCACTAGGACCAGGTGCTGTTTATCACTGACGTATTGGCTACTACTGTATTGGAGATATATTATGTCCACCCAATAGTCAGTATTCCATCTCTTGCTGTTATTCTGAGTACAGTAGTTAGATTCAGGTCCCATCTCCCCTATCATAATCCTTGTCTCCTAAAGTCTTGACTGCTGATCAGGAGATGGATATGGATCTATGACTAAGCCTGGAGCCCTCTGCCGTACTTCCTGGCTTTAGTCTTTATTTCCTGGAATCCAGGAATGGGGATGAAGCAACTTTATAATGACTTCAGGCTTTATCTACCTTTCTCTACATCCTTGCATAGTCACCTAGAGGTACATGCACATCTTTAGACTCTGAAGAGAGAAAAATGAGGCATTTAGAGAAGTGGTGGTCCAGCATAAAGTCAGGAAGAATAGAAGAACTAGAAAGATTAGGTTTAGAAGGAATGGAAAAGAGGAAATAGAAGAATGTTATCAGAAAGTGAGAATTAGAGGAGTTCAGATCATGGAGGTATATAGCACAGTTATATGTAAGGTGAAATGTAAGATATGACCATCTCTGTGGGTGCCAAATGTAGTGAGAAGAGAAAAATATTGGATTCCAGGAACTTAATGAACTGGGAAGCTAGTGTGAAGAGGCATTGATTTGTACAAGGAAGTAGGTTATAATCTGGACTGGGTGATATAATTTTTATATGAAAAAAGTCTGCTAACTGATGGTAGCAGAGATGCAACCATGAGGATAGTAAGGTAGAAGAATACCTATTTCTCCTCCTTTTCCACTGAGTGTGTATATCTTAGGTTTGGGGGAGGTTAGAGAGTATTAAAGAAAGAATGTCCAAGACTCGATAGTAATTTAGCTAGGCATTTCTTTAAATTGTATTATAAATATTTAAAGCATATGATAATATTTATATTACATGGAAGGATTGCTCTAATGGCATAGTTCTTCAAAATAAATATTATGCTACTGATAAAGAAAATAATTTAGGAAAAATACAAATGAATTCTAGGACATCATATAAATCTGAGCAAAAATTCCAAATAACATCATAAGCGAAATTTTACATCACCCACAACTTTGATATTTAGAGATCACAGTGTTCCATAGCTTACAGATGTATAATATCGTAGAGAATTTTGATGTTTAAGTGGACTTTTTTGGCACAGGAAACCATTAGGGATATGTGAACGCATTATAAAGATTCCCAAACATATCCCAGCTTGTTATTTTCCTCTTAATGCAATTCTTCACTTGATTCATTTTCTTATTTGCTATAGTTATCGTAAATATGTATATATATGTGTGTGTGTGTGTTTGATTTTATACATATATGCATGCGTGTTGATGGACTACAAACTAAATTATCTGTGTACTCATCAGCATGACATAGTACAGATGGTAGGAGAGATATAGCGGATATCAGTAAGCTACATAATGTTAGCAACAACAACATATGACCAAAATGTGGTAAAAAAAAATATATATATATACATGTATATGTACATATACATATACACATATATATGGATGTGTGTGTGTGTTTGTGTATATTTAATCCAAGACATGTGATTGAAAAAGGAGGTAGACGGGCTGTTGCCTTTGCAGATAGGTAGCACAATAAATAAATAGAGAACAATACATAAAGTTAGAAAACCTGAGTTCAAATCTTGCCCCAGACACTTAACAAAAGTGTGACCTTGGGCAAGTCACCTAGCTTCTATATACCTCAGTTTCCTCATTTGTAGAATGAGAATAATAGCATCTAGTTCCTAAGGATGTTGTAAAGGTCTGGAAATTCCTGCTATTTCTATTTAAGAACATATGACAAAAAATTTGAGATTAATTGTGAAAATAAAATATTCCTACTGATATAATAGTTGTTGGGGACAAATAGAGCACTAGTGATGCCAGTAATACTACCCTATAGTAGGAATAATTATTTAAATGGGAAACTACTCAATTCTCCATATAACAAAATCTAGGGAATTTATGACAACTTTATAATGAAATTTTATTTTATCTCTACTTATATGGATAATTGAGCAGGAGACAAATGATCCACTCAAGAATGCAACTGAAACTTTAATTTAAGGGATATATTAATTTTATATTATCAGTAGGAATGGTGAGGCAGTTTGTAAAGAAGAAAAATAACTGGATTTGCAAAGAATCTGGGTTGAATACTTGTTGATATTTACTTTGCTTGTTACTATGAAGAAGCCACTTATCTTTTCTAAAGCTCAGTTTCTTCATCTGTTAAACAAAAGGTTTAAACTAGATGATTCTAAAGCCCATGACCTACTGTAACAGAGAGTATAAATGGTGAGTGCTAGGAGCACATGGTGTCAATATAACATCCTCCCTCACCTGCTCCTTCCCCTAGTTTGTTTTTTCTTTTTATACTGAGTAGCTAGCAAGTTCATAATTAACTAATTAGTCTCCTGGATATTATTATAAAATTTGGCCACCCAATATTGCACCAACTATATATGAATAACTTAGTTCTACCTTCTACAGGCCCTCTCCCTTTCCCTTCTAGCTCCCTTCCCTCTTCTTCTCCATATCTTAAGCCTAAAAGATGCCACAACTTGACTCCAGGTTCTATATAAATCTAGGGGTGTGATCTTGAGCATTTCCAGACCAAGAAATACTTTTCATCTGATCTCTGAGCATCCATTCCCATGCTTGGTAGCTTACCTTCTCATTCACGCCACTTCATTGCTCATATTTGACATTTTTCCCTTAAGAACCATGTGATTCTTGAAATATAATATGATAACTTAAAAAACAGGAATATAACAAAACAAAAACTTTTTTAAAAGCTTCCCACTGGTAAACTTCAAGGTTTATTATAATTCAAATCAGCTTTTTTTCTTTGCCCTACACCACCTCCCAACCAGTAGAGGGGGAAAAAGAATAAAGAAAGTATTTGGGGATATTTAGAACCCCCAAGTATTATTTGGCAACTGTGCTAAGGAACTAGGGATGAGAGTGGGATGGAATGCCATATTTGGATCCCCTTGATCTTGCCATGACTATGCATCATTGCACACTTGTCTGACACCCCATCGTCCCAAATCTGATTTGTTATGCTCTACTTTCATGCCACTTCTTCCCATCTGCTTTAGGACTGTAGCTCTCCAAGTCTTAGTGCAAGAGTCCTAGTTTTCCAGGATCAATTTCAGTTCTCACTTCACCATGCCCAGTTTAATGGCAGAGCCATTGCTGTGGGGAGCCCTCACTGCTCCCTGTGCTCAAAAGGAAAAAAACCTCAGCTGGAATACAAACAGATATTTCTTTTCTGCCTCAAGCTCACAAAATTGAGACAAAAGTTGATTAAATTATTTTCCCAAGGTTACATAGGGAATGTCAACACAATTTAATTCAGTATGCACTTATTAAGCCCTGTTAGATGCCAGGCCCTAGGCAAAGTGCTAGACAGAGAAACACAAAAATAGAGTCATCCCTGTTATCAAGGGGCTTATATTCCATTCCGAATTGGTAATATGTACAAAGAAATATGTCCATAAACAATTAAAATATAAGATATATGCCAAGTAATCACCATATGGGAAAGCACTAGCAACCAAACAAAATCAGTATTCACTTCTTGTAGGTATAAAGCATTGGCTACCTACATACACAAGGGATGTTTAAATGTGAACGATGGGCAGCTTGAGGGAAGACACTGATAGAAATCTCTGAAATCTTGTCCATGCCTCCTCTCCAAGAGAATGGAAATTTATGCTTTAAGAAAAGCAGGAGAAAGACTAGTCATCTCTTCTCCTCTGAAAGAGGAGAAATAAACTAGAATTGTCTATGTCCACTCCCACAAACATTTCAGAGTTAGTAGCATTATTGGTTCAAAGAAAAAGGTAAATAAAAAATGCTTTCCTGGATTCTGTCTCTTAAAGGGAACAGATAGCCCTGAGTTTACAATTACTTGTTTAGTCCCTTCCCAGCAAATATAAATTAGACACACAAGCATACACACTTACACACATGGTATACACACACACATCAAACATCATAAATAGTGGATGTGGTAAGTTCATTCATCAAAGCAGATATCAAACAGAAATCTGAGAAATTTTATAAATTAGAAGATACCAAAAATATACAGAATGATTGTTCTCTCCCTCCTGGAGTGTAATGGCAAGCAAAGAAGTATTTAGCACCATGTTTCATCTACTTTATTACTTAGCACTTTGTTTCAGTTCAAGTTTCTTTTGAGACTTGCCCACGATTATATCAAGTCTTTGTTAAGAAACAGATCTTGTGAAACCCCCAGTGGAAGGGACTCACCAAAGACAGGAACAGGAAGGACATAAGAGGTAGATGGAACAGGGAAGAGCTAATGACCATATATAAGGAGAAGCCCAATCTGGGAGAGAGCAGAATTGAGAAGGGAACACTTGCAGTGGCAGCACTCTGTTTATCTCTTTTGTGTTGATTATTATTTGTAATACTTTGTGCAGAAGTCCTGGAACATTGCTGGAAGCCCTGAAAGAATTGTCATCTGTTTACAGAAGTCCTGGAGGAGGATTTCAGAGGTCCTTGGACTATACTGATGATTTGTGTTGAGTTCTCAGACACTGTTTATGGGTCTGTGTTGAGTTCTGAGACCTCGCTTGTGAGTCCATAATGGTTTCACAGGCAGAAAGTGAATTGATAATGGTGCCAGCAATGTGTATGAATGTTGTTTTGGTTCTGTTAAGCCTCATCTCCCCAGAAACAGAAACTGTGAAGGACTTGAGGTGACCTGGACACTGTGAGCTTCCATATGGAATGGGAACTGGACAAGGAACTGGATGATGAGCTATATGAGGAGCTGAGAGCTGCCTACCTTTGAATCCAGGTGATGATTGGGTAAATTCAGGCAAAGGCTGGGACCATGGAAGAGGAACCATGGAATCTGAGTTAATAGTCAAGATGAAAAGACCTCTCGTGGGATACTTAGTGCTGACTGAGAAGATCATAATTTACTGTGGCCTAGGGGTGGGAGAACTTTATACTCTGTACCTTGCACCTATTAAGGATGATTGAGTTAAAGATGATTGGAAACTAATCTCCAATCAAGAAGAAAGAAGACTTTTGACTAAGAGATTAAGACAATGTGACCTAAGGATGGAGAACTTTGACCTTTGTATTTTGTGTACCTTAAGTTCGTTTGCTTCTTAAGGATGATTGAGTTAAGGACTTAATGATATCTTTTGTTTAAAACTATGTGGCCACTTTAATGATAAGTTGTTATGTTATGGAAAGGGCCCTGCTCCTGGAGTGAAAAAAAAATACTGGATTTCAAATAACATTTTTAATTTTTAAGTAATTATTTTCTTCAGTGAGATTTCATATCTCTTTTTCTTGTTGGTCAATTCTGCTTTTTAAAGTTTTTTCTTCATTTAAATTTTGTACCTCCTTTTTTTGTGATCTACTATGCTAAACGTGAAAAGTTAAACACGGAAGAGTCATCATAAGGGACTCAATAAAGCTTAATTGTTTTCATTCCTATATGGGAAGATGAGAATTTGGTCACTATTAAGGAGTTAAAAGGACTTTTTATATAAACAGAGGATATGTTCATGAGTCAGTTATGTTGGAATAATCTTCAAAAATGAAGAGGTGGGAGAAGAGGGATGCACTGGGAGAACAAGGAAAGGAGAAATAGAATGGGGAATTTTTTTCATGTAAAAAAGGAAGATTTTTTGAAATGGAAGGAAAATGGGGTGACGGAGGCAAGCAATGCTTGACCTCACTCTCATTGGAATTGGAAATTGAAAATTTACCAGCCATGGATCTCAAGATGGATATATCAAGGCTTGGAGCTGATTTCAGGAGGTTCTGGGTCTTCAGTCAGTGCTAGCTGCCCATTGAAAGGAGAACCTGGCAAATACTTCAGAGATCTTGGAGGAGAAGACTAGCTGTAGGAGGATGAGCCCTGTTTGCAGAAAGACTCCTAACATGAGGCAGCCAATGAAGAGCAATAGTGAAACAGAACAAAGCCTAGTCAGCAGTTCCACAGGCAGCTTTATGTTCTGATGAGGTTTAAGCTTCAGCCTCTTGTGAAACTTACAGGTTACACAATCATGTTTTAAATTGTTTTACCAATGCGCACTTGTATTTTTGTAGTTAGCGTTTCTTTCCAAGTTCTTTTTCTGGTCATGGGTTTCAGGTAGACCAATGATTTTGAAATTGTCTCTCCTGGATCTATTTTCCATGTCAGCGGCTTTTTCAAGGAGATATTTCACATTGCCTTGTAGATTTTCAGTTTTTTCCATCTGTTTAATGATATCTTGATTTCTCATAAAGTCATTAGCTTCCACTTGCTCCACTCTAATTCTGAAGGAATTATTCTCTTCAGAATACTTTTGAGATTCTTTTTCCATCTGGGAAATTCGACTTTTAAGGCATTCTTCTCCTCATTGGCTTTCTGGGCCTCTTTTGCCATTTGAGTTAATCTATCTTTTAAAGTGTTGTGTTCTTCAGTCAAGTTGTTGACTCTCT
>CM053593.1:173467540-173479476 GCA_028646575.1 Pseudocheirus occidentalis | reverse complement strand
ACTTTGGTGTATGGTGTTAGATAATGGTCTATGCCCAGTTTCTGCCATACTATATTCCAATTATCCCAGAGATTTTTGTCAAATAATGAATTCTTAACCCAGAAACTGGGGTCTGTGGGCTTATCAAACAGAGTATTACTATAGTCATTGACTACTGATTCTTTCGTACCCAATCTATTCCATTGATCCACTACTCTATTCCTTAGCCAGTACCAGGCAGTTTTCAGGACTGCTGCTTTATAATAGAGATTAAAATCTGGTACGGCTAGGCTATTTACAATTATTTTAAATGGAATTTCTTTTCTTTCTCTTGCTGATGGGTTTTGTTTGTCATATAAAGAAATGTTGATGACTTATGTGTGTTTATCTTATTTCCTGCAACTTTGGTAAAGTTGTTAATTATTTCAAACAGTTTTTACTTGATTCTCTGGGGTTCTCTGAGTATACCATTATATCATTTGCAAAGAGTGATAGTTTTGTTTCCTTATTGTCTATTCCAATTCTTTCCATTTATTTTTCTTCTCATATTGCTACAGCTAACATTTCTAGTACAATATTGAATAATAGTGGTGATAATGGGTATCCTTGTTCCACCCTTGATTTTATTGGGATGACTATCCCCATTAAAGATAATAGTTGTTGATGATATTTGATAGATACTGCTTATCATTTTAAGGAAAACTCCATTTATTTCTATCTTCTCTAGTGTTTTTAATAAGAATCTATTCTGTATCGTACCTAAAGCTTTTTCAGCATCTGTTAAGACTATCAAATGATTTCTGCTGGTTTTGCAATTGATATGGCTAATTATGCTGATAGTTTTCCTAACATTGAGTCAACTCTATATTCCAGGTATCTATCCCACCTAGTCACATTGTATAATCCTTGTGATATATTGCTTCTATGGCCATGCTAGTATTTGATTCAAAATTTTTGCTTTGATAGTTATTAGGGAAATTGGTCTATAATTTTCTTTCTCTCTTTTAGGTCTTCCTGGTTTAGGTATCAGCAACATATTTGTATCATAAAAGGAGGTCAGTAGGACTATTTCTTTGCCTATTTTTCCAAATACTTTATATAGTATTGGAATTAATTGTACTTTAAATGCTTGGTAGAATTAATGGCACTGGAGATTTTTCTTTGAGAGTTCATTAATGGCCTGTTCAATTTTTTTTTTCTCAGACAGGGTTATTTAAGTATTCTACTTCCTCATATCTTAATCTAGATAATTTCTATTTTCATAAATATTTATTGATTTTGCTCAGATGGTCAGATTTATTGGCACATATCCTAATGATTCCTTTAATTTCTTCTTGATTGGTGGTAAAGTCACCCCTTTCATTCTTGATATTGGATATTTGGTTTTCTTCTGTCTTTTTTTTTCAATCAAATTAACCAATATCTATATTATTAGGTTTTTTTCCAGCTCCTAGATTAAATTAGCAGCTCAATAGTTGCTTTTGTTTTTTATTTTCAGTCTTTTTAATCTCACCTTTGATTTTTAGGAATTCCAATTTGCTCTTCAATTGGGGATTTTAAATATCATTATCTGTTTTTTAGTTGCATGCCCAATTTACTGGTGTGTTGCTTTTCTAGATTGTTGATGTAAAAATTCAGAGAAATAAAATTTCCCATAAGTACTACTTTGAATGCATCCCATAAACTTTGGTATGTTGTCTCCTTGTTATCATTCCCTTTAATGAAAGTATTGTTTCTATGATTTGTTTATGACCCACTCATTTTTTAGGATTTAATTCTTTAGTTTCCAATAATCTTTAGCCTATTTTTCCATTGGACTTTGTTTAATCTAATTTTTATTACCTTATGATCCAAAAAGAATGCATTTGCTATTTGTACATTTCTACATTTGGTTTTGAGGTTTCTATGCATAATTACATGGTCAATTTTTTCATAGCTGGCATATGCTGCTGAGGAAAATGTATATTCCTTTCTGTTTATACAGTTTTCCTCAATGGTCAGTTATATCTAACTTTTCTAATATACTATGTGCCCCACCAAGTTCTTTCCTGTTTATTTTTTGGTTAAATTTATTGAGTTCTCAGAGGGGATAGGTGAAGTCCCTCACTAGCTTAGTTCTACTGTCTATTTCTTCCTGTCATTCAATTAACTTCTCCTTTAAGAATCTGGGTGTTATACTACTTGGCGCATATATGTTTAGTAATGATATTGCTTCATTGTCTGTGGTGCCTTTTAGAAAAATGTAGTTTACTTCCTTATCTCTTTTCATTAGACTTATTTTTTGCTTTTATTTTGTCTGAGATCAGGATTGCTACTTCTCCTTTTTTTTCTTCACTTCGGGTGAAGCATAATAGATTCTACTCCAGTCCTTTACCATTACTCTGTGTGTGTCTCTCTGCTTTAAATGTGTTTCTTGTAAACAACACATTGTAGGATTGGGGGTTTAAATTCGCTCTGCTATCTGCTTCCATTTTATAGGAGAGGTTATCTCATTCATATTCAAAATTATGATTAATACTTGCATATTTTCCTCCTCCTGTTTGTCCTCTCTCCTCTCACCCTTTTCCTCCTCACCAGTGTTTTGCTTCTATCTACCACCACCCCTGATTTGTTCTCCCTTTTGTCATCCCAAACCCACCTTTACTTAATCTCCTTTACTTAATCTCCTCTCTTCCTACTTCTCTCCCAGGTAAAACAGATTTCTGTTTCAAATGATTGTGTATATTATTCCTTCTTTCAGCCAATGCTAATGAGAGCAAGGTTCAAGTAATGCCAATAGTCCATTCTCCCATCTTCCCCTCCACCAATAGGTTTTTCATACCTATTCAAGTGAAATTATTTGCCACATTCTGCCTCTCCCTTCCTTCTTTACCTAATGTGCTCCTCTTTCACATCCCTTATTATTTTATGTCATTCCCTTAAGTTTGCCTTATATCCATACCCTCTGTATGTATGTGTGTGTGTATACAGGCATACACACACACATACACACATATTCCCTCTAGTTGTAATATTAGTGATACAATTTTTTAGAATTACAAGTATCATCTTCCCATGTAGGGTTAGAAACAGCTGAGATCTGTTGAATCCCTTATATTTTCTTTACCTTTTTTCTCTGTTTTTCTGTTTATTTTTATCTTGGGCCATGATATTAGAGATAAATTTTTTGGTTTAATTCTGGTCTTTTCCTTATGAAAGTTTGAAATCCTTCTATTTCATTGAATGATCATTGCTTTCCTCTTATGCTATGTTTAATTTGGCTGGGTAAGTGATTCTCGGTTGTAGTTCTAGCTCCTTTGCCTTCCAGAATGTCATGTTCCATGACCTCCAATCTTTTAATGCTGCAGCAGTCAAGTCCTTTTTTTCCTCATAGTCTTTGTTCATTTATTGCACAATGATATTCCATTGCATTTATATGCCACTTTGTTCAATTGTTGCATGTCTACTTGGTTTCCATTTTTCTATTTTAATAAATTTTATGTTTATTTTTAGTTTACAACACTCATTTCCACAAGGTTTTGAGTTTCAAATTTTCTCCTCATCTGTCCCCTACCCACTACCCCCAAAACAGTGATCCCACTGAATACCCCCTCCCCCAATCTACTCTCTTCTATATGCTCCCCCATTCCTCTTTTGACTTTCCTGTAGGGCAAGATGAATCTCTATATCCCAGTGCCTGTATACCTTATTTCCCAGTTGCATATGAATAATAATAATAATAATATTTTTAAACATTTCATTTTAAAACTTTGAATTCCAAATTCGTTCCCTTTTTTTCCCTCATCACCTACCCTTACTGGGAAGACAAGCAATTCAATATAGGTTGTACGCATGTAGTTACACAAAACATTTCCATAATGGATATATTGTGAAAGACTAACTACATTTCCCTCCATCCTATCCAGCCCCTATTTGTTCAACCCTCTAACCTGACCCTATCCCTTTTCAAAAGTGTATCCTTCTAACTACCCTCCTCACCAATCCATTTTTTTCATTAAGAATGCTTGAAAGTCCTCTATTTTATTGAATGACCATATTTTCCCCTGAAGCATTATACTCATTTTTGCTGAGTAGGTGATTATTGATTTTAATCCTAGCTCCTTCAACCTCCAGAATGCCATATTCTAAGCCTTTTGATCCCTTAATGTAGAGGTTGCTAGATCTTGTGTTATCTTGATTGTGTTTCCACAATATTCAAATTTTTTCTTCTTGGCTGCTTGTAATATTTTATCCTTGATCTGGAAACTCCAGAACCTGGCTATAACATTTTTAACAGTTTTCTTTTGGAGATCTTTTTCAAGACATGATTGGTAAATTCTTTCAAGTTCTATTTTGCCCTCCGGTTATAAAATATCAGGGCAATTTTCCTTGAGAATTTATGAAAGGATGATTTCTAGTTTCTTTTTCTGATCATGGCTTTCAGGTAATCCAAAGTGGTTTTTCCAATGAGATAGTTCACATTACCTTCTATTTTTTCATTTGTTTGGATCTGTTTAACAGTATCTTGATTTCTCATAAAGTCATTAGCTTCCATTTGCTTCAGTCTAATACTGAAGGAATCATTCTCCTCAGTGAGCTTTTGAAATTCTTTTTCCGTCTGGTAAATTTGGTTTTTAATGCATTCTCCTCATTGGCTTTTTGGGCCTCTTTTGTCATTTGAGTTAATCTATTTTTCAGGTGTTATTTTCTTCAGTCAGGTTGTTGCCTCTCCTTTCATGATTTTCTTGCATCATTCTCATTTCTCTCTCTCTCTCTCTCTTTTTTCCTCCATTCTCTTCCTTGATTTTCAAAATCCTTCTTGGGCTCCTCCTTTGCCTGTAACCAATTCATATTTTTCTTGGAAGCTTTTGATGCAGTAGTTCTTACTTCATTGCCTTCCTTCCATTCCATGCTTTGATCCTTTTTGTCCCCCAAAAAGGAGTCTAAGGTTTGATTGCTGTGCTTGCTTTTCTTCCTTTGCTTGCTCATGTTGCCACTCAATTACTTGACTTTTGAGCTCTTTGCCACAGTAGAACTCTGCTTCCAAAGAGGAGAGCTTTGTCCCTTAGATCTGGGTTTTTCACAGCTGTCAGAGCTATTATTTGGGTGTTCTCTCTACAGCCCCCCCCACAAGCTCTGGCTCACTAGCCACACACCTCAGGACAACCACTCAAGATCATGATCCAAATCCAAGCAGATTAAAGCAAGAGCAATTATCCTCTGAAATAACACTTGGACCCCATACAATCTGCAGGCCAGGAGCTCTGAAGCAACCATGTGGAGGCTGCTGCACAGTCACAGTGCCTCCATGGCTTCTTGCCTTCTCACCCCCAGGGCAGTGGCCAGACAGCACTCTTGGTCCACCTGTTCCCACAAAGTCCACATTGACCTTTTACTTTGTCTTTAGCATTTATGGGTTGATAATTCTGGAAATGGCCACAGCTGCTGGTGATCCACTCTCCCAAAGTCAGCTCCAGCTGCTGCTGATAGGTGCCAGCCTGGGATTAAAACCACAGGCTCACACAATGATGGGCTTGGCTCCCATCACACTGTGATGGACCCTTCCTGTCTACTTGCCAGGCTGCCTTCAGTGGGTGATTTGTTTCTCTCTAAAACTTTGTGGGTTCTTTAGCTCTAAAATTTGTTTAGAGTCATATCTTATAGGTATTTGAGGTGGTTATGGGGGAGCTCATCGAGTTTCCTGCTTCTATTCAAGTCCTTTTTAATCCTGTTTGTGGCTCCCTGATATTTAAATTCATTCTGACCACTTGTATTATTTTTTCCTTTCGCCTGATAGTTCTGAAATGTGTCTATTATGTTCCTTAGAGTTTTTATTTTGAGATATCTTTCCTTACATGATCAGTGAATTCTTTCAATGTCTATTTTGCCCTCTGGTTCCAGAATATCATGGCAGTTTTCCTCAATAATTTCTTGAAAGATACTGTCCAGGTCCTCCTTTTGGTTATGTCTTTCAGGTTGTGTGGTGAGTCTTATTTTGTCTCTCCTGTTTCTATTTTCCATGTCAGTTGTTTTTCCCATGGAGTATTTTACATTGTCTTCTATTTGTTAAACTCTTTTGTATTCTTTTGATTTATTCTTAATATCTCATAGAGTCAATAACTTCCACTTACCCAATTCAGTTTACTTTTAAGTACTTGTTTTCTTCATTTACTTTTGTAGTTTTTTTTTTAATTTGGCCAACTGTACTTTTTTAAGGAGCTGTTTTCTTCAGTGGATTTCCATTTGGCCAGTCCTATTTTTTTAAGTGGTTGTTTTCTTTTTCCAAGCTGCTGATTTTGTTCCTAATTCTCTTGCATCACTCTCATTTCTTTTCCCAATGTTTCTTCTGCCTCCCTTATATGATTCTTAAGCTCCATTTTTGAAATCTTCTATGAGTTCTCTTTGGGCTTAAGACCATGTCCTGTTTTTCTTTGGAGTTTCACCCATAGGTGTTTTGACATTATTTTCCTCTTCTGAGTTTGTGTCTTTATCTTCCCTGTCACCATAACAACTTTCTATGGTCAAATTATTTTTTTTTCTTGATGCAACATTTTTATTTTTTAAAAGTGCTTGTTATTTTCTTTTGAATGTCCACATTACTGCATAGCCTATCAAAATGCTAAAATGACACAATGGATTTTATGTACAAACTATGTTGGGGTGGGGGAGGGCAGTAAGTGCCTTAAGAGGTAAGTTTAAAGTCTGAAAAAAATAGTCTTTACAACTCATTTTTAAAAAGGAAATTAAAACCATGAAAGGAAGAGAACCCATTGTCAATTCACCTAATGCCAGCCCGCCCCCTCCCATCATCCCTCATTCTTCTTTCCCTTGCCCACCCACCTGCCTGCCCTTGGTTGGATCACTAGTCATTACCACCTCCATTAACAAAGGGTGAGGCTGAGAACAAAGAGGAGTATGAAGTTCCTCTAACTACATTTTGCAATTTGTCAGAAGTTCTGTTCAAAGAGTTTTGTGAGGGATCTGGCTAAAAGCATTAAGGAGAAGGAAGATTTTTATCTTATCTGTGAAGTTCAATTATCCAGGTTATCTACATTCCCATAGATAATTGAGAGTCATCCATAAAAACCAGGGTCAATAACAGAATGAAAACAGTCTGATTAAAATATATAAGGGACAGAAAGAACATTGTGAATTTCTCTAATTGTCATTTATTTGTTTCCTATCAACCTGCTCCATGTATTTCATTGGTTGAATGAGAGTCATTGTCCAGAATGATTGCAGAGATGAAAAAAGAGGGAAACATTCTGAAAACAAATCCCCTTTACTTCCCACTTCTTTTTTTTTTGATGGAGTCAATGTGTTCTTTTATTTTGCTTGACTGTACTTTTTTTATTAACTTTTGTTTATTTTTTGGTTTACATCACTGATTTCCACAAGATTTTGAGTTACAAATTTTCTCCCCATCTTTCCCCTACCCACCACTCCACAACAGCAATTCCGCTGTATACTCCCTCCTCTAATCTGCTCTCCTCTATATCCTCCCCATCACCCCTCTGACTTTCTTGTAGGGAAAGATGGATCTCCCTATCCCAGTGCCTGTATATCTTATTTCCCAGTTGCATGTAAATAATAATAATTATATATATATATATATATATATATATATATATATATATATATGTGTGTGTGTGTGTGTATATATATATTTATTTATCATTTGATTTTAGAACTTTAAATTCTAGATTCTTTCCATTCTTCTTTTGTCATCCACCCCACTGGAAGGACAGGTAATCCAATACAGGCTGTACATGTGTAGTTAGGCAGCACATTTCCACAGTGAACACATTGTGTAACACTAACTATATTTCCTTCCTTTCTATCCCACCCTCCACTTGTTCTATTCTCTACTTTGTACCTGTCCCTTTACAGAAGTGTGTGCTTCTAACAACCCTATCCCCCAACCTGCCCTCCCCTCCATCATCCCTCCTCTCATCCCTTTCCCCTCTACTCTTCTATGGGGCAAGATACCCAATTTAGAGTGTATGTCATTCCCTCCCTAATCCAAATTCAATGAGAGTAAGGATGAGCCATTCCCTTTTTGCTTTCCTGTTCTTTCCCTCCATTGTGACAGTTATCCCTTGCCTCTTCTATATGAGATGATTAACTCCATTCTGTCTCTCCCTGTCTCCTCTCATCCTATTCCTCTCTCACCTCTTAATTACACCTTTTAAAATATCATCCCTTCCTATTCAATTGATCCTGTGCCCTCTGTCTACATCTACATAAATACCCACACTTACATATATATGCATATATATCCTCCTAGGTCAAATTATTTTTTGTTGTTGGTTTTCATTCATATTTTTGGCCTTTCTCTTTTCTTTTAAATTTGAGTTCTGTTCCTAGGGTGGAAGGGCCACTGTTTCATGCTTCTTGTGACAGGTACTGTAGGCTCTGACTGTTTACATGTTGTTTCACTAATGTTGCCCTGGTACCAATGGGGGTCCCTCATGTCTAGTGCTGCACTAAGGAGGTTCAATGAGGGGTAATTGGTGCTGCTGGAGACACAATGGTCTGGTGGCTTTCCTAGTATTGAGCCAGAGTCCTAGTTGTGGTGTCTGACTTATGCTGAGGCCAGAGGAGTGTTTCTAAATTTCCCCAAGGCTGCACTGAAGCATGAGGCAGTCTGGCACTAGTGGGTGCCTAATTACTTAAGCACTCCTAGAGTTTGTATTTACTGTTTGCTCAAGGCTATTCTGAAGCCGGCCCCTGGAGGTTGCCTCTTTACTCAGTGCTATGCTGAAGTATGCTGAAGGAGGTGGAGCCTGACCGCTGGAGTACATGGAGATTCTCAGAGATTGAGTCTGTCATTCCCTTGGCTATACTAAGGAATGTAGAAGGTCCTGTCATTGGTGTTTGCCTGCTCTACCACACTGAGGGTCAAGATCTACCACTTGTTTGCTGAAGCGAGGCTTGCTTCTGGCTTGCTGGGATGGTTCCTGTTCTGAAGCACATTCCCTTTTTACTGAAGTGAGCAAGACCTTTCTTGCCAATCCTTCATGTTTCTTGGACTCAAAGATTTTTTCCCCATCACCATCATCTTTTGCTATTTGTTGTTCCAGAATTTGTTTTGGGGGCAGTATTTTATGGTTGTTTGGAAGTGAATTTTGGAAAGTTATGGTGATTTACTGCTTACTCTGCCATCTTGGTTTCCAGAAGTCACAATCTTCAACCATTCTTAAAAGCAATTTGGAATTAAGCTAAAATATGATCAAAGTTTTCATGAACTTGTAGCCAAGAGATCTCACTATTACGTATATATCCCAAAGGTCAAAAATAGAAAGAAATTAGCCATATATTCCAAAATAAGTATAACAGCACTTTTTGTGTTAGCAAAGGAATGGAGACATAGTAGATACACACCAATTAAGAAATGAATGAACAAATTCTTGTACATTAGAGTACTGGAATATTATTTCAATTAAAGAAGTAATGACTATGAAGACTAGAAAAAATGATGGGAAGATATATGAACTAAGGCAAAGTCAATTAACCAAAACACATTTATGAAGTACTTATTAAATGCAAGGAAGTATTCTAAGTGCTGGGGATAAAAAAATGAATAAATAAATAATGAAAATAAAAACTCTACCTGCTCTCCAGAAACTCTTGCAAAAGGTAGTATTTACACTGTCATGATGGAGATTATAGAAACAAATGAATATATCACTGTAGTATTTAATAAACTCAAAGAGGATCCCAAATACTGTGATAAGTACTCACTATTTAACAAAAACTTCTGAGAAAACTGGAAAATAGTTGAATAAAAATTGGATTTATGCCATCTCACCCTGTGTGCCACAGTAAGCTCCAAATAGATTCATTGATGAACTATTAAAAAGTTATAATTAAAAAAACTAGAGGAGAAAAGAAGATATATTTTGTAACTATAAATAGAGGATGCGTTCAGTATAAAACAAAGGTCATAGAAGATAACAAAAGATAAAAAGAACATGTTTAATAAGATGAAATAAAGGGGTTTTTTTCCTTTCCATTTTTTTTTGCTTTTTTTTGGAGGGCAGTTGGGGTTAAGTGACTTGCCCAAGGTCACACGGCTAGTTTTTTTTGTGTTAAGTGTCTGAGGCCGGATTTGAACTCAGGTCCTCCTGACTCCAGGGCCGGTGCTCTATTCACTGTGCCACCTAGCCACCCCGTAAAGGGTTTTATTTTGCCCAAACAAAACCAAACAGTTAAAATTTAAAAGGAAACAGATGGGGAAAATCTTTGCAATATTTCTCTGATAAAGGCCATTCTATTCTAGATATTTAAGGAACTGATTGAATTATGTAAGAAGAATCATACCTCAATATATAAATTGTCAAAGTATGTAAACAGGCAGTCCTTGAAAGTTAGAAATCTAAACTCTTTACAATTATATAAAATATTCTAAATACTGTAAGATAAATACAAATTAAAACAACTTTGAGGCTCTGGTCATACCCATAAGATTTGCAAAGATGACAAAATAGGTAACAACTGCTAGAAAGCCTGTGAGGAGAAAGGCATATTAATATGCTGTTAATCAAGCTATGAGCTGGCCAAACCATTCTGGGACACAAATTGGAAATATAATTCTAATGTCAAAACAAAGAAAAAAATACCTATACCAGTGATTCCATTAATAGACATATGACACCAAAGTGATTAAAGAAAGGAAGAGAGAACTCCTATGTAGAAAAATAATTTATAGTAGTACTTTTCATTGTAGCAAAGAACTGAAAAATTAGAAATGGTAGAGATGGATTGAGTCAGAGAAACCTGGGAAGACTCATAAGAACTGATATAGAGTGAAGCGAGAAGAACAAGGGGAACAATTCATATCATCAAAACATTATTTTAAAAAACCAAATTTGAAAGTTTGGATAACTTTAATTAACATAATGATGAGAGAACCATTGATTAAGCATGCTGCCCACCACATGACAAAGATGTCATGGAGCACAAGGGACAACTTTATACATCTACTTTTTGATATGGTCAAAATGTAAATTTGTTCTGCTTTACTATGCTTATTTATTACAAGATTTCTTTCACTTTTTGCTCCTCCTAATTCAGGAGTTAGAAGGGAGAGAAATAATACAATTATAGTAAGTTTTCCTACCCATGCCCAAAATGACACAAAAGAGGAACATAGTATTATTTTAACATAATAGAAAACAGGAGGTTCCCAGGGAGACATACAGAAAGGATATGTTAGAAATTAATTTGTGTAATTTATTGTATAATTTTGAAAAGAAATGAAAGCTGCATATAATAGAGATATGGGGTGTCAAATACAGCACTCTGTCTTTTCTACTTTGCATGTGACAATATTTGTGTTTGACATTGTCAGTAAAAATACATAGATATAGATAGATATAAATATCTATATATATATCGATATAGATATCTAGAGACAGACAGACAGGCAGGCAGACAGACAGACAGACAGACAGACAGATAGATAGATAGATAGATAGATAGACAGACAGATAGACAGACAGATAGGTAGACAGACAGATAGATAGACAGACAGACAGACAGATGGACAGGTAGATAGATAGATAGATAGATAGATAGATAGATAGATAGATAGATAGATAGATAGATAGATAGATAGATAGATAGATGGATGGATGGATGGATGGATGGATGGATGGATGGATGGATGGGTAGACAGACAGACAGACAGGCAGGCAGGCAGACTGACAGACAGACAGACAGGAGGCAGGCAGGCAGGAAGGTAGGTAGGTAGGTAGATAGGTAGATAGATAGATAGGTAGATAGGTAGATAGATAGGTAGATAGATAGATAGATAGATAGATAGATAGATAGATAGATAGATAGATGATAGATAGATAGCTAGAAAGATAGATAGATAGATAGATGATAGACAGATAGCTAGAAAGATAGCTAGAAAGATAGATAGATAGATAGATAGATAGATAGATAGATAGATAGGTAGGTAGGTAGGTAGA
>CM053593.1:173438976-173467440 GCA_028646575.1 Pseudocheirus occidentalis | reverse complement strand
TGGATGGGTAGAGATAGATGGATAGATACTAGAAAACAAACCGTCTTCATTTACCAATTCTGTTTCTTTGTAATAAGACATGCCTCTCCAGAACCACAGTCCAGTCATGAGTTTCACCTCACCAGTTACAAGGTTAAAGATTCCTCCTGTTTTAGGATCCCTACTTCCTATTGTTTACTGTCTAAGCTTAAATTATTTGTGTGCGGGCATTTATAGTGACATGCTATTCTACAGGATCCTGTCTTGGATTTATATCTTCAGTGAACTTCCATCTCAATTGCTATTCTTTCCTAATTGTATCTACTCTTAATGGTATGCTGCTTCAGAGACATACACAAGCATTCTTCCCCTTCATCCTTTTTGATTTGAAACCCTTTTGATTAGATTGATATTATAGCTGGCAGATATATTTTTACCAGTCATTGTTAGGTATACTCCATCTCTGTCCAGGAATCTGCCAGCTCTATATTTGGTACAGAGTTACCAAATGTGGGTAGTTGTTATCTGTTCTGATGTCTTGAAATTATCGGATTTACAAGCAGCAAGCTGATTACCCATAAGCAGAGAATCACCAACTACTACTAGCATTCTTCTGTTTCCTTTTTGTATACTTTCTCACTTCACAGTTTCTGTGGCTCTATTATACTACTCCTTGAAGGAAAAGTAGCTGCTTCCTCAGAACATCCAGTTTTCATCTATGGCTAAAACTTCTATTTTCCAACATCCAAGTCTCTCTTTCTTCCCTCATATGTACTTTCTCTTAATTCAAGTTTCACTTCTATTTGTTTTAGGCATAGGTCTTCATCTCTATCAGCCTCAGGGGTGGACCTTTGCTTTCCTTTAGATTTTCTTACATAAGGTATATCATCTATTGGAACATAGATAATAGTCTCAGGTATGGCAGAAATACAAGTACTATATACTTAACACAAGTCACTTTGCAGTTTTCCTACTTTTCATACTACTTGAAATTTTCAGATTTGGTTTTGCTTTTGGTCAGTTTTGGGGAAGTGTATTATTTGTTTACATTTCATCTCTTAGTATTTGATTAAAATATTGGCTCCATCCCAACTATAACTCACACTCATGGGCAAGTCCCCAGTTGATTACATCTTCCCTCTTTTAACTTCCCTTTCTATGTTTGCAGCTCTTGGTCGAGCTTTGAAAGTCGATTTCCTGGTAGTGTATTGTTGAAGCCTTTCTCCAATTATTGCTCCATGGATGTTAAAACCCCCTGGGTTTTTCTTTTTCTTTTCTTTTGTGAAAGGGGGAGGTAGGGAAATTGGTGTTAAGTGACTTGCCCAAGGTCATATGGCTAGTTTTTGTGTGTCTGTGTGCGTATGTGTTAAGTGTTTGAGGTCAAATTTGAACTCAGGTTCTCCTGAGTTCCAGGGCCAGTGCTCCAATCACTACAGTACCTAGCCATCCCTTGAAATCCACTGTTGAAGGTGGAGTACAAACTTTCCAACTTTCAGGGACATCTTCTAGTCAGGTTGGGATTGAGGTGGTGGAGGGAGACTAGTTTTTCTCTATATAAACTATTTCCTTTCCAGGGCTGGGCTGTAGCTGCTTCAGTAACGGGGTGCTATATCTAAGAACTCGATATGGATTGCTGTTTTATCCAAATCTCTGAGGGAATGAAAGATTCTCTTCAATTGAGGCAAGACACTACACGTGTGGAATAATCTGTTTTCATTCAATTCACACCTATACTTTGATAGATTTATTGATTCAATAGAAGTGTCTTGTTATAACTCACACCTAGTTTACCCCTTTGATTGATTCAGTAATTCATAGAGGTATAGGTAGTAAGTAAAGTTAAAGGTTTCAAGGCTGGACATAAAGTATCTTGTTAATTATGTTAATTGGACTTGGAAGAATAATGGCCATCCTTCTTATGCTTTCTTTCCATATAGAGTTTTTCTTTTGGTCTTATTTCCTAATAATCTTCCTCAGTCATACTTAATCCTTTTATATTCTTCTCAATTTTTCTTTATATTTTCATTCAAGGAGTAGACTCTGGACCAGTATCTGAACCTGAACATTGTTCTCAATATCTCCAAAATATCTCCAAATTTTCCTCCTTAAATCCAATCTCTGGACTATTTTAATAGTCCAAATCCCTTCAAATTGCATAGGACATTATATATATGATTTTCTTCCTCTACTTGCCTTGAGTCCTCTTTTTTCCTTCACTCTTACTTCCACAAACTTCTCCAGAAGAAATCACAAAATATAGAATATTATTTATTATAATAGGTAGTTTTGTTGGAGGGTTAGTTGAAATAAAATTTTAGGGAATCAAGATGATATAAAAATAAAATATATAATTTTTTAAAATGAATGTTATCTTACAGTCTTCAGATTTGACCTGAGTACTCCTTTGTTGTTGAAGAACCTCATGGATTAGATTGTATTCAGTAAGAAGTCATAGGGGGTTGAGGGGAGGGGGGCAAGGATAGTTGAAAGTGGTTAAAAGCAACAGTCTGGAAATAAAAATGGAAAGATTGGGCAAGATATTAAAAACAAACCAACCACAACAACCTCCCAAGTAGTAACAAGGATTGGGCAATGGAAGAGGGGGCTGAGTCACCATCAATGAGAAGATTCAATGATAGTTAGAAACTGGACAAAACCATTCTGGCCTGACTACAGATGAAGCCTGCTTGAGGTTGGATGATGTGAAATGGTTTTTCCAATCCCAATCTAGTTTATTTTTATCTTGCTCATGAAAAGTAAAATAATTCACATGACAACTTGATTGAGACCTTATGGGCATCATTTCCATTGTGCAAGACCGGAATGTTAGGGGCAGGAAACCTTTGCCAAATGGAGACAGAAGATAGCCAATATGAGAGAAGTCCATATAGCCACAATCAAGCAGAGGGTTAAGCAACAACTTGTTTAGTATGGGCTATATACACCACCTAAGTGGATGAATCAGGTTAAAATACTACATTGCCGCAGTCCTAGCAACCAACAGATGTCCAGATTTGCCACCTATAAACATACTAATAATTGCTTACATTTTTACAGTGCTCTAAAGTTTGCAAACATCTTTTTTCACAATAATTTTGTTAGGTGATAATAAAATTATTATTTACCTGTTTTAGAGATAAGGAACAAGAAGTACAAAGGTGTTTAGGTGATTTATTCAAGATCACATAACTTTTAAGTGTCAGGAATTAAACTCAGATCTTCCGACTACAAATCTATCCTATATTCTATTAATGATAAAATAAGATTTAGCTGGAACATTGACACTTTCTGTCTCTAAACTCAGTGCTAGTGTGTTTTCTTTTACATTGTAGTTATCATTTTGTAAGCTATTTTTAGGCTGCTGAGTTGTTGTATTGGATTACTTTTGTTTTGTTTAATTTTTGCAACTTCTGTCAGTTCCTGTAAGTCTTCCCATGTTTCTGTGAAACTCTCATATTTATCATTTATTAAAGTGGGATATTTAACCATATTCAAATGTCATAATGTGTTTAGTCATTTACAAATTAATAGGCACTTATTTCTTTCTAATCTTTGTGACATGAATATATATATATAAATTTATATTTATACATCTATATGAGCATATGTGAGTCTGAGCATATGTATATACACAGATTTATTTATGTATTTATAATTTTTATATGCTCAGTATTAGATCTCTGGATCAAAACCTATAAATAGTTGACTGGCCCAGGACCAAGTATTAGGAGACTTAAAAACTATTTAAACTTACCCTAAGGCCCACACTGACCTGAATGGTCAGTGTCACTCAGGCCCCAGATAACTAAGATGGATCCAACCATGCTCCACTCTGGACTTTATCCATTTTCTTGCCATTTACCTAGTCATTGTGAGATACTTATTCTTCATCCACTCATTGTCTTGTTCCTCTACTTTCATCTGCTTTGTTGCTCTGGAATCAAATTAATACTGATATTTATGCAGAAAACTTTTATATATGACTCTATTCCCCTAGGGTTCCATTCACATTTTTGTGACTCTCCAAGCTAAAACAACCCTCCCTAGGTTTTCTTTCCCTGTTAGAATATACGCTTCTTAGGAATAAGAATTGTCTTCTTTTTGAATCTCTAGGTTCTGCCTTCTCATCTATACCTCTTGGAATCCTAGATTCCTTCGAAGCTCAGCTCAATTCACCTCCTAGTTGACATCATTCCTGCTATGAATATTCCTTCATATTACTTTGCATTGATTTTATATGTGCTTTGTATTTACCTACACATGGACATTTTGGTTCCTCTGCTAGGATGTAAGAGACTTTAGGGTCAGGCTTAATTTTATATTATCTTTGTATCCTCTCAGAATGAGAGTACACAATGGTCATGCACTATCAGGCTAAAAATAGCTATTTTAAATATAGTTAATATTTAAATATATATTTACATTTAAATAACTATGAGTAATAGTTATTTTAGAGGCAGCTAGGTGGTGCAGTGGATAAAGTGTTGGGCTGGACTAAGGAAGACTCGTCTTCCTGAGTTCAAATTTGGCCTCAGACACTTAGCAGCTACGTGATCCCAGGCAAGTCACTTAACTCCCTTTTACCTCAGTTCCTCATCTATAAAATAAGCTGAAGAAGGAAATGGCAGATCACTCCAATACCTTTGCCAAGAAAACACCAAATGTAGTCACGGAATCGCATGACTGAAAAACGAGTAAGCACAAAAGTTATTTTAGCTATGATTATGTCTCAGACTGGGAGTCCTGGCCTAAATGCAACTCTGTGCTCCACAGACCATTGCTAGAGACCCAAATCTAAGATCAATATCTGGCAGCCTCCAGGAGAGAAAGAGAGAGTAACTTACCTTAAGTCCCTAAGAGGGAATCATTGGTTTGTAGAGGGGAGAAGAACCTTCATCTCCATTCCTCTTCCTTGACAAGAAGGCAAACTTTTGATGTTTGGAAGGTCTAGACATTCAGAATTCTCATTGGCAGCCCAGTAGTGCTCCAGGAACAATGATGACTGTCTCAAAAGCTGAGGACAAATTAGACACACCAATTAAAAGCAGCTTCAGGATTCTACAAAGAGCCCAGAAGAAGGGGCTACATACCATGTCTAACAGAGACATTGTGAGAAATAAAAAGACTTTCAATAATCAGGAGCTATGTGAGCTTACATGTTTGCCATATGAGCACTATAAGTTTCAGCCTGCTGCACCCTGGGATCTATATGAACTTATTGGAGTATGAGTCCCAGACTCTTGAATGTTTACACTACCTTAGTAAACATGCTTTTAAAAAAAATTATTAAGCTTGACTGGTTAATTGATATCAAAAGAAAATCATGCTGGGAAAGCACTATTATGAGGCTTATATGCTATAATGTTGAAAGATACTCCCCCCAGAATACTGAAATCCAGAATTCTAAGGGGAAATGTAGTACCTAACATCTAGGGACCTTGTCTGCCCATATCAGAAAGGTTGGTAGAGTAGTTCCTGGATTCATGTCCATTACTTATCTATTTTCCCATGTGTCATTGTGTCCCCCCAGTAGTATATCAATTAGTTGAAAGACTTGTTTTCCTTCTTTTTATCTCTAGTGCCAAGAATCATTTGTATCCCCAGTATTAAGAACCACAATAGATACCTAATAATTGGTTGTTGAATTGAATTGTTGAAATAAGACTGTTATTTTATCTCAACTCTTTGGTAGAATATTAAAAATTATCTTTCAAGTTATCCTTTAAAAGGGATATTTAAAGAATTATCATTTAAAGAAAATGGAGAAACCACATACTAAGAAACACTTTGATCAAGCATCCTTTATCCTCATCATAAAAGTAAACAAAGGTGTTTGACCCAAAATTATGAAAATCTTGGAGAGCATTAATAATGTCACTTTAAATAATGAGCAAGTGTTCAAATATTTTCTTTTGTTTTAAAGAAACTACTCTTCCACTTAATGTTTTCTCTAATTACTGTTGTACCTTTATACAAACAAATTTAAGAAGAGAGGTGAATATTTTGGACTGATGTTCTTTTCTTCTTTAGCAAAGAAGAGGCATCATTCTGGATTTTATGAAGTGGATATCCAGTTAAAATTAAGGGTAAAAGCCTAGGGGACTTGCTTTCATCTTCTGCTACTTCCCTAAAGACCTGTAATTTTGGAAAGAAACTAAACAAAAAGTACTAGCAGGTTAGAGAGATATATAGATAGAGAGAGAGAGAGAGAGAGAGAGAGAGAGAGAGAGAGAGAGAGAGATATCCCTTCAAGCTAGATTTAAGCATTCTTTTCATAGACGCATAACTTTCAGAAATTTTATTTGTGCAAAAAAAATTAATAAATGAGTGAGAGCCTACAGATTTTTTCATCATCTTACAACCAGCTGTTAACATAAACCTGGGATTGACTGTTAGTTTCATCAATCATGTTGGAGCTGATTTTGCCCAAGCCAATGGAGAAAATAATGGAATGAGCCATTATTTATGTCACTTCCTACCCAGTTCTAAACCTCCTATTTCTCCATCTGACATGAAAGAACAAACTATTCCATTAGAGATCAGATGTGCAAGACTGTGGCTTTAACATTAAGATGATGACCTGGTAGGTTAGGCATTTATACTTAATGACATTGTCAAGGATATGATGTGTTCAGTAAAGGGATGATGATGACCATTTGGTCATTTCCACATCTAAGACAAGTAGAAACAGACTTGAAGATGAGCAAAGAAGGTTTTGAATTAGACAAGGGGCCCTTAACCATATTTTTGCTGTCATTTACTAATTTGTTAGTCATATGTGTGTATGTAGATAGATACATAGACAGATAGATAAACTACTTAGACAACCAGACAATGTGCATTAACCAATTCTTCCATCTTTCCTTGATTTTTCTTCTATGTATCCTTCCTCTTTCCTTTTTATTTTTTTCTTTCAGTACCAGAAAAATGTAACAAAGCTAATTATAGATCTTTACAAATTTGACTGCCTTTGTGACATTGGGATTCAGAATCTTTATAACAGCCCCAATAAAATGTACATTATGAAGTCCCTTCTGTTTGATCACTTTAGTTACCTTTTTATTTTTCTCTTGACTCCTTTATTTGTATTTCAAGGTTATTTTTAGCTCTTTTTTCCCATGAGAAACATTTAGAATTCTTCTGTTTTATTGAAAATCCATTTTTTTTTCATTGTTTGATTAAACTAACTAAATTTTGCTGATTAAGTTATCCTTGATTATAGACCTTTATGTTTTTCATTTTGGAATATCTCATTCCTTGTTCATCACTACTTTTTAACGATAGCTGCTAAATCTTGTGAAATTCTAATTATGTGCTCTTCAATAATGTCTTTCTTTTTTAGTTATTTGTAGTGTTTTCTTTTTTTCCTAGAAGTTCTGGGTTTTGTCAATGGCATTCTAAAAGTTTTCACTTAGGTGTTTCTAGAAATGATTGGTACATTGTTTTCAAAAACATCTGCTTGTACCATGTGTGAGAAGTTTTCTTTAATGGTTTCTTGAAATAAGATCTCCAGGTTTGGTTTGGTTTGGGTGGGGTGGGATGGGTTTTGGGAGGGTGGAAAACGATTTCAAGTAATCCTACAATTTTTAAGTTATTTCTGCTCGATATACATTCCAAGTCAGCTTTTTTTTTACATTCTCTATCTTAAATTTCCTGTTTTTACTTTCTTTTGATTTAGGAATTCTTGCTGTATCCTGGAATCATTAATTTCTGTTTATTCCATTCTGACTTTATGGAGCTTATTAATAGGTTAAGATTTTGTAGATCTATTAAGCTCTTGATCTTTTCTTTTCCCAACTCTAGTTTCCCTTCATAGCTATAATTCTCGTATAATATTTTTAAACTATTGCATCATTCCTTCAAAGGATTCTAATTTTTCTTGTCAGCAAGCTTTTATTTTTTTCTTTGAGGTTTTGATTGTGGGCGTATTCAGTTTTTCATTTCTCCTAGGTTTCTGTCTTGGTCATCCTTGGCATCATAAAAATCCTTTTTTTGTGGTTTACTCATTTTTATTGTTTCAACTTCAGAAGTAGAGTTCTAGGTCACTCCTCCTCTTGGGAATCAAATCAAGTTGAAGACTTTCCCTTTATATTACAGGTCTTTCTTTAAGATATGTTCTCCCTTTTTTTTTGGGGGGGGGGGGATTAGGGTTTCAAACCAGGCCTAATCGTTCAACAAAGACAACAAAGTTCTCCTCTGCTGTGATCAGTCTTAGTTGATACTTCCTTTGGATTCCAAGAGTGAAAAAAAGGAAGCCTTTTCTTTAACCCTCCATTAAATCTGTAGTCACCTTCCTCTAGTGGGATAGTTATTTTAGGAGTGGGGAAAAGGATGATGGAATTGTTTTTAATTTTTATTTACCTCACAATGCTGATTCTTTTCTTCCATAACCAGATAAGACTCATATTTTCTCTCTCTTCTTTGTTTTTTCTCTAAAAGCAATAGGCAGCTAGTTTGGACGCTTTATTTTTTCACACTAAGGGGTTTTGTTTTGTTTTCATTTTCCCTTAGTAGGTAGGCTTTTTCTTTGTTTACTATGTATTTTGTTTCATTTTAACTTTAGCAGGAAGTCTATCAGTTTCACTTTCAGATTTTGTCCCTCAGGAAATTTCTTGCCATTGAGGATTTTTTTTCTTTGAAAAATCCTTAATTTTTATCCATTAAGGGGTCTAGATTATGTAAAAGGATAAGTTGTTTACTAATCAGACTGTTTAGTGGTAGGAAAGAGTAGAACCTTCCCTTCTTTCTGTCATTTTGGTCTCCTACATATGTTTACAAGCACTAGAAAACATAGGAATAGATGGTCATTTTCTCAATGTGGAAAACAGTACATATCTAAAATGAAGAACTTCCATTTTAAGCGGGATAGATAAAATAGAATTCTTTCCACAAAAGGAGGAGAGAAATAGAGATGTCCACTGTCATCAACTGTAGCTGACATAGTTCTAGAAAATTAGAACAAGAACAAAAGGAAAATATCAAAATAAACTTGGAGAAAGAAGCAAAATCATCACTTTTCAGATAATATTATGGTGTACTTAATGGACTCTTAATAATCAATTAAAAAATAATTGAAGTGTTAGCTCCATCGAACTTACAGGACACAAAATACATTCATACAAATTATCGGTTAGTTCTATATGATACCAATAAAACCCAAGTGAAAGAAATGCAAAGCAAAAATCCTTTGAATATTACTACAGAATGTAAAAATATTTGGGAGTTTACTTACCAAGACATACACAAGAACTATATGAATACATCTACAAAGCACTATTTATAGAAATAAATTGGTGAACCTGTAAATGAGTACAACTATTCTGGAAAGCAATTTGCAATTTTACACAAAAAGTTACCTTTGGACCCAGCTATGCCACTGATAACCCTACAATGAGAAGAGATAAAAGACATATAAGAAGATGTACAAAATATGTACAAAAATATTTATTGGAGGGGTGGCTAGGTGGCACAGTGAATAGAGCACCGGCCCTGGAGTCAGGAAAACCTGAATTCAAATCCGGCCTCAGTCACTTAACCCCAAAACTAGCCGTGTGACCTTGGGCAAGTTACTTAACCCCAATTGCCCTCCAAAAAGCAAAAAAAAAAATTATTGGAGCTCTCTTTGTCATGATTTTTTAAAACCTGGAAATTAAAGGAATGTCCATTCTTAATGGAAAGGCTAAATAAGTTTTGGTATATGAATGTGATGGAATTTGATTGTGCTGCAAGAAATGAGGAAATAGATGATTTCAAGGAGACATGGAAAGACATACAAAATGATAAAAATTGAAGAAAGTTGAACCAAAAGATAATTTATAACAACAATATTATAAAATGAACAATTTTGATGGCTTTTATAAACTGATGAATGAAATTAGCAGAATCAGTAGAATAATTTAGATGACACTGTAAAGACAGTCTTCAAGCCATAAGAACTATGATCACTTTAATGACTATCCATAATTCTAGAGGGCCAATGATAAAATATGCTACCCATCTTTTGTCAGAAAAGAAATAGATTAAAATTAATTATATAAACACATATGCATGTATCTACATATTTATGCAAATATATACACATATATATTAGTATACAGTTAACAAGAGAATTTGTTTTGTTGAATATTTATCTTTAATAAGAATTTTATTTTTTCTTTTCCTTTTTTTCCCATTGGGTTGAGGGAGGTGAGAGGGAAAGAAATAGATTTACATCTTTACAGTGGGATGGGGCTAACATAGTGAGATTTGTACTTTGGGGAAATCATTTTGGCTACTTGAATAAAAGATGGATTTAAGTGGAGAGAGACTCGAGACAGGGAAACCAACCCAAAGGCTGTTGAGTAGATGATGAGGGTGGTGGCTGTGTAAGTGTAGAGAGAGATTAGATGGAAATTAATTGTGAACAAGATATTTTGGCACAAAAATTGGACCTGATTCTGAAAGCATGGTGTCTGTGAAAACTGATGGTTCATTTCTGTTCTTAGTATCCAAATTAATGTATTAGTAGGCACTATAAAAACATCCCATTACTAAAGACAGATGCTGTGAATATAGAAATGACAAAATATGGCAACACATTGAATATGTGGATTAAATGGGAATAAATGGTCAAGGGTGAAACTGAGCTTTGAAGCCTGGGTGACTGAGAGGATGGTAGTGCCTCAAATAGTAATGGAGAAATTAGGAAGAGGGGAGGTTTTAGAGGAAAAAGTAATGAGATCCTTTTTTAAATATATTGAGCTTTGAATGTGTATAATACCTCCAATTCAAGATGTCTAATAGAAAACTGGTGATTCAAGAGAGGAGGGCAGGATGGAGGTTAGGGCCAAATAAGCACATCAGTGAATCAGCAGTATAAAATCATAATGAACTTATGGGAGCTGTTGACAACATCAAGTAAGATGTTATAGGAGAAGAGGAGAGAACCCAGGACAGAATCTTGGTAAGACTCACAGTTAATGGGCATGGAATGGAGAAAGATGGTCAGACATATAGGAAGAGAACCAGGAGAAAACAGTGTCATAAAATGCAGAGAGAAAAAAGGATTACTTTTATCTATTGATTCAATTTAATTTACAAATTCGCACATGAACTCTTTAGCTCTCTGGTATACATAAAGAATTTTTACACCTATTACATACAAGCAACATTTTAAATGAATATTGAATATCAGGAAGAGTATAGAATATTGAAAATTGAATATTCTGTTAGGAAGTAGTTGTTTAATATGTTTCTCAGTAGAACCATACAGTTTTGTGTTTTCCATATACAACAACTGATTAATAAGATGCTTTGTTTCAGCTCCCTGTTTAATTTGAAAGTCATATTTAGTTCTATTCAAGATAGATAATGATAAATTCACAGCTAGGCAGGACTACCATCAATTTCAACTGTTGCCTTTAAAATTCTGTCATAACTAAAGTGTATTCGACACTATGTTGGCAACATTTTAGGTAGAGAGCAATTTTATATGTAGATCTCAAATTCTCAAATATTCTTACCCTTCATATTACTAGTTTATATTTCTGTAGTACATGAATTAACCAGGAGAAATCATTAAAAATATCAAAAAAAACTATTTCTTGTCTATTTAACTCTAAGATAACTTTTCTGGAGTTAATGGCAGGTAGATTTTCTTTTAAAAGTAAATTTATATTGATAACTTTAGATTTCTCCTTATATGCATTGCTCTCTGCCTTCAAGACAATCACCCCTTGGAACAAAGATTATTTTTAAAAGAAAAATATTCATAAATTTAACGAACACATCATAAAAGATTGACATTACATACACACTTGGACATGCCAACTTCAGCAAAAGCGTAGAGGGAATTGCATTCTCATCTCTTCTTTGGCACCAAATTCTTTATAGTGTCACAAAATTCAATTTCCATTGTTTCTTTGCTCTTTTCATTTAAATTTTAGTAGCTATTTTGTATGTTGTCTTCTTGGCTCAATTTGTCCTTTTCAATTCACGTGCATTTTCCATTCTTCTCTGTATTAATTCTTTTCTTCATTTCATATAACATAGCAATACTCCATTACATTCATGTACCATAATTTGTTTAGGCATTCCACAACCAATGGCTATCTTTCTTTCTAATTCTTTGCTATCATCAAAAAGTACTACTATAAATATTTTGGTTTAAAAGAAGCCTTTCTTTTTGGCAACAATCTTCTCAGGATATAAGTCTAGCGATAGAATCTTTGAGTCAAAGGGTAGGTAACTTTTGTTTTCTTTATTTGTAGAACTCCAAATTGCTTTCCAGAATACCAAACCAATCCATGTGTTAGTGTTCAAGTTTAGATTTCTTATGCACTCAAATTCTTCAGCTTTTCCCTCTTCAAATTAAAGTAACTCTCCAATTTCCATTCATTTCATCTAGTCTGGATTTAGGAAATAATTTATTTCTTCCATCTGCCCTGCCCTGATCTGCAATACAATGTTGTGAAATTTGGAATGGAAGATTTTATTGACCAAAAGAAGGATGAAGTCCTTGCTTACAACAGGTAAAATCTTGTTTTTCCAGTTTTGTTGTGATATAGTACCGACATAATAAAATCATTCATATCTTTAATCCATTTAATGCACTCTCATGATTAGCCTTTTTCAGTGGTCATCATCACCTATACCTAGTCATTTCCAGTGGGTAGAGTGCTCGCATTTCTGATTTATTCCAATATATCTTCCTTCACTATGATACCAAAAGATGAAAGAGCAGCACTTACAGATCAGCTTTTCTCAGCTTGTTTCCCTGGACATAAGTTAAGTCTTCAGAGGGTGACTGCTACCTACTTTAGGTTCTAGTAGTAATCCTATGCATAGGCACTACTAAGACTATAATTCATGAAACACAATGGTATAACTCCTAATATCAGTTAGTCAGTAGGCTCAATTTATTTTTAGTAATGGCAAGATGGCATAGCAAAATAACTCCCCCCCCCAAAACCTGAGAATAACTATCCAAAAAGACTCATGGAATTCATGGGAAGAGCAGGCTCAAACTTAAACTAATACCCAGAGTATATCAGACTGAGGCACATGTTAAAATACTTGTGTGGCAAAGGAAACTTACAAATCTTGGTACTGAAAGGCATGGAAAAACGTTCTCATTTCAAAGAGTTCTCACACAGCTCTCTTTGGACATAGCATCTCTACTGAGTGGGTAGTTTGTCTGGGTTCCTAGAATCTGCTCTCTTTCATAGTTAACTCTCTTCTCTGCTGCCAGAGCCTTAAAGTTGCCTGTGTTAAGTCACTACTTCTCTGTAACCATGTCTGTCTTAAGTATGGCTCTGTGCCCTGTTGGATGCAATGTATACTACTAGGAGAATACTTTTCCTTCAAAGCCAAATGGCTAATAAAGCGAGAAAGAGAAAGAAATTTATTCTTTCTCCCACCCAGGGGTCTCCTCCACAGGCAACTCCCAACTTATCATCTCTCTCCCTCTTCAACAACTGAAATCCATCCATTTTTCAGCTATTCAAAGTCCACAAAAAATGGCTATTTCACATACTCAACAAACTGAGCTGTTCTCAACAAAATCAGAAAGTATTACAACTTATTAACATTTTGTAGCTGCATCATATGTGATAACATTCTAGGTTGTGGAATGGAAAGAGTTCTAGGCTTACAGTCAGGAAGACAGAAGCCAAATACTGCCACAACCACTTAGAAACTGTGTGATCCATCCTGGGCAAGTCATTTAACTTCTCTCGGCCTTAGTTTCTTTAAATGTGAAATAGCAATAATAATGGCATCTATCAAATTAAATAACATGTTGTAACAGTAATTAATTTAGCAGATAATTAGCCCTAAGTAACTAAGGGCTAAGTACTTCTGTGAAAGAAACAGAAGGTGTGAACTCTGTCTCCTATTGCTGACAGAACAGGAAGGGATTGGCTGAGACAGGAAGCCAATCTGTATGTGTGTGTATTTAAGAAGAGCTCCAGAGGATAGACAGTCAGAATCAAGAAGTTTTACTCCTGGTGGAGGAAGCAGAATTGTTCCAGCATCTGGGAGCTGGGCTGCTCCTGGACTGAAAACTGGGTTGGAGTTTTCTATGAGACCAGAATCTAGTGAAGGCTGGCTTTGCTGCTAGGAAGCCTGCCTGGAAGGCTGAAATGGCTACTCCCTCCTGGAAAGCTGAGATTTCTTCTCAGTCCTAGGGCCAGCTGAACTGCTGGAGGACTGAAGAAGCATGACCAGGACAAGACTTTGTTTGTGGCTTGGTTGATCATTGAGTTCCTGGAAACAGAAGTTGTGAAGGTTTTGAGATATGCTGGACCCTGTGAACTTCAGTGTGTAGCAGGAACTGCCTGGAGAACTGGACCTGGGAGCTGTCTGCCTCTGAATCCAGGTGACTGTTTGGTGGATTCAGGTAGAAGCTGGGACAATGGAAGGGGACCCAATAAATCTGAGAGACCACCATGAATCAAGATGAAGAAAAGATCTCTCCTTGGATATTGAATAAAATTGAAGTTTACTACACACCAAGGGGTGGAGGGTTTGTGTAATTTTCAAAGGATTTTATTTAATGAGTAACAACACTTAGTGACTGATTGCTAGATAAGTGACTAATTAAGTTAATCTATAATTGCCCCATGAATGGAAGATTGATTATTGTATTGTGAGATGACTGAATGACTGAGTGAGGAGGCAAACCTCCTTAGGGATATCAGATGATTATTCTTTTGTTCTTTGTTCTTAATACTGTGACCACTTTGGTGAAAACTATGGGGCCATTCTAATGTTAAGCTGTTGTGAACATTATATTATGATTTTCCGTGATAAGATGTAATGTTGTGAATATTCTATGGTGATTTGTTGTGAACATTTGCCTTGATTCATAATGAAATAAATGGAGTGTTCACTATACTACGTAATCAGAATCTTAAAAGCTGTTCACAGTAGCATTCTTTTGGGAAGCTGCTTGTGCATGGCATTACACATGTAAACCTCTCTGTAAGCTTTTAAGTGCTATATAAATGCTACCTATCAGTAACATATACTATGGCCATATGCTTTGGGTAGAGAGGATGGAAGTAAATCACATTCCCCTACACATACGCCTTACAAAAGCACGTTATAATTATTTTCAGTTTTTTTAAGTTCAACATTTTAAAAAAACTACTACATGTGAGAGCTAATGTAGAATACCAGAAAGAATAATGACCTTAAAGTCAGAAGACATGGGGTCAAAGCTAACTTTTTATACTTACTAGTTGCACAACTGTGGTTATAGAATAAGCTCTCTGAGATTGTTTCCTGATCTATAAAGTGATATGTAGTGATCCTTAATACAGCCACGCTCATGACTTTGGGGTTCAACTTGCCATTGACCTTGATGCTAGGGATTGGGACACCCCTCAAAAGGATTGCACCTGTTTTGAGGGTTTTTTTCACTGCTACTTTCAATTTTCCCTGAGGTGTTTGACAGCGAAATTGGGCTTTTGGTGACTGAGTTTGATTTCTTTGACCAGTTTGCTCTTGGCCTTGCTGTATGTGACAGTACCCTTTGTCACCTTTGCAGTGTACTTCACCATTTTGGACAGTGAATGTCTCACTTCTCACATCTTTTTGGCTCTGACTGCACTCACATCCAGAGAGTACATTTGAGTGATTCCATTTACTTTAGAAATCTGTTTCTTTAAGTCCTGAGCCAATCTATGGAGAGTGGTCATTGTAAGGAAAACATCTTTTGTAGATATGGGCTCATTAATGGGGAATCATAAGATGTAAAGGTATTACTAGTATCACAGGATTTAGATTTGAAAAGGATCTGAGAGTTAAGCCCCCTCAATTTTTAAATGAGAACCTAAAGGACAATAAAGGGAGGGTGACTCATCCAAGAGCACAAAAGCAAGGATTCAAATTTAGTTCCTCCTTTTCTAAATCTAGTGCTTATCTCAGTATGACATACTAACTAACTCTTTCACTAAATTGCTGAATAGCTGAATTCTCAGCCAAATAACAAGCAAAACAAAACAAAATTCTACCTTAAGTAAGTTCCCACATAAAGAATAGAAAAATAAATCTAGAGGAAAAAATATCTCAGCCATCTACAAGGAGTCAAGATGTGAGAGGTGCTATAATCAGTTTACCACCAGGCTACTGGAGACAAGCAGTCAGCTCTTGCCTGAAAACAGATGCATTGTGGTATGCTGATCAGAGCTTTAACAATCTTTAGGACAACCCTAAGAAAGGAAGTAGGAAAAGGAATAGGCAACTGGACTTGGTGTGTTCCTGTTGTCCCTATGGTTTGCAAAGAGTGTCCAGGCACCAACTGGCACTTAGTCTGCTACTCTTCAGTAGAGGAGAAACAATTTTATCTTTGCTAACTAGAACTGAACTTCTATCTCTTCTTTAACTCCTACCAAGAAAGCACTCAAAGCATTAAACAGGTTCACACACACACACACACACACACACACACACACACACACACATACACAGGAGCTCAGCCATCAACCAGCACTCCCCAACATACATCTGTAAATCCTTCGAGGACAAATGGAGCAGATGCCAATTGGCCCTTTTTGGGGAAGTGTACAGCAGCTGGCCAACTGGCTGTTCATAGATCATTCACGCTGCAACAGGAGACAAACCTTTTGCTACAATTACCCTTTAATTTCTACTGTTTACCCCAGAAATAAACTACAGGCAACTATAAAACACCCATTTCCACAATGTCAAGTACACATCTGCAGACACTGAGAATGGTGGGAGTGACAGGGCTGCCAGTTGGCTTGTGCAAGAGGATAACTAAGGGCCAAGTAGAAGACAGTTTGATATTCACAATGGAACTAGACTTGGGATTCTGGTTGCAAATACTTTATACGTGTTCTATTTTTTACTCTCAATATATAAGATGCTCCCAACAAGCATTTTTCCACAGGCTGCCCAGCATTAATGACCCTAAATATGAAATTATTCACATTCATTCTTGGATATGTGGGACTAAGAAGACATTTGGGAAGCTGAGGTGATTAGTTCATTTCATGCATTCAACAAATATTAGTTGAGCACTTTCTATGAATATGGAAAACTGTACCAGCCCCTAAGAAAGGTAAAAATTATAAACTGCATGACTTCTGACTTGAAGGAGCTTAAAAATTAATAGTGGACATAAGATAAACTCATAAGAGAATTACAAAAGAGAACAAGACAATGATGACAATCCCATACATTTATATAGTATTTCAAAATTTACAGAAGTGCTTTCCCCACAAAAATAGAATGAAATGGATAATGCAACTAATATTATTTCCATTTAATAGATGTTATGAGTAAGGAATACTAGTCTTCAAAGTATTGAGTTAATAGGTGAACCAGAGAAAAATGGAAAGATGCAAGGTGAACATTGATACATAGATAATACAGTGGACCTGGATAAAAGAAGACGTGAGTTCAAATTCTGTCCTCAGACACATGCTAAGCAAACCTAGGGGAGTCATGCTACCTGCCTCAGTTTCCTTATCTGTAAAATAAAGATAATGGCACCTGTCTCAGAGTTGTAAGGATAAAATGAGAAAATTAGATTTTTTCAAATCTTACAGTGCTTTAGAAGACTGAGGCTCAGCACAATGCCTGGATCATGGAAGATGCTTAATAAATGCCTATTGATTAACTACCTGGCTGAAGAACTTCACCTAGAAGTTATATTAAAATTTTTGTCTAAGAGATATAAAATGGAACAGGTATTTCAAGAGTAAGGAATCCATTACTATCCACACAAAAATAATGATAATAATACTAAAAGCTGATGTTTATATGATCCTAGAAGACTTGCAAAATGCTTCTCATTTTATGCTTACAACAATCCTTTGAAGTAGGTGCTATTGTGATCCCCACTTTACAAATGAGGAAAATGAAGTTAAAGCATTCCTCAGGATTATGCAGCTAGCTGCTAACTCTATCAGACAAGATTCAAACACAGGTCTTCCTCCTTTCTAGGCCGGAACCCTATGCTGCTTCCAAAGAAAGAGGAAGGAGCACTGAATGTTTACTAGACTCACAATAGTAAGTTTATAAGAGGACAGGGACAAAAATGAATCAAAATAACAAAGTGTAGATGAATTGTAATTTCCACCACTGTAGGACATACTCACATCAATAAGATCATAGATCCAAATATGGAAGCTTTAAAGTACAATTGAATAAATAGACATTTAGAGGGGATAAGTAATTTGATTCCATAAGTTAAAAGTGTCAGGATTTTGATTTGAACCTAGTTCTGTTATACTAATAGTGATGCAGAGACATTTACTGTTATAATTCAAAGTACAAAAAGAACAAAGACCATGGAGACCCGCCAGATAAATAACCAAAAGAAAGTATCATCAACATCTGAGTTGAAAAGCTGGGACCCAAATCCAGTGAACATCTTCAAGTCATCAATGTGACAATAGAAGCAATTGTCAGGACAGGGTCAGTCTGATCAAGTACAAAGTCCAAGCTAGGACAGCATGAGTTTAGACTCGGTGTTGGATACATTTTCCTCTCTCAAAGACTTCTGCATCAATTTTATCAAGTCCTGCTGAAACCTTTACATAATGGGTTTCCCTATCTCTACCAAAAAGTTGCAACATTATCTTCATCCACTACCACTATAACTACTTGGGAAGACACGTGTGGAAGTAAGTAAGGAAAGTAAAATTTATGCAGAAATTATAGCAGGCTGAGTACATGAGTACACTACAATTTTAAGTTTTATAATGTATATCACTTTCAGGTGGCTGATTGGTTTATATTTCTAGAATTTCTAAAACTATGGATTGTTCTAAACCATCTATCCTCACCAGAGGAATCCAAGGGTCTTCTTGGTATAGTTCCAGCTTGTCATGGATTTTTCAGAGCGAGGTCTGTTAGACATGAAGTGAATAAAAGTGAGAGAGCAGTATGGCAGAATAAGATGAGAATTTGAATCTCAGATCTGACACTTCAGAAAACTATTTTTTGTTTCATAAAAGACAAACATTACCTTGCACAAAGAAAAACATAAAATGAGTGTTGCAATGAATCTCCATTATATTCTGCTTGTTTCCTTTTTTTTCTCTTTTTGTGGAGGGGAAGGCAGGGCAATTGGGGTTAAGTGAATTGCCCAAGGTCACACAGCTAGTAAGTGTTCAGTTCTGAGACTGGATTTGAACTCAGATCCTCCTGTCTCCAAGGCTGGTGCTCTATTCACTGCACCACCTAGCTGCCCAGTTTGTTTCTTTTTTAAATTTACAACAAATTCAGCATAATAGTTTCAAAGACGTTATGTTTTTCTCTATGAACATCTTTACTGTTCTTCTTTGTACAAAGTCATTTGAGACATTAGTTGACATTTTTGTTTCATTTTGGATTTTTTTTTGGCATCAGTATCACAACTATTCTTACATTCCCCCCACTCCACTCTTAGTACTTAAAAAAATAAATCTTCCCTTGTGACAAATAATCACAGTGAAGCAAAATAAATCCACATAATGCCCATGTGGAGCAAAAATGTCTCCTTCTGCACCTCTATGCCTTCATCAAAAATATCCTCCTCAAGAGATGGGGGGAACATCAGGCCTCTAGAGTAATGATTAGTCATTGCCTCAGTCAGAGTTCTCCATTCTTACGAGTTTACTTTTCTTCACAATGTTATAATCATCAAATATATTGTTCTCCTGGTACTGTTTATTTCACTCTGCATCAATTTGTGCAAGTGAAATATTATTCCATTACATATATGTGTGTCACAAGTTCTGGAACCATTCTTTGAACCCACACTAACAGGTCAGGTTCCCAGAGCTTGGCTGCTATGGCTACCCTCAAAGTTTTAGAGGTATCCATCATATCTTGGGATGGTTTTCTTATGTTAGAGCTAACAAGTCTCCCAAGCTATTTGCTGTACATGATTTTCAGTTGATATCAGTCATGCAGACTTAATTAGGTTTTAGAACAACGTATTTACTAAGGTGATTCAATAACAATAAAATGTTCCCCCAAAAGTCTGACATATTCTCCTACCAGTACATGCAGAGTTCAGGGGAAAGAGAGCGTATGTGGTAGAGAGATGGCTAAAAGCTCCTGTCAAAGTCCTTTTTTTTCTTTGTGGGAAACTTTGTAGGGTACTCATGAAGTTTTCTTTAAAAATGATGTAGTTATGGGAATTTTTTGACTCTTTAAAGACTCATGAAGCCACCTTTCATAAGCCTAGTTTATCCTTAGTACCTGATGAAAATGCTGCTAATAGATCTTGTTGTATTAAGAACACTGATCTTAGATCCCAGGAGAAGTTGGGGACTCAAGATGTAGGAAATCAATGAGAAGTACAAATCCTGACTCTTTGAAGTTCATATGGTCCTCCAATTCAAAGAGAGGGTAGAAAAACAGAGGTTCACTCTCTTTCCATCCATCCAAGGAAATTCTCTCTCAGGGGCTTGATTGGACTGCACCAAATTCTCGAAGTCATGACTCCTGAACTGGCTGGCTATTTTAAAGAAGACCCACATACTTTGATAAAATCTCCTTATCCAATACCCACAGACCTCCTGTTATATGTTACTCTCATTCAATGATAATAAATTACTTTCGCAACCTAATATAATGCCTTTGGTTAATTGGTAGACTTATTTAATGGAAATCATCTTGGCTAGATCACATTTATATCTCTGATTAATTGATTCAACTAAAAAACCTAGGATTTGTGTAATTATTGAGGTAAGGGAATAGTCCTTTTAAACATAAAGTAAAGTATCCTAGAGATCTATATAGGCTGATTAGAACAGCTAGCAGTAGCCAAGATCTATGGGTAAAAGAACTAGTTTCTTCCATTTTGGAAATTGAGTTTCTTCCATCTTGTACCTTGAAGGGACTGGGTACCATGATTCCATCAGAGATAGTTCAGAGCTGGCACTAAAGGGTAGGTTTCTACAGTGTCCACAGCTTTCCCATTAACCTGATTATTTGGAACCATGAACCAGATGCAGAATTGCCACTCCATTTTAAACACCAAGATTTTGCTCTGCCTTGTACTAATTGTGTGAACCTAGTTCTTACTTTCTGCATGCAGCAGAGTACAGAGGGAAGGGCACTTGTAAGAAGTCAAGGCTGACTGGATTCTAGTTCCATCCTCAGAAGAGCCAATAAACTTTCTTGTGTCTCAGTTTTCCCACATGTAAAATGCAACATTATTATTGGCTCTGCTCAGAGGACCCTTGTGAGAATCCCAGGAGATATTGGGGACTCAAGATGAGAAGGAGCAACCTATACAATCCTCAATGTTAAAAAAAAAAAAGTAATATTCTAGTAGTTCAGTCTCAAAGAGTTGCCTGGAGCACTGAGAAGTTGAGTAATTTGACCAAAAGAACACAACTAGTTTGTGGCAGTCATAACTTGAGTGTACAGTGAACTCTGGAGGAAAGAGTGAGGATGATGACTACACAGCTCTACCTCATTTAGATCCAATTTACTCACAAGTCAAGACATCACCTTTGTGATGGTGATGTCATTGATCCTCTTTGAGAATGATGGGCAAACAACACTCCATGTCAGTCCAATAGTTATGAGATAGATCTTCAGACTTTCAAGCACTTCTGCATAAAGTCTTTCCTGATTCCCCCAAATGCCAGCACCCTCCCTCCCAAACTACCTTATATTTAACTACTTTGTATGTATTTGTCTTTTTTTCCTATTCATATTTATGTTGTCTATATGTGGGTGTTAATATCCCCTATGCCTTTACAAGTAGGGATTGTTTTGTTCTTTGAACTTGTAACTTGAGTGCCTAGCACAATGTCTGGCACATATTAGGTAGTTAATAAATACTCTCTTATTGATTGATTTAAAAAATATAAGCTATAATTTGTCAATTCATTGCCCCATTGATGAGCGTCCCCTTCCATTCCAGTGCTTTGCTACAACAAAAATGGGGGCCTAAAGTAGAATCCATTAGGCCCCAGATGAATTTGAAAAGTAGGTATGGAAACCATGAGATCAGTTCTGACAAAAGTAAAAAGATGTGGCTAAAAGGAGTAAGAAAGCAACATTATACTTAAAGGCACCAAAAAAATTTAAATATTTAATATATGCACTGAATGGAATTGAACCTAAATATTTGGTTTATTTCATCAAATTATAGGGGGAGAAATAGATAACAAAACCATAACCATTAGAAATTTCAATGTTCTCCCTTTCAGATCTAGATAAATACAAAAATAAAAAATAAATAAAAATGAAGTTAAAGACATGAATAGACTAATTTAAAATTAGATACAATAATTCCTTGGCAATTATTGGATATGTATAAAAAAGAGTATCATATTTCTCAACTGTGGATGGTATGCTTAAAAAACTGACAATGTGTTAGATCATAAAAAATTTCATAAACCAATACATAAAAGCATAAATACTAAACACATACATTCTTGAAAACACAATAAAATTATAATCAGTAAAGCACATTTGAAGGAAGGGTTCAAATTTAAGTTGACATAAAATAATTTAATCCTAAAAAATATGTAGGTCAAAGAATAAAACATAGAAACAATAGACAATCTCATTAAAGAAAATAGCAATGAGACAATATAAAAAAAGACTTAGGATGGTATCAAAGCAACTCTAAGGGGAAAACATAAGAATATAATACGCCTTTAAACACTTTAGGGGGGAGGAAAAGAAGGGGCTAGAATGGTTCAATAAATTGCATATGCAAGCAAAAACAATTTTAAAAAATTAAGCCAATTAGGGTGGTAGCCATGAGTAGCATGAACTTCAAATGAAGAATGATTACTGATATAGAAAAAGACAGAATCTGGAAGTGATAATGAGGAGCAAGGAGCATTCCAGCTTCCCTGCCTTAACCAGTGAGATCAGAAGAATGAATAAAGGTGCAGTCAATACTAAAAAGAACAGGCAGGGAGGCTGTGTCATTAGGGAGGAGTCTATTTTTGGTAAGAGCTAGTAGATGAAATAATGGGAGAGGAAAATATTTCAGATTAAGGGAAGTTTGATGCCTATAGAGCAGGCATTCTGAAGTATGCAATAGAAGAGCTGGATAGAGTTAGGTTGAAACTTTGGGGTGGGAGATTTGAGGGGGATGAGAAAGAGGAATCAAAAGGTCATTGAGGAATGGGGTTTAGACAATGACATACAGAGTCTGGAAACTGGGATGTGAAGGGCATAAAAAGGTGTGAGAATGTTCATCATTCAGTGGAGGGCCTCATTCCTCTTTTTATAAGAGGCTGAAAATTGGACTAGAAGCAAGTGCATTATGAGATAGGAGGCACATGGTCAAGTGGTCAGATGGGAGACCCCACTTCACAACTCCTCATCCCTTTAAAGGCTGGAGATTAAGCAGGAAAAGAATATTGCTGAAAACGGAAGTAGAACCTGCAGCACAGAAGAAAAGAAATCCCACTCTCCACCATTTTTTTCTTCTTTCCTCATGCTACCTGCATGAAGCAGAAGGCCTGAAGTCAAAGGGAAGGCTGTATTCCTTAGTAATGGAGGTTCTTCACACCCCAGTTGGGAGATTGGGCTGGCAGTAAGAGGTGGAAGCTGTCCTGTGTTGGCACAGATGGAAATGATTGCTTTAGGGCAGATAGAAGACACTTGGCCCAGCCCATCTCAACCTTCCTTCAGGTAACACGCTGTACCTAGCAGGAGATGAAAGGAACAAATTGTTAGCATGAAGTTTGAGGTCTTCTCATCTGAGGGTGACTATGAGGTGGCAGCAGGAAGTAATAGGCTCTCTACATAAGGGCGTTTTCCAAAATTCCCAAAGCATTACATTATAGAACTAGAAAAAAAATTCATCTGGAGGAATAATACCAAGGGAAATAATGAAAAAAAATTAGGAAGTAAAGTTGTTAACAGATTTGATACTACACTACAAATAAGTAATCACTAAAGCACTGATTAAAAGATAGTAACATTGATCAGTAGAACAGGTGAGGTGCATGAGACAAAACAATAGCAACTTTTAGGATAGAAAATTCAGTATTTGGCTGTTTTCCTCTTTAATGCATGATCTAGATTTTTAAAGATCATACAAACAAATTAGAGGGGCAATGAAGAAAAACATTTCTCAGTGGTGGACAGTGGGAGAGTTCTGGAAAAAACAAGAGATAGAGAAGATAACAGGATATGAAATGGATTAGTTCTGGTAATAAAAATGGAAATTTCTGTATAAATGATTATCAATCTAATTAGAATTAGAAGAAAAATGGTTTACTTGGGAAAATCCTTGAAGAAATTTCTCCAATTAAAGTCTGATATGCAAAATATTATAAGGAAGTCATATAAATATATACATAAAAAGAACCATTTTTCAACAGATAAATGACCAAAGGATAAGGGCAGGAAGTTCTCAAGGGAAGAATTGCAAGCTATTAACACCTATTTCTTTTTTAATATTTCAAATCACTAATAAAAGAAATGCAAATTAAAATAACCCTGTGGTTCTCTCTCATGTCATACTAACAAAGATGACAAAAAAAGAAAGTGAAAGTTATTAGTGGGGGAGTGGGAGAGCAATCACTCTAAAATGCTGAATTGGTCCAAATATTCCAGAAAGCAATTTGGATTTATATCCAAAAAGTCACTGAATACTCATATTCTTTGACCACGTGATATCATATACTAGAAAGTAAAAATAGAGAAAGGACCTATGCATACCACTTTTTGTTACAACAAAGAAATGGAGAAAGAGTCTGAGTCATTCATAAATTAGATTTAAGTGAGGCAGAGTCTCACAAAGCCGTTGGTATCACTCTCTTCCATAGTCATCGCAGTTCCATGGCAGGTAAGAGTCAAGATGCCTGGTGGTGGTTCAATATACACTGGATGCCCTTGGCATCTCTGGCGTCTAACCAAACTCTAAGTGCTCCACAGCACGTGATTTAGCTTCCTCCATGGCCATTGGAACAAATTGTTCTCATTCACCCACTTCCCCAGGGAAAGCCTTCACATGCTTTGGGTAGACACTCCAATAACTCATTGACAGGTTTGAAACTACTCTATTATATTCAACCTGATTTACATGTCTGCCAAAAGGGTTTACCAGAGCTGTGGCTGCTGTGCATGCTGTAGCTTCTTGGAGACACAGGTAAGAATTAGGTGGATCAAGTAGACACCAAAGGCAGAAAGCAGACCTTTAAAGAACTTGGCAGCTGTCACATCAGAGGTCCTTGGACACATCCTACAGACTGGCAGGAAAGTAAGTGGCTATCAATTGTGCAATAGCTGAGTAAATTATGATAAATGAATACATTGGAATATTATTGCAGCATAAGAAATTATGGAAGAAATAAGTTCAGTTCATGAAGTAGAATGAGATGAGGTCATAGGCTCATAGGTTCTAAAACTTAAGAGATCATTCAGTCAAGCTCTTTCTTTTTACAAATTAGGAAATTGTGGTCCAGAGGGGTGACAGTACTCACCCAATGAAACACTAGGAGTAAATATCTGAGCTGGGGTTCAAAACCAGGTCTTAGGACATTAATTTCAATGCTTTTTCTACTACTGTTCATTGTTTTGAGCCAAACTGACATTGGTGGAGTTGAAGAATAGAATGGAATAGGGGCAGTATGCCACAGAAAGAGTTCTAGCTGCGAAATCAGAATAACTGGCAATATCATCCCAGTCAAGTCCTTTCACATCCTGGATCTCATTTTTCTCACTTATAAAATCAGGGAACTGAAGTAGTTGTCTGGTAAAGTCCATCTAACTAGAGAGCCTGTGTCAAATTTCCAGAGAGATGATAAATTCTCCAAGTCAAAATAAATATTTTCTTTCTTTTCTCTCTTTCCCCAGGGCACCTAAGAAATGTTCAATTAATGTATGCTGAACTAAGGAAGTATTCCTGATCAGTTCTTTCCTGCTTAGTGATAACTGCAATAAAAAAGTTTTAGCAGAGAAAAACAATTTCAATAAAAATTATGAATAAAATATATCAAATGCACCAGGATCCCAATCAGTTCAATCTCCTTTGGTGTCTGATCTTTCTCATCTCATTTATGTATTCACATGCTATAATAAAAAAAATTAAAATGTCAGATGAAGAATGTATCATTTCATTCTCCAAAAACAGGTACTCTAAAGTAATTTGGAACAAAGAGGCAGGCCATTTTTTTTATTCAAATGTAATAGTAGAGGTTTCCACAAGCTCTAATTCAAGGGTTCTTCTTAGGACATGTATAAAGTTCAAGATGTTCCAAAATTGTGAGGTTTTTTAAAAATATGTATTTAGTAACTATTTAAATGTCATTGGTTTCCTTGGAAATAGTATGTATTTTATTTTTTTCATTTAAAAACATGATTCTGAGAAAGCACCCATAGGTTTTACCAGACTGCCAAGGGCAACCATAACACATAAATTAGCTTAATAAGCCCTCTTCTAGAATCAGCAGTGTGATATGGCAATTGACAAATTCTATCCTAGGTCACTTTAACAGAGGCATTGTGTCTAGAATAAAGGAAGTCATAATTCTCCTCTGCTCTGTCCTGATCAGGCCACATCTGGAGAACCGGGCACAGTTCTGTGTACCACATTTTAGGAAGGCCGTTGACAACCTGGAACACATCCAGGGGAGAGGAACTAGGATGATGAGGAGACTAGAGACTGGGGGACATTAGATCTAAGGGAAAAATGGGTGAAAGTTGCAATACAAAAGTTAAAACTGCTAATGAAGAAATGTTCAAGAGTGCAGTAAACAACTTTTAGAGGTGGTGAATTTTTGTCCTAAGTATTAGTACCTGCCTTGGGGACTTAGAGGCTAAAAAGAAGAGGCAGGTTAGCCAAGGGATATTAAAAGCAGCATTCCTCTCTCTCTTGCACTTAGCAATACAGCCACATTGGTTTCCTCTCTATTCCTCACTAATGATACTCCATCTCCCTTCTTGCTTTTGCACTTACAAATCAACCAAGCCTACAATGCAAACCTTCTTTTCCTTTTTCTCATAATAGAGTCCATCTCTTCCTACAAACTGCAGCTTGAACACCATCTTCTCCAAGAACTTTTTCCAATTTTTAGTGCCTTCCTTTACAAATTACTTCATATTTAGTTACTTTGTGTGTGTGTGTGTATTTGTTAACTTTATATTTATGTTTTATATTTCATATTATAATTGTCTTCTCCATTAAAAATATAAAGTCATTATGAACAGGAATTGTTTCATTTTGTATATAGTATCTTCAGCACCTAGCACAGTAGCATGTAGTAGACATTAATAAATCCTTACTGACTAATTGATTACAGGTGTATTTAAACTCACAAGAGAAGGTATGAGACCTAATTGAGACACAAAGGGGCAGCCAGGAGAAGAAAGAGGAATACAGGGGAAAGAATGTATTTGTGTCTCTATTGACACAAAGACACATATATAACCAAACTTCAGTCAATGCAGGCACATTTTAGGGCTTTGGCATACCTTCCCAAATGTATGGAGGGCCTTGAATGCCAGAGAGAGGAATTTCTATTCCTCTGGGAATAGAACTGGATTAGGGAAAATTGATGGGTTTTTCTTTCTCCACAGAGAAGCAATATGACAGAACTCTGTACTAAAAAGAAGACAATTGTGGTGGAAATATGGTTGGAGGAAAGAGAGAGAAACAGGAAGACCTTTAAAGAGACTATTTGAAAAGTTAGGTGATGGAGGGGCGGAGCCAAGATGGCAGTGTAGAAGCAGCAAGGTCCCGAAGCTCCCACACCGCCACCCTAAACACCCATAAAATACGAGCCCAGACAAAGTCTAGGAAAGTCTAGGACTCTCAGTCTCATAAAAATACAGAGAACACAGCTCTCGCTGAAGGCAGCTCAGCAGCAGGGGCTCAGCAGCCGACAGAGCAGAGGCTGGAACAGCCGGAACCAAGACCACGGCCAGGCCTGGGGCAGTGGGAAAGAGCTGAGTCGAGTCCCGAGCCCCGCACAGTGGTTCTATAGCCTCCAGCACCCCCACATCTGCCAAAGCTGAGGAGCAGGACGGAGAGGCCCAGCTCGCACTGCAGAGGAGCAGAGAACGGCCAGCCCAAAACCCTGCGGCCAGGCAAGGCCCCAGGGCGGCCACGAGGAGCAGTGGAGCCTCCCAAACAGCAGCTTGAGTCTACTTCAAAGAAAATCTAAAGCACCGGCCTGAGGGGAGCTTCAGTCAGAGACCTTTAGTGAAAGCCGAAACTTTGAAACTTAATTGGGGAGGTTAGCAGTTCGGCCATTCTACCCCCGGGGCAAGGAAGCAGTGGGGTAGGGGAACCACTGAAACCAGCAGCAGTGGCCCCCAACAGGCTGCTTCAGAGCCCTCGGCCTGCGGGCTCCGCAGGGGGGCTGAATCGATTGATCGGGGCTAAGTGCTCTTGTGTTGAGTGGCCTGGATCCAGATCGTGGTCTTGGGTGGTTGTCCTGGGGTGCACTTTCAGCAAGCCAAAGCTGGGGAGACTTGCAACACCCCCCTAATAGCTCCGGCAGTTGGGAAAACCCCAGCGATTTGGAACAGAGCTTCCCCCCTTGGAAGCAGAGTTTC
>CM053593.1:173417793-173438476 GCA_028646575.1 Pseudocheirus occidentalis | reverse complement strand
CACTCTAATTCTGAAGGAATTATTCTCTTCAGAATGCTTTTGAGATTCTTTTTTTCCATAGGGGAAATTAAACTTTTTAAGGAATTCTTCTCCTCATTGGCTTTCTGGGCCTCTTTTGCCACTTGAGTTAATCTATTTTTTAAAGCGTTGTTTTCTTCAGTCAGATTGTTGACTCTCTTTTCATGATTTTCCCTCATCATTCTCATTTCTCTTCCCAATTTTTCCTCCACTTCTCTAATTTGTTTTTCAAAGTCCTTTTTCAGTTGATCTATTGCCTGTAGACATTCTTCAAGTGTCTTGGAAGGATTTGGTGTGGGAGTTCTGACTGTGTTGTCTTCCTCCTGTTCCATGCTTTGATCCTTTTTGTCCACAAAAAAAGGATTGTAGAGTTTCATTGCTGTTTTTATTTTGCTTCCTTTCCCTCATGTTGGCCAGTCAATTAATTGGTTGTTTTTTTTAAGCTTTGTGGAACTCTGCTTCCAGGAGGTAGATCTCTGTTCCAAATTGCTGGGGTTTTCCCTGATGTCGGAGCTATTAGGGGGGTGTTGCAGTCCCCCCAGATTTGGCTTGCTGAGAGTGCACCCCAGGACCACCACCCAAGACCATGATATGGATCCAGGCTGCTCAACGCAAGAGCACTTGGCCCTGATCAAACAATTTAGTTCCCCTGCGGGGTCCGCAGGCCAGGGCCTCTGAAGCAGCCCAGTGGGGGCAGCCGGTGCTTACAGCAGTTCCTGCCCTTACCCCACTACTTCTTTGCCCTGGGGTGCAAGTTGGCCAAACTCGTTTTCCTCCCCCAAAGTAAGTTTTGAAGTTCCACTTTCACTTACCTTCTGTAATCCTGGCTTGCTAGATGTTAAAATCCCTCCAGGTGCTGTAGTTGTGCTCCCTGGGGTAGACTCATGCTGCAGCTTGGGAGGCTCAGCTCCTCCTGACCGCCCTGAGGCTTGGCTTCGGTTTGGTTTTGGGCTGGGCTGGTTTTTGCTCCTGGGCTGCTGGCGTTCAAGATGCACCCCTGTTGCTGAGCTGCCTTTCTCTAGTCCTTTTTTTCACGCCTTGCTAGAAGTGGAGTTGCTCAGGTGTTGTTGATCTTCTCTCTTGTAGACTGGCTGCAGCTTGGCTCAGCTCCTCCAGCTGCCCTGCGGCCTGGCCTCGGCTCCCAGCCTGCTGCAGTGAGCCCCTCTTGCCGAGCTGCCTTCAGCAAGAGATATGTTTTCTGTATTTTTGTGAGTTTGAGAGTCCTAGACTTTGTTGAGATTCATATTTTATGGGTATTTTGGTTGGTTGTTGAAAATATGTTTTATATGATAGCACACGTATAAATTATTTCAAATTGGTTACTATCTTTAGAAGAGGGGAGAAGGGATGGAAAAGTTTGGAACTCAAAATCTTGTAAAGATGAATGCTAAAAATTGCTTTTGCATGTAACTGGGAAAATAAAATATCACTAAAAATAATGATTAAACTAATTTATGTCTCCACCAGAAATATACTAGATAAATGATAGGGAAATTTTCAAACCCCTCCAGCATAAGCTATTCCTATATTTCACCATTTTTGTGAGTTTGAGGTGAAACCAGTTGCATCTCTTGAAAGTTCTCTTATTATTAGTGATTTGGTAATAATTTATTTTAGTAATAATACTCTGCAATTCTTTTGAAATCTTTTAAGCTCTTGATCATTTAATCTATTGGATAATCACCTCTATTTGTCATATATTTGTATTAGCTCTCTGCATATTATTAGATATATTTGATGCAAGCACCTCACCTGCCTTCATCTTAGTTACACTATCTCATTGAAAACAATTTTTAAAAAATGTCATGTATTCAAATTCAGCCTCAGATACTTGACAGACTTACTGGCCGTGTAACTTTGGGCAAGTCACTTAACCCCAATTGCTGTCCAAAAAAAAAAAAACGAAGCAAAAAAAAAATGTCATGTAACCTAAATCACCTATTTTATTTTCAATGATTACTCCTATTGCTTGGTTAGTTAAGAAAAATTCTTATTCTTCTATTTAGTCTGTTTTACTTATCTACTTATCTTTTTTTTTAACTTTCAATTGTTGTTCAGTCATTTTTCAATTAGACTCTGACTGTTTGTAACATTGGAGTTTTCTTGGCAGAGATACTGGAGTAATTTTCCATTTCCTTCTCCAAATAATTTTACAAATATGGACACTGAGGCAAATAGGGTTAAGGACCTGGGTTAGTTAAGTTACCATAGTCACACAGTCAGTAAGTATCTGAGGTCGGAAATTTCATGTAACAAACAAGTGTGATCCTTTCACTGAATCCAAACTTCAGCAAATGAATTAAGTTTGGATTCAACCAAATGGTCACACGTGACCTCAAGCTTGAAGGTTCCCCACCCCTTTGTTCTAGAGATCATTACTTGTCCAAATATGAATTTTGTTATTACTTTGTCTGGTCTTATGCTGTATCTCCTTGGTAGTCTGATTAGTGTAGTAATATGTTTATAAAATAATTTAGGTAGTGTCATTAATTTTAGTAGTTTGGTGTGACCCAGATAAGAGCACTAAATAACTTTTTGGTTACTTTCCATTGCTTATTTCTTCAAAGATTTTTTTTAAATCATTGCATCAATAAAAGTCTTAAGTGTAGCTAGTTTCATTGGTTACTAGAAATTTTATGCAATTTGTAGTTATTTTGACTGGGACTTCATTTTCTACTATTTCATCCTGACTTTTATTATTGCTATATTGAAATTCTACTGATTTTCTAAGTTTATTTTGTATCCTGAGGCTTTACTAAAGCTATTAATTGTCTTAATGCCATTTTTGGTGAGCCTCTGAAATTTTCTAATCATGTCATCATATCACTAGCAAATAGACATTATTATTATTTTCTCTGATTACACCATTAAACATTATTTGATTACACATCTGGTAGCAGTAATACAATTTTATTTCAGGATATGCAACTGTGTAGTATCTAAGAAATTCCCTCAAAGCTGCCTTTCCTTTCATTTCCTTGTTTTAATTATCTGATATATATATAATTTGTTTCATTTTGTTATTTTTTGAATCCTCCTGGCTCAGAGTGAATGTAAATTGTAACTGTTTCTCTTTTCACCAGCCACCTCTCCCAGCTTATTTATTTATTCATTTTATTAAAGGGGCCATCCTTGACTTCTTAAAAAAAGGCATTGCTTCACTCAAAGTGAGAACCCTAGGAAAGACCTTAGCTTAAAAAGATCCAGGTCTCCCACTGCATTCTGGGCCATATCCAGACATCTTGATGGATACCACTGGACTCAGGTGGTTCTAGAGGAGAAAGTGAGACTGGTGACTTTGCACAGACCTCCCTCATTTAAATCAAAGTTAATTGGAAATCATGTCATGTCATCATCTCCCTGATGTCATGGTTCTCTTTGAGAGTGAAGGACAAACCAAAACTATAACTTACTTGAATTGAATTCCCCGAATGAGGATTGTCTTTTTAAACAGAAAAAAATAATGTTTTTTGAACTAATACATAGGAATAACTCCCCTTCTCCCTAATGATGTTGCCAGCAAAGAGCTATGACTCAGCTATATTCAGATATATGATTGTTTTCAGAAGTTTCCAATATTTTATTTTTACCAAGTCACTAACTGTTCCTTATTAATTAAATGGAATTGGGATTGTGAAGATGAGTTCTTTCTTCTTTTATTTTACTTTTTTCTTTCTTTATTTTTAGTTTCCAACCTTAATTTCTATAAGATTTTGAGTTACAAATTCCCCCCATCTCTCCCCTAACCATCGCCTCTGCAAGATAGTGAGTCTACTGAACACCCTTTCCCCCAATCTGTTTTGTCTTATGTCCTCTACCATCCCCCCTTTTCTAGTAGAGCAAGGTGGATTGCTATACATCAGTACCTGTATATTTTATTTCTCAGTTGCATGTTATGACACCATGCACAAGCAGCTTCCCAAAAAATGCTATTGTGAACAGCTTTTAAGGTCCTGATTACACAGTGCAGCAAACACTCCATTTATTCCATAATAAATCAAGCAAACATTAACAACAAATCACAATATAACGTTCACAACATTACATTTTATCACAGAAATCACAACATAGTGTTCACAACAGCTTAGCATTAAAATGGCCACATAGTTTTCACCAAAGTGGTCACAGTATTTAGAAGAAAGAACAAAAGAATAATCAACGGTATCCCTAAAGAGGTTTGCCTTCTTACTTAATCATTTAGTCATTTCACTATACAAATCAATCTTCCACTCATGGGGCAATTATAAGTTAACTTAGTCACTTATCTAGCAATCAGTCATGAAGAATCGTCAATCACTAAATACAATCATTAGAAAACTGCACAAACCCTCCACCCCTTGGTGTCTATTAAACTTCAGTTTCATCACAGCATTCAATATCTGAGGAGAGGCCTTTTCTTCATCTTGACTTGGAGTAGTTTCTCAGATTCCCTGGATCCCCTTCCATGGTCCCAGCTCCTACCTGAATTCACCAAACAGTCACCTGGATTCAGAGACAGACAGCTCCCAGGTTTTTGTCCAGTCCTCCAGGCAATTCCTTTTGTGCACTTAAGTTCACAGGGTCTAGCACATCTCTAAACCTTCACCACTTCCGTTGCCAGAAACTCAAGGATCCACCAAGCCACAAACAAAGTCTTATCCTGGTCATGCTTCTTTAGTTCTCCAGCAGTTTGGCTGCTCCTAGGACCCAGAAAAAAATCTCAGCCTTCCAAGCAGGCTTCTCAGCAAGAAATCTCTGCCTTCCAAGCAGTCTCATTGACAGCAACTTCAGCCTTCACCAGATTCTGGTCTCAGAAAAATCCAACTTAGTTCTCAGTTCAGCAAGTGGCAGCCCAGCTTCCAGATGCTGTGAAAATTCTGCTCCCTCCACCAGAAGCCACCAGGAGGAACATTCTTGACTTTAATTGCCTCTCTCTTGGGTTCTTCTTACACACACACACACACACACACACACACACACACACACACACAGGCTTCTTGTCTCAGCTAATCCCTTCCTGTTATGTCAGCAACAGGAGACAGAGTTCACACCTTCTGTTTCTTTCACCAAGGTACTTAGTCCTTTGTTACTAAGGGCTAAGTACCTGCTTTCTTGACATAATAAAAAAGGGGTCTTCAAATTTAAATTAATTACTATTACACATGTAAAAACAATTTTTAACATTTGTTGTTAAGAATTTAAAGTACAGATTCTTTCCCTTCTTCCCTCCTCACTCACCCCCACTTCAAGCAATTCAAGCAACTCAATATAGGTTGTACATGTGAAGTTATGCGAAACATTTCCATATATAATTATATTGTGAAAGACTAACTACATTTCCCTCCATCCTATCCCACCCCCAGCTTATTCTGTTTTTTCCTTTGACCCTGTCCCTTTTCAAAAGTGTTTGCTCCTAACGACCCTGTCCCCCAATCATCCCTTTTATCATCCCTGCTCTTATCCCCTTCCACCCCTACTCTCCTGTAAGGTAAGATACCCAATTGAGTGTGTATGTTATTCCATCATTAAGCCAAATTCAATGAGAGTAAGGTTGACCCATTCCCTTGAAAGTGATTTCTTTAAGTGGTTTTGGGGTCAGTAACTTCTGAGGAATATTATCCTTCAAGAATTGTAGGATTCTAGGATATTTCTTTGCCCAAACAGATATTGCTTACACAAATTGAGGATGCTCAGTTGAACCTCTGGGATTATTCTGTTAGGGAACCTTTATTATGGCTGATTATATACCATGTTTCACCAGAAAAATTAAAAAATATTTTAATGAATCATCTTTATGGCTTCCTCCTTTATCAAAATTCCCCAATCCAATCCCTTATAGCAAAGAAGATAGTTATTCAAAACAAATAATCCCACCGACCCTGTCAGACAACACATCCTTCATTTTGTAGTTGCTTTCCACCATATTTCTTCTTTTCTTGGGGGGGGTAGGCAATTGGGATTAAGTGACTTGCCCAAGGTCACATGGTTAGTTTTTTGTGTTAAGTGTCTGAGGCCAGATTTGAACTCAAGTCCTCCTGACTCCAGAGCTGATGCTCTATTCACTGTGCCACCTACCTGCCCCTTTCCACCATATTTCTGTTGAGAAAAATAGGATTTACTGGAGAAGTTAATCACAATTGTATGTCAACTTTGTGATGGTATGCTTGCCTGAGTTCTGGATAATGGACAATGATCTTGTGCTTTCCTAGTCATCATTGTAACATGGCTGTGTGCTTACTCCCATGCTTTTAAGCACCATGTTTTTAGTCTTGTTGTCAAATGCCTTCAATGAGGATGAACACATCAATATTTGCTGCTGTACTGAAGATGAATTCTTCAACTTGAAAAGGTTACAAGCCAAGACCAAAGTGGAGGGAGAGCTGATGAATGATTTTACATTTGCAAATGATTGTGCACTCAATGCAGTCTCTCAAGATGAGATGCAACAAAGGATGGATTGATTCTCTGCTACTTGTACTGATTTTGCTGTAACAACAGCAAGAAAACACAGATGCTCCATCTGCCATCATCACACCATCTGTACTTGGAACCATCAGTTATAGCAAATGGAGAAGTTTTGAATGCTTTGGATAAGTTCACTTACCTTGGTACTGTACTTTCCATGGATGTATGTATCAATAATGAGGATGATGCACGCATTTTCAGAGCTGGTTCAGTGTTTGGGAGAATCTGAAGGAAAGTGTGGAAGAAAAGAGGTATTAGACTGCCTACAAAACTGAAGGTCTACAGAGCCATTTTGCAGACTATATTGTTGTGTGCCTATGAAACCTGGACAGTATATCAGTGCCATCCAGGAAACTGAATTGCTTGGAAGATTCTGAAGATCACCTGGTAGGATAAGATACCAGACATGGAGGTCCTTTCTCAAACTGAACTGCAAAACATTCAGTCTCTACTGCAGAGAGTGCAACTTCAATGGGAGTTGTTCAAATGTAAAACATATGCTTGCCCAAAAGACTATTTCATGGACAACTCACACAGGACAATTGCTTACATGGTGATCAGAAGAAAAGATACAAGGCCTGTCTCAAGGTCTCTCTTAAGAGGTTTGGAATTGATAGTGTAACAAAGGAGACCCTGTCACAGAACTGCCCAGCAATGTTGTGCCCTCATCAGAGAAAGTGCTGTATTCTATGAGCAAAGAAGAAATGAAATAGCTCAAAAGAAACACAAGATGCACAAATTTCAAGAATCCATTGCTAATGTTCACATGGACTATTTGTGCCTCGCCTGTGTTGCAACATTCTGAGCTTGTATTGGTCTGATCAGCCACAGTTGGACACAATGTAACTTGACTCTAGCATAGTGATGTCATTTTGATCCTACTCGAAAATGAACAGTGACCAACATTCCCTCTCTCCCTCCCTCCCTCCTTCCTTCCTTCCTTCCTTCCTTCCTTCCTTCCTTCCTTCCTTCCTTCCTTCCTTCCTTCCTTCCTTCCTTCTTTACTTCTTTCCTTCCTTCTTTCCTTCCTTCCTTCCTTCCTTCCTTCCTTCCTTCCTTCCTTCCTTCCTTCCTTCCTTCCTTCCTTCCTCCTTTCCTTCCATATATTGTTGCTTCCTCTATTTTTTCTTCTTTTTCCCATTTAAAGTTCTTCACAAACTGTATCTAAAATACCTATCTGGACTCATTATGTTTATTTCTTTCCCATAATTTTACAGTAGAGCCATACTAGACTTCCTGATGATCCTAATATAATAACATTCTATCTCTCATTATAATGACTTTGTATTGTTTTCTCCCCACACTTGAAATATGTTTCCTCTTTGTATTCATCCATTGGAATCCCTAGTTTCCTTTAAAGCTCAGCCTGTGTCGCCTCTTGTACAGTCTTTCCCGATGTTGCTAACTGCTAGTATCTACTTCTCAAATTACTTTGTGCATATTTGATATATATATTTATAAGTATGTATCTTAGAATATAAACTCAAAGATAGAGACTTTCATTTTTTTGCCTTTGTGTTCTGAGTGCCTAGCACAACAAAACTTGTCACATAGTGACAAGTGACAAGTGACAATTCTTGGTTTTGGAAAATGTATATAATATTTCTCTTCCAGGATTTTTTAAAATTGGACATGTGATATCTATTTACTGTGCCACCTAGCCGCCCCCTTCTTCACAGTTTTCAATAGTTTCATGTTCTATCTGTTGAAATGAGCAGCTGTACAAATCATTAGAATATTGTTATTGATTCAAACAATCCCCCAAATACTCCTTTTTAATATCTTTATTGTTCTTGATACAATATAAACAGCTGTTCCTGAATAGTTGTTTCTCCAAACAAAGTCATTGCTTTTACGGGAATGGTTCATAATTCAATTTAATTTGCTCTGAAGTCTGCTGGATAGGATTCTAGAAGAACTCAATATAAACATATGGTGATATACATCATTGGATCCTCTAGGATAATCACTTTCATTTCTTTGTGGTAGCATAAATCTTTGTCCAACCCAAATGTTCCACAAACAATCATATTTGGACTCTGACACCCCAGTCCCTGATCTACTACTACATGAGAAAGAGTAAATTTCACTGAATATGAAGTTAGGAAACATACTTGATATGACCAAATACACTTAAGAGAAGGATTTCCAAGAAGTGATGGTGCTTTAATAAAGTTACTAATGGATGAATTTTCAAGATATTTCAAAGAGAAGATTTCAAATAATTGGGGATTATCATTCAGAATATTCCCCCAAACAAGGATGGATACAGCTGTAAAGAGGATGAAAAGATCTCTCAGCAAATATTATAATGTGAAGGAAAGTAAACTGATAGAGCTTGAGAAAAGATAGAAAACCCATGGATTTTCCTAGCAAGTAACAATCACAAAAACAGAATGTTTCAAAAGAGAAATAAAATAAAACAAAAGGGAATGTTTATCAAGCTTTAGAGTTCAAAACACAGAATTTTAAAATGTGTTGAGAAGATTAGAAAAAGTTGAGTCCATAATGAAAAATCTCTCTAAAGAACCACAAAACAAATGAATATATTTAGAATAGAAAAAATACTGAAGTGGAAAACAATTTGACAGTAGAGAAGCAAAAGGTAACAGCATTAAAGAAAAACATTACTTCTCTCCAACACAGAATGCCTCGTTGGGAAGAAAGAATCCATAGAGATAACTTAAAAATCATAAGTTTTGTAGAAGAAGATTGCAATTTAATTTTTTAAAAAAGAAAATTAGTGAGAACTTTTGAACATAGTTGAAAAAGCTTCATTCTAGAGAATCCACGGATTGCCACCACACACAAGTACAAACACACATACACATGGAACTTCAATATCTGTAGTGGTTAGATATTTAATGACACACAACAATTTTGCAAGCAGCCAAAAGAAAGATGTTAAAATGTGAAGGAAAGAAATTTTAGATAAAAATGACTATTCTGCAGTAATAAGAAATCCCAGAAAAGAATGGAATAGTATATTCCAAAAATCCAAGGAGCTCATACTTCAGTTCCAAATGACATAGTGCAAACCTCAGTGTATTCATTAATCACCAAATTGTAGCAGGAGAGATGAGATGTTCTAACACATGTATGCCAATTTAACCTCATAGTTATCATTGAACCTTAATGGAATGAAATTTATGACTGGAATTTTGATCTGGATATTAATACTATATTGAGAGGGGCGGCTAGGTGGCGCAGTGAATAGAGCACCGGCCCTGGAGTCAGGAGTACCTGAGTTCAAATCCGGCCTCAGACACTTAACACAAAAAACTAGCCGTGTGACCTTGGGCAAGTTACTTAACCCCAACTGCCCTCCAAAAAGCAAAAAAAAAAATACTATATTGAGGAGAAACATGATAATAGGGAGCAGAGCGAGTAAAGGGATATGAAAAGCAGTATTGTTTATGACGAAGGTATGTTCATATGAGACTCCAGAAATGAGAGGGAGGAAGCATGGTAGAGAGAATTTGAATGAAGACAAATGGGTGGAGAATTCAAAGAAGTTTTATAGTTGGAATATACTACAGATCACCTGAACAGAAAAAGCAACTAGGTGATCAGTATGAGATATACATAACAAATTTGGCATGTGATATAGTAGTTATGGGAAGCTTCAGTTATTCAGATATCTGATGGAGTTCTCTCTCTCTTCGCCAAAATCAGGGCCACTAATGACTCTTGACTTTCAAAGGTAGAGGAACAAACAAAACAATATTTTATATTGGACTCAAATATTATTACCTAGAAGGAAATTGTTGCTGAAGTGAAAATTATGGGCAAAGTCACCATGCCCATCTGTTGTATTGGCTAAAGGACAGGAAAAGCAGGTATGCTATGACATATATTCTAGATTTGAGGAAAGTAGTTTTCCAAAATTTCAGGGGCCAGGGTAAGAAATGGAAACAGCTCCCAGTTAAGATTATATGGTGAGAGAAACAGAGGAGAGGTCAAGGTTGAAACCTTAGTTGAGCCACTGGAAGACAGAAGACAGAGATTTCTGAGGAAGATGGGAGCTACCTAGTTTTAGTCAAAACAGCAAGAGTGACAGAAGCAGTAGTATTCAGAGGAGTAGCATAAAGGAGAAAAATCCTAGTTTGGTCTGATCATCTGGTTTGAGAGAATCAAGTTTGACTCAAGGACAAAAGTCAAATATGGGAACAGAAGCAACATACAACAAAGACATACTATGGGTTAAGAGAAAGCCAAGAGGTGAATCCAAAAGAAGAGAATAACTAAACATAACACTGTCACCATCTTATCATTGTTCTTCTGTTTGAGAAATTTTAGTCCTTGATAAATTATAACACCCACCATCTGTTATCCCATTCTCAATGTTCTGAATAAAGCTAGAACAAATTTCAAGATCATGTTGCTTGTGTATATTACCACTTAGTTTTGTCCTACTCCCATTGTGTCCTCACTACAGCAATGCTGATCTTTTTCAAGGTTTGTTTTCTCAGTCATATCCAACTCTTTGTGACCCCATTTGAGGTTCTCTTGATAAAGATACTGGAGTGGTCTGCCATTTCCATCTACAGCTTTTTTTTATAGATGAGGAAACTGAAGTAAAGAAAGTTAAATGACCGGCCTAGGGTCACACAGCTAATAAGGGTCTGAGGCTCCACTTGAACTCAGGTCTTCCTCACTCTAGGCATGGTGCTCTAACCACTGCACAGCTAATGGCTTTTATTCCTTCCTAATTAATTCCCTATCTCAGTAACCATGAAGGCATTGCAAACTTCAATCTCCCCATATTTCCACTCCTCCCTCTTTTCTTGTTCATTAATTAATTTTAGTTTTATGCAGTCACTTCCACAAGATTTTGAGTTTCAAATTTTCTCCCCATTTCTTCCCCCCTCCCCACTACTGCAAGATGGTATACATTTTGATTACCTTTTCTCTCAATCTGCCCTCCATTCGATCACCACCCTCCTTCTCTTATCTTTTTCCCTTCTATTTTCCTGTAGGGCAAGATAGATTTTTATAACCCATTGCCTGTATATATTATTTCCCAGTTGCATTTGTAAAGAAGACAGAAGCCAGATCTTTGGGAAAGTAGGTTTTCCAAAGAATCTTTAACATTTGTTTTTAAAACTTTGAATTTCACATTCTCTTCCTTCCTCTGTTCCCACTTACCCTCGTTGAGAAAGCAAGAAATGTGATTTAGTTTATACAAGTGTAGTCATGTAAAACACTTCCATAGCAATCATGTTGTGAAAGGTTAACTATATTTCCCCTCATCCTATCTCATCTTCCATTTATTCTATTCTCTCATTTGATCTTGTCACTCCTCAAAAAGTGCTTGCTTCTGATTACCCATTTGTCCTCCCTTCTATCATTGCCCCCTCTATTATCTCCTATCCCTCCTACTTTCCTCTAGGGCAAGATAAATTTCTATACCCACTTGAGTGTGTATGTTATTCCCTCCTTAAGCCAAATCCAGTGAAAGTTAGGTTCACTCATTCCCTCTCACCTTGCCCCTCTTCCCCTTCAATGTAAAAGCTTTTTCTTGACTCTTCTGTGTGAGATAATTTATTCCATTCTACCTCTCCCTTTCTCCTTCTCTCACTACATACCTCTCTGGACCCTTAATTTTATTTTTTGATATTATCACTTCATATGTATACACACACACACATATATATATATTTATATAGCTATACGTAAATATAACTATAATGTGTGTATGTGTATTCCCTCCAATTACCCTAACACTTAGAAAGATTTCATGAGTTACAAATATCATCTTTCCATGTAGGAATGTAAATGCCTCAACTTTAAGAGATATTTCTAGGAACCTGTAAGTTTTCATTGCTTTTTTTGATCTATGAATTTATTTTTTTAAATAATTTTTTAGAGTGCGATTACTAGAATTTATTTGTTTATTTTAGTTTTCAACATTCATTTAGTTTTCAACTTCACTTACACAAGATTTTGAGTTAGAAATTTTCTCCCCATCTCTCCCCTACCCACACGCCAAGATGGCAAGCATACTGAACATCTCTTCCCCTGTTCCTCCTTACTTTCTTGTGGGGCAAGATGGATTTCTATACCCCATTGCCTGTACATTTATTTCCTTTTTGCACGTAAAATTTTCTTTTAACATTTGTTTTTAAAACTTTGACTTCAAGATTCTCTCCCTTCTTCCCTCCTCACCCACCACCACTAGGAAGACAAGCAATTTGATATTTTATACATGTATAGCTATGCAAAACATTTCTACAGTAGTCATATTGTGAAAGAATAACTATATTTCCCATTTTTACTCCACCATCTTGAATATGCCCCCTTCTCCTTTTTTTAAGCATTCTTCTTACCATGTGACTCATCGACTTAACCAGCTCCAGTGACTCTATAATATTGATTCTATAATTAAATGCAAACTCGCCAACAAAGGTACATGTAATAAAAGCTATGATTTTTCCAGTAACAATGTATGGCTGTGAGAGTCGGTCTATAAGGAAAGCATTTTCCAAATTGTAATGCCAGAGAAGACTTTTGAGACAGCAAGGCAGTCAAATAAGTCAATGCTTAAATTAGTTCATGCTATTCATTGAAAAGTAAAAAAAAAAAACAAAAAACAACTGAATCTGAAGCTAAATACTTTGGTCACAAAATGAAAAGACATGACTCATTAGAAAAAACCCTGATGTTTTAAACAATTAAAGACAAAAGGAAAAGAGGATGGATAGATAGTCCCATGGAAGCAATGAATGTGAATTTGGACAGACTTTGAAAGGGAGTAGAAGATAGAAGGGCCTAGAGTACTATATATAGTCCATGGGGTCATAAAGAGTTCGACATGACTGAATGACTGTGTAACAACAACTTTACAGAAATTTTTGAAGAGGAATTAATTGCCCATGAGTGAGATGTGCCAATATGATAAAAATGACAACGCCACCAGAATTAATTTGCAAATTCAATGCCATATCAATCAAACTACCAAAAAGTTACTTTAGAGAACTGGACAAAGTAATGATAAAACTCATCTGGAAGAACAAAAGTCAGCAATCATAATTGGAAATAATTAAAATAAATGGTAAAGAAGAGAGCCTATGAACACCAAGTTTTGCTTCACACTCAGATTAGTAAATATGCCAGAAAAGGAAAATGATAATTGCTGGAGGGAGGACAGACCATATTGGTCCAATTATTCTAGAAAGCTATTTGGAATTGTTTCTCCATAGTCACTGAACTGTTCATTACCTTTGACCCAAACCTATCTCTAGTAGTCATAAATCATGAAGAGATCTAAGATGGATGAAATGACTGATATGTGCAAAAATAATTATAGCAATACTTCTTTTGTTATAGAACAGAACAGGAAACAAAATGACTGACCATCAGCTGGGGAATGGATGAAAAAATTATGGCATATATGTGTAATGGAATCTTATTGTTCCTTAAGAAGTGACAAAAGGGATGGATTCAGAGCATCCCTTGAAGACTTGTATGAATTGATGCAGAATAAAGTAAACAGAAACAGGGGAAAATTTATACATTGGTTACAACATTATAAAAAACAACACTGCTGAAAGACTTAAATAATGACTTATCCAACTTCAAATGACTAATTGTGAAACTTTTTAAAATTTTTTATTAGAAAAGCGACCAACAATAGTTATAGAATGAGATAAACATTTTCAAAAATGTTATCACACATATTTGTTTTGCTGGACTGTGCTTATGTATCCTAATGGAAAACTTATCTGAATAGAGGGGAATATGGTCTCAGGGAGAGGTGGTGGTGAAAGATAGCAATGAAGGGGGCAAAAGGAGAAAAGAAAGAAAGGTGTCAAAGAAACATATAAAAATTCTTAAAGAAAATGCAAGAAGAACATTCAGAATAGAGCACAGAAAAGAAGGGAAGTGTTGATACTACCATGTTAAATGTGATGCATTCTTGAAATGTTAAAGAAACAATAACAAAGAAACTCCATATTCCATTCCATTCACTGTTTCATAGGTAATCTTCTTTATCCTTTGCCTGTGTAAGAGTACAGTTCCTTAATTAGTGTCCAGTCTATAATTTTAAAAATTAATTAAAATGAAATAAACAAAGGTAAGTAGTTACTTCAGAGCAAGTGTAGAGACAGGTACGTGGTCTAGTAGATAGAGTGAAGATCTGAGAGTCAGGATGATCTGAGTTTGAATCCCATCTTAGACACTTAAGCAATGTGACCCTTGTCAAGTCATTTAAATTTTAGGCCTCAGATTTTTCATTTGTAAAATAGGGATAATAGCACCTACCTCACAAAGTTGATGGAAGGCTCAAATAAAATGAGGCAAAGGTTTTTGTAAACTAAATTGTCATATGTTAGGAATTAATATCATTACTCTTATCAAGAATAAATCCTGCCAATTTAACTTTATTTTCCTTTTAAATAAGGTTGCTAAAGTAGTAGACCAGAATAATATCATAGACATAATTTTCCCAAACTTTAGCAATACGTTTGTAAAAGTATCTTTTGTTATTCTTGTGAAAAACATGGAGAAATGTGGCCAAGACAAGAATGCAATCAGATGTTGGAATTGCAAATCATGGTCACTTACTGCTGCAGTTGGTATAAACACTTCCTGAATTTCAGGAATTTAAATATTAGGAGGACTTTTGATCAGTTTTTCCTTCCCATTTCAATTCCTTCATTTATTAGTGATTGTCTTGCCACATGGATGATTATGTGGTAACCCTGCCTGCATTAGGAAAAGGTAGAAGGAAACTCATGAACAAGACTTACAAACATTTCTTAAGGGATATTCCTTATAGCTGGCTGGAGATGATAGTGGGGTACTTCAGTTTTCCAAACCCACTTCCAGAATGGGCAATGGAAAAGAGAATAAGCATTTCTGTAGTGTCTACTATGTTTCGGGAACTGTGCTAAGCACTTTAAAAAATATTATCTCATTTGATATTCACAAGAACCTTGGGAAGTAGGGGCTGTTACCTAAATTTTATAAGTGAGGAAACTGAGGCAGAGGTTAAGTTGATCTGTGTCCCACAGCTCATAAGTGTTTGAGGACCAGATTTGAACTCAGGTCTTGACTTGAGAACTTCTATCCACTGAACCATGAGCTGTTTCTGTTATTATTACAGCTACTCAGATGGTGAGGCAGTTCCAAAGATGGCATCTAGGTATTTTCTTTTTCTATAGGAAAAGCCACATCTCTGATGTGTGTTAGAGATGTTCTTTCCTTTCCTAGAGCTCCAGGATGGTGATTGGTGGAGGTAGGTATTATTAATTCTATTAACTTCCAGATAGACATTTTTGAATCTAATAAGTGGTTGAGGGGAATGAGAGCAAAGAACCAGAACTTTGCATGATTTCCCTAAGATTAGTGAACAAAGGAGATATGAAGAATCTTATCTGTGATGTCAGGTACTATGGGGTCACTGGGGTCTAGAAGAACGCTTGATTAATAAGGTTATGATTGGACAAAAATGGGAAGAGGTTTTTCACTGGTTTTAAGGGAGTATTAACACTTACAGGATATATGCCAATTATTTGGGAAGTGCCAAGTGAATGTTCTTAAACTCTTCCCCTGAGTTATGAATCAAAAGTCTTACAGAGATTATTAGAATAGTTTTACTTCTCACTTCCTTCCCTTCCCAATACTCCCACACTCCTTGGGATTCTATGAGTGAAAAGCTAACTCATACTTTATAGAGGAGAGGTAATAAACTTTCCATTCAGAAAGCTCCTAAAATGTAATAAATAGATCAATAAAGGACTTATGAATAAATATGCATGTGTGTGGGTAATAAGAATCATCCCATATATCATGCTTGTAATTCTTTACAGTTCTGGCATACTACACAGGTGCCTTAGGCCTTGCTTCCATCCATATGGTGGTCTAGTGCTGAGAGGGCTTGACTTTGACATAGCAATCTCTAAGTAGTCCCCTGGCCAGGGACAACTAAAGGGGGAGAGAGTTAAAAGATGAGACTTTTTCCAGCTCAGCCCTTTCATTTTTATGTACCCATGTGGCAGGTAACATGTTCTATCTCCACTCTTCCAGTAATAATGTTGAAATTTTTTCCTTGACTTTTCACTAGCTGTTATTCCATATGTCTAAGAAGTTGTGAAATTTTACCATTTATTTCTCTACATCTTTTATCTCCAGCCCTTCTTTATTGAATACGGTCAACATCTTGGTTCAAAACCTCATCATATCCCACCTAGATTAGTGTAGCAGCTCCCTAATTGGGCTCCTTAACTTAGCACATTCCCCATTCTAGTACATTTTCCACTTACTTGCAAAGGTCATTTTCTTTAAGTTCAGCTCTAACCATATCACTCCTGTACCTCAATAAATTATAGTCACTCCTTGTTGCATCCAAGAACAACTATGCATTCTTCTGTTTAGCTTCTAAATCCCTTAGTAACCTGGCCCTAAACTCTTTCTGACTTCACTGGACATTGATCTCCTTCCCATAGTCTGCATCTAGCCAAACTAGCCTTCTCTGTTCCATACACATGACCTCTATCTATTGACTTTTGACTTTGTAGGTCATCTCCTATGTCTTGAATGTACTCTTTCTTTATTTCCATGTCATAGAATCTCTCTCTTCTTTCAAGAGCTCAATAAAGCTCACGCTTTACCTTCTATATGAAGCCTTTCCTGATCTCACCATCTGCTAGAATTCTTCCTCCAAAATTATATTAATTTATTATTATATATAATTTTTTATGTTTATAATATAAATATTTAAGCCACTTATATTTAGCCAATTTATATTTATTTTATTTATTCCCTTTGTATTTATTCTATATCTTTTTATCTTCTATTTATATATCTATCCTTGCTATATCTCTCCCATTAGATTATAAGCTTCTTGGAAGTAGAGATTGCTTCTTTTCTTTTCTTTCTTTCTATCCTTCTTTCCCTCCCTCCCTCCTCCCTTCCTTCCTTCCTTCCTTCCTTCCTTCCTTCCTTCCTTCCTTCCTTCCTTCCTTCCTTCCTTCCTTCCTTCCTTCCTTCCTGTGTCTCACATACTATACACATAATTTTTTAGCATATATTTCTCCAAATTACCCATGATTATAGAGTGGAAAATAAAACTCCTAATTTTTTAACTTGCAACCCCCACCATCTCCAACTCTCCTTCCATTAACATAGTTATAGAATATGTTAGACTTCACTGACTGGTAAGGAACTATCTGCTTCAATGCCTGACCTCCAAGAAAAATTGCAGATTACATAATGGAATAGGGAGGATGTAAGGAAGGAAAAAAGGAAGCAAGCAAGGATGCATTAAAGAATATCCAGTAATAACCAGAAACTCATATTCCTCTGTCCTAGTCAGACTGTATCTAGAGTGTTATGTTCCTTTCTGGATGTCACAGATTAAGGACATTGACAAGTGGGAGAATGTCTCAAGGAGGGAACACACAATGATAAAGAGGTTTGAATATGTCAAATGAGAGTTGGTTGAACGATTAGCTCAGAAAAGAGGACTTAGGGATAACATGATACTGTTCTTTTAAGTATTTAAATGAATGTCATGGGTGAGAGAGATTAACTTTGTTCTGTTTAACTCTAGAGGGTGGAGACAAGAGTAATGGGTGAAAATCAGAGAGAAGCATACTTAACCTGGATATAAGGAGAAACTCTCTAACAATTAGAAATATTTAAATTGAATGGCCTACCTCTGGATGTCATGAGTTCTTCATCACAACTCTTGCTGGATGAGCAGTCGTTGGGTGTATATCCCCATTTTCTTTTGTATGCACTAAATGGTTTCCTATGTTTCTTGCAATTCTAAAATTTTCTGATTCTGGAAAGTCCAGTGCTCTTTCCATTATTACATACTACCTCTTACCAGGATACAATACAGTACTATTAATTTGTTCTAATGAGTGTAAAGGAAAAGATGTGATGGAGTTTAGTTGAGGTGGTGAAGAGTAAAGAAGGTAACATGGAATATGATATGAACAGAGAAGAAAGAAGAGGTAAAGGTTTGAAGACCTTTCTCAAAGTGTGGAAACTTGAACTTTACCAGGATGAGAAGGATTGGTAGAGACATGTGGTCAGGGCTGAAGGCTGGGATTCAGCATTGGCAAAAACTACTCTCCTAGAATATTGAGGGTATTGGAGAAAACAAAGAATGAGATTACGGGAAGGGAAATTGAATCATAATCTCATAGTTCCCCCTTCCTTCTCAGTCCAAATATTCAACTGCTAGGGGAAACTGAAAACACACACACACACACACACACACACACACACACACACGGCTTTAAAAAGTGACTTGATGTGCTAAAGAGAGTGAAATTCTTTTCTTCCAGTTCTTACTTGAACATATAAACAACATGCAAATTCAAATAAAAAAATTTCTTTCCTTTGTCAAATTGGGAAATTCTCTGTTTTTGTTGGTGGTGTGACTCACTTTGGGAGTATTCTCACAAGAATGTTATTTGTAGGGATGGGCAAACCTGTTTGGGGAAAAAAACAAAGATCTCTCTGGAATGTTTACCCATAGCTAGGACGATCATTTCGGATACTTCTGAGTCTTTTATTCTTTTACAAGAATTTATATTTTCCTTTATTTAGGCAATTACCAGAAACACTACAGTTCAAAGTGCAGCAAGGACAAGGCAAACAGGGCAGCTAGCCTACACACAGTCCAGAAGCAGAGTACACCCCACACCTCTCAGTCCAACGCTGCCACTATACAGAGCTTCAACCCTTGGGAGTCAGGTTCAGAGAAATGGGTCACAGACAAAAGTTCAGAATGGTTGGAATGGAGTTCTTTTCGTGCAAAAGATAGGAAGGAAGACACAGGCTTTCATTTGTTTTGTCCTAAGGAAATGAAGGGGTGGAGGTATTTATATTTCTTTCTCAAAGCAAAAATTTCCCTGGGTATTAAAATTGTCAGTTATGCCTCTGACTAGAAAGGTTACCAACAGAAATCCAGCCCTTTCATGATTCATCACTGAAGACTTTTACTCTCATTCTTTTCAAGCTTAAAAATACAAGGCCAAGGATCTTGCTTCAGAAATGGGCTAGGAACAGCTAAGTGGTGCAATGAATAGAGCACTGACCCTGGAATCAGAAAATTCTGAGTTCAAATTGGGCCTTAGACACTTGACACACTTATGAGCTGTGTGACCTTCTACAATTCACTTGACCCCAATTGCCTTGTCTTCCCCCCCTCCAAAAAATAATGAGCTAGTTCTTGAAGTATCCATGTATATCTTTGACAAAGACAGAAAAAAAGAAAACCTCGAATTGACTTCTTGGAAATATTTGAATTTTTGAAGTAATTTGAGAATATTTTTTGAGATAATGATGACTTAAAAATTTTATATGAAAAAGATTGTTGTGAAATTTCAAAATTGATACCTTTAATCTGATACCTTTAATCAACAGCAATTTTATTTGAAAGGAGCTGGGCAGCTAGATTATGCAGATGGAGAGTTGAGCTTGCATCAGGAAGACCTGAATTCAAATTCAGCCTCATAAATTTCCTAGCTGTGTGACCCTGGTTAAGTCATTGCCAATGGAGAGGGAAATTGCAAACTCTAGTATCTTTGACAATAAAATCCCATGATAACAAGATGGTCAAGAAACTTTAAAGATAGGGGGGAAAGTCATTTTAGTTTAAAAAATGGATATCAGAATATTTGGTACATAGTAGACATTTAATAAATGATTATTGAATGAATGGATGAATGAATGAATGAATGAATGAATGAATGAATGAATGAATGCCATAGTCTATGCTGGCATATAAAAAACCAAAGCTCAGAATAGGCAAATACTCTTGTGGCTTTCCTAATTACCAAGCGTTTCTGTAAAAATACTAGTACTGACTAGTCACACACACAATTTCTCTTTTCCACATCTTTCAGAGCAAATTAATGGACTAACCATTGCAAAATAGATATCTAGAAGAGAACAGAGATATAAACTTCATAGAAGCACAGAATTATAGAATCATAGTATCTCAAAGGTAGATATGGCCTCAAAAGCCAACTAATCCAAACTGTGCTTGAAAGAATCTCGTCTGTAACATGATGAATAAGTATTCACCCAACCATTGCTTAAGTACAGAATCAGAGAGACCATTGTAAAGCCAATCAGCAGTAGATTCCTGAGAGAATGCTACTGTGAACAGCCTTTAAGACTCGGATTACACAGTATTAGTAAACACTCTGTTTATTCCATTACAAAATCAGATTCAGTACAATGTTCACAGTTTCAA
>CM053593.1:173401366-173417293 GCA_028646575.1 Pseudocheirus occidentalis | reverse complement strand
GTTGTAGGAGGGCATAAAAGGGAACATATTGTGGGAGGGGCCTTACAGTGGGATCAATGTTCTGGGCTGGGGGGTAGGGGCAAAAAGGGGAGAAAATCTGTAACTCAAAACCTTGTGGAAATGAATGATGTAACCAAGAAAATAAATTAAAATTTAAAAAATAAATAAATAAAAATGATTTTCAAATCAGTGTTTATATTCCTAATATGAGAACTCTACTATTAAGTCATTATAAGAAATAGGAAAAACCTGGAAGTAGGCACAGAATACAATGTCCAAATCTATATTATAATTTCTTAGGTGTCAGCAAAACCCGACAAGCCTTTATCCAAGTGCGTTTTTCAAGGGGAAATGCAATCTCTGTGTTTCTGACTCATTTACACTTAACAAAATATTGGTTCTTTAAGAAAGGATATCTAACTATGATTTTTTCAAGATTCTCTTAACTGACATAATAAGAGGATTATTTGACCATTTATTCAGGGAACTAATTACCAGGAACACTTAAATTTGCTTGTATACAAAATCAAATCACTCCTTTAACATTACAGTTGTAGTTGATGTGTATCTAAGAACATTAACATACCCTATGGATTTATGTTTGCCCACACAGTATTTATGGGGCATATTTCACCGTGGCAGCCATATAATCTATGTATTTTTTTGTAGAGGCCATTTAATTTTTCAGATTGTATCTCCTGGCTCTATTTTCCAGGTCAGTGGTTTTTTTCAAGGAGATATTTCACATTGCTTTCTATTTTTTCATTTCTTTGTAACTACTTAATAGTATCTTGGTTTCTCACAAAGTCATTAGCTTACACTTGCTCCACTCTAATTCTGAAGGAATTATTCTCTTCAGAATGCTTTTGAGACTCTTTCTCCATCTGGTAAATTCGACTTTTTAAGGCATTCTTCTCATTGGCTTTCTGTGCCTCCTTTGCCATCTGAGTTAATTTGCTCATTAAGGTGTTATTTTCTTCAGTCAGGTGGTTGACTCTCTTTTCAAGACTTTCTCTCATCATTCTCATTTCTCTTTCCAATTGTTCCTCCACTTCTCTTATTTGGTTTTCAAAGTCCCTTCTAAGTCAATCCATAGCTTGTAGGCATTCTTCCAGTGTCTTGGAAGCATTTGGTGTGGGCTTTCTGACTCTGTTGTCTTCCTTCCGCTCTATGCTTTGATCCTTTTTTGTCCACAAAAAAGGATTGTAGAGTTTTATGGCTGTTCTTACTCTGCTTCCTTTTCCTCATATTGGCCAGTCTATCAATTGCTTGGTTTTTTAGCTCTGTGGAACTGTGCTTCCTGGAGGAGGCAGGGAAAGCTCTGTCCCAAATCGCTGCGGCCTTCACAGCTACCAGGGCTATTAGTGGGGTTCTGCAGCCCCCCCAGTTTTGGCTCACTGAAAAAGCACCCCAAGACCGCCACTCAAGACCACGATCCAGATCCAGTTTGCTCAACGCAAGAGCCCTTGGCCCAGATCAATTGCCTCAGCCCCCCTGCTATCCTGCAGGCCAGGGGCTCTGAAGCAGCCCAGTGGAGGCTGCTGCTGCTTCCAGTCATTCCTGCTGCCACAGCTGGCTTCTCGCTGCTTCCTTGCCTTGGGAGCAATTTGGCTGGACCACTATTCTCCCCCAAACTTAGCAAAATCCACAGACCTTTCTCTTAGCCTTCTTTCCTCTGGCCTGATAAATGTAGGAACTGTGCCTCCAGTACCCCTAATCTGCTCTCCTACAGATTCACCTTGGCCCGACTGCCCTGGGGCCTGACTGGGCCAAGGTTTTGGGCTGGGCTGGGCAAGCCTCCCAGACTGCTGTGCTGAGCCTCACCTGCTGAGCTGCCTGCAGCAACAGATGAATTTTCTGTATTTTGGAGAGTCTTGGAGGTCTAAAATCTGTCTAGAGTCATATTCTATGGGTGTTTAGGGTGGCTGTGTGGGAGCTGCCAAACTTTGCTGCTTCCACGCCGCCATCTTGGCTCTGCCCCCATTTAGTTTTTAAAACCATGTTTCCATTACTTCTCTTCAAGGTACTTCCTGTGAGGGCTTCAGACTTTATGTTCCCAGAAAAGAGATGAAATACAACTAGGCTTGAACAATTTCTTTCCCTAAATAAGTTGAAATGTAGCTTATTTAAATTATGAATGACACCCCCCTCACCACCACCACTATCAAAAAAAAGGAAATAAAAAAAACCCCATAGTTGCAAAACAAGATTTAGAGGGTCAGATGTGATAGCAGCCTCACAAGAACCCTGAGAATTCCTTACACATTACAGCCCCAAGGAGTTTTTAAAAATACATATGTGCATTTGGTCAGTCCAGACCCTGATTGTCTTTACAGACACCCTTCTTGATGTGGTCAGAGAATGGAACCATTTTGGAAATTAGTTTGACATTTCATAGCTTAGATATATCCTTCATCTCTTTCTGCTTTCAGAAAGCACTTCAACGTAGAGAGAACTGCCAAGGGCATGAAACTTAACCTGGAGAGGATGCTATGAAATGCAGGTAGCCTGGACCATTCTGTTTCGTGTCTCCACATGTGTTTTGCTCATTTCCCTCCCCCACTACCTAACTCAGTTCCCTTTGAAAATTAGAGTGTAGAACAACAGAAACATTTCATTAATATGTCCAAATGTACAAAAGGAGAGCAACGTGTTTTACATATTTACTATTGTACTTTAGTTTTGATTGGGCCTGGAAAATATAATACTGAACTGTTGAGATTTGGGGTTTTGGGGTGTGTGTGTGTGTGTGTGTGTGTGTGTGTGTGTGTGTGTAAAAGAAGGGAGATAGAGAGAAACAGAGAGAGAAACAGAGACAGACAGAGACAGAGAGAAAGAGAGATTGGTCCAAAATAACTCTTTCTAAAGGGTGTTGAGAGACAGAAAAGAAAAAAAAGAGATTTCCTATTAAAATCAATTCTGTTTTACAGAATAGCAATTGGAAGAAATTGTTTAAATGTTCATGAAGAAGTGTTTCTTTTTTTTTTTTTTTTTTGCTTTTGGGAGGGCAGTTGGGGTTAAGCGACTTGCCCAAGGTCACACGGCTAGATTTTTTTTTGTGTGTTAAGTGTCTGAAGCCGGATTTGAACTCAGGTACTCCTGACTCCAGGGCCGGTGCTCTATTCACTGCGCCACTTAGCCACCCCCTATGCCACCTAGCCGCCCCCTAAGAAGTGTTTCAATTTGCACACTCCGGTCTAGTCATATAAGCATTTTCTGTGACAGAAAACTAAATTCAGTGTCCTACTCAGACAAGGAGTAACACATGTAAAGTGTCCAATGCTCAGAAAATGAAGGTAAATGCTTCAGTAATTTGATGGGCAAAGGATCTGTCAAGTCTTAGTTCAATAACCAATATGCTCTTCAGCTGCCTTGTCTTTTTTTTTTTTCACATGTGAACAAAGTCATTCTAGTATTTGTGAATAGATTTTACTGTGCTATGGAGTTCTTTCAAGGCTTTTTCTTTTGAGTCAAGTTTTCACAGTCAGGTCATTAAGAAAAATGTGAAGGGGACATAGGATTTTTCTGGCTATGATATGTTCTAAGGCTATTTTGTAAGAAATACCCATCATCAACATAATCACAAACTCCAATGACTTTTTAGAAGGAGGTATATTTGCTTATGTACATATGTGTGATTTAATTAGTGTAGAGATTCCCCCATAGTAGAAATATCCTCCACTTAGGTAAATTAGCAGTTCACTTGTAACATGTCTAGTGAGTTGATTGAATTGCTGAGAAGTTATCTTTCCCTTATCTTAACACAGACAAACAATAGGTATCTGAAAGAGAACTTGAATCCAAGTCTTGCTAGCTTCAATATTGATTTTCTAGTCATAATGCTCCACTACCTCTGAAGAAGGAGGTTATTGAACTTTAAAGATTATAATTGTCAAACTGAACTTGAAGGATTGGGGAATATAAAAAAATCAGAAAATCAAAAACTGAAAACATCTCATAGACCTTTGTTTTTACTATATTACGGTGACTTCACAATAGCAAGAGCCTCTTTATTGATTCCCACAATAGTTCTATGCTGATCTTCCCACCTCCACTCTTTCCCCCTCCAATATGTCCCTCAAACCATTCCTAGGCTAACCTCCTTTATGGTTAGATATGTCAATAGCATTCTTCTGTTCCAGATTCTTCAGTTGTCTACTGCTACTTGCCAGAAAAGTCATAAATGTTTGCTCTAACTTTCAATGTCTTCCAGAATCTGGTACCACCCTACCTTTCCAATCTCAGACTAGTTTCCTCTATAAATTCCATCATTCAGTCAAACTGGAGCACTTGGTATACTTCAAGCATATTTCCTCTATTCATTTTTGCCTTTTGCTAGCACTGTTTTCTATGTCTGTGGTTACTCCTACTCACTCCACCAAGCAAGGCTGAAGTCTCATCTATCTTTTAAAGTCAGTTAAAATCCTTTCTCCTCCTGAAATCTTTCTAGATGTTCCACATTATAAATCAAATCCCTTAGACTGCCCTTAAGCTAATAGAACAATGGAAAGATAACTGGTTTTGGAGTAAGAAGACCTGGCTCCACTTTTTACCACTCAAATAACCTTGGGACTCCTTGATTGTACAGTTTGGGTAAGAGCAGGAGCAGAAGGAATTCAAAGTCATAAAGGAGAAGGAGAATAAATCATGAAGAAATTTAGAGAGTTTTACATTTCTGAAGAAGTCCAGTGATTTAATTTGTGGAAGGAAAGTTTGATAGAAATCAAAGGAAAAGGATGTGATAAAAGAAATATTTCCTAGAGCTCTGCCATCATAGCTTTTTTCCTAAGACTCTACTCCATGAAGATTAGGTTAATTCCTTTCCCTAAGAGGTGTTGAAACTCTCCTTGATATTTAATCAGTTGAGGGAGTTGGTTATTGACATGACTTCCTGGTTGTCAGAGTAGAAAAGGGCACAAGGAGCTCAGTTCTTCTCTAACCTTTTGACCAAGGACAAATAGCAGGATCAAACCCAGGAATCTGTAGATGCTGAATCAACACAGCGCCCTCACTAAATATAGTTTTTGATACAATTTTCTCCTGCTATGTATAAGTAAATCTCTTTCTGTCACCTTTTGGGTGAATTATGAATGTCTCATTTCAGTCCAGTATAGAACCTAAACTAACAGGGAATTGGTCTGCGTTAGCCCTTTTCTACAACAGAGAATAAGGACAAGGGTTTGAACTGGTGGACAAGTCTTTAGACTGAGGGATATAAATTGAAAACAAAAAGACAAGCTCTCAAGGTGAAGGAGAAATATGTAAGGAACACGAAGAGGAACATAGTATAACATAAGAAAGGAAGTTGGGTGTTGTTTTCAAGGATCATAACCTGCTAAGAACCCACAAAGAAGGGGAAGAGAGTTCTTTAGGGAAGAGAGAAGGAAAAGCTATTAGTGAGAACAACAAAGTACTGCGCATCTTGCTTCCCAAGAGAGTGGTGAGCAGGGGAAACTTTACAGTGTTTGTATAAAGTGTTTAGTGTTTATATTTCTGCTACAGTCAAGCAATTTCTGTCTTTCTCAAAGTATATATTGGTCCTATCCAGGTTGTTGGGAAAATTAAAGTGCACCCCTTGCCACCTCAGTGTGCCCATGAAAGCTCCCTTGTTCCCAACAAGCTTCTAAGAGTCCAGTAGAAAGAAGCCATGAAAAAATTTTCCCCTTCTACCTCCTCTGCTCACCTTGCCTACTTCTTACCAGGCACTAGATTTCACCTCCCAAATAAATGCTGACTGCTTTCCCCCCACTACCCTCCTCCCCCCTGCTAGAGATAACACAGAACTCTGATCTACTCTCTACACTTTTCTCAACAGTCATTGTTTCAGGATAGATATGGCCATTTGTGTGGTTTTCATGAAAAGAGGATTTCCAACTCTAACTCTTCTAGAAACATGGTAGACTACCATCTCAATTATTATTATTACTTAAAGTCTATTGGTTCTTACCAAATCTCCTACTTCTCCTCCTCTTCCTCATCTCCTATCACTAAAACACCTTCTACTACTTTCTTCTTCTTTACCCCTCTCTCATATGATGAAGCGGCCTCCCCCTTCATCTTCTAAGCTAATCACCTTGTTCAAGTGATCCTATTCCATCTCTTCTCCTTTAAAAGATTACACTCCCATCATACACTTTTTTCATTTATTTTCAATCTCTCCATTTCTACTTTCTTTAAATATACTCTGATTCCTCAATCCTGGAAAAAAAATTATCCACATTAATTATCATCCTATATCTCTTCTCCATTTTGTATACACACTCTAAAAGGCTATCTACAATAGATACCTCCACTTTCTCTCCTCTCATTTTCCTCTTAACCCTTCACAGTCTGGTTTCTGACATAATCATCCCATCAAAACTGCATTACTTGAAGTTACTAATGAACTCTTAGTCGACAAATCCAATGGTCTTTTCATAATCCTCATTCTCCTTGACTTTTTTTGCAGCCATTGACTCTGTTCCTTCCTATTTCTTCTTGTATTCATTCTTCTCTAGGTGTTTAGGATACCACTTTCCCCTAGTTTTCTCCCTACCTATCCAACTGCAGTTTTCTGTCCCTTTTTATTTTATCCTCTTGCAGATCATGTTCTTTAACTATGTTCTTAACATATTTTTAACTGGTGTCCCTCAGGGCCCTATCCTTCTGTATTACTTCACTTACTAATCTCATCAGATCCCATGAATTTAATTTTGCCATCTCTATGCTGAGGATTTTTACATCTAAAGGCCTACCAATACCAGCACATATTGTCATTCATGACCTTCCTCCTGAGAGGGATGAAATAATTACATACATATACAATACATATATACATGCATACATACATATACACATACATATATGTGTGCATATGCACATTTATATGTATATAGGTGTACAGGTGCAAGTATACATGTGTATCTCTGTACATACATGCATACACATGTGTACATACACATGTGTATACATATATGTATATATGTGTGTGTATATATGCATGTGTATCCAGAATTCATTAAATGAAAGTAATATGAGCTCAGGTATCATTGCTATTTTTCCTACCCCCATCTTTGTTGAGCTCCATTCTCTCATCTTTAACTGCCTTTCAAACATCTGGAAGTGGATGTTCAGTAGACATCTTAAACTCAATATGTCCAAAGCAGAACTCATCATCTTTACTTCAGACCTCCCCCCCCCAGCTCTTACCTTCCCAATATCTGTAGAGGGCAACGTTATACTCACAGTCCCTCAGTTTCCCAATGTGGGCATCATCCTATATGCCTCACTATCACTAAATATACATCACTACATTCCTCATTATTTATTGTTGCTCAGTCATTTTTCAGTCATATACACCTCTTTGTGACCTGTATCATTTTCGTTTTTTGCAATGTCTTTCAAATATGTTGTCTTTTGTCTTTTGATGCTGCCACAACTCTTGTGCAGATTTCCATCACCTCATATCTTGATCACTGGGATAACCTGATGGTGGATCTGCTTCCCTCAAGTCTTTCCTCCATTTGGCCACTAAAGTGATTTTCCTAAAACACAGTTCTGATCATGTCACTCCCTACCCTACTCAATAAACTCCAGTAGTTTTCTGTTGCTTCCAGAATCAAAGACAAAATGCTCTGACATTCAAAACCTGTCACAACATAACCTCATCATACCTTTCCTGGGTTCTGAGATTCAGAAAAATAAGAGTGCGGTCACAATATGGCCCAGGATTCTAGGAAAAGTGTTTGCTGCTCAGTAAATTAGAGCCTAATAGATACGATACTTTTTCATATTGTTTCCCATGGATTACTTATGTCCAGAATCTGGTTACACATATATACACACATATGTCTATTTATATCTATGTATGTGTATAATTTCACCAGTCTCAGGAAAAAAATTCATCAATGAGAATATGTGCTGTTTTCATCCAAATTGAAATTTCAATTTTAAAGTTGTATAGGTTGGGGAAAAAATGACAGAGTGGTATTGGAGAGTGACTGTTTCAAAAAACAAGAGTTAGGATTGTGAATATAAGGCTTTACTTATTGGGATGTGTTAGCCAATAAGAAGGGGGCAATATTAGAAATGTGAGCCCTGCAGAGTTCTGTCTTTTCTCTTCTAAGAGACAGACAGAAGATCAAGGAAATAAGTATTGACAGCTCCCAACATTCTTGTTGCCAATTCTAGAAGCTTGGAGGAACTTTCTTTAGGAAGTGACCCAGGGTGTAAACATTCTTCCCTTTTGAAATAGTCAAGGGAAGAAGGAAAAATGTCTGTGTAAGCAGCTCATATTTGCTCCTCTTGTCCTTCACTCTTGAACCACACATGTCTAAAATTCAGTCTGTGAGCCAGTCCAGATGATAACTTCCTTCAGATGTGGGATCCAGTACAAACACAGGAATCAAAGTATATTTGCAACTAATCAATCCAGATTCTCAGAAAAGAAAAAGTCCTGTAGGACTGACTGATGAACTCAGATTAGACTAGACCTGTATACATTTATTAGTGTGCTGAGAAATTCAAATATTGAAGAGGAAAGGACACACACCCTTGCAGAAGACTTCATGAAGCTTTCTAAGCACAATTGAAATACCATATTGCATTTTTTTCAAAAAAAGAGGAACAATCTTGAGTTACCTTTCATGTATGACTGAATAATACAGTTATCTATAAATAGAAGCATAATGATACCAAGGAATATAACTCTGCATATCCATTTTTTTTCACCTGTGGAAGGACCTTCCTGAATGTTTGCCATAAAACCAACATGTTCATATGACTGGAGAGCAATTATTCTGTCAAATTTTTGGTGATTTGGGGGCATACATATATTGCAATCCTTTGACAAAAAAATTTGATTATCTCCATACTAATATTAGATCTCTAATAACCTGTGTAAGCACACATCTCTGACACCTACAACATTGTTGCCCTGGTTTTCATTGTCCTATTTGTCTAGTCACCCAGAGAAGAATTGGAAGACAGTTAAAAAAAGATGATGCTGAATTGATTTAGCCTAGTTCCTCACCTGTCCATCTGACTACCCTTGCAACACCTCATTAAGATGGTACTGTTTCTGGAATGGTTTCTAATGGAATGATTATTTGGTATTATTAGACAATGAATATAGTTAAACAATATTATAATCACTATGTGCTGAACACTGAGAAGAGTGCCAATTTGTTCCAAGCTCTTGTACAGAGTTACTCATTTTATCCAGTCTAAACTTCTCCATTTCAATTACATCTCTGCCCAGAAGGTTGGAAGTTCTTTGAGGGCAGCATACATTTTATTTTTGCCTTTTGGTAGAATTCAATGGCACATTTCACACCTATGATGTGATTTACTAGTTCTTAAAATGCCACATACTCTTTCTCTTCAGTTGTTTGTAAGGTGCTTGATTCTTCTTCGGAAGCTAAGGCCACATTGGGGTGAATCGTCACTTCAGCCGGCGACTAGCACCACTACGAACAAATTTCTCAGTCTGCTGAAATGGCCGTCTCCGAGCTCGCCTGCATCTACTCTGCCCTCATCCTTCACGACGATGAGGTTACAGTCACGGAGGATAAAATCAATGCCCTCATTAAAGCAGCTGGTGTAAATGTTGAACCATTCTGGCCTGGGTTATTTGCCAAGGCCCTGTCCAATGTAAACATTGCAAGTCTCATCTGCAATGTAGGAGTTGGTGGACCTGCCCCAGCCGCTGGTGGTGCTGCCCCTGCTGGAAGGGCTGCTCCTGCTAGCACAGCTGCCCCAGCTGAGGAGAAGAAGAAAGAGGAAACAAAAAAAGAAGAATCCGAGGAGTCCGATGATGACATGGGCTTTGGTCTGTTTGACTAAATATTTTTTGTAACGTTAAATAAAAAGCTCACCTTAATTAAAAAAAAATGCTACATACTGCTTTTCTTGACTGTGGGATTATGACAAACACAGTCAAATTAAGCAAGGAAAAATTGTTAGAGATTGACAGAAATGCAGATCAATATTGATGAGCATAAGACAATTAAAATGTTTGAGACATAGCATGTACTTCATATATTCTTGTGCATTGTTTGATAAATTCAATTCAGTGGAATACTTTTTTTCTTTATTAAACTGTTTACTTTTAGTTTTCAAGACTCAGATGCACAATCCATCGAGTTTCAAATTTTCTCTCCCTCTCCCCATCATGGTAGCATGCAACCAAGTATAGGATCTGCAAATATTTTCACATTAGGCATTAGTCAGGTTGTAAAGAATGATTGTAGGGGGCGGCTAGGTGGCTCAGTGAATAGAGCACCGGCACTGGAATCAGGAGTACCTGAGTTCAAATCCGGCCTCAGACACTTAACACAAAAAACTAGCCGTGTGACCTTGGGCAAGTCACTTAACCCCAACTGCCCTCCAAAAAAGCAAGAAGGATTGTAACACATGGAATGAACAATGGGAAGGAGGAAACAAAACCAAACAAGAAAAAAAGAGAGCAGGTTATTTGCTTCAGTCTGCATTCAAAGCCTGATCTTTCTAGTTCTTTCTCTGAATGTGGATATCTCTTTCCCTCTTAAGACTTTTAGAGGTGACTTATAACCTTGAATTGCTGAGAAGAGTCCAGTTTATCAAAGTTGGTGGTCACATATATCTTGTGTCTGTCATTGTGTACAAATTTCTCCTGGTTCTGCTCTTCTCACTCAGCATCAGTTTGTATAATTCTCTCCAGGTAAATATGAAGTCCATCTGCTGGTCATTTCTTATAGCACAATAGTATTCCATTATATTCATATGCCATAACTTGTTTAGCCATTCCCCAATTGATGGACATCCCCTTAATTTCCAATTTTTTGCTACCACAAAAAGAGCTGAAATAAATATTTTTGTACATATGAGTCTTCCTTCCATTTCTATGATCTCTTTGGGTTACAGCCCTACACGTAGTATTACTGGGTCAAAGGTTTTATTATTTATAAGAAATGGCCAATTATTTATAGTCCTTTGGGCATAGTTCCAGATTGATCTCCAGAATGATTGAATCATTTAACAACTCTACCAACAATGCATTAGTGTTCCAATTTTTCCACATCCTCTCCAGCATTTATCATTTTCCTGTTTTGTCATCTTAGCCAATCTGACTAGTGAGATGTGGTGCCTCAGAGTTATTTTGATTTACTTTTCTCTAATCAATAGTGATTTAGAGAATATTTTCACATGATTATAGCTATATTCAATTTCTACCTCTGAAAATTGCCTATTCATAACCTTTGACCATTTATCAATTGGGGAATGACTTGTGTTCTTATAAATTTGACTCAACTCCCCATATATTTTAGAAATGAGGCCTTTATCAGAGACACTGGTTATATAAATTCTTTCCCAATTTCCTGCTTCCCTTTTAATCTTGGTTACATAGGCTTTGTGCAGAAACTTTTCAATTTAATGTAATTAAAATTATCCATTTTGCATTTTATAATGGTCTTTAACCCTTGTTTAGTCATAAAGTCTTCCCTTCTCCATAAATCTGACAGGTAAACAATATTAGCCTCCCTAGATCACGCACCCATTTAGACTTGATTTTGGTATACAGTGTTAGATTATTGTCTATGCCTAGTTTCTGCCATACTATTTTCCAATTTTCCTAGCAGTTTTTGTCAAATAATGAGTTATTGTTCCAAAAACTGAGGTCTTTAGGTTTATCAAACAGTCAATTACTATAATCATTGACTGCTGAGTCTCATGAACCAAAACTATTCCATTGGTCCACTGCTCTATTCCTCAACCAGTAACAAGTAGTTTTAATGACAGCTGCTTTATAATACAGAAATCTGGTATGGCTAGACTACCTTCCCTAGCATTTCTTTTCATTTATTCCCTTGATATTCTGGACCTTTTGTTCTTCCAAATGAATTTTGTTACTATTTTTTCTATAAAGTATTTTTTTTGTAAATTGATTGGCATGGCACAAAATATGTAATTTAATTTAGGTTAAATTGTCATTTTTATTGTGTTAGCTTGACCCAACCATGAGCAAATGATGTTTTTACAGTTAGTTAGATCTGATTTTATTTGTGTGAAAGGTGTTTTGTAGTTGTGTTCGCATTTGTTTTGGCAGGTAGATTCCCAAATATTTTATAATGTCTACAGTAATTTTAATGGGATTTCTCTTTCTATCTCTTGCTGTTGGATTTCATTATAAATATATAGAAATGCCAAGGATTTCTGTGGGTTTATTGTATTTCCTGCAACTTTGCCAAATTTATTTATAGTCTCAAGTAGTTTTTTATTTGATTCTCTGGGATTATCCAAGTTTATCATCATATCATCTGAAAAAGTGAAATAAAGACTTATTGAAAGTAATCAGTATGCAAAGCACTGTACAAGATGTATTGAGATCTACCAAGATGCCAATGACAAGCTTCTTGTCTTTGATTAGGATTAGTGTTTAATATAAGAGGCTGCATTTCCATATTATTTTAAATATACTTTGGTGATGCTAGACAAATCAGTCTTCTTTGAACTATGCTTTCTTATATATAAAATGAATGAGATAAACCTTTTAAGTCTCTTCCAGCTAGAAAACTTTGATCCTCTGACTGTATTCTCCATCAAAACTGTTACCTGCTCTGGTTTCTGAGTGATTTGCAGGAATAGGAAAATTGTCATCAAACAGACAGAGAGGTAAGGTTAAGCAGGTTGGGCAGCAGTTAAGGGTGAAACATGTAAGATGACTGTGAAAGTATGCCGTGAGTGACACATTTAAATATTTCTTTTTGGGAATGTGCATAGTTTTAATGCCAGAAAATATAGCTCTTCAATGAATGCTTCCTTTGTGAATCTCATGTGCTCTATTGGGAGGAGGAGGAGGAAGAGGAGGAAAAAGAAGAAGAGGAGCATGAGAACAATAAGAACAAAAGAGGAGGAAGAAGAAGAGGGGCAGGAAGAGATACCTAGAATTTTTATAGGGCTCTAAGATTTTAAAAGTACTTTACAAATATTAGCTCAATAATTATCAAATTTCATATAAGGTACACAGATGCCATGTCATAAATCTGATAGTTAATAGTCTCTTACACAGACAATACATTTTAATTTTCAGTACTGATATCCTCCTTAGTTTGAAGTTGAAAGCATTAAATATACAGTTTTTGTAGTCTTGGGCTTAATGTTTCATTTTCAAAGTAGATGGGAAACAATGAGAATTTAAACAATTCTGGATTGGTCTCTCTGGGCTTAAGTTTTCTAACCTGTCTAACAACAATATTAGATCAGTTTGCAACAATATTACAGTTTAATACAACAGTAATTTAAAAGTATTACATTACTAAGGTTTGTTAAGTTTGAAGTCTGTGCTCCTAAAACCTTACTGGGATATGAAAAGAGCTTCTCTGAATTAAATGGTGGGAAAATAGGCAAAAATTCATTGTTTCATTCATTCTAGTCCAGTGTAAGTTCTTTGAAGCCATGGATCAGTTAGGATTGTTGTTGATTTTGTCATTGACATCATCATCATTGTCATTGTTGTTGTTTGTGTCCTCATTATTAAGCACAGTACCTGGAACATGCACAGACATGTACCTATAAGTATAGTAAACACTTATATGTGCATTTTCTTTTTTCAATTTGTTTATTTTTTGTTTTCAACATTAATTTCTACAATATTTTGAGTTACAAATTTTCTCCCAGTCTTCCCCTCCCCCACCCCCAAAATAACCAGCCTACTGAATACCCTTTTCCACAATCTGTTCTCTCATTTATCGTCTCCCATCACCCCCACTTCCCTAACTTTCTAGTATGAGAAGATGGATTTCTATACCCCAGTGACTGTATATCTTATTTCCCAGTTACATGTGGAAATAAAAAACAATTTCTTTTATACACATTTTTTTAAAAACTTTGGTTCCAGACTTTTTCCCTTCTTCCCTTCTCACCCACCCCAGCTGGAAAGATGAGGAATTCTATATCGGTGGTACATGTGTAGTTATGCAAAACATTTCCGTAGTAGGTATATTGTGAAAGACTAACTATATTTCTCTACATCCTTTCCTGCCACTCACTTATTCTATTTTCTCCTTTGACCCCGTTTTTTTTTAAAAGTGCTTGCTTCTAACTACCGTCTCCCTCAATCTCCTCTCCCTTCGATCATTCCCCCTCTTATCCCCTTCTCCCATATTTTCCTGTAGGGTAACACACCCAATTGAGTGTGTATGTTATTCCCTCCTTAAGCCAAATCAATGAGAGTAGGATTGCCCCATTCCCTTTTTAACTTCCTGCTCTTCCCCTCCATTGTAACAGTGTTCTCTTCCTTTTTTTATATGAGATAATCTATCTCTCTCTTTCTGCTTCTCTCAATATATTCCTCTCACCTCTTAATTTATATATATATATATACATACATATATGTCATCCTTTTATATTCAACTCATCTTGTGTCCTCTATGTATAAATGTACATACATATATGTACACCCTCACGTATATATTTATACACTCCTACACCCTCCTATACATGCATATATATGTAGGTATATATATACACATATACATATATACATTTACACACACACACACATATATATGTATATACATACATATAGATTCCCTTCAACTGTCCTCATACTGAGAAAAGTCTTATGAGTTACAATCATCATTTATTATCATTTTTTATACATACAATTATCATGTTTCATCATTTTTCCATGTAGGAATGTAAATGGAAGTCTGGAAACCACCACAGATACAGGTGCTTCACTCTCCTGAAGTCTGCTCCTGCCACTGCTGGTTGGGGCTGCCCTGGGGTCAAAACTACAGCTCACACGGGACTGAACTTGGCTCCCAGCATACTGTGATAGACATTTCCTGCTGGCCTGCCAGGCTTTCCACAGTGGGAGATTTCTTTCTCTCTCAACTTTAATACGTTCCTCATGATTTCTTTTCCCTGTTTACTTTATCATGCTTATCTTGCTTCTTGTATTTGAAAGTCAAATTTTCTGTTCAGCTCTTGTTTTTCATCAAGAATGCTTGAAAAGCCTCTATTTCATTGAATGACCATATTTTCCCCTGAAGCATTATACTCAATTTTGCTGTGTAGGTGACTCTTGGTTTTAACCCTAGCTCCGTTGACCTCTAGAATATTATATTCCAAGCCCTTTGATCCCTTAATGTAGAAGCTGCTTGGTCTTGTGGTATCCTGATTGTGTTTCCACAGAACTCAAACTGTTTCTTCCTGACTGCCTGTAGTATGGGAATTCTAGGAATTTGGCAATAATATTCCTAGGAATTTTCTTTTTCTGATCTTTTTCAAGAGGTGATCAGTGAATTCTTTCCGTTTTTACTTTACACTTTGGTTCTAGAATATCAGTGCAATTTTGCTTGATAATTTCTTGAAAAATGGTGTCTAGGCTTTTTTTTCATCATGGCTTTCAGGTAGTCCAGAGACTTTTTAATGATCTCTCCTTGAATTATTTTCCAGGTCACTGGTTTTTCCGATGAGATATTTCACATTGTCTTCTTTTTTATTTGTTTGGATCTGTTTGTATAATATCATAAAGTCATGGGGGGCGGAGCCAAGATGGCTGTGTAGAAGCAGCAAAGCACCACAGCTCCCACACAAACACGCTAAAAAACTCATAAAATGGGACTCTAAACAGATTTTTCAAGCTCCAAAACTCTCCACAAGACAGAAAGCACATCTGTTGCTACAGGCAGCGCAGCAGGCGGGGCTCTTCACAGCAGTCTGGGAGCCGCGGCCCTCTGGGAGCCATGTCTATAGGAGAGCAGATCTGCTGCCCTGGAGGCAGAGTTACCACATTTATCAGGCCAGAAGACAAAAAGGCTAAGAGAAAGGTCAGTGGATTTTGTTAACTGGGGAGGAGAAGAGCGGGTCCGGCCAAACTGCTCCCGGGGCAAGGGGGCAGCAGGAGGCGGCTGTAGCAGCAGGAACGGCTGAGAGCCACAGTGGCTTCCACTGGGCTGCTTC
>CM053593.1:173336637-173400866 GCA_028646575.1 Pseudocheirus occidentalis | reverse complement strand
GGACAGAGTTCTATACTTAGCCCTAAGTTACTAGGATCTACTTAACCCTAAGTATATCAAACAAATTGATTACCATTACAACCACCCAGAGTCAAAATGAAGAAAAACTCTCCCCTTGGACTAAACTGAGGTTTGCTGAGGACAAGGACCTGTGAGCTGTTTTCCTTTGAGGACTGGATGAGAACCTATCAGCTTTCTGCTCTTGAATTTAGGTGTCTATTTGGCAGATTCAGGAGGGAGCTGGGACCAGGGAAGAGGATCCAGGGAATTAGAGAGACCACCCAGCGTCAAAATGAAGAAAAGGCCTCCCTTGGACTAAACTGAGGTTTGTTGGAAATCAAGGGGTGGAAATCAAATCAAATCTCTGATTCCCTAGATCCCCTTCCCTGGTCCCAACTCCCTCCTAAATATGTCAGACAATCACCTTGATTCAGGAGCTGCCAGCTGCCAGGCTCTCATCCAGTCCTCAGAGATAAACAGCTCCCAGGTCCTTGTCCAGTCCTCAGGGCAATCCCTGGCACACACTGAAGTTCACAGGGTTCAGCATACCTCAAATCCTTCACCACTGCTCTTGCCTGGAACTCAAGGATCATCCAGGCCACGAACAAACTCCCATCCTGTTCATGTCTTCAGTCAGCTTTCAGATACTGGGAGAGGAACACACTCTCTCTCCCTCTTTCTCAGCTAATTTCAGTCTTTAAGAATCTTCCTTCACTGAGGAGCCAATTCCAAATTCTCTCTTGTCTCTCTAAAATTCTTCTTTATATACAGCACTGGCCTCCTGTCTCAGCCAATAGCCTTCTCTCAAGTCAATAGGGGAGTGTTTCAGCCAATAGTCTTCTTCTAAGTCAACAGGGGAATTCACACCTTTTCAACAATGGACAGAGTTCATACCTTCTATACTTAGCCCTAAGTTACTAGGTGCTACTTAGCCCTAAGTATCTAATAAACTGATTACTATTACAGATGTGGAACCCACTATGTGCAGAACAGTCATCTTATTTTTGAATAGATGATTGTTAGAAAAATCTTTCCTTAAATTAAGTAAAAATTTGCCTTTGTAACTTTTACTCATTGCTCTTAGTTTAGTCCTTTGTGGCCAAGTAGAACAAGTCTAATACATCTTGCACATGATAGACTTTCAGATCCTTGAAGAGAGCTCTCATGATTCCACTAAATCTTTACTTTACCCAGTTCCTTCAAATGATCACTTAAGTCATTCTCTCAAAGTCCTTCATTATCCTGAATGTTCTCCAGCTAAGCAGTTTCCTTCATAACATGACCAAACTGCACACACCTCTAATCCATCTTGATACTTGATTCTAAGATGTGTTATCTTTCCATTGGTTTACAAATATAAATCTTTCTCCCCATTCAGGTTGTAGGCTTCTTATGGCAGAATGGTCTCATATATTTCTTTTGTATTCTCCATAGTACTGTTTTAAGGGCTACTCATGATGGTGCGAAGCAAATGCTCTTTTAATTGAAAAGTTGGATGATTCAGAGATTCAGGATTGGCTCGTTTAGAAATCTAGGTTATATTTGTGAATTGTAGATGTATTTTAGATAGTGTTTTGGTCATGCAATGAGAGTGAATTGCATTCTTTCAACAGGAGTTGTTTTGCAATCCCACAGTTTGCTAGCCATTATTTTGTAAAAAAAAAAGGTTGAAGTGGAAGGCATGGCAGTGAATCAGCAAGTTAAGGTTACCAATTACTCATAACTTAAGCAGATGAGAAAATTACGCCATCTCTACCTTTTAAAAATAACCACATTTTGAAATTAGATTTTAATCATAAAGGTCAGAGGTAGTATAAGTTTAGAAAACCAGAAATTCAGCCTGTGTTAGTATATTGGCAACCCTATTTCAGAATCTCATATGTGTGAAGTTGGCTAAATTAACAGGGACAGATGGGGAGAGACTTTTGTTCCTATGATTTCAATTGTCTTTTATTTTAAGGCTGAGTCTCAGCATCCAGGCTTGTGGGTGTTTAAATTCTTATTTTATTTTTTACTGTTTGGAAAGTCTCTGAAATGTCAATTGTTAGCTGTCCTGTTATATCAAAGTTCAAAAAGATCATTAAAACAACAACAAGATGTTTCTAAGGGTCAACTTTGTTCCTATGGAATACAATAGAGTTTTTGTTTTTTTCACAAGCTAGATGCTTAATTTATAGAAATTTAAAAAGGATTATCAATATCCTTATTTCAGTTGCTATATTTCTGTGGTCAAGGAGTTAATTACTTCAGAAGTGTGCATCTGATCCAAAATAATGACTTTCAATAAGACATGACTTCATTTTCTCTTATGTGCTTCTATTAAGAGAACAACCAGATTTCTGCAGTTTCTAGTTAACTATCTTTTCCTTAAGTTTTTCTTCACATCAAGACTGCCTTTTGGAATGCCTAGCATCTTGGGAAATGTAGTTTGGTGTTCACAGGAGGTTGATATTATTGGCATCCAAATATATTGGCTCATAGCTGATTGCTCACATTCTGTTTTTAAGCCATGGATAGAGAGAGAAGGAACTGACTTTTTAGGGATTGGAATTTCAGAAGTTGGGTATTTTCTTTCTTCTTTATTTTGAGTTTTTAGGCAGCTTAGTAGAAGTTTAAATCCTGCTTTAGACACTTACTAGCAAGGCTACCCTGGGCAGGTCACTTAACTTCTATTTGCCTTTGTTTCTTCGTTTGTAAAATGAGGATGGTAATAGTATCTACCTCCTAGGGTCATTCTGAGAATAAAGTATCTTCCCTTTGTTTTCTATTGATCCTGTACCTTCTATGTACACATATGCACACATGCTCAGATATGTATTCATACGCATATATAGCCTCCTACATAGACATAGATGTAGGTATACATATATATGCATTTGTATTCCCTTCACCTATCATCATACTAAGAAAATTTCATAAGTTACTGTTACCGTTTTTCCATATTAGCATGAAAATAGTTCAACTATGATAAGTTCCTTATGATTTCTTTCCCATGTTTACCTTTTCATGCTTCTTGTGTTTGAATGTCAACTTTTCTGTTCAGTTCTGGTTTTTTCAACAAGAATGCTTCAAAGTCCTCCACCTCACTGAATGACCATATTTCCTCTGGAACATTACACTCAATTTTGCTGAGTAGGTGATTCTTGGTTTTAATCCCAGCTCCCTTGATCTCCCAAATATCATATTTAAGGCCCCTTGATCCCTCAGTGTAGAAGCTGCCAGATCCTGGGTTATCCTAATTGTGTTTCTACAGTATTCAAATTGTTTTCTCTTGGGATCCTGTAATATTTTCTCCTTCAACGGGGGATTCCAGAACCTGGCTATCACATTTCTAGGAGTTTTCTTTTGGGGATCTTTTCCCAGAGGTGATTGGTGAATTCTTTCAAGTTTTATTTTGCCCTCTCATTCTAAAACATCAGAGCAGTTTTCCTTGAGAATTTTGTGAAGGATGCTCTCTAAGTTCTTTTTTTGATCATGGCTTTCAGGTAAACCAATAATTTTCAAATTGTCCCTCCTGGATCTGTTTTCCAGGTCAGTGGTTTTTTCAAGGAGATATTTCACATTGCTTTCTCTTTTTTATTTGTTTGTAACTGTTTAGTAGTATCTTGGTTTCTCATAAAATCATTTGCTTCCACTTGCTCCATTCTAATTCTGAAGGAATTATTCTTTTTAGCGAGCTTTTGAGATTCTTTTTCCATCTGGCAAATTTGACTTTTTAAAGTATTCTTCTCTTCATTGGCTTTTTGGACTTCTTTTGCCACCTGAGTTAATTTGTTCTTTAAGGTGTTATTATCTTCAGTCAGGTTGTTGACTCTCTTTTCATGATTTTCTTGCACCATTCTCATTTCTCTTCCCAATTTTTCCTCCACTTCTCTTATTTGGTTTTCAAAGTCCTTTTTAAGTTGATCTATGGCTTGTAGGCAATCTTCATGTTTCTTGGAAGCATTTGGTGTGGGAATTCTAACTGTGTTGTCTTCCTCCCATTCCATGCTTTGATTCTTTTTGTCCCCAAAAAAGGATTCTAGAGTTTGATTGCTGTTCTTAGTTTGCTTCCTTTTCCTCATGTTGGCCAGTCAAATAATTGCTTGATTTTTTAGCTCTGTGGAACTCTGCTTCCAAGGGGAAAGCTCTGTCCCAAATTTCTGGGGTTTTCACAGCTGCTGGAGCTATTAGGAAGGTGCTGCAGCCCCCACCAGCTTTGGCTTGATGAGAGTGCACCCCAAGACCACCACCCAATACCACAATCTGTATCCAGGCCGCTCGACACAAGAGCCCTTGGCCCTGATCAATCACCTTGGATCCCCTGCTATCTGCAGGCCAGGAGCTCTGAAGAAGCCCAGTGGAGGCAGTTGCTGCTTGCAGTTGTTCCCACCGCTTCCCCGCTGCTTCTTGCCCTGGGAGCAGTTTGGTCGGACCTCTTTTCTCCCCCAAATTAAGCCAAATTCCACTGATCTTTTCTTAGCCTTATTTCTTCTGGCTTGATAAATCTGGAAATTGCCTCAGCTGCTGCCGATCTGCTCTCCTGGAGAGTCCACCTGAGACTCCTCCTGACTGCCCTGGGGCCAAGCCGTGGTTTCAGGCTGGGCTGGTATCAGCTCTGAGCCTGCTGAGATGATCCCCACCTGCAGAGCTGCCTTCAGCAATAGATGTGTTTTCTGTATTTTTGTGAATTTTGGAGCCCTAGAATTTGTTTAGAGTTGTATTTTATTGGTATTTAAGGTGGCTCTGTGGGAGCCATGAAACTTTGCTGCTTCTAGGCTGCCATCTTGGCTCCATCCCCCTATTATGAGAATAAAAAAGAGATGTTATTTGTAAAGAGATTTGTAATTCTTAAAGAACTACATACTTTCTAGCTATTGTTTTAATTAAAATTAAAATCCCCCCAAAAACTTCATTAATAGTATACAGGCTAGGGGTGGCTAGGTGGTGCAGTGAATAGAGCACTGGCCCTGGAGTCAGGAGGACCTGAGTTCAAATCTGGCCTCAGACACTTAACACAAAAACTAGTTGTGTGACCTTGGGCAAGTCACTTAACCCCAACTGCCCTCCAAAAAGCAAAAATAAAAAAAAATAAAAAAAATTAGTATACAGGCTATATTATATGCAGCACTGTCCTTTCTGTCAGTAACCTAAGAAATAGGTGAAGATATATCTCAATCAGTTATGGTTGTTAGATTAAGTGTAAAGAGTCAAAATAAAAAAAATAACTATATCCCTTGAACTGTTTATAAAATATTAGGTTAGTTGTTTATTGTTCAGTTGTTTTATAGTCATGTCTGACTCTTTGTTACCCTATTTAGGGTTTTCTTGGCAAAGGTACTGGAGTGGTTTGCCATTTACTTCTCTAGCTCATTTTATAGATGATTAAACTTAGGTAAACAGAGTTAAATGATTTCTCCAGGGTCACATAGATAGTTAGTGTCTGAGGCCAGATTAGAACCCTGGAAAATGAGTTTTCCTGACTCCAGACCTGGCAGTCTATCCACTGAGTCATCCAACACTTAAAATGTATTAATTTTAGAAATTTAAGCCCACGTGGTGTTCTAGTTAAATCTTCTGAAAATGAAACTCTTAGGAGAAAAGAGGCTTCTACTCTAGCCTTGGTCTACTTCCCCTTCTCTTCTCCCCCCAGTTTTGGCTGAAGGAGACCCTTTCAAGCTATGTTGGACTTCCTATATTTCCATCAGTGTCCTCTGGTCAGTTGAAAACTGCATTGGGAGCCAAGGACAGATAGGCTGAAGATTCCTGGCTCCACAAGGAGCTTTGCAAAGAAACTGCACCATGCTTCATGGTAACCTACTGAAATCCTCACAAATGGAAAAAAAGGACTTTCAGCAACCAAAAGCTGTGTTACCCCTTTGTCACATGTGCTTGCTATATTTTGAGTCTATTTTCCCTGGGACTCTTTGTGTATTTGGGGGAGTATGTGTCACAGAATTTTGTGGGGTGATGATTTGTACCACTCTTCTTTCTGTATCATCTCAGCAAATACACCTTTCTAAAAGATGCTTAAGACTAGATGACTAAAATTACTCTCACCTGATATTATCCTAGGGAAAGGAGAATACTGGTGAGGGCTTGAGCATATGATTGTCCTTTGTTCTCAAAGAAGACCAAACTGATATCACTATGTTGGGATCAAAGTGCAGTATGTCCAGCTGTGGCTGCCTCAGAATATGATAAGCTGTCTATCATTGTCATATCTCATAGCTTTCCTTAATCTTGACCTTTCTTGACATCTCTGTAGCATTTGCCATTACTGACCATTGCCTTATTCTGTATACCTCTTCTTCTTCTTCTTCAATATTTGTGTTTATGTGTGTGTATGTGTGTATGTGTGTATGTGAGAGAGAGAGAGAGCAAGAGAGAGAAAGAGAGAGAGAGAGAGAAAGAGAGAGAGAAAGAGAGAGAGACACTATTGGTTCTCTTCCTATCTGACCACTCCTACTTAATCTCCTTTATTTTTTATTATCCATATCATATTCCTAAGACTGTTCTAGGACCTATTCTCTTTTCTATCTGAATTTACCCATTTGTTAAGCTTATTGGTTCCTATAAGTTTAATGGTCGTATATCCTCCTTAGTCTCTCATCTGGGTTCTAGCTCCATTGCCTATTAGATGTTTCCAACTGGATTTCCATAGACATTTCCATAGATATTTACCAAGTCAATGTAACCAAAATAAAACATCTATATAAAAGGGAACTGGTGATATGCAGATGTCACACATACTCATACATATAAATATAATATTTATGCTATTGTGATGGATTTGGGTTTCTGGTTTTGGGATTCAGTTTCTGGTGTTTGAATAAATGATTTGCTTTTGTCTTCTATATGGAAAGTCTGTTATATTTTGTGATTTAGAACTATGTCAGCATATTTGCAGTCACTGTTGGTGCTGTGAATATTGCTTTGGTGCTACAATCACCAATAAGAACTGATGATATTTATATACATACACACATAGACACATGCATCTATGTAAAACTCTAATTCTGCATGTAACTCTGTTAACTCTATATAACTATATAACTGATATGTAAATCACTATTTTTTAGATATTGTAAAGTCATGCACGAACAGCTCCTGCAGAGGACTGCTGCTGTGAACAGCTTTCAAGGTTCGGATTACATAGTACAATGAACTCTCTGTTCAACAATAAATCAGAGTAAAACATTCACAGAAAATCAAGGTACAGCACTCAATATGTCACAACTCAACAACTTATCACTAAAATGGCCACACAACTTTGACCAAAGTGTTCAGGCAGTTACCAACAAGGTACAATCATTTGGCAACTCAATCATTTAGTAATTCAATCATTCAACACAATTATTCCCTTTTAAACAAGGTGCATTCATTTAGACAATCAATCATGTAGTTAAGTCCTTAATTCAATCAGTCTTAAGGAGGACAGCCTCCTTAATCCTTAACTCACTTATCCTTAAGGAGGCACAAAGTATAGTAGTTAAAGTTCTCTACCCAAAGGGTACAATTAAGTTATAATATCAATCATTGCTCAGTACTCTATTAATGGTTAGTGGAAAATACACTTGCCATCCACCCCTAAGTCACAAGTAAGTTACAATTTCAACAGTCACCATTCAGAACTCTTTTAAGGGGTAGTGGAAAATGAACAGGCCATCTAGCCTTAGGTCACAAGTAAGTTACAATTTTATCAATCACTAATCAGTATCCATAGGGAGGTCTTTTTATCCAGACCCTAGGTAGACTCTCAGATTCCCTGGTTCCTCCTCCATGGTCCCAGCTCCTACCTGAATTCACCAAACTGTCACCTGGGTTCAAAGGCAGACAGCTCACAGTTCCTTGTCCAGCTTTCTGTGCATTTCCTGTTCCACGCTGAAGCCCACAGTATCCTGTCTGCCCCAAATCCCTCACAGTCTCTTTTCCTGAGAAGTCAAGGCTTAACAAAGCCACAAACCAAGTACCAAGACCATAGTCATGATTCCTCTGGCAGCTCCAAGCTTGCCCTTGGAAGTCTTCGGGAGAAGTTTTGGCTGGTTCCTAGAAGCTCTTCAGCAGAAGTTCCCAGAAGAAAGATCTCAGTAAAGTTATGCCACCACAACTTTGAGTTTTGTATTCTACTTTCAGTTCTCAGCTCAGTCTTCAGTCCAGCAGCAGCTGCCCTGCCTCCATGATGCCCCCAGGAAATTCTGACTGTCCAGCTTGTGCTCTTCCTTAAATATGGTATAGCTCCTCCCTGTTCATCCCCTTCCTGTTACGTCAGCAACAGGGGTTCATACCTTCTGTTTCTTTAACAGAGGCTTAATTTGAAAGTAGATGCAAAGTACTTCTTAGCTTAGCAATACAAAGGGATATTCAAATTTCATTACCATTACAGATATATATTTAGATATATATTTATACATATCTATATAGTTATATTTGTAAGTATGTGTGGTTTTTTTAAAGGTATATATTTTTACATACCACTCTAATGGTCATGGAGATTTGAAGATCTTCCCTGCCCCTTAATAAGCCTGAGGGAATTTTAACACCTTCCCTGATTTGAAGATCTTCCCTGTTCCTTAATAGGTTGAATGTAATCACATGGAGCCTGTTGTGGGAGGAGTTTGCTGAAGAATGGAGCAGAACCCACAGGAAGTTGGGAGTCAGAGAAACTAGATAATGGGACAGAGAGGATGGCAAACAAGCAAATAGCTAGGTTTATGATTGTTGGTCTGTGGGAAGGCTAAAGGATGGTGTGACTCTGTGGTGTTATGGTATATTAACTTTGCTATTGTGATGGATTTGGCTTTCTGGTTTTGGGATTCAGTTTCTAGTGTTTGAATAAATTATTTGCTTTTGTCTTCTATATGGAAAGTCTGTTATATTTTGTGATTTGACTGCAAATATGTCAGCATATTTGCAGTCACTGTTGGTGCTGTGAATATTACTTTGGTGCTACAACCACCAATAAGAACTGATGATATTTATATACATATACACTTAGTTTTGAATGACCAGACACTGTCACCAGCTTCTTCTTTCTCTCTCTCCCTCCGTCCATCTCTTTCTGTTCCTCTCTCTATCCCTCTCTCTCTCTCTCTCTCTCTCTGTATCCATGCACACATACACATACACACATACATATATGTATGTGTACTATTAACTTGGCATCAGGAAATGGTTTGATATCCTACGTCTAATACTAGATATGTCACTTATGTTCTTTTAGCTTTACTTTTCTCATTTGTAAAAGAAATTATAACCATAGAACCTGTATCATAAGACAATTGTGAGCATAAAATTCACGTCACTTACAAATGCCAGGTGTTATTAATATTATCTCTCAAGTTCAAACAACAAATTCAGTTAAGTGTTTTTGGTCAGAAGCCATGATACAAAGGGTTGAGGAGTGAGTGAAAGAACAGGGAGTGGAAGTAACTTTTTCTAGAGAGAAAAGCAGGGGAGATCTTGAGGAGGTGATAAGATCTTGAGAAAGTTCTTTTAGTGAGGATGAGACTTACATATGTTTGATAGTGGTAGGGACAAAATCAGTAGATAAGAAGAGGTAGGAGATTGAGGAGGAGTACTGGAGGGGGAAATCTGCTAGAAAACAGGTAATATTTGTTAGCAACAATATTATCTACTATAGTTCCTCTGCATGGGCACTGGGCAAGTCTTTCTTCTTCTTTTCCCTGTGCCAATTAGGCTAGTTTTTCCTTAATTGGTATTTAATCAATGGGAAATCATAATATAAATTCTCAGATGAGGTTTTGGTCTTAAGGATAGCTATATCTATCTAGATGAGGGGTGGGGAAACTGTGGTCTCGAGGTCACATGTGACCCTCAAGATCCTCAAGTATGACCCTTTGACTGAACCCAAACTTTGTAGAACAAATCCACTTAATAAAAGGATTTTTTTCTGTAAAACGTGGACTCAGTCAAAGGGTTACAGCCAAGGACCTGGAAGGCATGTGGCCCTGTAGGGCCTGAAGTATAGCCCTTTGACATTTGGCCTTGAGGACCCAGATTCCCTACCCCTCATTATGGTACATTTATTCACTATTTCTTTGCTAATTGTTTGAATCCAAATTAAGACCATTACTTTTAAAAGGCATATGACTTTGCACGGTCCCCTAATATGATTCTATGACTGAGTTAAGAAGATCTTAGAGATACTTAGAACATTTGGGATGGGAGATCATGTCAGTTCATGTATACTCATCTTCAAAATTGTCCTTCCATTAATCCCAGTAATAAATATGAAGTTTAGAATGAATGAAAAAATTAATTATACTTTTAGTAAGCTCAGTTCTTCCTTTATGCAATCTGTAATAACTGATCACAGTTCTTTTCTATCCAAGCAAAATAAGTTAAATATCTTTCACATGACAAGTTCTCAAGGCCTTGTAGATACCTATCATGTCCTCCAAATCTTCCCTTATCCAGATTATATATTTCTGGTTCCTTGAACCAATCAATATATGGCATACTCTAAGTCTTTACCATTCTGGTTGTTTTTCATGAAATACACTCCATTTTTCCAATGTCTTTAGTCTGATTTAGTCCCCAAAATGGAAGACAGTAGTCAAGAGGTGATTTGATCAGTGCATAGTACAACAGCACTATGACCTCTTTCATTTTTGACAGCATGTTTCTAATAATGAAGATTAAGATAGTATTAAGTTTTGGCTATTAATTAGTGTTCACGTAGTGTTAGACTGCTGAGTTTTCAGTACCATGAAACCCTCAGATCTATTTTTATATGATCTACTGCTCCACAATATATTTGTGAGCACTGTATTTGTGCAATTTATTGTTTTTTTAACCCAAGTATGGGTTATTACATTTGTCACTATATGTCATCTCTTTAGCAATGACTCAAAGACATTGATATCTTTATGTATATTATTATTCCCATATTTTTTAATCTGCAAACTTGAGAAGTATGCTGCCTATACCTTTCTTCAGGTCATTTAGAACAATTTTGTACAGTAGAAGACAGACCATTATGGTATTGCATTAAAGACCTTCCTCCTGATGGATGTCAATCACCCCTTTGCAAATCAAGTCATTCAATCTGTTTTCAAGTCATATAGAATTATCATTACCTCTATTTTAACTGCAAGGTTATGGAATACCTTGCTGAAATTTAAGTATACTATGTATAGGCCAATGGCAATCTTCTAATATCTCTAATATTAATAGGCTCATAATACCTTATGAGCCTATTAATAAAAGAAAAAGGAAGTTAGGTGGCACAGTAAATAGAGTGCTGGGCCGGGAATCAGGAAAACTCATCTTCATGAGTACAAATCTGGTCTCAGACCCTTGTTAGTGACTCTGGGCAGGTAACTTAACCTTGTATGCTAGTTTTCTCATCTGTTAAATTAACTGGAGAAGAAATGGCAAACCATTTCAGTATCTTTGCAAAGAAAACCTTACATGGCATCATGGAGAGTAGGACATGACTGAAAAAAACGTAAACTACAACAGCAACAATAGAAGAAACGAAACAATCTTGGTATTAATTATACTTGAGGAACCCATCCTTGGTTCATAGTGTTCACTCCTCCATTTCTAAATGTTCACAAACCATCCCGTTAACATTTTGTTTATAACTTTGACAGATATCTAAGTCAGGTTCGTTGACTTGTGGTTTAAACTTTAAACTTTAAAGAATCTCTGTTACCAATTTCTAGTCTTGTGGAGCTTCTTCTGATCCCTATGAGTTTTCAACCATAATCAGTGGTATTACTAATTCTTTTAATTACATGGGATGCAATTCATCTATATCTGATAATCAGAAAGCCCATAAGACATAGAGAAACAACAAAGAATATACTAAACAAATTACTCTAAAAATGATGAGAAAAGACTCTACCAATTTTCTTTTATGAGATAAATATAATACCTAACACCTAAACCAGGGAAATATAAAGCAAAGAAAGAGAACCATAGAATAACAGCATTAAAGAATATTCACTCAAATTTTAAATAACATACACGCAAATTTTATAGAAGTTTATTAAAAAACATCATTCCCTAGGATAAAATAGGGTTTATACAGGGCATAAAAAGACATGTTTTTCAGAATGAAAAAAAAATCATGTATCTAAATCTCCAAAGCAGGGGACTGGGGGGAATGGAGCAAAGATGGCAGAGCATAAGTAGGTACTTGCTTCAGCTCCTGCTCCAAACACCTCCCATACCTGTGAAAATGACTCTAAACAAATTTTAGAGCTACATAATCCACAAAGTGACAGAGAGAAATAAATCTCCCCTTGAAAGCAGCCTGGTAGGCTGAAATTAAGGGTCTATTGAACCAGGCTGGGAGTGGAGCACAGTCCCACTTGGGTTGTGCCAGTAGACCCAGAGCACTGACCAGGCAGAGCAGACTTCAGCAGAGTAAATCACTGGCAGCTGTGGTAGTTTCTAGACTTTTCAACCCATAAACACCAAAAAGAAAGTAAGAAGTCAGTAGAGGAACTCTGTTGGAACTGGGTGAGAGAAGAGTGCAGTCTGGCTCCTGCTCCTGGGGCAATGGAGGTGGCTGCAGCTGCAACTACTCCCTCTGTGGCTGTTTCTGGAGCTTCCGGCCCACAAATCATCGAGGGACCAAGTGGCAAACCAGAGGGTAATTGCTGGAATTTCTTTGCTGATGCTGAGGCAGGATTCTCTTGCTTTGCCCTGCTTGGATCTGGGTTGCAGACTTGGGTGGTGGTCCTGGGGTGAAGAATGCTAGTGTGGCAGAACTTGTTGAGGCTATGGAAAGACAGTCATCTTCACAGTTCTGAGGCAGGTGCCTGGAATAAGCTCTGACAACAGCTGTGCAATCCTCAGAAATTTGGGACACAGCACTCCCCACTCTGGGAGTAGAATTCTGTACTGTGGCAAAGAGCTCAAAAGTCAAGTAATTGGTTGGCAAGATGAGCAAACAGATGAAGCATAATCAAATGATAGAATTGTTTTTGGTGACAAAGATGATCAAAACATAGAACCAGAAGAAGAAAACAAAGTCAAAACTCCTGCATCAAAAGCCTGCTAGAAAAATAAGAACTGGTTGCACGCCATGGAGGAGCTCAAGAAGGATTTTGAAAATCAAGTGAGAGAAGTAAAGGAAAAATTAGGAAGAGAAATGAGAATGATGCTAGAAAATCATGAAAAGTGAGTCAACAGTGTAGTAAAGGAGATCCAAAAAATACTGAAGAAAATAAAGCGAAAAACTAACATGTTTTGGGGAAACATTAGAAATTTTACCCCAAAATATAGTAATAAAGAAAAGACGCCTTTATTTCCTGTGGCTATTTTATATAGTTCTAGACATGCTGCAATAGAAATAAGACAAGAAAAAGAAATTAAAGGCATAAAAAGACGGCAAAATCATCCCAATTTGCTGAATAAATGATGAACTCCTTAGAAAATCAGTAAAGAAACTAATTAAGACCATGAATAATTTCATCAAAATAGAAGACTATCAAGTAACCCCATTCTACCTCCCACTGCAAATAAACAGTATTTCTATAAAGCAGTAACAAAATCCAGGAAAGATTAATAGAAAGAGAAATTCAGTTCAAAATAATTGCAAAAGGCACAAAATATCTGGAAGTTAATTTACCAAAATACACTAAATAACTACAATAAAAGCATTGCTACAGAAAACATACAGGCTTTAGTTATTGTTTAATGATTTTTCAATCATGTCCAACTCTTTGTGTCCCCATTTGGAGTTTTCTTTGCAAAGATACTGGAATAATCTGCTGTTTTCTTATTCAGCTCATTTTACAGATGAGGAAACTGAGGTACACAGGGTTAAGTGACATGCCTAGGAGTCATACTACTATTAAATGTCTTAGAACAGATTTGAGCTCATTTTTTCCTGACTCTAGGCCTAGCACTCTTTCCACTGTGCCACCCAGCTTCTTCAATACAGAGGCTAAATAGAATCATACTACCAATAATAACTATTGTTATTATACCTAACATTAATATGGCTCTTTAAGTTTGTAAAGAACTTTACCAATATTAGCTTATTTGATATCACAACAGGCATGGGAGTCAATGCTATTATTAGCCTTATTTTACAGATAAAGGAACTTAGACAAAGCTAGGTTAAGTGACTTTTCTAGGGTTACACAGTAAGTTTCTTTGCTGAAATTTAAAATCAGATGTTCACAGTTGCAGGTCCAGCATTCTATCTACTGTGCTACCTAGGTGACCACTCTTTCTATTGTGTACCCATGCATTAGTGTTACTTCTGGGTTTGATATTAGGGGAAGCCTGAACCCTAATTAGGGGAATAAAACTCCCTTTATTTTTCCTCCCACATTCCTTGGCTTACCAATGACAGTAAAGTTATGTCTCAAAAATCTGAGAAGTTCTCCAAAAGGAGACAGTAAATAAGAGAAATATTACATGAATCAGAGTCATGAATGGATATTTTGGTCCTGCTGATGTAAATTACAAAAATTACAGAAATCATTAACACAATGATTAGAATAACATTCAGGAACTTAGACTACTAGTAAAATCAACTTAGAGGCTATTATTTTAAGGCTTGTTAAAATATAGAGCAGTTGTGCAAGGAAAATCAGGCATTTCACATTTCACCTTAGCCCTAGGCATTGCCTGATGACTCAAGGTACATGTCTGCTGGTAAAACAGGCCAGACCTGGCTCCTGTCCTGGCCCTGGATGAACTCTTTGATGAAGAAGTTTCCTCAGTCATCAGATGCTCTTAATCCAGTGGACATCACTTGGGTAACTCTGCCAATGGATATTGCTACTGTAGCCTTGATGATGAGCATTGCTACTGTCACAGCTAGATTTCCATGGCTCTCTTTTTTAATAACAAATAAATTTTTATTGATGTTTTTTAACATCACCATAATTTCACTGAGTTTCTTTCCCCCTCCAAGAGAGTCATCCTGTGTATTAAATAATATTTTATTTTATTTAAAAACCTGTTATTTATTCATTTATTTTACATTTAAAAAATTGAGTTACAAATTCTCTCTTTCCTTTCTGCCTTTCCCCCACCTATTGAGAAGGCAATTATATCACTTTTTTTCTGAGAAACCATTCAAGATAGAAAATAAAGAAAATGAAAAAATATAAAAATCAGTTTGAATTCAGAGTTCACTAATTCTCTCTCTAGAGGTGGATAGCATTTTTTTTATCATGAGTCCTTTGGCATTTAGACTTCCATACCCCCATGCCATAAGAAGACAATTACACAAATAGAGATACTAGAACTTGTTTTCATGGCTCAGTATTTTTTATCATCAGCAGTGTGAATATCAAAAGATCAATGGGTTGAGTTAGGGTTGGAAAAGCTTTTTAAGTTTAAAACACTAAATTAAAAGTGTGTATGTTCATATATACATATATGAACATGCACACATATACTTTTTGTATGTTTAAATCTGTGATTTCATTGGTATGGAGAACTCAATATGAAAACTCATCCTACCCTTTTGGGTCAACAACTCATTTATAACATAGCTTTAGAGTTTCTTGGAGGTACTGAGGAGTTAGTGATGTCACAAAATCAGCATGTGTCAGAGTCAGGAATTGATTCTAGGTATTCCTAACTCTTTCCACTATGTATTCTGTTTTTCAAGTAAGTGCATAAAGACATGGTCAGCTAGATGGAGCTATAGTGTGTAGAGTTCTGGGCCTGGAGTCAGGAAGAGTCATGTTCCTAAATTCAAATCTAGTCTTAGACATTTACTAGCTGTATGACCAAAGGCAGGTCACTTAATCCTGTTTGCCTCAGTTTCCTCATCTAAAAAATGAGTTGGAGAAGGAAATGGCAAACCATATATTTGCCAAGAAAACCCCAGATAGTGTCAACCCCGCCCCCCCCAAATGGGATCGTGAAGAGTCAGATACAACAGAAAAAGACGGAACAACAACAACAACAGAAAGAAATGTAAGACATATAAGCTCTGAAACTACTCTCTTAATCTCCACTCATTTTGGCACTATATTATATCTTCCCTGAGTATTCTCTGGGGTAACCTTGAATTATTGAGGTATGTTTGCCTAATGTTATAGCTCAGAAGCACTATCAGTGGACTACCCTCACTGATTATCATTTGATATCAGACAGCTGGTCTGAGTAAGCTTTGAAGAAGGGATATTTTACTACAGTATAATTGGAAGATCATCCTCCAAAGACTTGTGACACACTTTCATGAATACATCAAAAGTCTAGGGGAAAGTAGGCTCAGGTTTAGAGAATATGTGGCAAAAGGGTAACTTACACCTCCTGGTTACTGGAAGTCTCTTTTTCCTCTTTGTGAAGGTACTTATGAAGCTCCTCATAGGCATGGTATAGTTTTTCTGCTAGCTTCTTTGTAGAGACTGAAGTAACCTTCTTCCTATATGTCTTGTTTTATCTCAGCTCCAGATGCAGACACAGTCATCAGTTGATTCAGGTTCAGGGATTGACTAGTCTAGGGTGACTACGAAAAAACCCAAACCTTCTGGCCCTTTAAACACCACAAGATTCTTCTTTCAAAGAGCAGTGGAAAGGATACCAAGAAAAATGGCCAAAATGGAGCTTTTCTCCATCCCCCAAAATGTCTCTTTCTCAGTCAAGGGTTTAGTTAGAATACTCTATCCTCTCCACCATTATATATTTGAATACCAGGATTCTGAACTATTTCTAAACTAGTGTGACCGAGTCTTCAAATCCAAATGTATTTTCTGTACTTTTGTTACATTCTATCCAATGGATTTAAAAGATTTCTAAGTTGACTGAGAGCTTTTCAAACCTATTTTAAAGCCTGTGATTGAAAGATGGGTTGGTTCAACAGAGATAACTAGGCTTCATTTGATTAATTGACTCAAAGTCTCATTCTTATATACACACACATGAACACACAAATATGTGTATATATGTATATATATATACATATATATATACATGCACATGTACACAAACAGGATTAAGTGATTAAGTACACATGTTCACCCCAAAATGCAACAAAGTAGTGATCAGGAAATCACAGAATCCTGGAGCTGGAAGGGCCTTAGGCATTGTCCAATCTGATACAAGACATGTAGTATATAGTGAAAAGAATATGAAACATGAAATCAAAAGACATAGGTTCAAATCTCGATAACTACTGGTAACATAAACCACACCTTATACAAATCACTTAGGTGCTCTAGTTTTCACATTCTTAAGTTGTGAAATGAAGGAGTTGAATTAGACAATCTTTCAGACCCTTTCAAGTACTAAATATGTTTAGGACAAGAACCCATTCAGTTCTTGCCTTAAGACTTCCAGGGAGAGGGGATTTATTAATCTTGGAAGCCTCTCATTGCATTTTAAGATAAAAGTTCATCCTTACGTTGAACTGAAATATGTGTCTATCCTCTGGTAAATCAATAATCTTTTCTTACAGCATAGCTTGTTTTTCTGGATACTTGACTTTGGCCAGTGGTCTGACAAGTAGGCACAGTCAGAATTCCTAGACTGGGATCACTAACCTGCTTCTTGAGTATAGTTAATAAGAGACCAGAAGGGAGCTCCTTGGGAGGTGACTTGCTAACTTGCACCAGGGAAAAGAGGCAAGAGGCTGTCTTTGGACTGTCAGAAAAAAAAAACTGGCTGCTTTCAGTCTGTCTCTTCCACTGTCCCAGGAAGCCAATTTACTGTTAGCCGATCGGTGCTGACAGAGGCTGTTTCCATTTTCAGGAATTTATTATAAAATCTCCTGCCCAGTTAAGGACTGAGTTAGGTGTCTCCTCATCCCCACCCTTCAAATCCCTTCATAAAGTAAATGTATTGCATGCATCTCTCTGAGCCTCACCCATATGCTGGGGTGCCAGTATGTACATTCCATGCTAATCTGAAGATAAAATGGAATTTAAGTATTTTCTCTCTCTCCTTCCCTCCCTCCCTTCCTCCCTTTCTCTCTCTCTTTCTCTCTCTCTCTCTCTTTCTCAACCATCGTACTAAGTTCAAGAAATGGAGATATGACTAGTTAGCAAAGATTGGTGTATGGTTCAAAGGTTGAATGCCTTCTGCATGGGAAAAATACCCTGGCTTCTTGGCCTCATTATGAAAGAAATAGGAAAGGGGCTTGGGGAAGGCAATCTAGATTTTTAATAAAATGGATCCCCCCACCCCCTTAACATAGTGAGAAACTTAGAGTGGTTGCCAGTGGCACTAAAAACTGTCTGACCACTTTCAGAAATTCAGTCACCTCTTAAACACTTAGAGGCCAAATGGAGTGAAAACCAGTTTTCAGAAGAGTTTCCAAGGAAGTAGAAAGTTTCCACACCCTAAATCTTTCACTGAAAGAAATGGAAACTGGGTTACAGCTGCCAACAAGTCTGAATTGTTGTGTCACAGGCTGTTGAACATTATATTTGGCAATAAAAATGTGAACATGCTCAGTGCTATATTAAAGTGAAATCTGAAAAACTAAACCTGACAATGAGGGGGGAAGGGTTATTTATTTACTCATCTATTTATCTTCAGCACTGTTTTGTCATTTTAAATAACCGTCAGAAAAACAAGAGCAGGAGTAGGAGGAATCTCAATCCAAATCCAAAGGAAGACAATCAATTTTGTGAAAGACCATGGAGTTCTAGCATGTGAAGATACGTATGTTTGGCCTAAAAAATGATAAGAAGATGGGAGGAAGGGTATAACTGTAATCTTGACTTAATAGAAAAATTATAAATGGTATTTGGGAGTTGGGGAAGTATAGAGAGGAGAGGTAAGAGTCAAGAGTTACAATTTTGGAGACTAAATATAGAGAAATATTTCCAAATAATTAGAGCTGTGGAATGAACATGCTCCTTTTGGATATAGTAAGACTAGGTCAACAATTTTTGGGTATGTGATAGACAGGTTCTCCCCCTTTCTTTCTTTTTTCTTTTACAGTTATAGGTGGACTAGATGGCCCTGAAGTTACTCCCAAATCTAAGATTCTGATGATAAATTTCTCTGATTCTGCAAATGGAAGCAAAAAGAAATTAACAAAAAAAAATCTACCGGTTAGATTTTTGCTTACTTGTTCATTTTTTTTGCTCTCTTCCTTTTGAAATTCCATTAAGATTTCACAGCTAGTGAGATGTGTACGAGACTGATAAATAGATAGACCCTCTGAATGTATGTTGAAGAAGAGTTAGAACATGTGACTTATGTTGTAGATGCTTTTATTTCTCATTGGGTTCATAAATTTTCAATTTAATAATTTGTTTTGTGATTGTTATGGAAATTTTAAATAATAGAATTAAGGACAATTAATTCTGATCAATACATCATCTGGAATGATCCTAGAAGAAGATACTTGTTGTCTTAATATCCAAATCTACTTATAATATTTGTGGAAAGAAGAATTTGATGTGAGTCTCATTGTGTCAACCACTTGCTCACAGGGCTCACCACTTGCTGTTTCAGTGGAGTTCAAATTATATTGGATCAAGTATCAACCAGAATTCCAGATGACACAGTGAGACTAGCATCAAATACTTCTTTCCACAGACATTATAAGCAGGATTGGGTATTAAGACAATAAGTATCTTCTTCTGGGATCATTCTGTGTGCTGCATTACTCAGAATTGGTTGTTCTTGATTCTGTTACTAGAATTTTTCATAATAGTCACAAAACAAATTATTAAATTTAATAAGTATTTGTGAATGAGGTGGGTTGGGAGATAGCTTCACCCTCAGTCCCAGGAATCTTCACCTCCCAGACAATGCAGGGAATTAGGCATTTGAGCATAGGAAGATTGAGGGAGCCTCTGCTGAACAAGGGACAGCAGGCCCAGCTGTGCTGCTGAGAGGCACTCCTGGGTGAGAAGGAATCAGCACATACCTGGTGAATGCAGAAATATTGGGGCAGGGATGCTGCTGACTGTGGGCATTTACCAGAGAGTTGAGTTCTGGATCTTGATTCCAGGCTACAGAGGAAAACTGAATACCATAGCCACTGGATGTTTCTCAGGAAGAAAGAGCATTTCCATCATAGTGTGCTAGGGTGTACTAGCTGTGAATTGGAGGGGAAAAGGAGTGCAGTGGTTGGACCCAAGACAAAACTCCAAAAATAACAGTAAGAAGAACCTGAGAATAGAGGCACCATCTCCTACACCCCAGGATTAGAGCTGATTATAATAACAAGCTGCTAATTTAAAAAAATTAGCAAGCAAAGGAGAAAGAATCCAACAATAGATAGCTACTATAGGTATGGAGAAAAATGGAGTTCATCTTCAGAGAATACTGAAGCAAAAAAAAAGTCTCTCCTACCCCAAAGTGTAACATCAAATGGTCACTTGCTGTAATGCCATGCACAGCAGATTCCCAAGAGAATACTACTGTGAACAGCTTTTAAGATTTGGATTACACAGTAATAATGAACACCCTGTTTATTCCATTACAAGCCAAGGTTCAGTACAATATTCACAATATAATATTCACAGCATTACATCTTATCACAGAAAGTCACAATATGGTGTTTATAAGAGCTTAACATTAAAATGGCAACCCAGTTTTCACTACAGTGGCCACAATATTTAGAACAAGGAACAGAAGAATAATCATCTGGTTTCCCTAAGGGGAAAACCCTCCTTAGTTAATAATTCAGTCAATTAATAATACAATAATCAAACGTCCATTCATGGGGCAACCATTGACTTAGTCATTCAATCAATTCATAATGCAATTATCAAACTTCCACTCATGGAGTGACCATTAACTTAATTGGTCACTAATCTAGCAATCAGTCACTAAGCTAGATTCCCAATTACTAAATATCATTAATCGCAGATACAGTTATTAGAAAACCACAAAAACCCTTCACCTCTTGGTGTCCAGCAAACTTCAGTTTCTTCCAGGTGGTCTCTCTGATTCCCTGGATCCCCTTCCATGTTTCCAGCTCCGTCCTGAATCCACCAAACAGTTACCTGGATTCAGAAGCAGACAGCTGCCAGGTTCTCGTCCAGTCCTCAGAGGTAGATAGCTCCTAGGTCCTTGTCCAGTCCTCAGGGAAGTCCCTGGCACACACTGAAGTTCACAGGGTCCAGCACATCTCAAATCCTTCACCATTTCTCTTGCCTAGAAATCAAGGATCAGCTAGACCACAAACAAGCAAAGTCTTATCCTGGTCATGCTTCTTCAGTCATCCAGTAATTCAGCTGGCCCTAGGACCCAGAAGAAATATTGGCCTTCTAAGTGACCTTCACCAGATTCTGGTCTCAGGAAAACTCCATCTCAGGTCTCAGTCAGCTTCCAGATGCTGGGAGAGAAACTCTCTCTCTGTCTCTCTGTCTCTGTCTCTGTCTCTCTGTCTCTCTCTCTCTCTCTCTCTCTCTCTCTCTCTCTCTCTCTCTTTCTCTCTCTCTCACAAGAAAACTCCAACTCACTTCTTTAGTCCAGCTCCCAGATTCTGAGACAATCCTGCTTCCTCCAACAGGAAAATTCCAATTGTGTCACTCTGTCTCTGGAATTCTTGCATATATACACACACTTGCCTTCTGTCTCAGCCAATCCCTTCTACCATGTCAACAGGGGAGTTCACACCTTCTCAAAAACGGACAGGGATCACACCTTCCATATTTAGCCCTACGTTACTAAGTGCTAAGTATCTGCTAAACTGATTTCTGTTACACCTCCCCCCCCCCCCAAAAAAAAGAACTCATAGAAGAACTAACATAACACACTTCAAAAATGAAATAAGAAAGACTGAGGAACAATCCAAGAAAAACAAGAAGATTGTGAAAAGAAAGTCAACCAACTGGAAAAGTAAATCCAGGATCTTAAGCAAGAAAATGACTACTTGAAAATTAGTGTTGTATAAGTGGAGACCAGGAAACTTTTAAGAGACCAAGAAATAATCAAGTAGAATACAAAGAATAAAAAAATAGGAGATAATATCTTATTAAACAAATCTTTATTTGTCTTATAAGATAATTATGTCAGATATCTTATAATTATTATATGATATATGATATGTAATATATATATAAGATATATCTCATATATTATATAACATAATATCTTATAAGATAAACAACTGATCTGGAGAATAGATCAAGGAGAGAAAAGAAGAATAATCAGACTACCTGAAAGCTACAATTAGAAAAAAAGAATCTTGGTACAATAATACAAGAAATAATTATTGAAAAGTGTCCTGAAGTGTTGAAACAAGAGAGGGAAAGAAGAAATAGAAAAAATACTGATCACCACCTGAAAGAGCTCCTCAGAGCAAAACCTACAGGAATATCATAATCAAAATTCAAACCCCTGAGCTTAAGGAGAAAACATTATGAGCAACAAGATTAAAAAAAATCCAACATGGTGGATCCACAATTAGAATTATACAAACCTCAGCTGTGGTTGTACTAAAAGACTGCATGTCTTGGAACACTATATATTGAAGCTCAAAAGAACTGGGGTTATGGCTGAAAATATCCTACCCATCAAAGTTAAGTGTAACCCTCAATGAAAAGCAAAGCAAAGTAAAGCAAAACAAAACAAAACAAAGGACAATGAATTGTCAGACTTTCAAGATTTTATTGCAAAAAGACGAAAATTTCATAGAAAATTTGACATACAATTTCCAAGACAAATATAAGGTAAACATCAAAGTTTAATTGCAAAGGACTCAATAAGGATAAACTGTTTAATTTTATAAGTGGAAATGTAAACTGTGTGTCTAAGATTGCATTAGTAATTGGTGAGTTCAAAAGAAAGAATGGAATAAAGCTGAATATGATGTGATTTTAAAAAGCAAAATGATGTAGGCGAAGGCAAAAAGAGTAATTATCTCATACAAATGAGGTGGTAGAGGAAGAACTGATATAGAGAAATTAGATGGGGAAAAGGCAGGTTGCTCTGGAATTCTACTCTCATGGGGAATGGGTGAAAGAGGGAACAGTATGTGTATTATCTAGAAGGGTATAAAAGTCTTTTAAATTCAAAAAGAAATAAGAGGGTAAGGGGATAAGGAGGAGGGAGAGGATAAGGGAGAGATAGGAAACAGGATAAGGGGGGTACAGAAGAGTGTGGAGATTAATGGGAATGGGATAGAGAATGAACAACATGTATATTAAGGACATAAAAATCTAAATTTAGAAAGGGACAAGAGGGTAAGGGGATATAATGGAGGGAGAGAATAAGGGAGGGATTCTTGAAGGGTGGGGAGTAGGTTAAGGAATAGAAGGGCAAGGTAGTGGGTAGAAGTGAAGTAGAGGAGTGAAGACGGATAGGAATAAGGTGACAAAGATAGTGAGGAAAATAGGAAGGAGGTAAATATACAGTAATTATAATTCAGAATATGAAGGGGATGAATTTACGTATAAAATGAAAACTGACAGAAGATTAAAATTTTGAATTTAACAATATGTTGCTTTCTGGGAATGCTATAAAAATGAGAGCAACACATAAACATAAAATAAAAGCAATGTGTAGAATTTATTATGTAAAAATACTGTGTAGTAACCATGATGTCAAAGTGAAAGCTAAAATCAGATTTAATCAAAAGGGAAAAATAGGGAGACTATACCATCAGTCATATTAATCAAGAGTTTTAGACCATATAAAGTAGCTAGACAGTATCAAAAGTATGAGAGTATATCTGCCAGAACAGACACAAGAACTATACTAAAAGAACCTTTTATACACACAAATATAAATCTAAATAATTCAAGAAATATTTACTGCACATGGGTAGACAAACTAATATAATTAAAAAGAACAATTTTGCCTGATTAATCTATATATGTAACACCATATCAATTAAATTACTACAATTTTATCTTACTGAGTCAGAAAAAATAATAACAGAATTCAGTTGGAAGAATAAAGGGTCAGGAACTTCAAAGAAATCAGGGGGAAAATATGTGAAGGAATTAGATTCAATAGGATTAAGACCTTAAACCTTATTATAAGATGAAAGCAGTATTGAAGAATAAAATGGATAATTTTGATTATTTTAGATGAAAAATTTCCTGTATCAATAAAACCTATTTGGCTAAGAATAGAAGGAATGCAGAACACTGGGGGGAAAGAACCAAACCAAAACCTCTCAAAGATAATATCCCAAATAGAATGTGACTGAGTCAGAATATTGTTGTGATGTAGGAAATGATGAGTTGTTGAATTTAGAAAAATATCAAAAGATTTGGAATAATGAAGGAAGATAGTATCTACCTTCAGAGAAACAGATGATAAGTGAAAATAAGCATAATATGGTTCTATGGACTGTGTTTGAGTATATGTGTATATCTATGTATATGTGTGTATATATATGTGTGTGTGTGTGTGTGTGTGTGTATGTGTATGTGTGCAAGTTCATATGCATGTGTGTATCTGTCCTTAATTGTAGCCTCCATGTAGGGGGAGAAAAGGGAAAAAAAGTAACAAGTATACATCAGAGGACAAAACGAAATATACAAGGAATCAAAGAAAAGACAAACAGCTTTGAAAATAATATGTAGTATTCATTGTATAGGTTTTCTTGAAATGGAAATTTATTGCTCTATATTGAATCTTGTCTTCTGCTGTATACATGACAATATTTTCTTTTCTTATTTTGCATTTAAGTTCAAAATAAATTTAAAAACTAAAAAAAGAGAAAAGAAAACCCCCCAGATTAGAATCAGAGGGCTAAGTGAAAAATGGAATGTACCAGCTACCTCCCAAAAGAAAACTCAGAAGGAAGACTTCCAAGAAGGTGATAGGCAAAATTCTGTTACCAAGTCAATGAAAAAATACTGCAAGCAGCCAGAGAGAATGATTCAAGTACTAAGAAGCAATATTCAGGATCATGCAAGATTTAGAAAGCTATCACTCTGAAGAATAAGAAAGATTAAAAAACAATATTCCAAAAGGCAAAAGTTATGGGCTTATAGCCAAGTAGAATTTCTCCAGTAAAACTCAGTATAATCCTAAAGGCATGAGGTACAGTGACTCTAACAGAATAAAGGTTTTTGAATCATTATGAAGAGACTAGATATGAGTAGGAATTACAAAATACATGTACTAGCTCAAGAGGCAAGAGAAACATAAAAAAAATTCATAGAAAATTCTGTCAGATGACCAACTTTGATAAACTGGAATCTTGTCAGCAGCACACAGTTATAAGACAACTCTACAAGTCTTAGGATGGAAGAAGATATTCATATTAAGAGAAAGATCTAGAAAGAACAGAGTTGAAATGGAGACTGAAGTAATCTACATGTTGTCATTCTTTTTCATGTTTGGTTTTCTTTCTTTTTTTACATTGTTCACTCCATTGGTTACAACCTTTCTCTATAACCAGACTAACGTCCACTGTGAAAGTATTTTCAGATCCTATACTTGATTGTATGGCACCATGGAGGGTGGGAAGAAGGAGGGGAGAAAATGTGAAACTCAAGGGATTGTGGAACTGAATCTTGTAAACTAAAAGTAAATAAACAAATCCATTAATAAAAAAGAAAAATCATCAAAGAGGAAAAAAAGAAAAAAAGAAAATTCAGTCAAAGACAAATTAGGTAGGATAAGATTCTACCACATGACTATTCAGAGAAGTCAATGATCGGTTTGCCTTCTAAGCCAAGAATGGAAATTCTAAAATATGTACTTAATGCAATAAATGAGTACAACACCCTCCTACAAATGAAAGAGAATATGGTAAAACTTCTAATTTTTTAATCAGAAGGAATCCAGGTAGCAACAAGTTTATAAGCATAGGGAATCTAGTTTTAGTGTAGTGGAAAGATCACTGGATTTTGGAACCAGGAGAACAGGGTTGAGTTCAACGTTTGTTGCCTTCTACTTTGGATGAGTCATTTCCCTGATCCTACAAGATGGTATGTACATAACATACTTGTGGAACACTATTATTTTGAGTGCTCTGGGAACTAAATAGTGTATTTGCTGACAAACCCAGAAGAACCAGGGTACAAATATTTGTGCCATAGGGTTTTCCAAAAATGAAAAGTTTTTCTGTACCCATTTATAAAAATACATAATTTGAATAATTTCCAAACTGTCTATTAGAAATGTATTTTAACATCTTCAACAAACTGATGAATATTGAGTAGCTACATTACTGTCCATAATCACAGGATTTGGCAATTGTAAGGGGTTTTAGCAGCCAAATCCAGACATAAAATTTCCTTTAGTGTCTGTTAGCATCCCAAAGTTAAGTTACAAGGGATCAGGAGGTAACCTCAAGCCCAATATATGAGGGAATCTTTGAATAATAAAACCAAAATACTTAGAGAGTTGGAAGGGATCCTAGAGGCTATTTGATTTAACTCTCTTATTTTGTAGATGGAAAAGCTGAGGTTCAGGGAGATTAGTAGGGTGTCAGAGGCAGGAGTTGAATTAAGGTCTTATGAGTTTAGAGCCACTTTTCTTTCCATTGTACCACATTGCACACTCCACTCACTTTGCAGATGAGTGATAAAGGCCCAGCAAAATTAGGCGACTTGCCAAAAGTACCTGAAATGTAGTTTGAATATTGACTTTTCTGTCTATGGAAGGATAAAAAGTCAATATGTCCCACAAAGACTTTTGAAGACCAATGGACAGACAAACTTGACAAACATATTTCAAAGACTTGGTTGTCTGCCTCAAGCATGCTCCAGTGTTAGATGATGGAGATCCATATAAACATTTTGTCCTGTATGCACATGCTAGCTTTGAAACATTCCTATCCCAAGAAAGTGAGACTCACTAGAAACTGGTAGCATTTTCCAAGACAAGGATGAGTGACAGCAAGACTCATCTTTCTATACAGCAAGACTCATCTTTCTATACATAAACTAGAGCTCTTGAATTGTTAGTATGTTGTCACTCTATGGTTCATTATCTACACATATGAAACCAACTTACAAGTGTGGATTGAGTTTGGCAGAGATAGGTAGCAGCACCAGACAACAGCATATTGTACTGGCCAGGAAAGACTATTAGAAATGCAAATGCTCTGTTCTGGAGGTTATTTGATGCCAAAGTTGTGATAGTGCCTAATGAAGGAACAAAGGCTATATGTGACACCCACACAGTTCAGATGCAAGCAAATGACTGAATAATAATCTGAGATTTCTCACAGATCAAATGCCAATAGTATATATGAACCCTATTTCATTGAACTAACCTCTTCAGACTCTATTGTCTGTAGATGACTGACATTGATTAATGAGAGATGGAGAGAAGCAAATGATATAAGCAAATAAGGAAGGCTACAATTTTAGGTGACTCATATTTCAGTCCTGTGAGTGTACCCTGCTGTCGGTAAAACGGAATGTTTGGTTGTACAGTCAAGTGCTATACTGGACTGTCATTGATTGCATAGCAGCTAGGTGTTATAATTGCTCTGGGCCCAGAGTCAGGAAGATCTGCTTTCAAATATCAAATCATGGGGCGGCTAGGTGGTGCAGTGAATAGAGCACCGGCCCTGGAGTCAGGAGTACCTGAGTTCAAATCCGGCTTCAGACACTTAACACTTAAGTGACCTTGGGCAAGTCACTTAACCCCAGCTGCCCTCCAAAAAAAACCCAACAAATATTAAATCATATGCTCACTAGCCATGTGACGCTAGGCAAATCACTTAACCTCTGTCTTCCTCAGTTTCCTCAATGGCATAATAGGCCTGATAATAGCACCTACCTTATAGTTGCTGTGAATGTAAATTGATAAAATATTTTTAAAGCATTTAGCACAATTCATGACACAAAATTGTGCACATAATAAATCTTTATTTCACAGAGCCAAGATGGCAGAGTAAAAGCAGGAAGTTGCGTGAGCTTTTGCACTAACCACCTCTAATACCTGTAAGATACAACTCTAAACACATTTTAGAGAACCGTCTAAAAGACAGAGAGACACAAATCTCCCTCTAAAGGCAGCCTGGTCGGCTGACAGGAAAGACCTATTGCACCTAGCTGGTAGCTGAGCACAGTCCCATGTGAGCTGCATCAGGCCGGGGTTGCCCTGACCTGTGGTACAGACTGACCAGGGCAGACTTCAGGAGAGTGAATCACCAGCAACAGTGGTGGTTTCAGGACTTTACAATCCATAAACACCAAAGAGAAAATAAAAAGTCTGTGGGGATCTCTGTTGGAACTGGGTGATTGAAGAGCATAAGCCAGCCCATGCCACCAGGGTGACATAGGTGACTGCATCATTATGGCAGCTGTAGCTGCTACTGCATGGCTGGCCCTGGAGCTCCAGGCCTGCAAATTGTAGGCAGACCTAGTGACCATTCAGAGGGAAATAACTCTTGCTTTTGACCTGCTTGCATCTGGGTCACTGCCTTAAGTGGTGCTCTTGAGGTGCGGGATGCCAGAGTGGCAGCAGTTGTGGTGGCTACAGAGAGAGCATCCTCTTCAGGCCTTTGACAACATTTGTGAAAACACCAGCAATATGGGGCACAGCTCTCCACTCTGGAAGCAGAGTTCCATAGTGGCAAAGAGTTCGAAAGTTAAGTAATTGGCTGGCAAGATGAGAAAACAGAGGAAGTACAATCAAAGCATGGAATCCTTTTTTGGGGATAAAAAGATCAAAACATGGAACCAGAAGAAGATAACAAAGTCAAAACTTCTGTATCAAAACCTTCCAAGAAAAATATGAATTGGATATAGGTTATGGAGTAGCTGAAGAAGGATTTTGAAATCAAATAAGAGAAGTGAAGGAAAAATTGGGAAGAGAAATAGGAATGATGCAAGAAAATCATGAGAGGTAAAGTAACAGCCTGCTAAAGGAGACCCACCTCTCTAAAAAAAAACTGAAGAAAATAACAACTTAAAAATAAACAAACTGAAAAGGCAAAAGAGGTTAAAAAAGCCAATGAGTAGAATGCCTTAAAAAGTTAAATTGTCCAGATGGAAAAGGAATTTCAAAAACTCACTGAAGAGGATAAGTCCTTCAAAATTAGATTGGAGCAAATGGAAGCTAATGACTTTATGAGAAATCAAGATACTATAAAACAGATCCAACCAAATGAGAAACGTAAAATATTTGTGAATGTAAAAAGGCAATGTGAAATGTATCATTGGAAAAACCACTGACCTGGAAAATAGATGCAGGACAGACAATTTAAAAATTATTGGACTACCTGAAAGCCATTATAAAAAAGCCTAGAAATCATCCTTCAAGAAATTCTCAAGGAAAATTGCCCTGATATTCTAGAACCGGAGGGCAAAATAGAAATGGAAAGAATTCACCAGTCTCCTCTTAAAAAAGATCTCAAAAAGAAAACTAGGAATAGCATAGTCAAATTCCAGAGTTTCCAGGCCAAGGAGAAAATATCACAAGCTGCCTGCAAGAAATTATTTGAGTAGTGTGGAAACACAATCAGAATAACATAAGATCTAGCAGCTTCTACATTAAGGGATCAGAGGGCTTGGAATATGATCTTCTGGAGGTCAAAGGAGCAAACATTAAAACCAAGAATCACCTACCCAGCAAAACTGAGTATAATGCTTCAGTGGAAAATATGGTCATTCAATAAAATAGAGGAATTTCAGGTACTCTTTTTTAAAAACCCAGAGCTGAACAGAAAATTTGATTTTCAAATGCAAGAAGCAAGAGAAGCATGAGAAGGTAAACAGAAAAAATAAATCATAAGGAACTTATTAAAGTGGAACTATTTACATTCCTATATGGAAAAACAATAATTGTAACTCATGAGACTTTTCTCAGTATTAGGACAGTTGAAAGGGACATACATACACACATACATACACACATTCACTTATGTGTATATAAGAGGGTGTATGTGTATAAATACATATGTGTGTGTGTATATGTGTCTACATACATAAATACACGGAGGACAAAGGATGAGTTGAATATGAAGGGATGATATCTAAAAAATAAAATTAAGAGGTTTGAGAGGAATAAATTGATAGGAGAAAGGGAGAGTTAGAATAGGGTAAATTATCTCAGATAAAAGAGGCAAGAGAAAACTGTTATAATGGAAGGGAAGAACAAGAAGGTGAAAGGCAATGGGTCAACCTTACTCTCATTGTATTTTATTTAAGGAGGGAATAACATAAACATTCATTGGGTTTCTTACCTGACAGGAAAGTAGGGGAGAGGGAATAAGAAGGGCGATGATAGAAAGGAAGGTAGATTGGGAGAGAGGGTGGCTAGAAGCAAACACTTTTGAAAAGGCACATGGTCAAAGTAGAAAACAGAATAAGTTGGGGTGGGATAGGATGGAGAGAAATACAGTTAATCTTTCACAATATAACTACTATGGAAACATTTTGTGTGACTACACATGTACAACCTATCTTGAATTGCTTGTCTTCCCACTGGGAATGGGTGAGGAGGGAAGAAGGGAGAGAATCTGGAAATCAAAGTTTTAAAAACAAATGATAAAAAATTAGAACAAATATTTTCATATGCAACTGGAAAATAAGATATACAGGCATGGGGTTAAAGTGGGCTTGCTTTCTTGAGGTGGGGGTAGGGGAAAGATGGGAAGAAAATTTGTAACTCAGTATCTTGTGAAAATGAATGCTGAAAACTTAAATAAATCAAAGATAAAAAGTTACAATGTTTATTCCCCTCTTTTACCCCCTCCACACATGGTTTCAGGAAGTAATTATTTTGCTATGGTTATGAAGGTTTGTTGAATGACTTTGTACATATGAATCAAGATGGTATCCTAGAGCTACTAAAAACCCGTATTTTACTGCTCCAGGCATTAGGTTTGACATTAAACATCACTAAGAAACTTGAGAAATGTTAAATTGTGTGCAAAGTAGTATATTGCCAACCTGTCCAGCATATCTGGTGAATATAAGCACTAGTAAAACCTTGAAATTTGTATGCATTGACTTTTTATCTCTTGAAGGAGATGGTAAGAATATAAACTATATTTTGGTGGTTCCTGCTCATCTTACAATACATGTACAAGGATACCAAAGGAGGATCCAGACACCTTTTATGGTAGCTAAAGTGGTTGGAAAGACTTTTCTTGCTCTTCTTGATTCAAACCAAGGCAAAGATTTTGAAAGAAATACAACATGTTGCTTTAGGTTAGCATCAACAAATTTGCAATTGGATCTCACCATCTTTACATCTTCATCATACTCACAATGTGAAAATTTCAAATATTTACTGCTGAACATTTTAGGGACGTGGTGCAGAGCAAAAATCTCAATGGAGTCAATATGTAGTATTCCAGTACATGGGTACAACCGTAGCAGGTATCATGACATTGGCTTTACAACATATCTTTTGATATTTGGTTGAGAACCATATCAACTAGTGCTTTGAAGTCTCCAAAGAATGAAAAGATATAGTTACTCACAATCAATATATCTCCCTGTTAAACAGTAAAGTTTAAAAAATTGTAAAGAATATGAAACTTTGACCAATGGTTTGAATATAAAAAGGTCAGAATAGGAGGCAATTACCTATTAGAGACAATTTCCCAGTTATTTCCCCCCGTCTGCTCATTTGAATACAGCCAGAGTACAGAATTAGAATTTTGTGAAATTTTGAGGAGTGGAAAAAAGGATACCTAGCAGCATTATATTTCAAACTATACTGCAGAATAGTAACCTTCAAAATAATTTAGCACTAGTAAAGAAATAGAGAAGTTGATCAGTGGAAAAGATTGATTACACAGCATATTTAAATTAATTTACTGTTCATAAAGCCAAAGATCCCAGGTACCAGGTGTAAGGACATACTATTTGACAAAAATTGGAAAGAAAATCAGACAGAGACTGAAAGAAATTAGATTTAGACCAGCACCTTACATTATATTTAAAGAGAAGCTACAAATGGATGTGTGACATGGATATAAAAAATTACATCATGAACAAATTAGAGGAATAAAGAAGAACTTAACTTTTGTATTTAAGATAAAGAAAGAATTCATGAGCAAACTTGAGAGAAAGAAGATAACAAAAGATAAAATAGAAAATTATGATTTCATGAAATTAAAAAAAAAGTTTTTGCAGAAACAAATCCATCTGAGCTAAGGTTAAAAAGGAAATGGTTGAGAAAAGAAAAATCTTTGCATAAAATTTATTTGTTAAAGGTCTCTTCACCAAGACATATAAGTAAAGAATTCAAATTTATATGAATTTGTCATTTTACAATTGATATATGGTCAAAAGACATGGAGAGGTACTTTCCAAGGGGAGACTACTATATATAGACATATAAAAAGTTCCAAGTTATTACTAACTAGAAAAATACAAATTAAGACAACTCTAAACTTTTATCTTAAACCTGTCATGTTGGCAAATTTGACCAAAAAAAGGAAAATGACAAGTGTTGGAGGTGTTGTAGAAAAACTGGGATACTGATATACTCTTGGTGGAACTGTGAATTGGTACAACTAACCTAGAAAGGAATTGAGAACTACAACCCCCAAGTCATTAAATTCTTCATATCCTTTGTACTAGTTATACTACTATTAAATTTACACTACAAAGAGATCAAAGACTAAGGAAAATTTCTACAATGTTTACTATATATGTGTGTATGTATATATTTATGTGTGCCTCTATATATGTACATATACATATAAACATATGCATACATATATGTATGCAACAGTAAAGAACTAGAAACTAACAGTGTTTATTATTTGGGAGATGACTGAGGAGATTATCATATGTGAATAAAATAGAATAGTATAATGGTATAAGAAATGAAAATAGATATTATTTTAAAGAAATGTAGAAAGTCTTCTATGAACTGATACAAAATGAAATGATCAGAACCAGGAAAACAATTGATATTGTTACCTCATTGTAAAAATTAAATGATTTTCAAAGACTTGCCTGATTAATACAATGATAATTCCAGAGGAGAGATCATAAAAATCCTAATGGTTGTTTTATTTTATTCTCAAAGAGGACCAAAATGATATTGCTATGTTGGAGTGAAGGTACAGTGTGTTTGACTATGACTTATCAGGCCAGTATGAGCTTGAATGGTTCTACCACAGGTCAGTTATAAATAGTTCACATGAACATTTGGAGTGGACATGTCTCTAAATCTGTGTATTTCATGTTCTTTCGGAGTTAATACAATTCTTCTTTGTTCATAGAACACAGCATCTTTTTTGATGGAGGCACAACATGCTGTGTGGCTCATTGCCACCAACTCCCATGCCACATAATTGATTCCCAAGTTCTTCAGAGAGACCTTGAACATGTCCTTGTATTACTTTTTCTGATCTGTATGAATGCTTACCTTGTGTGAGTTCTCTGTAAAAGTCTTTTAGGTAAACATATGTTTGGCATTTGAACAGAATGACCAGTTCATTGGAACTATACTCTCTGCAGTAGACTTTGAATGCCTGGCAGTTTAACTTGAGAAAGGACCTTGGTATCTGGTACCTTATCTTGCCAGGTGATCTTCAGCATCTTCCAAACACAATTTAAATGGAAGCAATTTAGTTTCATAGAAAGGTGCTGGTAGACTGTCCAGGTTTCACAGGCATATGATGATAAGGTCAACACCATGGCTCTGTAGTCCTTCTGTTTGGCAGGCAGTCTAATACCTCTTCTCTCCCACACTTTTCCTTTTGAGCCTCCCAGACACTGAACTAGCTCTGGCAATTTGTGCATCAATCCCATCAGACTGCTAAGGTATTCAATATGTCAATATTTCTCTACTTGCTGTAATAGATGGTTTCACATATGGGTGGTGTGGTGCTGGCTTGTGGAGAACCTGTGTTTTCTTGGTGTTAATAATTAGACCAAAATTAGCATAAGCAAAAGAGAAGCAACCCATGCTTTGTTTCATGTCAACTACAGAAGCTGCATTGAGTATGCAATCTTCTAAGAGAAAGGTGATAATCTAATATGCAGAATGATACACATTTTTGGACATGACTAATATGTGGATTTTTTTTTGCTTGGATATGTATGCTTGCTACAAAGATTTCCTTTTGCCCCAAAGAGAAGATGTAAAGGGAAAATTGCAAATAATTTTTTAAAAGTTTTTTATTTTTTCCTAATTACACGTCAAGAAAATTTTTAGCATTAAAGTTTTGAGTTCCAAATTTTTCTCCCTCCCTCCTTTCTCTCCTCTGCCATCTTCTGAAGATGGTAGGCAATTTGATATAGGTTATATGTAATGATATAAATGTAACCTGTAAATGACATAGCTTATATGTAAAAACACATTTCCATATTAGTCACAGTTGTGAAAGAAAAAAACATATAAAAGAGGGGAAACACAAAAAATAACAAAGTGAAAAAAATTGCTGTGATCTGCATTCTGAGTCCATGAATTCTTTACCTGGAAGTAGATAGCTTTTTCCTTTGTGATTTCTTTGTATTTGTCTTGGATCATTATGCTGCTGAGAAGAGCTGAGTCAGTCATGGTTGATCATAACACAATGTTGCTGATACAGTGTACAATGTTTTCATGGTTCTGCTCATTTCACTTTACATTAGCTTGTACAAGTCTTTTCAAGTTTTCCTGAAATCTGCCTGTTCATCATTTCTTTTTGCACATTCCATTACATTCATATACTATAGCTTATCCAGCTGTTCTGTAATTGATGGAAATCTCTTCAGTTTCCAATATTTTGACACTATGAAAAAGACTACTATAAATATTTTTGCACATGTATATCCTTTCCCCCTTTTTAAATGATCTCTTTTGGATACAGACCTAGCAGTTGTATTGTTGGATCAAATGGTATGCATATTTTATTGCCCTTTGGGCATAGTTACAAATTGTCTCCAGAATTGTTGGATAAGTTCAAAACTCCACCAACACTAGATCAGTATCCCAGTTTTCCTACATTCCCTAACAAAGTTTTACTTTTTTTTTTTGCCATATTAGTCAATTTGGTAGGTATGAGGTGGTACCTCAGAGTTCACAATTTTGCAATTCTCTCTCTGACTCTCTGTCTCTGTCTGTCTGTCTCTCTTTTTTCAGAGAGGGGAAGACAAGGTGACTGGAGTTAAATTACTTGCTTGAGATCACACAGCTAGTAAGTGTGTCAAGTCTCTGAGGCCGAATTTGAACTCAGGTCCCCCTGACTCCAGAGTAGTGGTCTTTTCACTGCACCACCTAACTGCCCTTCTTTTGTTTTATCTTATTTAGTCATAAATTTTTCCCTTCCAAAGAGACTTGGAGTCAAGATGGCAGCAAAGAAACAGGAGAACTGCACAAGTTCCCCATATAACCACCTCATATACCTATAAAATATGACTCTAAACAAATTTCAGAGCTCCAAAATCCACAAAAATGACAGACTAACAAACCTCGCTCTGAAGGCAGCCCAGCAGATGGATGGAAAGTCCTCGTTGCAGCATGCTGGGAGCAGAGCCCAGCCCCATGAGATTTCAGCCCCAAGGCATCCAGGAGAATCCATGGTTGGGGCTTTCAGGAGAGCGGATATGTTTTTCAGGTCAGTTGTTTTTTTCAATAAGATATTTCACATTGCCTCCTATTTTTTTCATTTGTTTGAATCTGTTTAATAATATCTTGATTTCTCATAAAGCCATTTGCTTCCAGTTGCTCCACTTCAAGGTGGAAAAATGAGAATTATAACCTGTGAAACTTTTCTCAGTATGAGGATAAGTGAAGGGAATATAAATGTGTATACACACACATATATATTTATATACACATATATGTATGTATACATACACATATGTCTATATAGGAGGGTATATATACATATGAATACATATGTGAGTGTGTGTATTTATGGGCATATAGACAGAGGTCACAGGATCAACTGAATAGGAAGGGATGGTATCTTAAAAGATGAAATTGAGAGATGGGAGAGGGATAGAATGAGAGGAGACAGGGAGAGACAGAATGGGGTTAATCATCTCATAAAAAAGAGGCAAGGGATAACTTACAATGGAGGGGAAGGACAGGAAGACAAAAGGGATTGGGTCAACCTTACTCTCATTGACTTTGGTTTAGGGAAGGAATGACATACATTCTAAATTAGGTATCTTGCCCTACAGGAGAGTAGGGGGATAGGGGATGAGAAGGGGAATGATGGAGGGGAAGCCAGGTTGGGGGGAAGGGTTGTTAGAAGCACACACTTCTGTGAAGGGACAGGAACAAAGCAGAGAATAAAACAGGGAGGGGGATAGGAAGGAGGGGCATATAATCAGTCTCTCACAATATGTCCACTGTGGAGATGTTCTGCATAATAACACATGTACAGTCTGTATTGAATTGATTGCCTTTCCAGTAGGGGTGGGTGAGAAGGGAGGAAGGAAAAAAAAATTAGAATTTGAAGTTCTAAAATCAAATGATGAAATATACATACATACATACATACATACACACACACACATATATATATGTATATATATATATATAAATTATTATTTTTACATGCAACTGGGAAATAAGATATGCAGGCACTGGGATAGCGAGATCTGTCTTTCCCTACCAGAAAGTCAGAGGGTTGATGGGGGAGGCTATAGGAAAGAGTAGACAGGGGGAGGGGGTATACAGTGGAATTGCTATTTTGGGGTGGTGGGTAGGAGAAAGATGGGTAGAAAACTTGTAACTCAAAATTTTGTGGAAATCAAAATAAACAAAAGTTAAAGCCAAAAAAATCTTCCCTTCCCCATAGGTCTGACATGTAAACTGTTCCTTGCTCTTCTCATTTTCTTGTGGTCTCACCCTTTATGTCTAAATCATGCAACTATTTTGACCTTATTTTGGTATTAAATGTTGGTCTATACATAGTTTGCATCCTATTGTTATACTGTTTTCCTAGCAATTTTTGTCAAATACTGTGTTCAAAGACTAGCGTCTTTGGTTAATTTAACACTAGATTACTGTGGTCATTGACTACTATGTCTTATGTATCTAACCTATTCCACTGATCCACCACTCTCTTTCTTAGGCAGTACTGAACAGTTATCATCATTACTACTTTATTGTATAGTTTGAGATCTGGTATAGCTAGACCACCTTCCTTTGTATTTTCCCATCAATTCCTCTAATTTTCTTGACTTTTTGTTCTTCCAGATGAATTTTGTTTTTATTTTTTCCTAGCTCTATAAAATAATTTTTGATAGTTTAATCAGTATGGTACCGAATGAGCAAATTAGGCAGAATTGTCATTTTTAATATTTTTGAGTGGACTAGGAAAATCTTCCTGTTTACCATCAAAAGCTTGGCTGCTCTTGAATTGTGTTGCATTTTAATTCTACATTTACATATAACAACATTTTTAGGGGGGAGAAACTCAAGTTATTTATATGACTAAGCCTTGATTGTAAGAAGTGTTTTGTTTAAAAAGAGAAATAACACTTAACACTTCTCGTGGGTGAGTTCTGAAAGAAAGCACACAAAACCTCCTTCTGATTGTATGTACTTTCACTTGACTTTCTTTAGAATTTTATGAACCTGAAAACATAGTGGGAATTAAACATATCTTATTTCCTTTATTGCACAAGTTGTTCATGTGGGCACATCTTTCACTGTACTTATACAAGCTAAGCCGATAGCTTTTCAATGCATCATTGACTTACTCACTTTTGGTGCAAATTAGTTGAACATGTACTGTGTACAAGGCATTGTGGGGGCACGCACAAATGGTTGTGATATGTTCCTTGACTTCAAAGAGCTTATACATTCATTAGTTCATAGAAAGTCAGAGTAGGAGGGATCCTTAGAGATAGAGTGCAACCCTATAATTTTTTTGTTAATTAAATTATGTTGATCTCTTTAGGCTACTATGTGACAGGCACTGTGCTAAGTTCTGGCAATACAAAAAAAAAAGACAAAAGATAGTCCCCATCTTCAAGGAGTTCACAACTAGTGGAAGAGATAACAAACAAATATATACCTTTACATCATCTTACATTTTTATCCCATAGTCTTCTCCCACACTGTTCCAGATTGAAATCTCCTTAAAAAGACAAGAGTTCATGATGCATACTGGATACATGATGTTGGGTAAGTCTCTTCTCAATGCCTCCGTTGTGACAAAGAAAAATAATTAATCTAAAGTATCTGATACATATATGGCTTCTGACCCTGTACTCAATATTCTGTTTTAGTAGTCCCTTAACTCTCTGTTAGAAAGGAGGAAGTATGTTTGATAATTTTTTTGGAGCTTCACTAGTCCTTCTATCACTCATAGTTCAAGCTGTTTTTAGTAATCTGCTCATTTATGTTGTCAAAATGCCTATTATTTTCTTGGTTCCAAGTATTTTGCTCTGCAACAATTAATATAGATCCTCAAATTTCTGTGAGTAAAACAGATATATAGAGCTCCTATATGTAAAATAGTAAGATCCTATGGGCAAATGCTTTTCTGTAATAAGAAAATGTAGTCTAACTTTCAAGATTTGATATGGTTTGGATTTGGTGCTGTCTCCTAATAACTAAATGAGCTACAGGAATGAAGATGAACAATCTTGGTGTTGAACAGTAGCTCTGGCATCACTTCCTCAGCCCTTATCCTGTTTGATGTTCTCCATAGCTTTCTTTTTGATTAATGAATTAATGGCTTCTCTTTGGGGGTTTAGGATAATGAGTCTCTCTCTCTCTCTCTCTCTCTCTCTCTCTCTCTCTCTCTCTGTCACTCTCTCTCTCTTCTATCTCTCTCTCTTCCCTCTCCCTTTTTCTCTCTCTCTCCCCATTTGCTTTCCAACCCAAATAAAAGAATTTCCTTTCTCTTTATGAGAAAACCATCTCCTTCCCTCATTCTTGCCCCAACCACAAAATTAATTAAAATAACAGTTTTTTAAAAAAAAGATGTTTACCAACCATTTCTTTAATGATCCATTCTAGAGTTTTCCTAGGAATTGAAATCCAATACATTGGTCTACAGTCTGAAGATTTTTTTCACCTTTCCTCCCTTTGTGTTACCCTACCCCACTTTGCCTTTCTTTTCTTTTTCTTTTTGGTTCCTCTCCAGTTTTCCAGATCTTTCAGATATACCTGACGTTGGCTTAGCAATCCCAACTGTTAGTTCTTGTCTTGCATGACCCAAAGGGTAGGTCATCTGAGCCAGATAGGTCATCTGATTTGAATTCATCCAGGGAAACCAGATGATCTTTTGCTGTGCCTTACTTATATTGGGTCTCAACTAACTGTTAGTCATTTTTTGTTCTGTCATTTCCATTGTAAAGGTTATTTTCCCATATGGGAATGCAAATAGTTTAACTTTATTGAGTGCCTTATGATTACTCTTTCACGTTTACCTTTTCTTAATGAGTCTTCTGTTTGAATATCAAATTTCCTCTTTGGCTCAGATCTTTTAAAGGAATACTTGAAAGTCATCTATTTCATTAAATATTCATTTCCCTACTAAAGGATTATACTTAGTTTTACTGGGTAGGTTTTTCTTAATTGTAATCCAAGCTCCTTCACCTTCTGGAATATCATATTCCAAGCCTTATACTCCTTTAATATGGAAGCTGATGAATCTTGTGTGACCTTGACTGTGGCTCCACAATATTTGAATAGTTTCTTTCTGATTGCTTGTAATATTTTCTCCTTGACCTTGGGGTTCTGAAATTTGGCTATAATATTCCTGTGCCTCTTTTACAATTTGGTCATTTCTGTTTCTTAAGGTGCTATTTTCTTCAGTACTTTAAAAAAGTCTCTTTTACCAAGCTATTAATTCTCTTTTCATAATTTTCCTGTATTACTTTCATTTATTTCCCCAATTTTTCCTCTACCATTCTAATTGCTCTCTTTAGCTCTTCCTGGAATACTTATTGGGCTTCTGTCAAATTTGTATTTTTCTTTGAGGTTTTATTTGTAGCAATTTTAATGTTTCTGTCTTCCAGTGAGTTTGTGTTTTGATCTTTACTGTAACCACAGTAGTTTTTTCATGGTCAGGTCTTTGTTTTCATTATTTGCTGATTTTCCCAGCCTGTTTCTTGACTTTTAACTTTATGTTTAAATTGGACTCTGTTTCTGGTGTGGAAAGGTGTCACTTTCTCAAGGTTCAGGCTTTTTGTGTGCTGCCATTTTCAGAGCTAGTTCTGAGGATCTGCTGGTTCTCAGTGCTTCCAAGGTAGTGTGATCTACAGAGCTGTGGTCACCACTCTCCTGGTCTATGCTCTTGTCTTTATATAAGAAGGGTCCTTGATCCCTTGCTGCTGTAAAGACCAGCCTCCTTTTGGCCCTATAACTGAGACCAGGGCCCCTCCATTAATGGCACTGCAATTGTTATCTGGAGCTGCATATGGCCAATGCAACAGCATACTGCATTCAGCTCAGGGTCTCCTGTAATTTCTTTCTGATGAGCTGCCTGACCCTCTTACAGTCTGTGGGCTGAGAACTCCCAAGGTTGCTACTGCTTCTTTCACAGCTACTCATGGCCTCTCACTGGTACTGCTGTCTGTCACATGAACATGTCTATCAAACCGAACTGACTTCCCCTATCACAATTTAATTCATTGGATCCTCCCCTACCCTCTATGGTTATTTTCCATTTTCTCTACCTTTATCTTGTATGTAACTATCTACATTATCTACCCTATTAGAATGTCAACAAGTGCTTTGAGACACATGGCTATTATTATTACCTTTCTTTGTATCCCCAGGCTTTATCACAGATTTTAATAATGCTGACTATTTAGTAAGTGTTTAATAGATGCTTGCTGTTTGGTTAATTAATTGATTCTGCCTCTTTGCCTCATTGATTTTTCCTCTCAACCTTTTGAAAGCAGCTTATTCCAAATTTAGGATGTATGTTACATGATAGTTAGACTTTTGTCTTTTTAATCACAAACTCTAGGAAGGAGTGGCCAATCCCTTTCCCCACAAAGTTCTCATTATTTCCACCATAGCAATCAGTTAACCCTGCAGAGAGAATCAAGATCCACAATTCCCCTTTGTTTGTTCCCCTACTTCTCTCTTTTACCACAAATCTCTTACCCTTTCTTCGCCGAAGTTTTTTTTTTCTTTCTCTTTTCTATAGGAATGTTTCATTCTCCTAAACCGGAATATAGAGAAATGTTTATTTGTCTCCCAAGAGTAGTTTGTTAGAGAGTTTTTATTTTCCTTTTTTTTTTTTTTTAGAATATTTGTTGCAGCATTGGCATTAATTACTCTCCAAATGTCTGGACAAATGATTTTTCTTTGATGTTTTTTTCATGGTGTGTTCAATTATATTTTTTTGATATTGAGCTTAATTTTGTGTCCTGATAATTTGGGAATTTTAATATTTTGTCAATAAACCTCCATTTTACTTAAATTATCAGTTATCTTTGCATATTATTATATATAGTAGTTTTGATAATTCTTTTTAATTCTTGTCCATTGGTTATGAACTTAACTTGCTTATTTTTGTTTTGCTAATTTGATTTTCATTTACTTTTTGTTCACACTAGATAATTTTTTATTGTTTTATCAATGGACTATTTTTTTCTTTTGTTGATCATTTCTATGTCATTTAAAAAATTTTTGAATTAATCTTTTTTCTTCACTTGTATATCTTAGACCATTTATCCTAGAGATAAAGTCAGAATATTCCACATTGAGGAAGAGAACGGAGGGAATACACATTTATATAGTGCCTACCATGTGTCAAATACTTTAAAAATATTATCTCAAGGGGCAGAGCCAAGAAGGCAGAGTAAAAGACTTGCTTAATATCTCCCCTAAACTCCTCCAAATATCTGTAAAAATGACTCTGAACAAATTTTAGAGTTACAGAACCCACAAAGTGACAGAGTGAAACACATTTCCAGCCAAGACAGCATGGGAGGCCAACAGGAAGTGTATATCACACTGAGAGGGGAACAGAGCACAGTCCAGTGTATGCCATCCTGGCACAGACATGGTTTAAGCAGGCCTCAGGGGACTGAATCACTGGTGGCTATGACAGTTTCCAGACTTTCAATCCCCATACACCAAAGACAGCATAGAAGATTGGGGTGAGAACTCTGTGGAACCTGAGTGAATTTCAAGACATTCTCAAGGAAAACTACCTTGCTATGCTAGAGCCAAAGGGGAAAATAGAAATTAAAAGAATCTCTTGACTGCCTTTTGAATGAGATACCAAACGGAAAACTCCTAGAAATATTGTAGACAAATCTCAGAGTTCCTAGGTCAAGTAAAAAAAAATATTGCAAGCAGTCAGAAAGAAATAATTTGAATATTGTAGAAATACATTCAGGATAACACAAGATCTAGCAGCTTCCACATTAAGGAATCAAAGGGCTTGGAATATGATATTGCAGAGGTCAGAGGAGGTAGGATTAAAACCCAGAATTACCTACCCAGCAAAACTGAGTATAATGCTTCAAGGGAAAATTGTAAATTAAATTAAATAGAAGACTTTCAAGCATTCTTAATGAAAAAAACAGAGCTGAATTGAAAATTCGACTTTTGAATACAATATTCAAGAGAAGCATGAAAAGGTAAACAGGAAAGAGAAATCATAAGGGACTTATTAAAGTTCAACTATTTACATTCCTACATGGAAAGATGATATTTGTAACTCGTGAAACCTTTCTCAATATTAGGTAGTTGGAGGAAATAGATAGGTACACACATATTTTCCTCTGAAGTATTATACTACATATTTATATCTATTTGCACACACACATATAAGTAGATTTCTATATATAGATACAGATAGATAGATAGATAGATAGATAGATAGATAGATAGATAGATAGATAGATAGATAAACAGATGGATAGATGGATAGATAGATAGATGGCACGGTAGGGTTGAATATGTAGGGATTATTTCTAAAAAAATAAAATTAAGGAATGAGAGAGGAATATATTGGGAGAAGAGAAAGGGAGAGAGACAATGGGGCAAATTATCTTACATAAAAGAGGCAAGAAAAAGGTTCCATAATGGAAGGGAAAGGGGGGAGATTAGAGGGAATGAGTAAACCTTGTTCTCATCAAATTTGGCTTAAGGAGAGAATAACATACACACACAATAACTTACCCTACAAGAAAGTAAGAGGGAAGGGGATAAGTGGGGGGAGATGATAAAAAGGTGGCCAGATTGGGGAAGGGAGCAGTCTGGAGTAAACACTTTTGAAAAGGGACAGGGTCAAAGGATAAAATAGAATAAGCAAGAGGAGGGATAAGATGGAGGGAAATAGTTTTTTCAAAACATGAATCTTTTGGAAGTGTTTTGCATATCTACACATGTATAACTTATATTGAATTTCTTGCTTTCTCATTGAGGGTGGGTAGGGAGGGAAAGAGGGAGAAAATTTGGAACTCAAGGTTTTGAAAACAAATATTAAAAAAAATTATATGCATCTAGGAAATAAAATATGCAGGCAATGTGGTATAAATTTATCTTGCCTTACAAGAAAGAAAGGGATGGGTGGGAATGACTAGGTGTGCAGTGAATACAGCACTGGCCCTGGAGTCAGGAGGACCTGAGTTTAAATCCAGCCTCAGACACTTAACACAAAAAACTAACTGTGTGACCTTGGGCAAGTCACTTAACCCCAGCTGCCCTACCTTCCCCTCGACAAGAAGTAAGGGAGGAGGGGATAAGAGTTGGGAGGTGATAAAAGATACGAAAAAGATAAGGCAGAATTGGGGAAGAGTTAATCAGAATTCATGCCATCCTGGGGTGGGGAGGGGAGAGAATTTGGAACTCAAAATCTTGTGGAAATGAATGTTTAAAACTAAAACTAATACAAATTATTTAGTTAAAAAAATCTATCTCATTCTTTCTCCCAGAAACCCTGAGAGGTAGGTGCTGCTATTACCTAATTTTATAGTTAAAAGTATTGAGGTAGAGATTAAGTGATTTGCCTGACTAATAAATGTCTGAAGATCTTCCTGTCTCCAGGCACATTGTACCAAGTAAGCTGCCTTTTGCTTAGTGCCATTGCTACTTGAATTTCCTGTGTCTATTGATCAGTAACCCATCCTTTTCAGCTCACTTTATCTAACTTTATCACTCAATTTGGATCCTGAAGGCTGTTAATTACCAGCTCCCCAAAACATTCTATTTTCTAAATGATTTTAGTCCCTAGCTCCTGCTTGAAAATGTTAATCTTTCCAGTGTTTCAAAGTATTCAACTCTCATGACTCCTCCATTATGATTCAACTACAGAAGAATGGTCACATATATACAATGAAGGCCAAATGTCACAGCAAACTCTATGGCAGGATTGCCATGCCACCTTTCCTAATAAATTTGGATAGACTGAATTTGAAAAGACACATTGTTGAGTAATATTAACAGTAGGAAAGTCTCAAAATGGCAAATAGGAAGCAAGAGATACTCTGACTACCCATCCAGAACTAGTGTATTTGGTGTATAAGAGAGACAACCTAGAAAAGAAATAGATAAAATGGAAAACAAAAATGATATAGAATAATCACCAAAACAAAAAAAACCCTCCTTCTTTGAAAAGACTTACAAAATTAATAAATTTTTAGCTAACTTGAATTTTAAAAGTGGAGATAAAGATTAAATGAATAAATAGAAGGAACAAGATGAGTTCATGAGAAATGAAAAGAATAAAAAGAAATATCAGAATATAGCATGTGCAATTACAGTCCCTTAAGGAAAGGAGAAGAGCCAATGGGAATGCTCTTTCAGGGTGTGTTGACATATCTGACCCATGTTCTTTATATGCTTATGGTCACACTCTTGATCTTGCCATCCACCCACAAGAGTTCCAGTTCTATGAATAAGTACTCTGAAATTTCTGTATCTGATCATAATTTCCTATCATCACATCCTTCCCTAGTTATTACTCTTCCTAACCTTATTCTTTAGCTTTATAATGTGACCTTTAATTTTTTTCACCTATCAGAATTTATCCAGGCTTCACTCCTTGCTCTGATATATTCTTCCACCTTTATAATTTGACCCTCATTTCCTCCTGTTACTCTCTGCTTCTTTCTCTGTGCTGCTACATGAAGCTAGAAGAGCGTACTGCTGTACTGACTGGGTTCACTACAAATGCGTGCTACCAAATCTTAGCTGACTCATCAGTGCATTAAAGTAATGCTTTTGCTCCTCACAAATTGAATCTTTATGCCATTCACCACAGTGGGTGAGCCTTCTTTTCTTTCTATAGGTCTCTCAAACCATCTTTTACCATTGTCCTTTCTTGTCTCATACTTTACCAAGAAAATCAAGACCTTTCCAGGTGAGTTCCATCTTCTCATTTTCTTGTATTACAGCCACTTGACACTTCTCCTTCCCTATTCTTTCATTTTTAAAACTGCTCTCTGATGAAGTACTTCTCAACTAATCTAGTTCCTTTATATCAGAATTATCAATCTCATGGCCAGGGCTGCATGTGGCCTTCAAAATTCCTGTGAAGGCCCTAAATCAGATTATAAAGTAACTAAGAAATAATCAATAAAATAATTAAAAATATAATAAAACATAGATGATGTTGATTTGTGCTTTTCTAAGTCAATATGCAACCTACAGAGACCTGCTTCTATTTTAATTTGACACCATTGATCTACATAGATTCATCTTTTCCAATCTCCAACAAGCTTCTCCTGTTTCTCTTACTTTTCTTTCTCTCTAATCCTCTTCCCAATAGACATTTCATATATTTGTGAGAAAATGTGGGGGTTTGTGGGAGAAATGTTTTATAGCTATCATTTTTATCACATCATCTTTGTAAAGACCTTTTTAAATGAATTAATCATGTACACTTTAACAACATTAATGGTGGGGGCTCATGGGCTAGTTTTAGAAGTGAAGAATTAACCTTTGTACTCGAATATAGAAGCTACCCTCTTCTAAGGACTCTACTAGTAAGTGCAAATGGAATTTGGGAGAGTAATCTAGAAGGGAATGCTTAAAGTTATTAACTATGTACTAGAATATAAAATTATACATTCATAAACTGTGTTTTAGATGAATTATTGAATTGCTAGGCATCAATATTCTAGAGATTAAATATCCATGTGACTTATATAGGTTTCTGTACTCCTAATGAATTTTGCAAAACAATGGATGTCAGCAATTAAGCTTTTGATCATGGACAGTTTATCTATAAAGAAAATGGTATGACATATAAAGGAAATGAATGCAGTTATAGTCTTTTACTATTGACTAAAACCCCATCCCTTCAATGGAGAACATTTTTCAGGGATCCTCCCTTTGGGGTTGGTTTTTCCATTTTACTACTTCCATTACAATTCCACCATTCCATTGCTTTTATCATATTCTTCCAAAGTCCCCTCTTGTTCAGAGACTAAAGAAATACTAACTCTCTTCTATCTTTTGTCTTCACCCTGACTGTTCACATGACTTTTCAACTGCCACCCACAAAGCAGGCAGCCTAACCTAATTGAAAAACGAAGGCATTCTGAGGGAGAAACTGGGGACAACTTGTACACCATCTTGACCACCATCTCCTTTCAAACGCTGTTGGATAGAGCCCAGGACCTTGAATCCAAAAATATTTGGAATAGCAATGTTTCCAGCCACAACCCCTATGGAGATGCAACCTGCCAATGTTTCCCATGGGTTCTATAACCACAATAAATGTTTTAAAGGATAGGCAAGTATCTCAGTCTGTGTTATTAGAGGGAACATTCAAATCCATGATTGACTATATTCATCTGAGACACCTATGGTTCTTAATTTATCTCTGTGAAAGCTCTCCTCAAGTTTAGTTACTTTGGCTTATATAGAATTTATGTTCTTTTTATGTCATCTCTTTTTGCTTCTTTTATGCTAAATTTTCTTCTACTTCTGTATTTTTAGCTAAATTTCATATGTATCTTCCATACTTTCTTTGGCTAACCATATGAAGGTAACATGGATAAAATAATTTCAATATAGGGGAACTAGTATGTTGTTACTTCATTTATTTCCACTTTGATGATGAGAGAAATAATTTGGGAAATGGGCAATTTTTTAACTTTAGGAAAATGATATTCAGTTTAAAAGAGCATTAAAGAATTTTGGTAAGACAAGGGAAATGATAGAGATTTTGTGTTGATGTTTTTCATATGGTACTGATATTCATTGAGTTTGATCAGAATCAGATATTTGGGGTTGGATTTTCCAACCCCAAATGTGGGGGGTGGTGTGTATGTGGGGTGGAGGTTTCACTGTTTTATTTTTAGTATACAGCTTCAATGTTCAATACAGAACCTTTTTGACTCAATTCATTGAATGTCAAACCATCAGATAGATGAAGAAACTCCTGTTATCTTGAGGTTCTTGATTCCATCTAATGAATGCATCTACTACCTCATTTCCAGTTCTCAGGCTGCCCTCATTATTATGCTCTAAATTTGTTTATACTCTTGTGATTGCTGCCATCTGATTGTCCAAGGACTTCCTACTGATAGCTTTTCATATTGCAACATTTATAAAGAGAACAGGAAAGTGAACACAATGTACTCAGTCTGTCGACAATCAGAACTATAATCTTGCAGCTGCCTTTGGAGGCTAGAGTAGAAGAATAAGATGCATTTTCTTCTATGTTTGGCGAAGGGCTCATGTTTAGATGGTAAAGTGCATTCAAGTTTAGCTGAAAGTCACCTCTCAGATGTTTCTACTTATTTAAAGTGTTTGCACTATAAGGTGGGTAAGGGGTTTTATATAGAAATAGGTCGAAAACAAAACAAAACAAAAGACCTCATCCTCTCATCCTCAATAGATATTTCCCTTTACTCAGATACAATTCGTCAGATCCCATCTTCCACCAGGATTAACAACGTGCATATACATATATATATATATATATATATATATATACATACACACATGCATATACACATATATAAATATAACTTCATGTATATACACACATATGTACACATACATATGTAGATATAAAATTCATTTCTATTTGATGCTGTGCTAGAATCATGAATGATCAAGGAAAAGAGTAAAGTATTCATTAGTTATTTCAGTAAAGTTCACAAAGATTTCTGGACTTGGTTCCTGAAAGAAACAATGGTACCCTTCATATAATTCAAGCTTCAGGTGAAGAAAGACAATTAATAAGTAAAATCAAAACATTTTCCCCACGAATTTTATATTCACTGTTATTAGACAACATTGATAGGATGTGAATAGTGACGATTTATTTGAGATCCACCCTTAGTTTCCATTTCTGAGTTTCAAGTCAGTCATAGCTAAAAAGCAGTCAGCTGAAATTGATCAACCATAATACTCCATGAGTGTTTGGAGCATTCCATGAACATGTTATTATCTGGACACTTCATTTACCTTCATCTTCAGTACCACTTAAAGTGTGTCTTGCTCACAATGTCAAAGGACATTTATTCAGATTGTGATAAGATGTGAGTATTCACCAGAGCATCGAAAGTCCTGGAAAGTCTTGATTCAATTAAGTGTGTTAGACACCAGGCTTCTCAAATGAAAAATTGGTTGTCCCGTCTGTGCCACTTCCTTCTGTACTGTTTATGAAGTAAGAATTTCCAAGAAACATCACCTCTTATGATCCTTGAACTGTTTCCGCATCTGGTTCCCATAGATAAATGTTCCATAAGAATTCAGGGGCAGTGACTGCATCGCTTTTACCCACAGTGACCAATCTATCTCCACAGAAACTGGCTTAAAAAGAGCTAATCCCAAACCCAAGATACCCAGGTCAGAAACAAGTTCACAGTGTGTTTTCAATCATTTCCAAATGTATCCATTTTGGTCAGAATAAAACAGCAGTAGCCTAGATATTCAAGAGAGATTCATATCTACAGGGATATGAATGTCAGAGATGTGGTTATGCCTGAATATGAGGGACATTTTTTCCAGAAATCAGTTGAACTTTAACCCTTTTGCCAGTGAATATACTTGCACCATTTCTGTATATTTTACGGAGGAGACAAAAAGAAAGGATAGTAAACTGAGTCACTGAACACACTCCTTAGTCTGCTGGAATCTGGAGATGTGTCTCATTTGTTTTGAAGAAATCCTGCAACTTTGGTGGTAGAATGGACCTCTGGAAACTCCTTCATTCCTGTTCCAATAGCAGCCCATGTCAAACGATCTTACTCACTAGAAATAAGAAGTCAGTTAATGAATTCAGCATATTTGTGATGAAATACACTTTGGACTTTTGATCAACTGATCATTTTCCTGTTTTTTGATAAGGGGTCCAAAATAGACATTTTATAGGAGCTATTTTCTTAGAGTGTCCATGGTCAGACCATGCCTATAGAAAAAGTTGGTGTCCCAAAGTCCGTTAAAAAAGAAATCTCCTGTTAAGGATTTTGAAACAGTCAATTACTTTACCCTCATTTCCGTAATTCCTTTGATTGGAATCAGAGCTCATCAGAGCTCCCAGAACTCAACCAATCCCATTCAATGTACATTGCCTTCAAAGAAAGAAGATTCAGTTGCTACATAAATGAAAGTTTTCAGCCACAGATGTTTTCTTCTAATAATAAGTAGAATACACTTGAAGTCTTTGGCTTTCCTAAGCAGTAACAGGCTGGGCACTTTATCATAAATAAGAAAGTAGGCAAAGAAGCAAGAAACAAGTACATGAAACTATTACATTTACCACATTAGGTTTTCATAAGGGTTTTATATGTGTGAATACTTATGGAACTCTGAAACAATGTCTACAGGATTATGCAAGTTGCCAAAGACATTTTCTATTACTTAATTTACTTTAAAGTAGCTCAAACACTCCACTGCTTTATGATCTTGAAGTCTCAGGGAGAAATGGCCCACAGCTCCTTTTTATCTGATGCTACTTAGAACCAGTCCCTGAATCATCTGTGAGAATCTGAACTTTCCCTGGGAGTCCACCAGCATCTAATTTCTGTATATGGTTAGATTAAAAAGGGTAATTAGATTCAGTTCTTATTTCATCTCATTTCCTTATTTTCCACATTTCCTAAACTTCAGCAATCAAAATATCATGCTTCTGAGTCTGTTTGTGTTTTGTTTCCATCTTCCTCAATGACTGGGTAGGCATTTTCCCTTTAAGAGACTTTCACAACATTTTTTCCATGCCCGGGAATTGTTGAATTCTTGCTATGGCAGGCTGCCCACACTGTGCCATGGCTGCTGCTTTACACAGCAAGGTCTGAGTGGTCTGGCTCACAGTCAGAGGTCTGTCATGCCATATTTTTTTCTCTTTTCCCCATTCTAGTAACCTTTTTGCATGCATGGGGAAAGAGTCATAACATAAGCTTTTTTCCACCTAATTTGCTAATTAACTCCCAGCTTCTTGGGTATCACAGACAGGTCAAGGTCAAGAAGAAAGTCTGGGGCTAATGTACTAATTGTTATTTTTAGAAGTTGATTTTTTTGTCAACCAACCCATACTTCTCCCTCCAAAAATTCTATTTGAGCCAATTGCCTTAGGATAGTTCCTATCTAGTTTGATTATTACTGAAACATTTGAACTGACTGGAGAAACAATCACCATTTCTGAGTCATTTAAGCAGAGGCCAGTCTTCAAATTTGCCTGTTATTTCAATTTGATTAAACATGTATCAGCTGATTGAATAGTTTATTTTTCAATGAGTTATTTTGTCTTCAAATACATGCAATCTTATGTAACTTTATTCTCAGGCTTACTATCCTAGGTCTAGGATGCTATATCTGCCCCCTAGTTCTAAGTACCTTGAAGAGTTTGGGGAGATTTCTTCTATAACGCCATTGGTTCAAGCACAACTAATCATGTTTCTACCACTGTTAGTTGCCTTACTAGCACCTCAGTTCCATTGAATTATTTATATTAAGTAGCTTTTACAAAGGGATGTTTACTTTGAGGATATGGCAATAACAAAAATATGAACATTTTCGGGGTGGCTATGTGGCGCAGTGAATAGAGCACTGGCCCTGGAGTCAGGAGGACCCGAGTTCAAATCTGGCCTCAGACACTTGACACAAAAACTAGCCATGTGACTTTGGGCAAGTCACTTAACCCCAAGTGCCCTCCAAAAAGCAAAAAAAAATATGAACATTTTCTCCCAACACCTCAGGGTTACACTCTTTCTTGTCTCACCTTGATCTCTGGAGAGAGTGACTGAGTTCACTCAGCACAGTTCTTTTTAAAATTAATTTTATTTTAGACAAATACAGAGTAAGAAAAGAAAAAAGAAACATATTATAAACTTGACTACTAAAACTTAAATACAAAAGAAAAAGAAAAAAAAATTGTGTGCACAGCAGAATGTAAGAAAGGATTAAAGATATACAGCCATAAAATTCCATTCCAAGAAAGCCTATATGATCATACTACACATTGTATTCAGAGCTGTCCATCTTTTCTTTGCTTACTTCTAAGTTTTCTTTTATTCTCTACTGCTCGCTTTTTACTTTGATCTTTATGTACTCCTTCCTCCCTTGTCCCCAAGAGGGCTATAAATAAGCATAGATATTCATACTTACATACACACACATATACATATATATTCATACATTCGAATATACATACATATACATAGATTTCTATAATCATACTCATTCATAGACATATACATTCACATTCATCTTTGTAACACTGTATTGTACTTGTTTGTCCTCTACTTCTTTGAGGATGGGTAGCATCTTCCTTCATAACTCCAAGTCTTTCCATATTTTTCTAAGTCCAATTCATAATTTCCTACACCACAGAAATATTCCAACCTTATGCTGTCTAGTTATTATTTTAAATAATCTAAAACTATATTGATTAATATGGCTGACTCATAGTGTAATTTCCCTATTTTTCTAGCACAGTTCTTACATAGCTTTGATTTCACACCAACTTCACATTGAATTATGCCATGAATGTTAGATAACTCCTTGTCTCAAATACTATTAGGTTAGGTCATGATAGTCATTCCTTATACTCTGGGGCATCAGTGCAGTTAAAACTCAAATTCATTAGAAGTTCACTGTCCTGAACTTTCAAAACTTACAAGATTGGAGCCTCAAGATAAATAACCTTTTCCTATAACAGAAAAGAATGAATAAGAATCAAAAGGACCAATGCCCATTTTCTCAAGTTCATGTATTAGTCTTGGAAGAGAAGACCCAAGATCTCTCCTTACAGCATTGTTTCTCACTGGTTGTCATCAAAGAAGGAGGCAAACCAAGAAAGAGCTGCTGAAGAGAATTGCTAGGACATTCGAATGTCTTTCAATAGATTGTTTCACCCTTACTGTTCAAATTTGTTACTGTAAATTCCAAAAACCTGTTTTCTGGACCCAGACACCATTGGCTGACTGGGAAGCTCTGCAGGTTCAGAGCATCATACATATAGGGCCTCCCATTAGTGTGAGTACCCTATATTGGTGATTCTTCACAGACTGACACCACTTACAGATTATCTATATGTGCTCCATAGTCTCTACAATACTTTGTGTTACACTTAATTGCTGGTCTTAAAAAAATCACACTCTTCACCTTTTTGTATGTGGAAAGAAGCTATCAGAGGTCTCTTCACATATGCTAATGCCATTACATTTAGACTGAGAGTTCCTAGGGAGCCCTTTTATAATATCATCAGCAATTTGCAAAACTTTGATGATTCAAAAGAGTTCTCATGTCCAGGAGGGACAAGTAAACAGCAAATATACAAAGAAAGTGATATAACCTAATGTAACACCAATAAGCACTCTTGAGGGCTGCTACTGTGAATGTACACACACACACACACACACACACACACACACACATATGATTGTGTGTGATTCCATATACATATTTAACGTCGAATCACACAGTATAATAAGCACTCTATTTACTCAAAACAACCTTATTCAAGAAACTAAAGCATTCACAATTCATAACAACATAACAACTTATTATAAGGGTGGCCACATGGTCTTAAAAAGACACAAAAGTAATTTGCTTTCCCACCTCCCCCAACAAATATGGTTGCAATGACTAAAAACAAAACAAAACAAAACATATCATTCAGTATTGGGGAGTGAGCAACCAACTTCTCTTCATTCAAGTACTGTTTCAAAATACTTGGTTATAGAAACAGGGAATCCTGGGCTAGGGTCTTCCCTTAATGCTACACATCTTCAGGGCTAGCAGAGAAAAGAAAGCCTTCACCTCTAAGTTGCAGTACGTTATAAGCCCCTCAATCCAAACAGAGTACCCAAATAAAGTCCTCTTGGGGGGCGTGTCCTTCTCCCCATGCTGCTGTTGCGGGCTCCCACCTGGCACTCTCAGGTACACATATATTTGAATGAGCCAATAAGTTCAAGTTCTAATACTACTCCAGACCACCACTTCCAAGGCCTGAGGGGTGGCTGGGTGACAAAGCCAATAGGATGGGTCCCCAGGTGCCACAGAACTTTCACTTCCCACTATATACAGCTCCACTCTCTGAGTCCCAAACCATTCCAGGTGAATGTTTCAGGAAAGCATGCTCATTGCTCATATCATACTGCAGATCCTCCATTTTAACTAGGGACCTTTGGGGTTTCTCCTCCTTCAGATCCAGGAGCTGACTGCTCCTGGCTCCTCCTGTCCCGGCTTAGGCAGCTCTCTGCTCCTGCTCTATGTCTCACCTCACAGGGGAAGGGACTGCTCCATTCCAACCTTTCCCTGCTCCTGCCTGGGTCCAGGCATAGAAGGTTCCAGGGGCCCCTGACCCCAGCTTCTGTCTCTGGCCAACTCTATCCCAACTCTAGAGCAGCTCATTCTCCCCTAGCCTCACATGGGAAAGGAACACTCTGGTATGGGCTCTGGGCACAGCAAAATAATACAATAATTAGGAAACAACAGACAATGATCCCGGTCCCACTAAACTCATACTTTCCTTTGGTACTTTATTCTAGTCCAGTGTTCCAGTGTTCTCACAAAAGTTAAAAAAAAAAGGTAAAATTATTTTATAAATAAAATGAGAACTTCTGGGTTGAATGACCAACATGATGAAGAACTATTGATTTTCTCTGATCCTCCTCTCACTCCTCTCCAAAGTAGGTATTACGTGCAAGAAATAAAGCAGTTGCAGCTATCTCCATCACGGATGCAATGGACATCAAGAACCCATATAAGATAAAAACCTAATTAAATAATTGAGAAGAATCTCTAGGTCCAAATGCTCTCACTTTAGGACCCCTTCCTCCACCAGACACCATAAGGTTGACAGCGGGTATAACATAAAGGGGCCCTTGGGTTTGCCACAAAATTTTACTCTGTACCCTGAGCCCAAATCTCCACCTCATGAGGGAGTACAGCAGGAAATATGCTCAGGTTGTGAGAGCTGTTTCCTTCTCCCTCTATCTCCCCACCTCTGTCTATCTCCCCCATTTTATTGCCTTTCCCACTCTCTCTTTCTCCTCTCCCCTTGATAGGTCTTTCCCTTCATTCCTCCTCCCTTCACTCTCTTTGAGAGACTTCCCATGATAGATTAAAATGTTTCTATTCTTTCAATTATTTATCCTGTTCAGACCGTAAATTCTGCTTTCACAATTTTTATTTCTCTCTTGGACAATTCAGGAGCGCCATTCTGTGGTTCCATGCTTGCTTTCATATTTAAAATCTCCTCAGTCTTATTAAATGTTATTTCATTTTTATTTGTCTTGAAAAATTTTTTCAGAGATGTTTAGACTAGTTTTGATGTTCTAGAATCCTACTTCTATATTTTTAAAATTTCTCAGTTATGGATCTATCTACTTATACTCAAGTTTTTAAACTGAGTTTTCTTGTAGAATCTTTGGTCATTACAAGCTTTATTTTTATTATATATATGTTTAATTTTTAATTCATTTATTTATTTTCTTCTTCACATCATTTATTTCCATGAGATTTTAAGTTACAAATTTTCTCCCTATCTTTCCCCCACCTACCACCCCAAAACAGCCATCCCACTGTATAACCCCTCCCCCAATCTGCTCTCTCCTATGTCCTCCCCCATCATCCCTCTGACTTTCTGGTAGGGCGAGATGGATCTCCTTACTCCATTGCCTGTATATGTTAATTCCCAGTTGCATGTAGTTAACAATAATTTTAAATATATTAATATTTAATGATAGAGCTGCAAATTTTAGATTTTTTTCCCTTCCTCCCTCAACACCCCCTCTCCCACTGGAAAGACAAGCAATTCAATACGGGCTGTACATATGTAGTTATGTAGAATATCTCCACAATGGACATATTGTGAGAGACTGATTATATGCCTCTCCTTCCTATCTTGCCCCCCACCTTGCTCTATTCTCTACCCTGTCCCTGTCCCTTTACAGAAGTGTGTGCTTCCAGCAACCCTCCCCCCCACCTTGCCCTCCCTACCATCATCACACCTCTCATCCCCACCCCCCCCCACTCTACTGTGTGGCAAGATACCCAGTTTAGAGTTTATGTCATTCCTTCCCTAAGCCAAATTCAATGAGAGTAAGGTTGACCCAGTCCCTTTTGCCTACTTGTTCTTCCCCTCCATTGTAACAGATATCCCTTGCCTCTTCTATGTGAGATGATTAATCTCATTCTGTCTCTCGCTGTCTCCTCTCATTCTATTCCTCTCCCACCTCAGAATTTTACCTTTTAAAGTATCATCTCTTCCTATTCAATTGATCCTGTGCTCTCTATGTACACATATATACACATACTCAGATATGTATTCATATGCATATATATACCTTCCTATATAGATATATGTATATGTATACATGTATATACAATTGCATTCCCTTCACCTATCCTCATACTGAGAAAAGTTTTATAAGTTACAATTATTGTTTTTCCATGTGGGCATGTAAATAGTTCAACTTTGATAAGTTCCTTATGATTTCTTTTCCATGTTTACCTTCTCATGGTTCTTGTGTTTGAGTGTCAAATTTTCTTTTCAGTTCTGGTTTGAGAGTCCTCCACCTCATTGAATGACCACATTTTCCCCTGGAACATTATATTCATTTTTGCTGGTTAGGTGGTTCTTGGTTTTAATCCTAGCTCCCTTTAAGTCCAGAATATCATATTCCAGGCCTTTCAATCCCTTAATGTCAAAGCTGCTAGATCCTGGGTTATCCTAATTGTGTTTCCACAATATTCAAATTGTTTCTTATTGGCAGCTTGTAATATTTTCTCCTTGATTTGGGGGCTCTGGAAGCTGGCTGCAACATTCCTAGGAGTTTTCTTTCTGGGATCTTTTTCAAGAGGTGATCAGTGAATTTTTTCAAGTTTGATTTTGCCCTCTGGTTCTAAAATATCAGGTCGATTTTCCTTGATAATTTCTTGAAGGATGCTTTCTAGGTTCTTTTTTTAAAATCATGGTTTTCAGGTAGTCTAATTTTAAAATTGTCTCTCCTGGATCTATTTTCCAGGTTAGTGGTTTTTTCAAGGAGATATTTCACATTGCCTTCTATTTTTTCATTTGTTTAGATCTGTTTAATAGTATCTTGATTTCTTATAATGTCATTTGCTTCCATTTGCTCCATTATAATTCTGAAGGAATTATTCTCTTCAAAAAGCTATTGAGATTCTTTTTCCATCTGGCAGATTTGGCTTTTTAAGGTGTTATTCTCCTCATTGGCTTTTTGGACTTCTTTTGCCATTTGAGTTAATCTATGTTTTAAGGTGTTATTTTCTTCAGTCAGTTTGTTGACTCTCTTTTCATGTTTTCTTGCATCATTCTCATTTCCCTTCCCAATTTTTCCTCCACTTCTCTTATTTGGTTTTCAAAATCCTTCTTAAGCTGATGTATGGCTTGTAATAAGTCTACATATTTTTGGAAGCTTTTGGGACAGGTGTTCTGACTGTGTTGTCTTTATCCTGTTCCATGCATTGATGCTTTTTGTCCCCCAAAAGGATATCTCAAGTTGCATTGCTGTTCTTTACTTCCTTTGCCTGATCATGTTGCCCATCAGTTACTGGACTTTTTAGCTCTGTTGAACTCTGCTTCCAAAGGGGAAAGCTGTATCCCAAATCACTGGGGTTTTTGCAGCTGTCAGAGCTATTAGGAGGCTGCTGCAGCCCCCACCAGCTTTGGCTCACTGAAAACACACCTCAGGACCACCACCCAAAACTCAATACTGATCCAGACAAATTAAGCCAAGAGCACTTAGCACCTGAATGATTGCTTGGTACCCCTGCAGTTTGCAGGCCGCGAGCTCTGAAGCAGCCACATGGATGCGACTGCCAGTTCTGCTGCTTCCTTTCCCTGGTTGCAGTTCAGCCAGATCCTTTCTCCCTGAATTTAGCTGAGTTCCACTAACCATTCACTTAGTCTTTATTTCTTATGGCTTGATAATTCTAGAAATTGCCACAGCTGCCTCTGATCCACTCTTCTGTAGTCTCCAGCTGCAGCTTGTCCTGGCTGCCCCCAGGCCAGGCTGCAGTTTCAGGCTGGGCTTGTTTTGGCTCCAATCATGCCATGATGATCCCTTCCTCTCCCTCCTGCCAAGATGTCTTCAGTGGAAGATGTGTTTTTCTGTTCTTTTGTGAGATCTGGAGGCCAAAAATTTGTTTAAAGTCATATTTTATGGGTGTTTCAGGTGGCTATGTGGGAGCTGCGGGGTTTTCTTGCTTCTACACCACCATCTTGACTCTGCCTCCATTACAAGCTTTTTTATCCTTAATGTTCCCCCACCTATCAGTTTCTGTCTCTTTTCGCTTTGATGTCAGCCCCATTCCAGCTGGACTTCAAAGTTGTCTTGGCCTCCTTCCATGTTTAGGGAATTAACTTTTCAAGGACCTCAAACCATGCTGCAAGTGACTTCTGGAGGACACATCTGATCATACCTGGATACTAGTCTCCTTTCTTTCACACCTTGTAGAACATCCCACATATATTTTTGATCTCTATCTGTTCCTTCTATTCTTTTTTAAAAAGAAATTTTATTGATATTATTTGCTTTTTATATCAAGATAGCTTTTGCCCCAGTATTCCTTCAAAAGAACAATCCTGAATAACAGATCATATATTTTTAAGTTAAAAAAAAGAAAAGGAGTAAAAAGTCAGAACAACAAATCATTTCTGGAAAAGTTTCAAAACATGTGCAATACACTACACCTATGGATGTCCTACTTTTATGAAGGGGTGAGTTGGGGGCATCTTATTTCTACTTTTGAGTCAAGCTTATTCATTATAATTATCCAATGTTCACTTTTTAGTGTGTGTGTATGTGTGTGTGTGTGTGTTTCTTTGCATTTACATTGTTGCCCTTATTGTGTATCTAGTTTTCTTGGTTCCACTTAGTTAACTCTGAATAAGTTCACATCAATCTTTTTTGGTCTTATTTAATCTTTTATTTTCCCCAATTATATATAAAAGCAATTCTGACTTCCTCCCCCCCCCCAGATTTTGAATGACAAATTCTATCCCTCTCTCCCCTCTCCATATTGAGAAGGCAAGCAATTTGACATAGGTTAAACATGTGTAGTCATGCAAAACACATTTCCATGTAAGTCATTCTGTGTAAGGAACAACATAGACAAAAAATCCCAAGAAAAACAGTTTTAAAAGTATCTTTGATTTGCATTCATGCTCCACTGGTTCTTTCTCTGGAGATGGAGAGCACCTTTCATCATAAGTCCTACAGAATTATCTTAGATTATTGTATTGCTGAAAATAGCAAAGTTATTCATATTAGATCTTAGATCTTAGATATTAATTAGATATTAGACCATCATTAAACATTGCTGTTACTGTGTACAGTGCTCATTTCACTTTGTATCAGTTTATATAAGTCTTTCCACATTTTTCTGAGAGCATCCTGCTCTTCATTTCTTAAAGGACAATAATATTACATCACAATCATATACAACAACCCATTCAGCTATTCTCCTATTGATGGATATTACCATAATTTCCAATTCTTTGCCACCACAAAAAGAGCAGCTATAAATCTTTTTGTACACATGGGTCCATTCCCCCCCACCTTTTTAAAAATCTCTTTGGGATACAGACCTCGGGGTATTGCTGTGTCCAGTTTTATAGTCCTTTGGACATAGATCTAAATTAATCTCCAGAAAAGTTGAATCAGTATATAACTTCTCCAATAATACATTAGTATTTTAATTTTTCCATGTCCCCTCCAACATTTGCCACTTTATTTTTCTGTCATACTAGCCAATCTAACAGGTTTCAGGTAGTAGCTTAGAATTGCTTTAATTTGCATTTTTCTCAATTGTGATTTAGAGCATTTTTAATAAGAATATCTATGTATATTTTGATTACCTTGTCCAAAAACTGCCTGTTCATAAACTTTGACCATTTATCAATTGAGGAATAGCTCTTATTTCTATAAATTTGTCAAAGTTTTCTATGTTTGAGAAATGAAGTTTTCATCAGAGAAACACACTAATTTTTTTCACAGTAATGTTTAACAATATTGTATTTCTCTCCATCCTATTTTATGTGTTTATACTACTCTCTCTCTCTCTCAGTTCTCAAAAGGAGTTTTTTCCTGGGTGTTGGAGCCAAGATGGCAGAGTAAACACAGGAAGTTGCTTGAGCTAGCTCTCCCAACATCTCCAATACTTGTAAAAAATGACACTAAACAAATTTTAGAGCTACAGAATGCACAAAATGACACAGAGAAACAAATCTCAGGCTGAAGGCAGCCTGGCAGGCCAACAGGAAGGGTCTATCACACCAAGGGGGAAGCTGAACACAGTCCTGTGTGAGTGGCGCCACTCCAGATTAGTGACTGAGACTGGCCAGAGCAGGAGAGTGAATCACTGGCAACTAGCAGTTTACACACGTCTCAACCCATAAAACCCAAAGAGAAAGTAAAATATCTGTTGGAACTTGGTGAAATAAGACTGCCAACCACACCCTGCCCCTGGGGCAACAGAGGTGGTGGCAGCAGCACAGTGGCTGCAACTGCTGTTGCATGGCTGTCCTTGGAGCTCCTGGTCTGCAGATAGTAGGGGGATCTAGCAACTATTCAGAGGGTAATCACTCTTGCTTTGACATGCTTGGATCTGGTTTGCAATCTTGGGTGGTGGTCTTGGGGAGAGGACTGTTAGTGTTCCAGAGTTTGTAGTGATTGTAGGGAGGGCACCATCCTCATAGCTCTGACAACAGCTGTAAAATGCCCAGGATTTTGGGACATCTTTCATTCTGGAAGCAGAGTTCTACTGTGGCAAAGAGCTGAAAAGTCAAGTAATTTGATGGCAAAATTAGCAAATAGAGGAAGCACAATCTGGCCATAGAATCATTTTGGGAGACAAAGAGGATCAAAATATGGAACTGGAAGAAAACAAAGTCAAAACTCCTGCACCAAAAGCCTCCAAGAAAAATATGAATTTCTTGTAGGCCATGGAGGAGCTCAACAAGGATTTTGAAAATCAAGTAAGAGAAGTAGAGGAAAAATTGGAAAGAGAAATGAGAATAATGCAAAAAAACCCCATGAAAAACAAAAACAGCTAGCTAATGAAGACACCCCAAAATACTGAAGAAAATAACACCTTAAAAATAGACTAACTCAAATGGCCAAAGACACTCAAAAAGCCAATGAGGAGAAGAACACCTTTTAAAACTGAATTGGCCAGATGGAAAAGGAATTTCAAAAAACTCACTGAAGAGACTAATTCCTTCAAAATTAGATTGGAGCAAATGGAAACTAATTACTTTATGAGAAATCAAGATAATAAAAAAAACAGATGGAAACAAATGAAAAAAATAGAAGGCAACATGAACTATCTTGTTGGAAAAATCCACTGACCTGAAAAATATATCCAGGAGAGATAACTTAAAAATTGCCAGACTACCTAAAAGCCATGATTAAAAAATAGCCTAGAAGTCACCCTTCAAGAAATTCGAAAAAAAAATTGTCCTGATATTCTAGAACCAGTGGGAAAAATAGAAATTAAAAAAATTCATTGATTACCTCCTGAAAATGATCTCAAAAAGAAAACTCTGAGGAATATTATACCCAAATTCCACAGTTCCCAGGTCAAGTAGAAAATATTACAAGTACTCAAGAAAAAATTTGAGTATTGTGGAAACACAATCAGGATAACACAAGATCTAGCATCTTCTATATTAAGTGATCTAAGGGCTTGGAATATGATTGACATTCCAGAGGCCAAAGAAGCTAGGATTAAAACCAAGAAATCCCCTACCCAGTAAAACTGAGTATAATACTTCAGGGGAAAATTGGATATTCAATGACAAGCATTCATTTTTTTAAACATTTTGTAACATTTTTTTCTTTTTTTCCTTTTTAAAAAAATAATTGAATTTTTGTTTATTTTTAGTTTACATCTTTCATTTACATGAGATTTTGAGTTAAAAAATTTTCTCCCTGTCTTTCCCCTACGTACCACCTTAAAACATCAATTCCACAATGATAAGCATTCTTCATGAAAAAATTAGAGCTGAATAGCAAATTTGACTTTCAAATATAAGGAGAAATAAAAGCATGATAGAGTAAACAGGAAAAAGAAATCATAAGGAACTTATTAAAATTGAACTCTTTGTATTCATACATGGAAACATTATAATTGTAATTCATGAGACTTTTCTCAGTATGAGGATAGTTGAAGGGAATATATTTGTATCTATATGTATAGATACATATATATGTATGCATAGAAGGGTTATGTGTGTATAAACATATATATATGTGTATATATATATGAGCATGTGTAAATGTTTATTCTTATATATGTAGACAGAGGGCACAGGATGAGTTGAACATGAACTGATGATATCTAAAAATAAAATTAGAAGGTGAGAGGGGAATATATTCAGAGAAGGAGAACGGGAGAGATAGAACAGTGTAAATTATCTCATAAAAAAGAGTCAAGAGAAAACTGTTATAATTGAGGGGAAGAGCAGGAAGGTGAAAAGGAATGGGTCAACCTTACTCTCATTGCATTTTGCTTAAGGAAGGAATAACATACATTCAATTGGCTATCTTACCCTACACGAAGTTAGAGGGTAAAGGGGATAAGAGGTAGGATGATAGAAGGGAGGGCAGATTGGGGGAGAGGGTAGTTAAGCAAATACTTTTGTAAACTGACAGGGTCAAAGGAGAAAATAAAATAAGGGGGCTGGGATAGGATGGAGGGAAATATAGTTAGTCTTTTGCAATATAACTGCTATGGAAATGTTTTGCACAACTACACATGCATAACCTATATTGAATTGCTTGCCTTCCCAGTGGAGGTGGGTGAGGAAGGAAGAAGGGAAAGAATGAAATAATCTGGAAATCAAAATTTTAAAAATGAATTTTTAAAAAATTGTTTGTTACACGTAACTGGGAAATTATATGTACATATACATATACATGTACATGTACATGTACACGTACAGTACACACACATACGTATACATATACGTATACATATACATATACATATACATATACATATACATATACACATACACATACACATACACATACACATACACATACATGTGTAGGCACTGGGGTATAGAAATCCATCTTGCCCTACTAGAAATTTAGCGGGTGTGGGGAAGGATATAAGAGAGAAAAGATTCAGGGAAGGGGCCTTTAGTAGCCTCACTATCTTGGAATGGGGTGTAGGGGAGGGACAGGAAGAAAATTTGTAACTCAAAATCTTGTGGAAATGAATGTTGAAAACTAAAAATAAATAAATTAATTAAAAATGAAAGGTGCTTTTTCTCGGACTTTAACTCCCCCAAACTGCTCTCCTTTCTATCAGCTCCCCTTCCTCCTTCTCTTTTCTCCTTCCCTTCCTGCTTTCCTGCATGGTAAGATTGAATTCTACAGCTTAGTGTGTATGTTATTCCCTCTTTAGGTTAATTCCAATGAGAGTAAGTTTCATGTCCTCTCTTTCCTTCTTCCCTCATTTTTCTGTGTATTGTAACATTTCTTTAAGGCCTCTTTCATGTCAGACAATTTATCCCATTCTACCTCCTCCTTTTTCCTTCTCCCAGTACATCCTTTTTTTCTCATCCCTTAATTTTATTTTTTTAGATAATCATACCATCACCTTCAACTCACATCTCTGTTTCCTATGTATACATCTTTCTAACTGCCCTAACGATAAGAAAGTTTTTACTAGTTGTAAATCTAATTTTCACATGTGGGAACAGAAATAGTTTAACGTTATCAAATCCTTTATGATTTCTCTTTCCTATTTATTTTTTATGCATTTTTTGAATATTGTATTTGAAAATGAAATTTGGGTAGTGTTTAATTTAATTATTCTTTAAAATTTGATAGAATTTTCTTTTGAATCCTTTAGAACCTTGAGACTTTTCCCTTAGGTAGTTTCTTTGCAGCTAGTTTACTTACATTTCTGAGATTGAGTTATTTGAGCTATTTGATATTTTATCAGTTTGGATATTTTATATTTTTGAAGATATTCCTCTATTTCTTTTGTGTTTTCAGTTTTTGTTAGCATGGTCCCCGTTATATGGGCCCCATCTTCCTTTATGGCATATTACTCATCCTTTGTAGAAGCATTCATCAATATTACCTTCTTTCATCACTGAAACAAGATTTTCACCTTTCTCTTTTTAAAAATCTATTTCCTAGCCTCATTTCCCATTCTCCTGTAGTTTCTCTTTTTCCAGAGAGACAAGTTATTTTCTCATCATTGTTAGCCTTTGACTAGATTAGTATACATCACATATTTCCTTTCATTCTTCCTTCTCACCTTTTTATATACTCTTCTGTTTTTTAGTTTAGTTCTAGAAAAGACATTCACCTATAGGCATGGTATTGTATGTATTAATCTATGATATTTCAGGCTTATTTTTCCTCTACAGGTTTTATTCTGCTTTGGCTTTCACCCTTATCTCCTCACATACATTTAACAAAAACTCTTTTAATAATCATCTTCCTGTTAATATTGTTTGTGTTTTCCTTGTTGGCTATATTTATTTACTCATTTCTGTTGATCGAGGTTTTTGGGGAGCAAATAACCTCTTCAGGTCTGTATTTTTTCTTTCTGAGACTGTTTCAAATATCTCTTTATGGTTGATACTCTAGACTTTTAAAATTTTTAATTAGGTTCAGATTTGCAGAGTAAATCTCCCCTTGGGTTGCAATTTGAGTTCCATTCTTATTTGGTACTCATTATTCCTTTCCCATTGTTCCATTTCTGGTTTTTTGTGTGAATACAGAATAGTCTTATGTTATTTGGATTTCTTTTCTTTTATATTTGAAAGTTTTTTTTCCTCACCAGTTGCAGGGCTTGTTATTTCTCAGTTTTTAATTGTTAATTTTAAGCACTATGTATTTAGAAATTTTCAGTGTTAGCTTTTCTTTTTGTTTTTCTCTGAAGTTGATATGGATTCTTTTAAGTGGCACTTTGTTTTCTATGTTCAGTAGCTCTGGGCAATTGTCTTACATTATTTCTTGAATTATGGTCTTCAATATTTTTTTATGTTCCTTTATTTTAATTCAATAAACATTTATTTTCATTACATTTTTTGAATTACACATTTTCTCCCCGTCTTGCTCCTGCCCCAACCCCATAACAGCACTGTAACCACAACCCACTGTAAAGCCCCTCTCCTGCTCTGCTCT
>CM053593.1:173308433-173336137 GCA_028646575.1 Pseudocheirus occidentalis | reverse complement strand
TTTATACAGCACTGGCCTCCTGTCTCAGCCAATAGCCTTCTTCCAAGTCAATAGGGGAGTTCATACCTTCTCAACAATGGACAGAGTTCATACCTTCTATACTTAGCACTAAGTTACTAAGTGCTAAGTATCTGATAAATTGATTACTATTACACCATTATAAACAAATAGGCATATATGTAAAAAGATTTTATACATGCTTATATTTATCAGTTACTTCTCTGGATGCAGATGTCATCTTTCTTCATATGTCCTCTATAATTTATTTAGGTATTTTAAATAATCTATTCATTCAAAGTTATTCTTAAAACAGTATTGGTACAAAAATAAAGACATTCACACATCTTAAAGAGAACAAAAAGAAATTATCACAAACTATTTTGCCCAATCATATAAACAAAACTGATGTCAGAGAAGAAATGAATGAACATTTACAAAAACAGTAAAATTATCTAGATTAACAAAAGAAAAAATTTCACACAATAACTCCATATCATAAAACAAATTGAACAACTCAAAAATGAACAGGAAAACCAGCCTGCAAAATTATATGGTTTTTCAAGTGAATTCTCTCACACCATTGAAAGAAAAACATAATTCTGCTACTATGTTAAATTTTTTGCTGAAATTGCACTATATAATTCAAATAAGTTCTTGATTCTTATATCAAGGAGAGACAAAACAAAACACACACACACCAATATGCTTAATAAATATTGATGGACTATAACAACATATTTTATATTGAAAACAGGATGTTTTTATAATATGCATATAGAGTGTTTCATTATAAGGATGAGTATAAATATAATAAACCATATTAAGAGTCCAACTCAGATGATTATTTCAATAAAATGCTGAAAAAGCTTTTGACAAATGCAATGCCTATTTCTATTTAAAATAAGAAACATTAATTTTTCAATAGCAGGTAAAGTCGAGATGCTAGCTAAAAAATTGAATTTCTGCATTCTCTACCCTTAAAATAATAAAAATTATATGGTGCAACAAAAGACAAAGAATTTCAAAAATCACAATGAAAATAAGTAGAAAGGAAAAGAAATTAATCAGTACCAGGTCTCAAACTTTACTACAAAACAGTAGCAATGTGTGTGTGTGTGTGTGTGTGTGTGTGTGTGTGTGTGTATGGTACTGATTTTGAGAGAGAGTGAAAGAAATGTAGATCAGTAAAACAATTTAGGCACAAAACTGGAGACCAATATCTTATACCACATACAAAGATAAGTTCTAGATATAAAAGATCATATCAAGTACAAATTATAGTAATAAGGAAGAAATCACCTTTTGGTGATTTCTATTTGGTGATCACCTATGGATGAGGGAGAATATTTCATAATTAAACAAGTGACAGAGAGGATTGACAAAATAAAAAAAAATTTTCATTGTGTAAAATTTAAAAAGATTTTCCAAAAAGCAAAAAAACCAAAAAACCTGACACAGGAAAAATCATAGGGCAAAAAGTAACACTAAAAAAAATTTTTTTGCTGTAAGTTTCTCTGTGAAATATATAAGAAATTAGTCCAAATTTCTAAAACTAAGAACCATATACCAATAACTAAATGGTTAAAGGATATGAAGAAGCAATTTTCAAAAGAAGAATCTAAGCTATTAATACTCATATCAAAATGTTCTAAATCACTTCTAGTTAGAGAAATACACATAAAGCTTGAGGTTCCACATTCAACCCAGGAGAGTTGCAAAGATGATAAAAAAAAAAAAATCAAGTGCATTGTTGGTGGGGCTATAGCATCCTGTCCAACTGTAACAGCAATCAGATCAGTTTAGCAGATATTTAGCACTTAGTAACTTAGGGCTAAGTATGGAAGGTGTGAATTCTGTATGGAAGGTGTGAACCCTGTCCACTGTTGACAAGGCGTGAACTCCCCCCCTGTTGACAAGGTGTGAACTCCCCTGTTGGTGGAAGAAGGGGACTGGTTGAGACAGGAGGCCAATGCTGTATATAAAGAAGAATTCTAGGGTTCTCAAGGCGGCAGCATCGGTGGCAGCGAGTGGTGGCTGCTACCGCTGTGGAGGAGGCTCTTCCCAACGGTGTCGGCTCCTCAGGCGGCGGCGGAGGCTCTTCAGGCGTCTCAGGCAGCTGCCGTGGCTCAGGTAGCTCAGGCGGCGACGGCTTCCCTGTCCTCTCGCGGGGAACATGCGGCTCCGCTCCCGGAGGCAGGCGAGTGAGTGACCCCCATCCGGTCCCCGGTTTCCTCTGAGGCTACCCCACCCGCCAGCCCACCTGCCCGGCAGCACCGCCCCCCCCCCCCGCCATCCCCCTTCTTCCCCTCCCCTCCCCTCTCCGCCCCCCCCCCACCCCGGCGCAATGACAGCGGCTCCGGCCTCCCCGCAGCAGATCAGGGACCGTCTGCTGCAGGCCATCGACCCCCAGAGCAACATCCTTAACATGCTGGCAGTGCTGGAAGTTATCTCCAGCTTGGAGAAATATCCCATTACCAAACAGGCACTTGAGGAAACAAGACTAGGAAAACTCATCAATGACATAAGGAATAAGACGAAAAATGAAGAACTTGCTATAAGGGCCAAGAAATTGTTGCGGAGTTGGCAAAAGTTAATTGAACCTGTGACCCAGAATGAACCAGTGCCAAGGGGACTGCCGAACCCACTAGGGTCGGTGAGTGGAGGCGCTCACAACTGTAGACCGGATGTGTCACCTGCCACAGTTCCTGGGTCCAAACCTATTCACGGGTTGAAAAATAGAAATGACATTCAAAAGCTGAACTCCCCGAAAACAGAGAAACTGGGAAACAGAAAAAGAAAAGAACACCGTGATGGACATCAAGGCTCTCCTTCCAAAGTTTCCAAAGCTAGCCATGAACTGTTATAAAATTCTTCTCCCCTTCCAACTAATGAGATTGGGGGGAGCCCTGAAAATTTCCCCAGCCCTCTTGATGTCAACCTGCACACAGGGCCTGAAAGCAGCAGGACAGAACACAATGAGAATGATAAACACAGTAAGATCCGAGTTAATGCCCTCAAACCTCACATGAGTTCTTCCGGACTTGTAAAACCTTCCAGCACTTCCTCACAGCTAAAGACTACAGTCCTTCAGCACCATGAAAAGCCGGAAGAACCTACAGGGCAACACCAACTTAAGAGTCCCCGCAGTTCTTTTAATCTTAGCAACCTAAGGTATGAGCCATTTGTCTGGCAGCATCCCACATATGCACCAAAGGGTTCTCTGCCTAGTCCATCTCAAAGGCCCCACTTCTTAGATGCTACCCAGGCTTCATCACCCTCTTCACGAACACCATTGCTGATGTCGACCTCAACGCCTCCAGTGCCCTCAAAAAGACCAGAGGCTTCCCATCAGACTGGAGTGGAGGATTCTCAACATTGGCAGGAACACACATCTTCTGAAAGTCATCAGCGGCATCTAGGGATGCTCCAACATATGTCTCCTGGCTGCAAAGTGAGCTTGCTCACCGGGGAGCCTTTGATGCCACTGGTAAGGTTTTCTCCAGAGGCTTCCAAGATGGATAATGATGACAATGCTGCTTCTGGGTCTGACAGTAAGAAGAAGAGGTACAGATCTAGAGACTACATAGTGAACTTAGATGGACAGGTTCTAGAAGGGGGTGTCAAGACTGTCAGATTAAAAGAGAGAAAAATCACCTTTGATCCCATGACTGGACAAATTAAACCTCTAATACAAAAGGATTCTTTGCAGGTAGATATTCCTGCCCTTGCTGACCAGCACAGGACAGAACTGGACAAGCCGGAGCAAAAAACCAACCTGCAGAGTCCTTTTGAACAAACGAACTGGAAAGAGTTGTCCAGAAATGAAATAATTCAGTCCTATTTAAACAGGCAGAGTAGTTTTCTTTCCTCATCAGGCATACAAACATCAGGAGCTCATTATTTCATGTCTGAATATTTAAAGCAGGAAAAAAGCACTAGAAGAGAAGCTAGAAAGACTCATGTTCTAGTGCCAAATAGTATATCCACAGACCTGCCTGGAATTAGTAGAAAGGTCACAAATGATGATCTCAACAGAATAAGGCAACTCCATTGGCCAGGGGTGAATGGTCCTTATGATACACAGGGTAATTGGTATGATTGGACACAGTGCATATCTTTAGATCCACATGGTGATAATGGTAGATTGAACATCCTGCCTTATGTCTGCCTAGACTGAATATAAGGTTGCTAAAATGCTTTCACATCTGCAATTAGCAAACACAGCAGGGCAGACTCCATGATACTTAACATGGAGAGTGCACCTCTTGTCCTGGAAAACAGGCCTGGAAGAGGGTCTGATCCTTTGTAGCTCTTCTAAGTTCTTCTTTTGTGAAATGCTCCTACCAGTCTACTAATAAAAAGAGCAAAGGAAATGGGTATGAAGGACAAAGAATTGAGTTCAAAACTCTATAGCAAACCAACTCTAAAAAGTGTTAGTCCCCAAAAGGTTCAAATGATTTCCAGCACATGTGAATGCCGGAATCTTATCTACAGGCAGGCACAGAATACTTGTGGAAGAGTTACCTTTAAAAATACGCATCTATTTATTTGCATTTTTTTTCATTTTGCAGTGAGATGTCTGTGAGACAGTGTGCAACAGCTGTAGTTTTATTTGTATTTGCATCATCTCTCTGTTGAGTGATTGGGTTATTTTAAGTCACATGGTGCAGATTTTTTTCAAACTGCAGCCATGCACTACTGCAGTTACCCAATTTCCAACTCCACATTCCATAGGCATCCACACATTTTAGTCTGGTTTCAGATTAAATCCAGTCTCCAAGAAATGCTACAAAAATTTAGTTTTTTTTAAAGTCCCCTCCCTTTCCCCTGCCCAGTAGCCAAATAATTTTTGTCCTTTTTCCATTCCTACATATTTCTAGAAAACTTCAACTTTCTAGAGTCCAAAAATGTAACTGTGGGTGCTATTAGTATGTAATTATCTTGTGAGGGAACAGGTAGCCTGTTTTGTATGCTGGAAATATACTTGTTACCATTCCTTTAGATGTTGTTTGCCTTATGGGTATTCATCATAAGTGCAATTTGCAAAAACAAAGAGCCTTAGTGAATGTACAGTGACTAGACTTCTGTGTTCTTCAGATGCAGAAGGGAATAACCTTTGCTATTTGATCCTTTAAGTGGACACATTGTGATGTAAAAGTGAAAATTTAAAAAATTGCACACAAAAAAAGAATTAGAGAGACTGAATTGGAATTTTCCTGTTGGAGGAAGCAGGATTGCCTCAGAATCTGGGAGCTGGACTAAAGAAGTGAGTTGGAGTTTTCTTGTGAGAGAGAGAGAGAGAGACAGAGACAGAGAGAGAGACAGAGAGACAGAGAGACAGAGAGACAGAGAGAGTGTTTCTCTCCCAGCATCTGGAAGCTGACTGAGACCTGAGATGGAGTTTTCCTGAGACCAGAATCTGGTGAAGGTCACTTAGAAGGCCAATATTTCTTCTGGGTCCTAGGGCCAGCTGAATTACTGGATGACTGAAGAAGCACGACCAGGATAAGACTTTGCTTGTTTGTGGTCTAGCTGATCCTTGATTTCCAGGCAAGAGAAATGGTGAAGGATTTGAGATGTGCTGGACCCTGTGAAATTCACTGTGTGCCAGGGATTTCCCTGAGAACTGGACAAGGACCTAGGAGCTGTCTACCTCTGGGGACTGGATGAGAACCTGGCAGCTGTCTGCTTTTGTATCAAGGTGACAGTTTGGTGGATTCAGGAGGGAGCTAGGACCATGGATGTGGATCCAGAGAATCAGAGAGACCACCCAGAGTCAAGATGAAGACAAGGCCACCACTTGGATAAAACTGAGATTTGCTGGACACCAAGGGGTGGAGGGTTTATGTGGTTTTCTATTGACTGTACAAGTGATTAACGATATTTAGTAATTATGAACCTAGATTAGTGACTGATTAAGTTAATGGTTCCCCCATGAGTAGAAGATTGCTATATTGTGAACTGATTGAATGAGTGATTAAGTTCCCCTTAGGGAAACCAGATGATTATTCTTTTGTTCCTTGTTCTAAATATTGTGGCCACTGTAGTGAAAACTGTGTGGCCATTCTAATTTTAAGCTCTTATGAACACTGTATTGTGACTTTTTGTGATAAGATGTAATGTTGTGAATATTATATTGTGAATGTTTGCCTTGATTTGTAATGGAACAGAGTGTTCACTATCACAGTGTAATCCAAATCTTAAAAGCTGTTCATAGCAGCATTCTTTTGGGAATCTGCTGGTACATGGTATTATACCAACCATGTCCAACCATTCGGGAAAGTAATATGAATTAAACACCAAAAATTCCTGAACTATGCATGTCTTTTAACTGAGCTCTGACATTTTGCCTCAAAGTCTTTACCACAGAAAAATCAAAGAAAGTGGGGAAAGACTTTCATGTACAAAAATATGTATAAAAGTTCTTTTCATGGTAGTCAAAACTTGAGAACTAATGAAGTGTTTTCTTTTTGGAGAATGACTGAATAAATTTTGGTGTATTCACATAATATAATATTTTTCCCTAAGTATTTATTATATGGGTAGCTTCAAAGGAAATTGGGCACACCTTTATGAATTGGTGAAGTAAGCAGAAACTAGGAGAACAATCTTTACAATATTAACATTATGGATAAAAACAACTTCAAAAGAATCTGATCGACACAATGATAAACCACAAGTACAAAAACAAAACAACTAAGATGGAATATGCCACTTCCTGTCAGAGAGATAATAATATTGAAAACCCATGAAAAAAAGACAAATTTGTGGGATTGTCCAATATGCTTATTTTCTTTGCCAGAATTTGTATTCATATATGGAGGGCTTTAATTTTCTTTCTTCATGATTTCCTCCTTCATTTCTTTTTCTTATTTTCCCCTTACTTCCTTCTTCTTTCCTTCTTTTTCTTTCTCTTTTCTTTCTTTTATGACTCAGGGAGTAAGGGACGGTGAAAGAGACAGATTATTATAAGATAATTGAAAAAACTATGAATGACACTGCATTTTGAGAAACTGTGCACTAAATATCAATCCCATTCAAGTCATTAATTTTATGTTATACATTTATAAGGTTTTGTAAATTATTTTATGTGTTTTACACATGTAACTACATTTTAATTCTATTTTAAAGATTAGTTTTTTCATAAAGGTGAAATTGTAATAAATTCTTCAAAAACAAAAAATCAAAAGAAAAAATGAATCAAATAACTGTTATGAGGGAAATGCTCACCAAAAGAACTCTGAGATTTCATTTCACGTCCAGCAAACTGGTAAGAATTTCAAGTGGTACAAATAGTGATCGTTGGAGGGGTTCTGTCTAAATAGTCATGGTGAAGAAGTAATCATCAAAAATTAGTATGGTTACCTGAAGAAAAGATTATACTAAATTAACATCATCTACTTTTTTCCATAGACAACATAGCTTGATTTCAACACAACATTCTTGTGGACAGATGAAGAAATATAGGCTACAAAATAGCACAACTGGTTGGATTCAAAAGTGGCTGAATGACAAGATTCAAAGGAGATTCATTTATTAGTAGTCTGATGTCCACTTGGCAGGACCCTAGTGGAGTGCCCTATGGAGATTTCTTCCTTTCTTGGTGCTGTACTGAGTAATATATTTTTGTCAATAACATGGATAAAAACAGAGAAGGCATATTTTTCAGATTTTTGGTTAGCACAAAATTAAAGGGAATAATTAGCAAGTTAGATGATGATCAGTGGGGCAGCTAGGTGATACAGTGAATAGAGTCAGGAGGACCTGGGTTCAAATCCCACCTCAGACACTTCACACACACACACACACACACACACACACACACACACAACTAGTCGTGTGACTTTGGGCAAGTCACTTATCCCCAACTGCCCTGCAAAAAGCTAAATGAATGAATGAATAAATAAATAAATGAATGAATAAATAAATAAATAAATAAATAAGAAGATGTTCAGTATGTGAAAAGATCTTAAGAGTCTAGAATGAAGGGCCAATTATAAAGCAAAACTTAATTACAATAAAATTTTAATGATTTTTTTCTAAAGAATCCTCTTCACAAGTACTAGGTGTATGGAAAGAGAGGTAGGGGCATAGCTAGGCACCAATTCATGTTAAAAAAAAAAGTTTGAGAAGATTTAGTGGACTGTATTGATATGGTATGGCAGTCAAAAATAAATAAATAAAACAAAACAAAACCTAGAGCTTGTATCTAACATGAGTTAGATAGTTAGAAGAAATAGTGCCCAGAATGTGGGAAGCGCTAGGCACATCATATCCTGTATTGATCAGATCCTATGTAGGATGTTATTTCCAGTACTGGGTAGTACATTTAAGGAAGAACAGTGAAAATTGGGAGAATGTCCAAAGGGTAAGCAGTATGATCAGGGAACTGAAGATAATTTCATCCAAATGTGGTTGAAGAAATTTGGACTGTTTAGCTTAGAAATTAGAAGACTGGAGTAGGATGGGGAAGTATGATAGCAGTCTTCAAATATTTTGACTATCACATAGAAGAATTGGATTTTCTTATTATGTCCACAAAGATTTGATCAATGTTACAGTGAAGGAAATTTAGGCTTGGCATAAACAAACAAGCAAAACTTTGTAATCATGATTATACAAAAGTGGAATGAAGACCCTTCTACTACAAGACATCAAGCAGCAGGTTTGACAGTAGTAACTGTTATTGATGCATTCAAAGGGAATTCTTGGTCAAGTACAATTTGGGTTTGATATCTTCTAAGGTCTCTTCCATGTCTGATATTTACATTTAAAAAGTGCTTTGAGATCATTAAATGAGAAACTTAAGATAAAAAAAATCTATACATTGGGTATGCTAAAACAAAAAGATGCAAATCATTAGGGAATAGGAAAACTCATTTTTATTTTAAAAGGAAGACTTCAATAATGATAAGGTTCTGGAATCTTGGAACTCCAAGAGATGTCTGAATCCATCAAGTCCCAGCCAAGGCTGAACCAGAATTTCCTCCACAATACAACCAATATGTGTTCAACTATATCTCAAGCATGGGGAAAACTACCACCTCCTCAGGTGATGTAGTCTACCTTTTCAGAATTCCAGAAGTCAGGAAAGTTTTTTCTTATATCTAATCAAAATTTTCTTCCTTTATTAGAATTTATGGCTTGTTGGTTGTAATCATTCGTTCTCACTGAGGACCAAAATGATATATACCTATGCTAGAATCAAGTCATAGTGTGTCTGACTGTGACTAATCAGACCAATATGAGATCAGAATGCTCTACCACAGGTTGGGAACAAATAATCCATGTGAACATTTGGGGTGAATTCTTTAAATTTGCACATCTCATGCTTCTTTTGAGTTACTTCAATTCTGCTTTGCTCACATTGCAAATAGCATAGCACCTTCTTTGAGTTGGGCACACCATGTAGAGTGGTCCTATGCAAGTGTCTCCCATGTCACACAATCCATTCTGAAGTTCATAAGAGAGACCTTGACAGTGTACGTATATTACTTCTTCTGAGGACCATTTGATTGCTTGCCCTGTGTGAGTCCTCCATAACATAGTCTTTTTGACAAGTGTGCATTTTGCATTGGAACAATGTGTCCTGGGTAGCTAGGTGGCACAGTGAATAGAGTACTGGCCCTGGAGTCAGGAGGACCTGAGTTCTAATCTGGCCTTAGAAACGTAACTCCAAAAACTAGACATATGACCTTGGGCAAGTTGCTAAACCCCAATTACCCTACCTTCCGACCTCTGAAACAAACAAACAAACAAACCAATGTGTCCAGTCCATGAGAGCAGTCCACTCTGAATTAGAGTTTGAATGCTTGACTGTTTATTTCAAGAAAGGACCTCAGTATCTGGTATCTTATCCTCTCAGGTGATCTTCAGAATGCTATTTCTTATGACAATTAAAGTGAAAGTGATTCAATTTCCTGGAAGGTCACTGGCATACAGTATAGGTTTTACAGGGATACAACAATGAGGTCAGCACAATGGCTCTGTAGACCTTCAGTTAGGTAGTCATTCTAATACCTCTTCTCTCCCACACTTTCCTATGGACCCTCCCCCCCAAAAAAAGCTAGATTTGGCAATATGTGCATCACCCTCATTATCAATGTGCACATCCCTGGAAAGTACCAGTACCAAGGTAAGTGAACTTATCCACAGTACTCAAAACTTTTCCACTGACTGTAACCTATAGGTTCCACATAAATGGTGTAGTAGTGGCTGATGGAGCATGTATGTTTTCATGGTGTTGATTGTTAGGCCAAAATTAGCACAAGCAGCAGAGAATTGATCCATCTTTTCTTGCATCTCAGTTGTAGAGACTTCATTGAATGCCCAATCATCTGCAAACAGAAAATCATGCACCAATACTACCTCTACGTTTGATCTTGGCTTGTAACCTGTTCAAGTTGAAGAATTTATCATCAATGTGGTAGCTGATCTTCATGCTGTGTTTGTTCTCATTGAAGGCATTTGACAAATGTGGCTGAAAACATCATATTAAAAAGCACGAAAGCAAGCACACAACCTTGTTTCACTCCATTGATAATGGGGAAAACACAAGAACATTGTTCATTATCTAGAAACCAGGCAAGCATGCCATAATGAAATTGCTGCACAATGCCAGTGAAATTCTTCAGACAACAAAATTTTGACATAATTTTCCATAAGCCCTCATGACTGATAGTATCAAAGTCTTTGTTCAGATCTGCAAAAGTTGTGTACAGACCTTTGTTCTGCTCCTGTTCTACTCCCTTGAAGATATAGGGCAGCAAACATCATATCAACCATTCCCTTGCTATTTCTGAAGCCACACTGGCTCTCAGTTAGATGACCATTTTCCAGGTGAAGAATCAGCCTATTAAGGAGGACTCTGGCAAGATTCTTGCCAGAAAAGACAAAGAGAGAGACTTTCCCATGATTTCCACAGGACAATCTATTTTCTTTACCTTTACAGAGATAGACAAGAGAGGCTTTCTTGAACACCTGGGAGACTAACTTCTTCTTACTATATAAACCAAATCATTTCAGTCATCTTTTGACTGAGCAATGGACTCACTATCCTGTAAATTTCAGAAGGAATAGAATTAGTACCAGGTATTTTGCCACACAAAAGGAGCCTAAAGACATTAAAAACTTCATCTTCAGTTGGAATTTCAGCTAGGGAGGGACTGACTTCAAACTGAGGTAAATGGTCAATAACTTCAGCATTTATTGATGATGGTATGTTGAGAACACTATGGAAGTGTTCAGCCCATCTCTCTAGGATCATGTCCTTATCACTAATTGATGTGGCTCCACCAGCAATGAGTAGTCGGGATGTAGCTTAGGTCTTTGGCCCATAAATAGCCTTCAGAGAATCATAAAAGTGCTCTGGATTGTTACTATGAGCATAACACTGAATTTCATCTGCCTTCTTACTGAGCCAAGAATCCTGCATCTCTCTAAACTGTGCTCACACTTTACTTTTGATGGAATTAAATGCTACTTTCTTAGAGATGGATGAACTATCCTGCTGGTAGATCCTGTGGAGTTCTTATTTTTTCATTTAGCAATTTCTGAATTTCTCCATCATTTTCACCAAACCAGTCTTGATGTTTAGAAGTGTTCTGACCTATATGAGCAAATGAAGTGCTATTCACCAAATCTCTGAAAGATGCCCACTCCTTTTCTGCTTCACAATAGCCAATTGTGTGTTTCCTCAAGTTTCCTACCAAGTTGGCAACAAGCTATTCCCTCTCAGAGAAGAGCCCTAATCACTGGACATTAATTTTTCTGGTAGTCTTTTTACCTTAGGGCTGCTGCTTTCATTGAATGCATATATTTAGCTTGGAGAGGATATGCCTGTAATCAGTCCAGCTTTCTGTACCACACATTGTCTTATTACTCTCACATCCTGTCTCTTCTCCTTACAATTACATAGTCTATCAAATGCCAATGTTTGCTGTAAGAATGCATCCACAAAGTTTTATTGTAGTCAGATAAATGGCAGACAAGGTTAGTGATGAGAAGGTAATAAATAGTCACTTACTACAGAAGATTACAATTTATACTTATAGTTAAGTTGTTGAATTTTACAAATCTAATATTTTTATTAGATGAACAAGAAAAAAATTTTGACAAATAGCAGTATAACTCCCACTTAAGCTAATAATGATAATGGTTATTTATATAGTGACAAATTTGTTCAAGTTTGCAAAATGTTGATAGATAGATAGATAGATACACTTATATATACATATATAGATATGTAATTTCATTTGATAGTCATATGTACCTATGGGGTAGGTACCTATGGGATAGGTACCAATGGGATAAGTACCAATATATTAATTTATCAAATAAATATTAAGCACTTAACTTTGTGCTAGGAACTATGCTAAGCATGAAGGATTCAAATAAAAGCAAAAGCAGTTCAATAATCTATTGTTCAGAGAAGTTAAGAGATATCTCCATCATCACAGAAATAATAAATGTCAATAATAGGATTTGAACCCAATTCTTCCTAACTTGTTGTCCAGTAGTCTATCCATTATGCAATCCATACTTCTTATACCCTCTGCCATTATTATTTTTATATAAGGTTTGATAAGAAAGTAATAAGATTCATTTTGATTTATAGCTTTGTAATGGTAAATAATTTAAATTTGAAGACCCCTTTTTGTTATGTCAAGTAAGCAGGTACTCAGCCCTTAGTCAAGCCTCTGTGAAAGAGGCAGAGGGTGTGAACTGTGTCTCCTATTGCTGACATAACAGGAAGAGTTTGGCTGAAACAAGAAGCCAATGCTGCATGTGTGTTTAAGAAAAGCCCCAGAGAGGCAGAAGCAGAATTTTTATCCTGACAAGATCCTAGTGGAAGAATCATGGAGACTGAAGCCAGGAGAGAGAGAAAGAGAAGAGAGGGAGAGAGGGAAAGAGAGAGGGGGGAGAAGGGAGGGAGGGAGGGAGAGAGAGTGGGAGGAAGGGAGGATAGATAGAGGGAGGGAGGAGGGAGAGAATTTCTCTTGGCAGCATATGGAAGCTAACTGAGAACTGAGAGAATTTTCTTGAGACCAGAATCTGGTGAAGACTGAAGTTGCTGCCTGGAAGGCTGCCTGGAAGGTCAAAGTGGCTGCGGCCAAATTTCTTATGGGTCCTAAGGCCAGCCAAACTACTGAAGGATTGAGGAAGCATGACTGGGATGCTAACACTTTGCTTATTTGTGGCTTCGTTGATCCTTGAGTTCCCAGGAACAGAAATTGTGAAAGTTTTGAGATATACTGGACCCTGTGAACTTCAGAGTGTAGCAGGAACTGCCCTGAGGACTGGACAAGGAACTGGGAGCTGTCTGTCCCTGAATCCAGGTGATTGTTTGGTAGATTCAGGTAGCAGCTGGGACCATGGAAGGGGATCCAGGGAATCTGAGAGACCATGCAGAGTCAAGATGAAGAAAAGGCCTCTCCTTGGATATTGAATGCTGTGATTAAATTGAAGTTTACTAAGGACCAAGGGGTGGAGGGTTTGTGTAATTTTCTAATGAGTATACTTAGTGATTAATGATACTAATTGTGAATCTGAATAAGTGACTGATTGAGTTAACTGGTGGAAAGTTTGTGTATTTTCTAATGATTTTATTTAGTGATTAGTGCTACTTAGTAACTGATTGCTAAAAAGTGACTAAGTTAATCTAGTTGCCCCATGAGTGGAAGACTGACTTATATTGTGAAGATGATTGAATGATTAACCAATGAGGTAAACCTCCTTAAGGATACCAGATGATTCTTCTTTTGTTCTTTTTTCTAAATACTGTGACCACTTTGTTGGAAACTATAAGACTGTTCTAATGACAAGCTATTGTAAACATTATATTGTGATTTTCTGTGATAAGATATAATGTTGTAAATATTGTATCGTGATTTGTTTTGAATGATTTTTATTTGTTCTTGAATAAATAGAGTATTCACTATATTGTGTAATCAGAATCTTAAAAGCTGTTCACAGTAGCATTCTTTTGGGAAGCTGCTCATACATGGCATTGCAAGCTTATATAAATCTGCTTATGTGCATAACTCTATAGTCATACTGTAAAAAACAAAGTATATTACAGAAGATCTTAAAATGAGGACAGACTGTGTTTTCTGTTTTCTGGAACTTTGATTTCATTAGTGTAAGGTTGATAACCATATCCCATCCTTCCACTTTGGCAATACCTGGAAAATAGTATTGTTTAATAACTATTTTATATACCTATCTTTATCTATTTACTTTGCACCAATTATTGCCAAGCACTGTATTGACTGGGGAAACAAAGACAAAAGTAAAAAAGTGCACATACCTCCTCCTTCTGCACTCAAAGAGTTTATTTTTTCATGGAGTGGGGATATACTACAGTACTATACTAAGTACAATCAAAACACATACAAAATAGGAATGAGGGAAGGTGGAGGAGACACCAACAGATGAGTGAATCATAAAAGATATCATATGGTTATGACATTCTCTTGGTTCTGCATATTTTGCTCTTCATTATTTTGTGCAATTTTATCCATGTTTCTTTCTAAAATCAATGAGTTCAAAATTTCTTATAATATGGTTATGTTCTGTCATGACCACATCCTTCAGCATGATTAGTCATTCCCCAATTGATGTGCATATCTGTTGCATAGAGTAACAGCAATATTATTTTAGAACAATTTTGCACAAAGTCTTTTTCACTTTTATAAATTTCCAAATTAACCTCAAAGGACATGTGAAGGAAGATACAACCTACATCCAGAGGAAAAACTGATAAATAGATGTATTGAATAATAGATAGGTAGGTAGGTAGATAGATAGATAGAGAGATACATAGATAGATAGATAGATAGATAGATAGATAGATAGATAGATAGATAGATAGATAGAAAGATAGATGAGAGAGAGAGAGATCATAGATGTGTGTGTATGAGAGACATACAAAATTTGAGGTCTGGAAATACCATTCCCCTTTGTTGTTGCCTCTTTTCAATATTTACCTTGATATTCTAGATATTTTAATTTTCCAAATTAATTTTGTGTTATTTTATCAAATTCTGTTATGTATTCCTTTCATAATTTGATTGGTATAGCATTAAAATATAAATTAACTTTGATGGCATTGTTATTCTTATTATATGAGCATAGCCAAGTGTAATGGTAACAGAATTTTAAGATCTTCCATGTCTCCTTGAACTTGCTGACATAGCAATAAAGGGTGGGGCAGGAAGGAACCAGAGCCAAGTAGGTGCCAGGCTGGAGCTAGCATAGTAACTGGAAGTGGTGGCAGCAGTTGTGGTGGCTGCAAAACTTTTTTTGAGCCATCAAGACCTTATGCTAAGGACTCCTGCTGAGGACTGCTGGGGATGAGAACTGTGGGGGAGAGGTGGGGAGTTGCTGGGAGCAAGCTGCAAGAACGCTGAACAGTTACCATGAGTGAGGAGAGGAGGATCTTTGCCTGAGGTGACGTGTTCTGTTTTGAAGGCTTGAGAATGTGGATGTTTACTGCATTAACTATCTCTGCCAACTCTGTGGCTACTGTGATGGCTTTGACTTTCTGCTTTGGAGACTCTGTTTTCTGGTGTTTGAATAAATGTTCTAGCTATGTCCCCTATGTAGAAAACCTGTTACATTTTGTGATTAATAACTATATCAGCATATTTATAGCTACCATAGTCATTGTGAATACAGCATTTTGATATACCAAGCCATGAGTCCTCAATAGTTCTCCAAATATTTGAGTTGCTTTTTATTTCTTTAAGGGGCATATTTTAATTGAAACTACATAAATATTTTGTATGTTTTTGTAGATTAGTTCCCAGATACTTTATGCATTTTTAGTTATTTGAAATGCGTTTTCCCTTTCTATTATTGCTTCTTGGGATTTTTTGTTATCACTTTATGGGAATGCTACAGATTTTTATGCATTTGCTTGGGAGCCTGTAATTTTGCTTAAATTAATATTTATCTTGATTATTATCTTTATTGATTCCATAGGATTTTTAGGTTAACCAGCCTATCAGCAAAAAAGAGGGCTAGTTTAAATATTCTTTACTTAAATTTTTTCCTTTAATTTTTTATTATTTTATTATTGCTGGTATTCCAGAAGTATATCAAATAAAAGAAAAATGGAAATCCTTGGTTTACTTCTATATATTTATTGAGAAAGGATCAATTATATCTCAATTACAAAGAATGTTTGATTTTGGTTTGATTCCTACCTGTATTGTAGGGTTGAGTTGTGTAATCTATCAAAGATTTTTCCCTTTATCTATTGCGATAATTATGTGGTTTGGGGTGGTTTTAAAAATATGATTACATTGATTATTTTTCTAATGTGAACTATCTTCAAATCCCTGAAACAAATCCATTGTGGTCATAACAAATGATTCCTTGGATGAATCTCTGTTTGACAGAATTATATTTTTTAATAAGATTATGCAATATGCATTAGTGATCTTGGTCTATAGTTCTCCTGTAATTTATTCTTCTCTGGTTGAAATATATTTACATATGTACATACCTATATGTGTATAGATATTTATATACAAACTACATGTGTATGTATGAAAGGAAACTGGTAGAGTACTTCATCAATTTTTTATATTAATTAGCATAGTACTAGTACTAATTGTTTTCTGAGGAGCTGATAGAATTCAACTGGTATTACATCAAACCATGAAATTTCTTTTTTTCCTTCAGTAGTTCTTTTATGACTATTTCTATTTTCTTTCTGGAAATTGGATTATTTAAGGTCTCTAGTCTTCTATAACTGACATTTTATATTTGGAGATGTTCTATTTATTTTCCATCCTCAGTTTTGTTAGTATATAACTTTGTGTAGTAAGTTCTGATAATACTTTTTATTTCTTTCTTCTTTGGTGATTTGATTTTCTGATATTTTGTTTTCAATTAAACTGGTAAAAATATTTCCAAGAACTAGTTTTTAATTTATCATATCAATGTTTTTTTTAACCAATTTACCTATCTATTACTTCTCTCTCTCTCTCTTTTTAGTATATCATATTTTTGCATCATTTAGATCTGTTTAACTTGTTGGTTTTCTATTTTTTAAATATTCAGTTCATTAATCATTTCTTCTTTTCTATTTTGTTAATGAGTGTTTGGAGGGATATGACTTACCCCTTGAGGACTTGCAGCCCAAAATTGTGGTATATTTTTCATCATTACTGTTTTCTTTAATATATCATTTCTATGATTTGTTCTTTGACCCAGTCATTATTTAGTATTTTATTTTTTATGCTATTTAATTTGTATTTTCATTGTATTTTAGTCTACAAAGTTTATGTTTATTGCTATTGTCTTGTTATATTTGTTTAAAATATCTCTGTGCTTAATATGTGATCAGTTTTTACAACACTTATATGTGGTGTTGAGAGAGACGTTAGCATATTTATTAACATTTACACTTAGAGGCCACCTTAATATTTTGATCTCTAGTTTTGCCAGAAAGTTATCCAATTTTATGTTATGTCTTTTGTTTCTTTTTATTAGGCTTGTCCAAAATGGAAAAGAAGTCATTGAAATCTCCTGCCATTATTATATTATTGTCTATATCTTCTTTTAGTAAAGTTAATTTTTCCCTTACAAAATTTGATTTTAAGGTATTGGGAGTTTATATATTAAACAATGGTAGTGGTTTGTTGTGTGTGGTTCCTTTTTGCATAACAAAATTTCTTAATCTCTTTTTGTGTGTGAATATTAATTTTTGCCTTGGTAATAGAATTTTAGAACCTGCTTTTCCACCTAACGTATAGTATTTTTGTTCAGCTCTTCCTTTTTATTCTCTTCATGTCTTTCTTTTTTTTCAGGTGTTTTGTTTTTTTGTCCAATATATCTCTTTTTTTCATTTTAATTAGATTGTTGAATCTCTTCATTTATACTATCATGAGACTTAGCTTATATTTTCCCTACTTTATCACTATTATTTTTCCCTAAGGATTTCCTTTCTCTGTAAACCCAGTATTGTCTCTTCAATTATTTTAGCTTACTCTGCTCTAAGATAATCCTATTTCTATCATCTCTCTACTTACCCTCAAACCCTGATCCCTCTAATTTGTAGTCCCTTTTCCTTAGTTTTGATTAAATTATTATTTCCTTTAAATCTAATTACTTGATCCTTCCCCTCAGTTAAATAGTCAAGTAACTCCTATTCATATCCTCTGCTTCAAATTCTTTGGTTCATTAATTTTTTATTTAAGTTTATGCATCTATTTTCTAAAAAATGTTCTCTATCCCTTGCTTTCATTATTTTTCTCCTTCTATTTTAAACTTTTATTCTTTGAGTCATAGTTCTTATACTTATTTAATTTTTGTATTCCTCATGGAATCAAAACTTCTAAGCCACATATTTTAGTTCCTTCTAAATAGTTTCAATGTTATTGCTTTAAAGATGTTACCCTATCTCATATTTTCACTATTGTGCCTTATTAGAAATATCATTCGTTAGAGGTGATAGAAAGGACATTGTCCACTTATGAGAATTTCTCTTTGATTTTAATTGCAAAGTTCACTATTAATCTTTGCCCTTTCTGTTATAAATTTAATATTTTCAGCATTTGTTGCTATTGTCTATTTCCTGGGTGAGAAATGAAGCCTCAGAATTGTATGAATTTCACATTTCCTGTTATTATTGATTTAAAATGATCATCCATATTTTTAATAATTTGAAATTCTTTGAATAATGTTTATATCATTTGACCACTATCTGTTCATCTGTCTGTTGCTCTTCATCTTATATGTTTGTGTTAACTACTTACATATCAGTGATATGAAATGCAGGGTTCCCCCCCCACATGGTTTTATATCGCACAGATCCAGAATTAAATGTAGACATAGTTCCATCTGATTACCAGAACCCTTTGCCTGCCAGGACACCACTGCCACTCACCATGTAATACCTCACCCTCTTCCACCAACCACCCAGATGAAGAAATAGATGCAGGCCAACCTCAGTTCTCAATACAGCACCCCTTGGACACTGCACTTTTTCCCCTTTGTCTACCACTTCAGCTTCTCCTGTTTCTCTTCCTATTTCTGTGATAATTAATCAGTGGTCATTTTGGGGGGGGGGAAGCACTCTCCCCTCTTTTCACGTTCTGTCATTACTCCTGACCTGACCTCGACAATATTCAAATGTAACTGTACCCACCCCTTCAACCGTGCCCTCTGGATATTTTATTCTATAGGAGACAAACTTCCCTTCCCCCTGCACTGTTTTGTCTCACAGTCCTTGCATCTGTTAGTCCCCACTGAGATCTGGCCCCTTCTATGACACTGAAATCCCTGCTATCCTCTTCAGCACCGGTTACATCTTCTCTCACACACATATACCCACTCACATTGTTTCCAAAAGGAAATGAGGACACTATTTCCTCACTTTCATAATGACCAGGTTCTTCCTTGACTTCTGTCACTCAGTTTTACTTTGCTTTGCTTTTTAAATTATGTATGTGCATAACACATATACATTACATATATATCTACATGCATACATGTGTGTGCATATAGTATATGCATGCATGTATATGTGTATATATGTGTGTATGTATATATATACACACATATATATAGTGTGTGTATGTGAGTATGTCTGTGTGTGACCAAAAATCAACCTTTTTTCCCCACCCTGACCACACATTCCCCATCCCAAATTTAGAAGGAAGAAAAAAAATCTTGCTACAAGCATGCATAGTCAAGCAAATTTCTGCATTGACCGTGGTTAAGTAAACAAATAAATAAAAGATCTCATCCTGCATACCAAGTCCTTCATTTCTCTTTTAGAAGGAGTGTAGTATGTTCTATCATTAGTGCTCTGGGATGGTGTCTAATCCTTATGTTGATCAGAATTTCTAATGCTTTCAAAGTTCTTTGTCTTTACTGTATTGTTGTCACTGTGTAGATTGTTCAGGTTCCATTCACTTCACTGTGCATAAATTCATATAAGTGTTCCTAGTTAAACATTTTGTTATTTGATTACTCTTTCTTGTTGGTTTAAAAAAAAGCACTATATGGGAAATGGAGTGGTATTTGCATAGTTATTATTACTCAAAACACCTAAAGTAGTCCCATTCTATAGTTGCTGTAATATTAGTTAAGCTTATTAACTCATCACTATCCATGGCCATTTAATAAAAAGAAGAATCCTGAGATAATTGGACTTGAAGGAGGAAAAATTTTGATTGACAGGAGAAATAATAGCATTGGACATTTTCAGATACAATGGGCAATTACAGGATAGGTTCTTGGGTAGCCTTATGAGATCATTGATTGACAAAAGAAAGAATAAAGGATACTATCCTGTTTAAAAGAAATGACAGAGGAGAAAACAAAAAATGAACCAAAACAAAATCTGCCTGTTTCTTAAAAGTTTTCTAAGAAAAATAGTGATGCTCTAATTCTACCTAACTGCCTACACCCAACTAGAATGGAAGTGGCAACCTTACATTTGATAAATAAAAACTGATCTTAGAGAAAGAAGAATGTAATTTGTTTTGGAGCAAATTAAATTTATTTCTAAAGTTTGAACAATAGTTAATTATAAATACTACCTACGTAAACAATTTCTTCCTTTATGTATATGGTTGTACAAGAGGCCAATAAACACAAAGTAAATAATACAAGGAGGGATGACCAACTACCTTTAATTCCTCTGGGTTCAGAAAAATGACTTGAACTCAAGAAAATCACAATCTTATTTTTGCCAATTTCTCTACTTTTTTTAACTCTCACAAGTATTGCAGGGGAAATTCAATCCATATGCTTTGTGATTCATTTACACTTAGCTCATCAAAATATTTTGTAAAAGCTGAGCTTTTGAAGGGTCAATACGTCTTACGGGTCCCCCCCTTTTCAAACAGGAAAATCATGTTTTGTTAGCAATTGAAGCACAAAGAAAGATTGAATATCACTCCTAAATTCATAATTTTTGAAATTATGTTATGAATTTGGAAAATCTTTATAGAATGTCTATTTTTCTCATTGAATTCATTCTAATATTCCATTGCTACTTGTATGATGGTGATCCCACTTTCACCACTAATTATTTAAAATATACTTGTTGATAAGGATAAGCCAAAGGAAAAAAAAATGATCAAAGCATTTGAAATAATCCATGAGTGTGGACAGGAGGCAATGGATAAGAAGGTTCAGAGAAATGTTGGAGGGAAATGAATGTTTTAGAGTGGGAATTGATGCTATAATCAGATTTCAAAGGTAACAAGTACAAACTTCTATTCATCAAAATTAGAAAGAAATGGGTAGACTTCTCATGTTCCAAGACATGGAATTTAATGCCAAAAATGAGTCTTATTTATCAAAAAAGTAAGAGATCCCACCTACTCATGCTATTCAACTTATCTGTCCTAGCAGAAAGGTGGTATAGCTCTTTTTGATAGTATATTTCTTTTTTTTTAATTTTTATTGACTTCTTTGTTTACTTTTAGTTTAGATTTAGTTGTTTACTTTTAGTTTAGATTTAGTTGTTTACTTTTAGTTTAGATTCAGTTCCAGAATCACTTGAGTTTCTGATTTTCTACCCTCCTTAATCCCTCCCCCCCCCATGGTGGCATACAATCATGTATAGGATCTGCAAACTCTTTCACATTGTACAATAGTCTGGTTTTATAGAAGTGCTATAACGAATGGAGTGAGCAATGGGAAAAAAAGAAACAAAACCAAACACAGAAAAGAACAAAAAGGACAATCCATGTATTGCTTCAGTCTCCATTTAAACTCTGGTCTTTCTAGATCTTTCTCTGGATGTAGATATCTCCTTCCATGCTGAGACTTGTAGAGTTGTCTTTTAACTGTGCGTTACTAAGAAGAGTCCAGTTTATCAAAGCTGGTAGTCACACATACGTACGAAAGTATTTATTGCAGCTCTCTTTGTGGTGGCAAAACAACTGGAAATTTAGGGGATGCCCATCAATTGGGGAATGACTGAACAAGTTATGGTATATTAATGTAATGGAACACTATTGTGCTATAATAAATGGGAAGGAGATGGACTTCATAATTACCTGGAGAGGCTTATACAAATTGATGCTAAGTGAGAAGAGCAGAACCAGGAAAAATTTGTACACAGTCACAGACAATATTATTCTTAAGAATCTTCAAATAAGAAGAAATGAAATAAGTAACTCTCTCTTAATATAAGAAAATATAGTAAGGACTTCATGAAAATATAAAACCTTTCATAATGTGCAGGTCATAGAAGCACAAACCTTTCTTTTTACCCAGTTTATTTTATACAGGAAAAAAATTTTACACACACATACATTGTAACCCCATGAACAAGCAGCTTCCTAAAAGAATGCTACTGTGAACAGTGTTTAAGGTTCAAATTACACAGTATAGTGAACATTCCATTTATTCCACTACAAATCAAGGCAAACATTCACAATATATCACAATATAATATTAACAGCATTTCAAGGCACAATACAACATTCACAACATTACATCTTATCACAGAAAATCACAATATAGTGTTCACAACAGCTTAACATTAGAATGGCCACATAGTTTTGACTGGTGGCCACAATATTTAGAACAAAGAACAAAAGAATAATTATCTGGTTCCACTAAAGGGGGAAACTCTCCTTACTTAATCATTCAGTCAATTCATAATGCAATAATCAATCTTCCACTCATGGGGCAATTATAGATTAACTTAATCAGTCACTTATTTAGAAATCAGTCACTAAATACAATCATTAGAAAAATACACAAACCCTCCACCTCTTGGTGTCCAGCGAATTTCAGTTTCATCAGGCATTCCATATAGGAGGAGAGGCCTTTTCTTCATCTTGACTTGGGGTGATCTCTAGATTCCCTGGATCCCATTCAATGGTCCCAACTCCTGCCTGAATCTACCAAACAGTCACCTGGATTCAGGGGCAGACAGCTCCCATATTCTCGTCCAGTCCTCTGAGCAGTTCCTGGTACACACTGAAGTTCACAGGGTCCAGCACATCTGAAAACCTTCACCACTTCTATTGCCAGGAACCCAAGGATCCACCAAGCCACAAACCAACAGTTTTATCCTAGTCACACTTCTTCAGTCCTCCATCAGTTCAGCTGGCCCTAGGACCCAGAAGTAATCTCAGCCTTCCAGGCAGCTGCAGGCACACTGACCTTCTAGGTGACATCAACAGCCACTTCGGCCTTCACCAGATTCTGGTCTCAAGAAAAACTCCAACTTGGTTTTCAGTCAGCTTCCAGATGCTGGTAAAGAATTTCTCTCTCTCTCTCTCTCTCTCTCTCTCTCTCTCTCTCTCTCTCTCTCTCTCTCTCTCTCTCTCTCTCTCTCTTCTCTCTCTCTCTCTCGTTTTCTGTCTCACTAAAAAAACTCCAACTCAGTTCTTCAGTCCAACAGCCCAGCTCCCAGATGCTAGAGCAATTCTGCTTCCTTCACCAGGAGCCACCAGGAGAAAGACTCCTGATTCTATGTGTTTGTCCTCTGAAGCTCTTCTTAAATACATGCATAGGCCTCCTGTTTCAGCCAACACCATCCTGCCATGTCAGTAACAGGAAACAGAATTCACACCCTCCTCCTCTTTCACAGAAGGTAGAGTTCACACCCTCTTTCTTAGTTACTTAGGGCTAAGTATCTACTAAATTGATTATTCTTACATATATATATAAATATTATATATATACATATATGCATACACATATATACACACATATACACACATACATACATACATACATGCACAGGTTTGTAATCCCTTTTGATTTCAATTTAATTTTACTTAAAGACATTATCTTTATGATATTCATTGGAGATTAACCACAGAAAACCATGAAAAAAAATAAAAAATACAAAATGATTTTCATTTTCCCCTTTTATTTTCCTGGAGATAGTAGGGTAGTAGAAAGGAGCATGATGGATACAAAAGAAGCAGAGCAAAGATGATATAGTAACAGGAAGAAGTGCATCAAGTTCCCCTGCAAAAAATACACACACATACAGCAAAACATACACATTCATAAATATATGAACACACACGTTTATTTATATTTATAAATAGGTACATGCACACATATTCATAAGTACATGACATAAAATATCAATTAAAATAAAGAGCCAACATTATGTATAATAGAGAAATTCTAGATGTCTTCCTAATAAAATGAGAGGAAAAGTAATATACAAAATTAGTTGAACCCATTTAACACAAAGAAAATATATGAATACAACTAGGAAACTTTTTCATAGAAATAAAAGAAGATGCATAAAGAGATCAATTGCTCATGGCTGGTCTGTATTAATACAACAACAAAAATTACACCACCTAAATTAGTTTATAAATCCAGTGCCAGACCAATCAAAAAACCAAATGATTACTTTTGAGTCCTATAAAAATAACAATGCATTTGTACTACAGAAATAAAAAGCCAACGATCTCTGAAGACATAATGACAAGAAAGGAAAGAAGGAAGGTAGATTACAATTTAGAAAAGTTTTCCAATGGGAGAGATGAAGTGCAGAAGTTGTAAAAGCAATTAAACATATTCACGGTGTTTCAGAAACCAGAGACAGCCATTTTTGGGTTAATGACACCCACTACATGACAAAATATACTGGAGAGGAATGAAAAGTATTCTGGCAGAAGTAAAGTTTAGCCCATTACCTCACAACAAATACCAGAACAAGTTGCACATGGATACATGACCAAGATATAAAATATATTATCACAAAATATTATGATAGAAGGAAACACATGAGCAAATATGTCATAAGAGAGATTCATAACTAAACATGGATTAGAGATAACCATAAAAGACAAAGTGGATAATTTTCATTATATTAAATTGATGTGAGGTACCCATTCAGCCAGAATCAATGATGTTAGAGTTTGAGAGTGGAAAAAAGAAATATTTTGAGTACATTTCCTTGTTAGAGATGTAGTATTGAGGTTTTCCTAGAAATTGACCTAAATAAATAAAAACAAGAGCCATTTCTCAATAGATAAATGTTCAAAGAATATGAATGTACAGTTTTCAAAGGAAGACAGTAAATTGTCAATAACCTTATGAAATAAAATTCTGTCCCTGCTAACCATAACAGAAATTCAAATTATAATAAGTTCAAAAGCCTGTCTCACACTCATCGGCTTGACAAACATAAGGAAAACAGAAAATTGTAATTACTTAAGAGATTTCAGAAGAACAGGCATATTAATGTCCTCTTGGAAGAGTTATAAACTGGTTCAACAATTCTGGAGAGTAATTTGAAACTCCACCAAAAATAATTACCTTTCCACTATTCTAAAGGTAAATTATTTGTCCAATGAGATATATCATATTTTTTCCCATTTTTTCATGCTTTTGGTTTTGTTTTATTGTTTCTTCATGTGTTATGATGTTGTTAGATTCCACTTACCCCTTTCTAATACTCAAGGAATTATTTTTCTTCAGTGAGCTTTTGTACCTCTTTTACCATTTGATCAATTCTACTTTTTAAAATGTTACTTTCTTCAGTATTTTTGCATTCTTTTACCAAGCTATTAAATCTCTTTTTTTTGCACCTCTATCATTTGTTTTCCCAGTTTTTCCTCCATCTCTCAAATTTGTAAAATTAGAGTTCTTCCAGAAATTCTCACTGGGTGTGTGTCTAAGGTACATTTTTTCTTTGAGGTTTTGCTTATCTTGGATTTGACATTGTTGTTTTCCTCTGAGTTTGTGTCTTGAGCCTGTTGCTATAGTAACTTGTTATGGTCAGGTTCTTTTTTTGTTGTTCCTTTGCTCGTTTTCCAATCTATTTCTTGGCTTTTAATTTTATGTTAAATTTGAACTTTGTTCTTCAGGTAAGGGGACTCTGTGCCAAGCTTCAAGCATTTCATACTGCAATTTTCAGAGCTATCTTTTAAGTTCCATAGGTTTTGGTGCTTCCAAGGTGGCATGATCTAAGGAAATCTCTAGTTACTGCTCTCCTGGCCCATGCTCTGGACTTTTCCGAGGAACGGAACTTGTTTGCCTATTTCCCCAAATGCTAGCACTCCTCCTGGCCTTGGAACTCTGAGTAGGTCCCCCTGTCTCATGTAGGTTCAATTGCTAGTGCTCCCATCTACCTTGGAATTGAGACCACAGTCCCTATTCTCCTCTGAATGATGACAAGCTCTCCTCTCCACCCTACTAACTTGACAAGGGCCCCTCTTTCCCTACCGCTCTTGTGGTTTAAACTCAGGGATGCCAAAAACCTCTTGTGGCTTAAACCATGGACATCAAAAACTGTTGAGGTGGGGTCTTTACCCACCTAAAAACTGTTGTGGTTTCATGATGTGTTGTGGTGGAACTGTCTCGAAGAATTCAGTCAGACTACCTCTAATCCAACTATAGGCATTTATTGAGATTGATTCCTCTCATGAAGCCAGCTAAGTTCCAAGAGGAACCAGCAACTTTAGAGAAAGCAAGATGGATTTTTATACGGTAAATATGTAGTTACATAACAGAAATGTACATAGAATAGAGGAATATCATTAATATTAAAAAGGCAGGAGGAGTTTCTTAAGGGATGAGGTAATGGAGGAGGGGTCCCATCTATGGTTTGGTATTTAAACATTCTGATCATTCTGCCCTCCAACTGGCTAGCTATTGTGGTCCTGTCTGGTTAAGACACATAGTTAGGTACTGCAGTCCTGTCTTGGCCTAGATGGATGATGTGATTGTGATTGAATACATGAACACATCTGTTTCTGTGGGAATGGATCTGGGAGTAGTGACCAGGTAGAGGCAGTAGCTGGGTTCCCATCACATAAACACGCCTACTTTATGTGGGAACTAAGGGTTCAGGGACACACCTGTTGCTCCAGTGAGCAGTGAGGCATATACAAAGAAGTTAGGACATTGGCGGGGGCAGGGAGGCAGGGTATGCAGGTGCAGTGGGCCTGCTGTTCAGTGGAATCAGTCCTATAAAACACTTAGAATATTGGGACTAGGGGCAGCTTTATAAGGATTCCATCACCACTGCCATTACAATCACTCTTTTTGGCCTCAGGACTGCAACCTAAAACTGCATATGAACAACCCCAGGCCAGCAAAATGTGTCATGAAATTTTTTTAACCAGTTGTCCACCTCCCCCACTCACAAATATGGGCTAAGTGCCCCCAAGATTGCAGATCCCACCAATGCAACTCCCTCCAAGTCCCTGCTGGTGCCCATACAATTGCTTCATTGAGCTCTAAGCCCAACCATCACCCCAGTGAAACTTACCTCTCCTGATGACTTGCTAAGTTTTCTTGGGCCAGAAAATTATTTCACCTGACCTTTTGTCCTTCCTACCCCTCAAGAATATTATTTTTGGCATTATTTTAGAGGAGAATTTAAGAGATCTCAACTGAGTGCTTCTCTGCTTCACCAACTTGACTTCCCTCCCCCATATCATTACTTAAATGTTTAAGCTTATGCAATTTTCAAAGTGTCTCTAAGACTTGAGGCTATTTCTATCTGTATATCAATAAACAAGTATATCAGCTGAGCAGGTAAAGACAATGGTCTTGATCTTTTTGATCTCTGTTCTTTTTTCAGACATGCTGATATACTTGTTTGTTTTTTTTTTAAATTTTTTTTTAATTTTAATTTATTTTCTTGGTTACATCATTCATTTCCACAAGGTTTTGAGTTACAAATTTTCTCCCCTTTTTGTCCCTACCCCCCAGCCCAGAACATTGATCCCACTGTAAGACCC
>CM053593.1:173291307-173307933 GCA_028646575.1 Pseudocheirus occidentalis | reverse complement strand
TGCCTGTAGTGCTTTCTGTCTTGTGGAGAGTTTTGGAGCTTGAAAATCTGTTTAGCGTCCCATTTTATGAGTTTTTTAGCGTGTTTGTGTGGGAGCTGTGGTGCTTTGCTGCTTCTACACTGCCATCTTGGCTCCGCCCCTCTTTTCCATGCTGATATACTTGTGAAAATAATAGCATATCATGATTCTAAAACTGGAGAACCTCCCAAATGTGAGCTGTTTGGTAGTTACAAGGCAAATGGCATTCAGAGATGAAATTTGAGAATAATATGCAAAGCTTACAATGAGCTCAGGTGAGGCCTCTGACAAAAGAAGTCAAACGCTTAGAAGAGGAAGATGTGTTCAAAGATAAAGAAAAAAATAGTTCTTGGCTTGAGCACATTAACTACCCAACTAAGAAGACCTTACATCCAGTGATTAGTATATACTAGAAACTAAATAAATGCTTGCTAATTTGTTGACTTGCTTTTTTTATCAAAAAGCTTGGTGCCTGGGGCTATCAATCTCCTACCGGCTATATTACAGGTATCACTAGCCAGTACTCTAAGGATGTAAAATAACTACCCATTGGTAAAGATTTTTGATGATTCATAGATTCCTAGATGATTCCCACATTCCTAGTTTTGTCTTTTTTTAATGTATTTTAATTTTGACTACTTATGGCATATCACCTTGATGACCTCCAGTACAATATCTTTAGCATTTTCATATCTGTGCCACAGACATAAGGTTGGTCTCTAAGATAAGAACTCAAAAGCTTGCAAAAGTGACGGAGTGGAGGGGTGGGGGTGGCACAGTGAATAGAGCACTAGCCCTGGAGTCAGGGGGACCTGAGTTCAAATCTGGCCTCAGACATTTAACACAAAAACTAGCCGTGTGACCTTAGGCAAGTCACTTAACCCCAACTGCCCTCCAAAAAGCAAAAAAAAAAAAAAAAAGTGAAAGAGTAGACAGAATTGCCCTATCTTGGAGACATCAGACATCAGGTATTAGGAAACCAGGGGTCATAATAAACTGATGAAAAGACATCTTCAGTAGATAGCAGGAAAAGTATCAGAGTATATAGATTTGGATCAGCAGAACCTGGTATCCATAGAACTATCATATGGAAGTGAAAATTGAACCAGAGACATTGTGAGTCATCCTGAGTCCTCCAAATGCCGACAGTTTAACCTCATCACTCATTGTGTAAGGGTCCATTCCACCTCTACTCATAGAAATTCATATTGAAATCACTGTGAAGACAGAATATATAGAGTGCTTGCTCTTTTAGGGAGTTGATCCCAAGTGATTCCTGTGTTTTAATCATTGTATTAAGAGACACTGAGACACTGCAGTCCATACAAAGGCTAGGAGTCTACAGACATTGTCATCATACATGATAGTTTACATCAAAGTGAGCCTGAAACTGAATAAGGAAGTGACTGGTGTCAACAGAAAGACATAAAATGTATCTAGCTCCCAAGAATAGCTTTAGAATATTGGGATTGATTAGAAACAACTTTAGCTTATTTATATAATCAATAAGTTAGCATTTATTTATTAAATGTCTACTATGGACACAAAGAAAAATAAGGCTGTTCCTGTTCTCAAGGAGCTTATGACCAATAAAAGGAGACAATATGTACATATATAAATACATATAAATTAAACATAGGTAATTTATCCAGGGGCACCACCAGTTTGAGGAATAAGGAAAGTTTTCATGTAGAAGAGGGTATGTAAAATGAATTTTGAAGGGAATGAGATGTTCTAAGAGGTATGGGTGCTCTGGAGATAGAATTGACAAAACCTGGTAACTTATTGAATATATGAGATGAAGCAGAGTCAGGGTTTGAGAACGACAGTGTGATAGTGAACCTATTAAGTGTTTTGAATGATATTAATTCCATCAACAGAAAGAGGTAAATGCAGGAGAGTTTTGCTTTGGACATGCTGAATTTAACATACCTTTGGGACATTCAGTTTAAAATGTTCAATAGGCACTTGGAATTGTGTAACTAAAGTTCAGGAGACAGACTATGGCTGGATATACTGATCTGAGAGATGTCCACTCAGGGATGATTCCAAGATACTTAGAAATGAGGGAAGCAGAACATCCAATTACATTTTTTTTTCACCAAAAACACCTACATGAACTGGCAGCTAGGTTACACTGAACCTGGAGTGAAGAACACCTGAGTTCAAATCCTGCCTCAGACACTTACTAGCTCTTTCACTCGAGGCAATTCACTTAACCTGTCTGCTTCAGTTTTCTCATATATAAAATGGATATAATAATAGCACTTACCTCCCAGGTTGTTGTAAAGATAAAATCAGATATTATAAAGTGCTTTGCAAACTTTTTAAAAAAGAATATAAGTACAATATAATTTGAATACTGTAGGGATCAGTGTGAGTCCAAAAGCACCTGTGGTGCTGAGGGTCACAGCTTAGTTTCTAATGTCACAGGGAAGTTTCTCGGGAAATTACTCGCCTGCTGAGTGGCAGCTGAAACAGCTGGCTCGGCCTCCTCCTCCATTGGTCAGTTTCCCTCTGGTGCACATGAGAATCATGCCACTTCTAGGGTGCTAGGGCATTTAAGGGGGATGCTACAATACAATAAAGGTCAGTTGCTGTACACTTCTCTCTCAACTCTGGTCTCTTCAGTCCCTCCTGAGAATGCCTCCTATGACTGGTCCTTAGGCTACTGAGAAAACCTGAGAAAAAGTGGCGACTACAGACTACAATAAAAAGTTTCTATAATTTCTTTTCTATATTTATAATTTATTTATTTATCATTTATCTTTTTTTCTGGGAGATATACCTACAAGTATTGGCCAACCCATTCAAAACAGAGGTATTAACTTCATTTCTATATGGCTGACCATGTTTACTATTAACATAACTACTATATTTCTCCATATTTCATGAAAGATAAATAATTGAACTAACCATTTATTATTTATTTGGCACTATGAAAAGTATTTGGGATACAAATCTAAGAAGGCAAGATTTCAAGGAATCTTTATTCCACTGAGGGAAAATAACATAAAAGGGAGCTAAAAAATGAGAGATGGTAAAACTCACACAATGGCATAGCTTGGCAATGCTGGGAAAGTAGTGTAAGCTTAGGCAAGGAAAGTTGAAATATCCCTTCTCCGAGACTAAGGTGATTCCAAGAATCAGAATCCAAGCTTTGGAACTGTTTGGAAAGCAATGTGGAGGCCTCATTCCGTGTAAGATTAGGTTCTCTACTACTCCAGTCAATTCTTACCAAAAATAAAAGGTAGTTAACACTGGAGTATGATGAGAGAAAACTGACTCTTTCAAACTGGTTTGACTATCCTAATATGATTGAAATGTCTTTCTAACAAAAAAAGTGAAATCAGTGGCTTCAGTTAATGAAAGAATTACTTATGAGTATATCAAGGATTATTAAAGCATCCTCCCACCCTTAACTCATATCTCCAACTCTCTAATACTTCAAACTACTCCTTAAAGTTATTTCAGTTTATAAACACTTTAGTCATTTAATGATTCTTTTTTATTTATCATTGCAATCTGTCTAGTGGTATATTTCTACTTTTGGAAATTACCAGTAAATAACAAACCCACCAAATTTAAATAGCTTCAGAAAAAAATAATTGGTCATTTAGGAAAGGAGAAGAACTCATAAAAAGTGTGGCTTCCTCCTCTAATCTCTAAAAGGTTTATGTAGAATGAAAAAGTTCATAAGGACAAAAGTTCATTTAAAAAGTTCATAAGGTCAATACATGGACTGCATGTACATAATTAGCCAGTTGTCAGAAAAGGGCAGTCTGATAACACACACACAAACACACACACACACACACACACAGATCAGCAGGTAAGTATAAACATTCAATCTAATTTAGGTAACTGAAAGGACAGTGGACCCAAAATGAGATCTGGAAGGGATCTAAGTATTCCCTGAAACTAAAGCATCTCTGAGGTCAGCCTAACCTCTACTATAAGCTTTAAGTTAGACAGTTTTCCAGCCACATAAAACTAGGTTGAAATGATATTAATAAATAATAAAATTTCTGCTCATACTAGTTATTTTTTGTTAGAATTCTATTCCACTTTTCTATTATATTCTCCCTACCCTTTAGTTCTCAAGTAGATTATAAAGCTACTACAGGTGAAGTATTGTGTGTGTGTGTGTATGTTTTGTTCTTGTTTTTAGGGATTTGGATCTATAATAAAATTCCATATAAGTCAATCACTTTAAAATTTTGTTGAATCCAATTGAAGCAACAACTTGTATTTTCTTGCCAATTCAGTATGTAACATAACAGCATAAACAGTATCAAGGAGGCTTGAATAAATTCAAATTTTAAAAAGAAACTAGGACATACATATTCTAGTCATTGGCCATAGATACATAATTCTAAGAGGGAGTGTGATTTGGTTGTTGTCCTTCATTTTCAAAGAGGACCAAAATTATATCACTATGCTAGAGTCAAGTTACAGTGCATCCAACTGTGGCTGGTCAGACCAATACAAGTTTGGAAAGTTCTTCATTGAACGTTTGGGGTAGTTTCTCTAATTTTGCACATTTCATGTTTCTTTTGAGCTTCTCTAATTCTGCTTTACTCATAGAGCACAGCACTTTCTTTGATAAGGGCATGTCATACTGCTTTTGGTCACATACAGCCTTGCTGATTGGTTTAGTTTAAGTGCAAAACCTATGCCAGTTTCACAACATTCCCCTTCACTGTGTCCACTCCAGAAAAATAGGTTTCCAGTTTCATCTTCAGTAACCTGGACTTTATTTGCCAGTCTTCTTTCACTCAGGGCTGTTATTAGGATGTGATACCTCCTGAGTTTCTTGCAACAAAAGCTGTTTATCTTTCATGTCTACTAGGGCAATCAGGCCAGGGTTGAGTAAGCAGACAATTTTTAGAGCACCTTTTCTGGCCATGCCCTTTGACCTAGATGTTATACATATATTAATGGAAACTAAGATTATATTAACCTTTTTTATTGCTTGCAAATATTTTTATTTAAATGTAATTTTTAAGAATGCTAGGTTTTAGATCTTACTGAAGGCAGCAACATCCATGGATTGCACATAGTCTTTGAAGGAAGTTATCCATTCCACTAGCATATTCGTCCCGATTTTATCATCTTCAGTCACACACTGTATCAAAAGCTTCTTGATGTCATATTCCACTGGAACTAGTTTAGAAGATCCTCAGACCAAGCCATCTGCCTGAATGATTCTGACACATTCCTCCAATTTTGACCTATCTGTCCCATCATCCCAAGGTTTTACATCCCATTGGATGAAAGACTTGGCAACAATCACAGGTTTTTTCTTTATTTCTTTGATTTGTACTGAGCACAGTTTTCTTCTCTTAGCTTCTTAGCTTCTTCACTTTCCTTTTCTCCATCAGAACCAAAGAGATCAATATTATCATCATCTTTGCTATCTGTAACCCCAATTCCAATGTTGTCTTCCACATCAGTAGGCCCATATTTGCCCAAAGCCTTCTTTATTCCTGGTAAGCTTGCCTTTTTCTTCTCATAGGACTTAATGTGGTTATACCAGTGGGGTGCATGATACAAATCAGCAGGTAGTAGACCCCAGACGGCTTCAAATACTGCAACATCAGCCTGGGATGGAACAAACCCCTTGATGTAGCTCTTGTCCACCACGAAGTCTTTGATGTGCTACAGGCCCACTGTGTCTTGAGATCTCTGAAGCCCATGCTGGTGGTGGGAGGGCCTAGGAAGAGGAGGAAGCCCAGAGGTAACAGAGGAACTGAGCCTTGGATAGGGAAACAGTGCAGAGTGTGAAGACACTAACACCAGCCACAGACTGAAAAAGGCTGGATTAACTTATTTACACTATTAATTCATATTAAGCTTGTGATCACTTAAAATAACCAGTTCTTTTTATGTGAATAATTAACAGTAAGTCTTCCTTATTTTGTATTATCAAAATGATATTTTGAACCCAAATTAAGGTCTTCACAGTGATCCCAGTTAAGTTTCACCTTAGTTTCAGCCCAATATTAGAACACATGAAAATCTATTTGAATTTTAGCCTTTAGGAAATGCATAAAATAGTTCCCAGCTTTGTGTCTTCTGAAAACCTATTATGTTTTAAGTGAAGTAAGTGAAAGCATTCTCATAAAATGCAGACAGTGCTCTAAACTGGAGCTTGGCTTCTGCTGCAGACAGGCCTAAGTTTTGCTTTCCTGTAGTTCACCTGATTTCTGGGAAACAGAAACTTACCTCTCCCCTGCTATCATCCGCTGCCAAATAAGGTATTAAATACTTTCATCAGTTTTCATTGGTTTAAGATTGTTTCCTTGTTCTTTGTATCTGGGTTAGATTTCTGCGCTAGATTGTGAGGCCAAGCTCTCGACCAATGAGGGTGAGGTCAGTGGTAGGAGTTGTTTGTATTAGGGTATATAACCACATTTTGTTTTCTCAAACTTGCTTCCTTCCACCAGTCTGTCCTAGTGGACAGACTGGTCCACTATGTCCTACTACGACATGACACCCCTTTGTAATGAGAATTAAATAAATGCTTTCTGTTCCTACCTTGAGGAAACTCTGAGTTTTGTTTTTTTGGTTTTTTTTTTCATTTTGGGTACGGTTTTCCCTACATATTTTCATCTTCATCCAAGTCACTCATTAAAATATCGAACATGAAAAGAGCCTGTATCATACTACTAGAAACTGTTCTTCAATCTCTTATCAATTCATTTACAAACATTCTTAATGGTTCAATTAGTTCTGTGTAGAGGACAATGGGAGTCAAAAGCATCTTTGTTCCATGGGAAATCAGGGATTGCCTCGGGCCTCTTGGTTTCAAGGCTTCCCTGTACCTGTGTGAGATAAAGAAGTGCTGAGGGTCACAGTCCAGTTGCAGGCTCACAAGGAAGTCTCTTACAGTGCTACTTGCTTGATGAGCAGCAGTTGACATGACTGGTTCGGCCCTCCCTCATTGGTCCACATTCCCTGTGCAGGAGGAGATCACTGCTTGAATCAGGTTGCCTTTAGGGTATAAAAGGAGTGCCAGGAGGAAATAAACTACAGCTGCTGCAAGCTTCTCTCACCTCTGGTCTCTTCAGTCCCTCCTGAGAATACAACCTAAGGCTGGCCCTTAGGCTACTGAACTGACCAGCTGTTGCAGTTCTGAATCTACCTAACTGAATTATCAGCTAATTCATTGTTTTTTTTATCTTCGTGTCCAAAAAGATATCATGAGGGACTTAATTTAATATCCATTTGATGTCAGGGTCTTCTGTATTTCTCTGATCTATCCAGCAGTTGGACAAGCCTTAATCCACAATGAATTGTAGTTAATTTTCCATAGTATTCTCACTGAGCCTATATTTACTCTTTTTTTTTAATTTTCTAAGTGCTTACTAATTGTCTCATTTATTTAGTCTCAAATATGGTGTAAGGAGGATATCACCTGGTATAACCTCTGGGATGGGAAGGTAGGAGTAGGAAGAGCAAGAGCACTCTGAAATGACACTATTAGTGCTTGTTAAAACTTTGGCAACCTAAGATGATGTCCCAGTTACAGCTCTGATTTTATTGTCTGTCAGCTTCTACAGGTCTAGATTCTTAGTGCTCAGCTTATCCAGAGGGTGTGATCAGCACCTGGGGCAAAGAGGAACTGGTTCATGATACTTAAACTCAGATGAGACAGATTTCTTCCATAAAGTACCATTTCATGATTTATGGGAAAATAACTGACAAGGGTGGAATGCTTTTTACATTAAAAAATTAGCATATTATTTTCCAGTAGAAACATCTCTTTTGATTAACAAATTAAGATCAGAAAGCTGTTTGTTGAACATATAAAATAGTAACTAGAAGGGCCACTACATAGATCGGGAGGGCTAAGAAGGCCAGTTACTTGATCCTATCTGTTAGTCTTGAATTCTCTAATTCTTACCAGGCATTGGGACATGTATTGCTCTAGTTTTCTTCTAGGTTCTCCTATCAGTGCTTCTCACTACATCAACAATTTCTGAATGCTTCCAGGAGTGCGACTTTGACATTCATGTTTTCTTAAATGTGTCTTAGTATCTGATTGGAAGTGAGTGTCAACTTGCCTCAACTTAGATGCTTCAGGATTCATAAAGGATGAAGAAAGTGTATATCAACAGACAAAAATGTGGTGGAATGTATTCATAATGGTATTCCAGTATTATGAAGAATCTGTCATTGCATCAATGAATATATTCCTTCTAATAGTGCAGGTCTTAACCCATGTAAGGTCCTCCATCTTCTCTATTGCTTCCCATAAGTTTTCCATAAAGGGTCCATCAAATAGACTAAGGTCTTCCTCACTTTCTCTAAATACTATAAGAATACACATAGAATGCTGATTCTTTCTAATGATTTTCTATTCATATTGCAAAGCAATATGTATGTATGCATACATATTAGTAAAATATATTAGAATAAGTTGATATTGCTTTACAAATAATAAGTGTATTTTAAGTAATCACTAAAATGGAGTGGGCTGTGATCCATGTGGATGGAAAGAATGCCTAAATTAGTGAGAGCATAGCTCCACTGAAGAATCTTATATTAAAATATTGAAGGATAAAAACTCAACTGAATAATAAAAATTCATCAGTCCTCAAATTGGAGAGCCTTTCTAATGACTGGCATATATTTCACTCATCTCTCCAAAGACTCAAATAATCAAAATTTGTTCTGGAATCTGAAGGTGTCCAGGTCACTTTAGCAGTAAACTTCACATCAGTCACTTTGAGAGCAGACCACAAACAGAACTTTGTACTTCTGAAAAATGGGAACAAGGAAGAGTATTTTCAAGTCACAACTGAGTATAGGCAGTGGATAGAGAATGGGAAATAGGAGAAGAGGAGAAAAGAGAAAAACCATAAACTCAGATCTAACTGGGGATGAAACAATTAACTAATTTTAAACAATTATTATCCTAAGTACAATCCAACATGAACACAACATAATAGTATGTGCTACTGAAATATTTATAGAATCTGAATTGAATCAGAATGAAGAAAACATGTAATATTTCTTTTATTTTTGCTTTTTCCCTATCTATAAAAGTTATTTCATGCAGAAATCATTAAAGTAAAATTGAGAATGGAATTAAAATTACTCATTTGCATATTTTTTCTCAGTCATCAAAAGGACATATTTGTTCTAGTTAAATGGGTTAATAAGATTTTAACTAGCAATATTTGATTAACACACAAGTAATTATTATTACTCTATACATTCTTAAATCCAAGAATTTATCAAAAAGTCAGATTAGCTCAATTAGCACATTCCCAATATTTGTTAATAAATTCTCACACTAAGGTGCTATTTTTTCCCCTCCAGGCATAATGCTTTCTCTATGCCATGTTTGGGTTTTGCTAAAGAAACTTTAGGATAATAGTTGGAAAATATAGCTGAAGTTGTTAAAGTCCTTATCTTTTCTTAATAGTGCCTCAGCTGACTAAACATATATTATGTTTAAGAATAGATTCATCTGCACATATACAGAATGCTGCTCAACAAATAAATCAAAAGTTTACATAATTCCCACCACTAATCATACAGTTAGGGAAATACATCTCACCATGTGTTGACCCATTCATAACAAAGGTCCCCTCCTCCAAACTGAACAAAAAGATATTTCAGCTCCAAGGATCATGAGATAAATTAATTCAAAGGGGTAAATAAGAAGACTAGGAATAATGCTAAGATTTATATGAATCCTCTATAATTTCTATGAATTCTTCCCACACTCAAAGCCTTGGTCTTTTTGTCTGGAAAAATAAGGCCATGCTTGCCAATCTTCTTTGCATAACACTGTGAATAAGGGCAACATTAACCAGTTACTTGTTATAACATTCAAAATTGTTTCAGTTAAACATTGTTGAATTATATTTTGTCTGAATTTCTCAAGTAATTCAAAATTTCCCTTAAAGAAAAAATGACCTTCACTTAGGTAGAACTTTCCTACCAACTCACTACGCTTTTAGAGTATGGTTTTCCTTTGAACTCAGCATTCTGCCTTCTAGTGCAAAGGAAAATAGCTACTTCCCACCTCAAATCACATATATCTGGACACTGTTAGTTCATCTCTTATTAATAATTTCCCTGAGCTTGTGCTTTCTATTTGGGAGAATACTAAATTATTAAAAAAATAAATGCTTATTTTTATTTAACAAATGTTTCCAAACTGTTAGCACTGACAAAATCCAAATGCACTTTACAAAATTTTGATTATTTGGATCTCTTCCCTTTCAGGTTGCCATTCACTCAGTCAAAAAGCATTACTTAAGTATTTACTATGTGCCTAGCTTTGTGCTAATCACTGGAGAAGTAAAGAAAAACAAAAGCCTGGTCATGTCCTCAAGAAACTCACATTCTAATGGAAAGATAGCGGTGATGGAATTCTAATAACGCTTCCCCCAGTCCCGATATTCTAATTTCCTTTTAGGGCCCACTGAACAGCAGGCACACTGCCCCACTGCCCCTACCTAGCCACTCTCTGGCCCAAACACACTCAATATCCTAACTTCTTCATATATGCCTCACTGCTCACTAGAACAAATGGGGTGTCCATAAACTCATATTTCTCACAGAAACAGCAGGCATTTTTCCATGTGATGGGATCACAGTCACTATCTATAGCTAACCACTGCCCCCAGACCCATTCTTCATATTTCTCACAGAAACAACAGTTGTGTCCATGCACTTAACCACAACCACATCCATTTAGTCTCAGACAGGACCACAATAATCAGCCAATCAGAAAGCAAAACCACCAGGATGCCCAAGCAGGATGTGGACCAAAAAACAACAGAAGGGACTTTAAGTAGGCACCTGCACAGTAATAGTAAAGAACTGACCTAGAGTAAACTTATGACATAGAGAGGCTTATTATAATATTATTATCATACATACATACCCCCCCAATGGATTTTTCTGTATGTGTTGTGGATAATCACATGCCCAGTTCAACTGTGGCTGGGACCCCTCCCCTATTACCTAATATCTCAACAAATCTCTCTTACCTTTCTAATATGCATAATTTCTGTTATGTAATAGCATCTCTACCCTATAAAAATCCATCTTGCTTTCTCTGAAGTTCCTGGTTCCTCTTTGAACTTAGCCCACTTTATGAGAGGCATCAATCTCAAAAAATGCCTATATTTGGATTATAGGTGGTCTGACTCTGAATTCTTTGAGAAGGTTCCACCACATCACATCATGAAACCCCAAGAGTTTTTGGCATCCCAGACTGGGCAGAGATTAACCCCCAACAGTGGTGCCCTTTGACAGTAATAGAGAAGTTAGGAAGAGGTAAGGGTTTATGGAGAAAAAAAATGAATTTCCTTCTGGATACACTGACTTTGAGACACCTATAAAACATTCAGTTTGAAAAGTCGAATAAGCAGTAATGATGACAAACTGAAGATGAGGAAAGAGATGACGGTTGGAAAAAATAGATCTTCAAGTTTTTGTATAGATATGAACATTTGAACTCATGATGGCTAATGAGATCACCAAGCAGGATAGTACAGAGAAAGAAGAAAATTTGAAAGCCCAGGACAGAATCTTTTTCAGAATCAGTTAATGTAAGTAAGTTGGAGAAAGATCCAATAAAGAAGAAAGAGAAAGAGGGGCCAGAAAGATAGAATATGAATGTAATGGAAAATAACTCTGTATCACAGTTAAAATGATGAATAGAGATAAGCTTTGAAAGACTTCCATGAACTGATGCAGTAAAGTAAGCTGAGCCAAGAAAATAACATATTCAATGACTACAATAATGTGTAAGGAAAGGATAACAAGAAAACAATGAAAAGTGAATGTTTCAAAATTAGAAAGAAAAACCAACCCCCAAAATAGAAAAAAAAAAGAAATGACATCTCACATCCTTGTAGAAGGCCATTTATGTGGAACACTACATATATTTTCAGGCTATGTATTGGTTTATTGTGTTGTTGTTATTTTTCTCTTCTCTTTTTTAGTATTCTTTTTTGCATAGGATGGCTCATTGGGAAGAGGAAAAAACATTTATTTGAAGATTTATTTCTGCCTTTTTCTACATACTTTACAATATTATATCATTAGATCCTCACAATTAACTTCGGAAGAGGGTACTATTATTATCCCCACCTTATAATGGGGGAATTGAGCTAACAAGTGTCTGAGGCTATATTTTTTACTCCAGGCCCAGCAGTTTATTTGTTCCACCACCTGACTTCATTAGTCAATGAAAAATAGAAGGGATAGCAATAAAAATATGCTTAATGAAAAAGAAGAGTTTCTATGGACTAGACCCATACTCTGTAAAATCTTGGCCAGGAATAATGAAAAACAAGGATGAAGAAGAGAGGGACATGTTTTTTAGATATAAATATGAAGGTTCTTTGCATGTGTGGCTTGTGTTAGTGATCTGCTCTTCCTGAAACCGTGTATAAGTGCCATTTGCCTAACGCTGAGCAGGCTGGCAAGACTGTAGAGTAAGAAGTTGAGCTTGGCAATGAAACACCACTTGGTGGCAAGTGAGGAGGGTTTTAAAAAGAAGGATTAAAGTGAACAACAAAAGGGAGTAATAATAGGTAATGGGGATCAGAAATGGCTTTTGGGAAGACCATCAAGAACTTCAGGAAACAGGTGGCGCTGTAGACATCATGGAAATAAAGGCGTAGAGAAACAAATTCTTTGCAGGAACCCCTACCCAGTGCTTAGAAAATCAGTGTTTGTCACTTGGATTACTAGGGAAATTCTAGGATTTAAAGAAATGGTTGGCATACATCTAGAAAGTGAAGTGATCAGTACAAAGAACTACCATGACCTCATAAAGAATGCTAAATTTAAAAAAGGAATACAAAATTAATTTCCTTTTTTATACAGTTGCTAAACTGTAGATGAAGTTTACAATGTGGCATGGTTTACCTAGCTTTTAACAAAGTATCTTATATTATTCTTGTTGAGAAGATAGAGAGTTGTGACTTATACTATAATCCAAATAAATGGATTTCAAATAGTTGACTAGCAAGACTCAAAGAACAATTGTTTGTGGTTCAATGTCAACATGGCAGAGGTTCTCTAGTGGAGTATCCCAGAGACAGATAATTTTCCCTGTGTTGGGAAGTTTTTTTAATCAATAACTTGTATGAAGTCATAAGTGAAATACATATCAACTCTGCATGTAACATAAAGTGAGGAGAAATAGTCAATACATTGAATGCCAAAGTCAGGATCTAAATGGATCTTAAGTTAGAGCTCTGGACTAAAGTCATTAAGACAAAATGCCTTCAAGGTCAATGAAAGTCTAACATTTGGCACCAAAACGTCAGTTTCATGAGTATAGGAAGGGGAAGCCATGGTTAGGTGGCAGAGGTTTTTAAGTGATCAGTAGAAGTTGGGAGTACATTCATTAACTTAGAATTCAGCACTAGTGAGCATTGTGATGTGGCAGTTATGAAAACTAATGCAATCTTGGACTATTTTAAGCTAGGCATAGCTTTCAGGAATATGGAAGTGTTGGTCTTCTTATAATCTCTCCTCATTGAACCTTATCTGGATGGTCATATTCAGTTTAGGGTGTCCTAGTTTAGGAAAGGCAATAAATTAGAGAGTGTCCAGAGAAGAGCAGCCAAGGTGGTAAAGGGCCTCGAATTCATGTCATGTGAAGATCCTTGGAAGATAGTGAGATTACTTAGCCTGGAGAAGAGAAGACTTGATTGGGAAGTAAAAATGATAGTCATTCTCAAGCATTTTAAAGACTGCCATATGAAGAAAAGATTGAAATTGTTGTGTTTGGGTACTGAAGATAGACTGAGATATAATGAGTAGAAATTTCAATAAGGCATATTTAGTTGATGTCAGAGGGGAAAGTAACTTCCTAACAATGAAACTGTCTAAAAGTAGAAGTGGTGGGTTTCCCCTCCATGGAGACCTTCCAACAGAGGCAGAAATATTATTTGCCATGTAAGTTATAACAGGGATTCCTTTCATATATAGGTTGGACTAGATGACTGTTGGAGTCCCTTCGAATTCTGAAATTCTGTGATTTTGTGAAAGAATAGGCAGTAGCACTAGGCCTGAATGGTAAAATAATGCACCTGTTTCAAGAAATGATTATACAGATAAAGTCTAATACTGACAGAGGAACTATTTTGAGAAATTACATAGATGTGCTAAGGTATAACTAGAATGGAGAACATTGAGTAGTTGGATTTAAATTGAATATTGAGTGGGTAAAGGAAAATGTGAGATACCTATGGAAAAAATGAAGCAAGACTTTACAGAGACTTGAATCCTAGGATGATATTTTTTCTAAATGATTTAGCAACTAATGAGAAGCCATCAAAGGTTTTTGTTTTAGTGTTTTGGTTTTGTTTTGGTTTTGAGTAGAAGGGTAGTGTGAGGAAAATCATTCATTAGAGAGACTTCTTACATCGTGGTATAAAAGATGGATTTGAGAGGGGCAGAACCTGGAAGAAGGCCTACATAAGAGATTTATGACTTCTGGGTCATATGATCAAACAAGATAGGTGACTAGAAATTCTGTCCACTCCTTGGCATCCCTCAAACCTCTCCAAAACAGAAATTATGCCCCACATATAACGAAATTTCAGCTGTCTCCACTTTCTAGGATACCAAGAACCCAAACAAGGTTTAAAACTGTATTAACTAAAAGCAAAGAATCCAACATTCTTGAATTTCTAATGAATGCTTATTATGGACCCTTACTACCACCACAACTCCCAGCAGCAAGGTTACACAGGTTAAATCTGGTTTGTAAGCAGATTCAGTTCACATACTAACTCCCTCTCCCATTTTCCAGGGCCAGCCTCAAAATGACAGAAATTTGTAAAGGCTTTGTTATCATCATGGCAGAACTCTGTGATGCTTGGCCGTAGAAGCGAATATTAGATGGAACAGGGAAAGATATATCTGTAGAACATTGTGTAACACACTACTAAGCCTGAAGTAAAAAGGATCAGCAGCTTGGGCCAGTTCTGACTTCCCAGAAATCACTGGTGGCAGTTTGAGGAACCTTGAATTACCCAGTATAAAAGGAAGAGGATGAGGAGATGTTTTGTGAATCAGGCCCCACAAAAACCACCACCAGAGGGGACTGATGTGGTCAGAAAGTGAGCAAGGGAAAATAATGGTGGGAAGACTGGACTTACCAAAGATCTCAGGGGGAAGAAAACTCAAAGACCTTAAGCATAATCAGATGAACTGATAAAGAAGACATTAACAAAAAAAGTAAATTCGGACTCCAATCTAGAAAAGAGTTTAGATATCCATGAAAAAATACTCAAAACAAAGGAAAATAATGCAACATCTGATGAGGCAGAGAACCTTATGGATTGTGAGAGGAGAAGAACCATAGAACACTGAGTGATTTTTTAAAAAGATAAGAATTGTTAAGATAGAATTTATGGCCTACATGGCAGAATTAATTGACAGAATACAAAAACTTGAAGTCATTAGGGTGGATTTCATTTCTCACCAAAGAAACAAAATAAGGGATAGCTGATTGAGAAATCAAATATGTACAGTGAAAAATAATCTGGAAGAAGAGAAAAAAATACAAGCACAACATAATCTCAACAATAGAGTGCATTGCAAAAGAACATATCACATCAAAAATATTGAAGACCGAAGATGGCGGAGTAGAAGCAGCAAGGTCCCGCAGCTCCCACACCGCCACCCTAAACACCCAGAAAATAGGAACCCAGACAAAATCTAGAAAAGTCTAGGACTCTCTGACTCACAAAAATACAGAGAACACAGCTCTCACTGAAGGCAGCTCGGCAGCAGGGGCTCAGCACGGCCGATGGAGTGGAGGCTGGAACAGCTGGAAGCTGAGACAGCCAGCCTGCAGTGGTTCTACAGCCTCCAGCACCCCCACATCTGCCAAGGCTGAGGAGCAGGATGGAGAGGCGCAGCTCACACCGAGCAGAGAACAGCCAGCCCAAAACCGTGCGGCCAGGCAAGGCCCCAGGGCAGCCACACGGGGCAGTGGAGCCTCCCAAGCCTCAGCGTGAGTCTACTTCAAAGAAAATCTAAAGCACAGGCCTGAGGGGAGCTTCAGTCAGAGACCTTTAGTGAAAGCCGAAACTTTGAAACTTAATTGGGGGGATTAGCAGTTCGGCCATTCTATCCCCGGGGCAAGGAAGCAGTGGGGGAGGGGAACCACTGGAACCAGCAGCAGTGACCCCCACCAGGCTGCTTCAGAGCCCCTGGCCTGCAGACTCCACAGGGGGGCTGAATTGATTGATCCGGGGTAAGAGCTCTTGTGTTGAGTGGCCTGGATCCAGATCGTGGTCTTGGGTGGTGGTCCTGGGGTGCACTCTCAGCAAGCTAAAGCTGGGGGGACTTGCAACCCCCTCCTAATAGCTCCGGCAGTTGGGAAAACCCCAGCGATTTGGAACAGAGCTTCCCCCCTTGGAAGCAGAGTTTCACAGACCTAAAAAAATCAACCAATTAATTGACTGGCCAACATGAGAAAGAGGAAGCAAAATAAAAACACCAACAAAACTCTAGAATCCTTTTTTATGGATAAAAAGGGTCAAAGCATGGAAGGGGAGGAAGAGAGCCCAGTAACCAGAACTCCCACACCAAATGCCTCCAAGACAA
>CM053593.1:173265313-173290807 GCA_028646575.1 Pseudocheirus occidentalis | reverse complement strand
GTTTCTGAATAAAGACCTTGGTTCTGCCTTCCATGTGGAGAGTTTGCTACATTTTGTGATCCAAAACTATACCAGCATATTCATAACCATCATGGGTGTTGTGAATATCTCATTATTGATACATCTCCCTCCCTATTTTACCTCTATTATTATGAATTTTTGTGTCTTTTCATGTTAGAATCTAAATTTAGCCATTTGTATTGATCCCTCTTTAAATCAGAACTAATGAGAGTAATGATCATATGATGGTCATCCCCCTCCATTGCACCCCTCCACTCCAGTATGGTTTTTATGCCTCATCCTGTGGCACAATCTACCAACTTCTACCTCTACCTTTCCTCCTCTCCCATTTCTTCCCCTAAACACATTTTTTTTAAATCTTCAGGTTAGTTCGTTTCTACCCACACCCTCTTTCTGTGTACATCCCCCTCAAGCATCACATTATTTATACAAATTTCAGTATTGACAGGTATCCGCTTGTCATAGAGGAATGTAAACAGTTTCCTCTTATTGAGTCCCAAGTTATGTGCATGTGTGAGCATCTGTGTGTGTATATGTGTGTGTGAGTGTTTGTTTTCCTTGATTATCTTTTCATGTCTTTCTTGCATCTTGTAAGTGGAGATCGAATTTTCCATTGAGCTTTGGCTTTTTCATAAGGAAAGTCTGGAAGTCCTTTATTTCATTAAATGACCATCTCTTTGCCTGAAAGAATATGGTCAGTCTTGCTGGGTAGTTGATCCTTGGTTGCTAGAGTCCTAGCTCTTTTGCTTTACGAAAATGGCATTCTATTCCCTCTGATCTTTTAATGTAGCAGCTGCCAAATGCTGTGCAATCTTGACTGTAGTTCCATGATATTTGAATTGCTTCTTTTTGGCTGCATTCAATATTTTCTCCTTGACTTTGTAGTTCTGGAATTTGGCTACAATATTTCTTGGAGTTTTTAGTTTTGGATCTCTTTCAGGAGATCGGTGGATTCTTTCAATAACCATTTCTCCCTCTGAATCTAGGACCTCAGGACAGTGCTCTTTAACAATCTCTTGGAGGATGTTGTTCAGGCTGACTTTTTTGTCATTATTTCCTGATAGGCCTATAATTCTTAGGTTATCTCTCCTGGACCTGTTTTTCGAGTGAGATATTTTGCACTTTCTTCCAATTTTTCAATCTTTATGTTTTGTTTGACTGACTCTTGTTGCATCATAGAGTCCTTAGCTTCAATTTGTCTTATTCTAATTTTTAGTGAGTTATTTTCCTCAGCTATTTTTTTGAGTTCCTTATCCTTATTTTCATTTTTCATTTTTAGGGAGGCATTTTCTCTGGTTAGGTTTTGCACCTCCTGTTCTAGTACTCCAATTTTGCTTTTCAAAGATTTGACTTTTTCAGTGAGATTTTTCCCAGTTTGGACACTGTAGATTTGAATTTATCTCCTACTTCTCTAATTTCATTTTTAAAATCTCTTTTGAGATCTTCCAAGGAGGCTTGAGACCAATTTGCATTTCCTTCTGTGATCTCCAGTGTGGATATAGAGTCCCTGTTGTCTTCTGAATATGTTTGTTCTTGTTCACTATAAAAGGATTTGATGGTCCTTGCCTTTGCAGTTTCCTTCTTCCCCATTGCGAGTGCCTTTGTCCTGGAATTTGGAGTGGATATCCAAGTCTGGGGTGCCGGAGTGTCAAGCTTGTCAGGTTGGGAGGTAGGGGCTTGGTAGCTGTAAGCTCAGAGTAGGTAGCCTGATGCCAATACCAAGACTCTCAGTAATTCCCCTGAGTTACCCTGAGGCTTACAGAGTAACTTGTTGGGGTCAGGTGGTCTAGCTCCATCAGGTTTCAGAGTCTGTGTCCCTGAGACATGGATCAAGCAAGTTCAGAGACGGCTACAGCTGAAAGCCTGAGGCAGAGCTGTTGTTTGCTGATTGGGCGGTGGTGCTAAATTGCCTTTTCTTGGTAGGGCTTGCTGGCTCCACTCTACTGGGCTTATTTTCAGTATTGTCTTCTCCCTGCCCTCCTCAGCCCTGCCCCAGCCTGGGACCACTTTCCCTGATTCAAGCTTTTACTCTGATTAGAACAATTAATTCCGGACTTTTCTTGGTCTGGGAGGGATTTAGAGGAGCCACTAAACTTTATTCCTCCATCTTGGCTTCTGGCCATATGGGTGTATAAATTTAAACATCCAGATTTCCCCCACAGAACCTGCTTCCCCTGTTATGAGCCCCAAGTTTTTTCCTACTTGGTTCGATGATCCTCTGTCCTCTGGTGAGATCTTGAAACCTCTCAGGGTGGGTGAGTCTGCTGGATGCATGGCTGGAGTTTTTCTCTAGGTCTGCTCTTCTCTGCTCTTGGCTCCATGCTAGTGTGGCTTCCTTGTGCTCAGTGTTCTTCTTATCCCAACTTAAGTAGGCACTTTTCTGGGCTTGGAATCCGCCTTGCTCAGTCTCTCCGTGGGTTTTGTTGCTCTTGAATTCATTCAGATTCACTTTTTAGCTTTTAGCGCTAGAATGGCTCTGGCTGCGGCTGCGGCTTCTCCCCATCGCCCTGTGGCCAGGCCGTGGTTTTTTGGGCTGGTCTGGCCTTGGCTCCAGACCTGCTGCGATGGGTCCCTCCTGCTGAACTGCCTTCAGCGGGAGACGTGTTTTCTACAGTTCTGCCGGTTTTGGAGCCCTAAGATTTGTTATTTTGTGTGTATTTAAGGTGGCCGTGCAGGAGCTGCTTATCCTTGCTGCTTCTATGCTGCCATCTTGGCTCCTCCCCTATAAAATATTCTTTACAGAAATAGGGATCTAATAAGTAGAGAGATGATAATTGCTCATAATTGGGTCATGACCAACAAATGAAATAAAAGTGACAATATAATCTAAATCAACGATTCTTAATATGCAACCCCTTTGGGGGCTGAATGATCCTTTCACAGGGGTCACCTAAGACCATCAGAAAACACATATTTTTGATGGCCTTAGGAACCACGACCCCACTCCTCTATACATCTCCAGGTGGATTTGCCCACATGCAGATACTCCCACATATGAGTATTAAAGGGTTGCAGCATTAGGAAGGTTGAGAATCACTGGTCTAAATTAATTCAATTTTTAGTACTATACTAATTTATCTATCAAAAGGATTATTTTAAAGAGTTAGAAAATTTGAAAACACATTTCAATTGGAGTAGCCATTATTCCAGAGAGATATAATAATAATAATAATAAAGTGAGAGAGATGAAAGCCAGCAGTACCAAATTTAAAACTATACTACAAAGTAGTAATCATCAAAACTATTTGATACTATTTGGAAATTGAGGGCCAGTCAATAGAGCATATTAGGTACATTATACAGAGAAGCAAATGAATATAGTAGAATAGTGTTTGATAAAACAAATGAATTGGCCATTGGTCTAAGGACTCAGTACTAGGAAAAACTGTTGTAAAAAAATTAAAAGCAATCTGTCAGAGATTAGAGTTATAATAATGTCTCATAATATACACACATTAAACTCCAAATGCGTAGAAGACCTTTTCGTGGAAAAAAATATTTTAATCAACAGAAGAGAAAGAAAAAAACATTCAAAACTTTTGATCCTACAAAAATTCACTATGAGACAAGGAGGAAAAGGAAATGTAGATCTGAAATTCATAATTTTATTACATTAAGATAAAATATTTTTCAAATAAACAAAATCAAATTATGATGAACGTTCCCAAAAGTTAAATGGTCAAACCAAAAAAAAAACTATCACATCTTAAAGGAAGAAATCCAAGTCATCAGCATAGATGGGAGGGGGATGCTCCAAATAGCTCATAATTAGATAAAGTCAAACTAAAACAATTCCAAAGTTCATTTTATACCAAATTTTCAAAGATGACATTCCTCTTCTCCCCGCTGTCCCTCCCCACCACTAATTGATAATTGATGGAGAGAATGTGGGAAGACAGCCACACTATTTCACTATTGGTGGAGCAGTAAATTGGTCCAGTTATTCTGGAAAGCTATTTGAAAATATGTGCCAAAAGTCATCAAACTGGGCATACACTTTATCCCAGTGATACCAATACCAACCCTTTGCTTCAGAGACCAAAAAGAAAAAAAGAAAAAAAGAAAAGAAATATGGATTCAAAAAGTATTTATAAGAGTACTTTTTATATAAAAGGATTTGAAATAAAGACTGTGTCCTTAGATTGGAGGATTGCCAAATATATTACAGTCTTTGAAGATGATGGAAATAATGAAAGGGAAGGTTTCAGAGAAACCACCAAATATTGGTATGATCACTTGATGGAAAAAGAAATTAATACCATAACAACTTAATAGAGACAGAGGACTTTGGAAGACTTAAGAAACTTGAACATTACAGTGACCAACCATGACTCTGGAAGACTGAGGAAGAAGGATGTGACCCACCTCCTGACAGAGAAATGAGCAACTCAAAATGCTGAATGAGACCTATTTTAGACACGACAAATGTTTAGATTTGTTCGGTTTTACAATGTTTATTTATGACAATAATTATATATTTTTAAAAAATAGTTGGTGAGAATCTGGTATTGGAGGGAGGGAGGTAGAGTATTGCCCCTTTCCCCCCAAAAAAGAAGAAAGGAAAGAAAAATGGAGATTGAATTTTGTTTAATGTACAGGATAGAACTGAACAAATTTCAGAAGGAAGCATGAGCAAGGAGAATAACTGTGAAAGCATCAATGAGTTTATTATTATGTACTTTAAAAAGCAAGCAGTACACAACACAGATTGTGTCTTCACACATAATATTTTGTTCTTCTACTTTGTATACAGAAATTCTTTGTGGGGGTGTAACAGCAATGAGATTTCAAGTTCTTTTTGTTTTGGGAAGTAAACAGGTACTTAGCCCTTAGTAACTAATCAAACCTCTGTGAAAGAAACAGAAATTATGAGCCCCTGTTCGTAACATAACAGTAAGGGGTTGCTTGAAACAGGAAGTAGCTAAGACTGTGTGTATATAAGAAAAGCCCCAGAGAGGCATAGTAAGAATTCCCTGAGAATTTGTGGTGGCAAAGCTTCTTCTGAAGAGGAACCTAGGAGACCAGCAGGCCAGGAATCCAGGAACTCAAGTGACAGAGGAGTCCAGGAGCTCAGGAGCCCAGGAACCCAGGAGCCCAGGAGAAGACTTAGGAAGCAGAAGACTGGGGAAGCATGATCAGGGTGCTGAGACATTGTTTGTAGCTTGGCTGAGCCTTGAATTCTCAGGAACAAAAACTGTGAAGGATTTGAGATGGACTGGACCCTGTGAACTTCATTGTGAAGCAGGACCTATGCAGAAAGCTGGACAGCGAACTGTTAGCTGTCTGCCACTGAACCCAGGTGAATTCAGTTTGGTGAATCCAGGAAAAATCTAGGACCATAGAAGGGGATCCAAGGAATCTGAGAACCAGAGGACTGAGGAGGCATGGCTTTAGTGCTGGTATTCTGTCTGTCTGTTTTGATGTTGTTTTGCCAGATTTGTCTGCTGGTGAAGGACAGTGTTGTTTTTGCAGAAGTCCTAGAACATTGCTGTTGACTCAGATGCCCTGAGGAAGGATTTTCTTCTACTTTTACAGAAATCCTGGAAGAGGGTCTTGCTGATGTTTTCAGGGGTCCTGACCCTGTTCTGCAGGCAGAAAGTGAATTGATGAGGACACTAGCAATGAATAGTGTGGCTTTGTTAAGCTGTCTCCCCAGGAACAGAGATTTATGAGAACTTGCCTCTGGTCAAGATGAAGAAAAGACATCTCTTTGGGTATTGAATGCTGTGATAATATTATGATTTATTAGTGACCTAGGGGTTGGGAAATTTGTAAATTTTCTAATGATTGCACTTAGTGATTAACAATACTTAATAACTGATTGCTAAAAAGTAACTGATTGAGTTAATCTAGTTGCCCCATGAGTGGAAGACTGACTGTTGTACTCTGAGATGACTGAATAACTGAGTAAGGAGGAAAACCTCCTTAGGGATACCAGATGATTGTTTTTTGTTCTACGTATTGTAATCACTTTGTCAAAAGCTATGTGGCCATTTTAATGATAAGCTGTTTTGAACACTATATTGTGATTTTCTGTCATAAGTTGTAATATTGTGAATACTATATCTTAATTTTCTGAGAATGTTTTGCTCTGATTTGTTGTGGAATAGTGTTCACTATACTGTGTAATCAGAACCTTAAAAGCTGTTCACAGTAGCATCCTTCTGGAAAGTTGCTTGTCCATGCCATTACAGGGGGGATAAGTGAAAATTCATTAAATATAGAATGAGAAAATAAAATTCAAAATTATCGGAGACTTTCAGCCTTCAGAGATAACTCTCATCCCTTCCTGCATGAGAATTAACTAATTATAGCTTCCTCTGATTTTCTAATGTAGAAAGTCTTCAGCAATTACTATGGAACTTATACAGCCACAAACCAAGGTAAATGCCAAGGGAAAAACAACAACCATAAAAGGGGAAAATAATGAGATCAAAATGTAAGTGGCAATAGTAGAGGAAAACATTTTAGAAATGGGGGCTTTTGATGCAGGATTTAAGAATGGACATTTCTACAGAACTATGCTGTCCATTTGACATAATGTAGTAAATAGAACTTCAAATACAGAATCAAATCCTGGCTTTCCATCTTGGTGTTTCCTGTCTAATTTTAGGCCAATCATTTAATTTTTCTGCATCTCAATATCTATATCTGTAAAATGAGAGAGGTGGATGAGATGGTTTTGAGGGTTACTTCCAACTCTGAAAGCTCAGTGTCACTATGACCTTTATTACAGTACTGTAACACCCTCTCTTTCTTACACCCCATTTGTACTGGCTGATTACCCAAAGGCCAGCTAGATTTTCCTTGAATATTCTAGGGGTAACTTAGGTAGATCTCTTGAGGGGTTGAGGCTTTTAATACAGTCTCTCATAAACCACTATCTTGTGTGGTCCCCCAAATTGATCAAACAGATTATATTAATTAGCTTTGGTATTTCCTAAGAACATATATATAGCAAGGACAAAAGTTTCTGAAATATGTTCCAAACTGCAGTTCACTCTCCTCTTGTGTACACAAAGTCCTTGGGAAGTGTAAGGTCAAATATGAAGTACAAAAACAATTAGTTGTATTTATAGAGAACAAAGAAGGCTGAAGGATATGTTGAGCCCAAGGAGTATTTTTTTTTGGAGGGCAGTTGGGGTTAAGTGACTTGCCCAAGGTCACACGGCTAGTTTTTTTTGTGTGTGTGTGTGTGTTAAGTGTCTGAGGCCGGTTTTGAACTCAGGTACTCCTGACTCCAGGGCCGGTGCTCTATTCACTGTGCCACCTAGCCGCCCCTCCAAGGAGTATTTTTTAACCTTGCACCAAGTTCACTTCTGGGTGTTGCCTTATTGATGGATAAATCACTACCTTGCTCACCTGGGGCAGCTCTGTGCCAGATTCAGTGTCTTGATTGATGGGCACTGAGCCAGGTCAAGAAGCTGATGTTAGAATGATTCCTTATCAGATTTGATTCTTGCTGCCACAGTCAGGACCTCTCTGATAGCTCTGATGTATCACCTACTCTCATTCCCTTCCCGTAATACCCAGTCACCTGAGGTCACAAAAGAAGATACCTAACATAAAAAGAAGCCTCATGAACTCAGGGAGACATGGTGTCTGGGTAAGTTTACAGGGCAGCCAAGACCCTTTTTCCCATCTTGGGGTTCATGCTAGTTCTTATTTTATTTGCCACCAGGAGGGAAAAGGTTTCATGAGGGGCATAGAGGTATTTTTGTAAGTGAATTCAGTTCTAGCTTGCAATTCATGACTTATCCCCTCTTTTTTAAAAATCATCAAACATATTTGATTTGAGTTACTCAAGTCCAGAAATAGGTTCTTGCATTTATTAAAATGGAAGTGTTGTACCCAACTCAAATCCCAGGCCACTGCACACCACCTGATTTGTGGCCCACCATTAAGTCCTTTTATATTTTTGTCTTTGTCTCTATCCTACACTCTGTAATAGTTTGAGACAGCTTAGAAGGTGTATTCCTGGGTATTGTCCAAGGCTTAGTCCCCTCACCCACTCCTTCCTCAAATAAGCATTCCATTCTCCCTGAATTAGCATAAGTGTACAAGGTTCAGCCTAAGGTTTTAGAGACCACCCTGTCCTGTTCTGCTGACCAAGCAGGGTCCCCACACCCTTAGCCCAGAACATGACCCAGGCTTGTTCTGGCGAATTCCAGTCCCCCTTACCCCATGACCCTCCACCCTATTCTGGGAAACTGACTATGACCCTCCACCCTGTTCCCTCCACTCTGTTGTAGGAGGGACCCCCACATGACAGGAAGATTGTACCCTTGTACCCTTATACTATATTCCCAAATTAGCCCTCAGCTATAGATCTAACCAATCACTGTTCTTTGCTTCTGTATGTCATTGCTTCTGCTAGCTCCCCTCCCTGGTTGTGGTTTTTGTGGTTTTAGCCCTTTTAAACAATGCCTGTACCTCCAATGGACCACTACCAATTTGAATTTACACTCTGTTAGTCATGCACTTAATCAATAAATCCACACCTAAATTTACCTTTAACCCAGGTCTTGGCTCACCCTTATTCCCTGCACAACAGAAGCAGACAGATACTATTGCACATATTCTATACAACCCACAAGGAAGGGCAAATCTAACATACTCTAATGACTGGACCCACGTTAGCCAGATCTCATACTAGATATATTCCCCAAATTTATTGATGATGATTTTATGGATCACAAGTGCTCATCATCATCACTTCTCTCCATCCCTAATTCCACCAGGTGAGGCCTGAAAGCCTCTGATTCTTCAAATCAGTTATTTCCCCCATGGGTATTGCAGTTTAAACACAGTGATGCCAAAAACTGTTGAGGTAGGATCTCTGCCCACCCTAAAACTGTGGCTTCATGATGTGTTGTGGTGCAACCATCTCAAAGAATTCAGAGTCAGACCACCTGTATTCCAAGTATAGGCATTTATTGAGATTGACGCCTCTCATGAAGACAGCTAAGTTCCAAGAGGAACCAGCAACTTTAGAGAAAGTAAGATGGATTTTTATAGGGTAAAGATACAATTACACAACAGAAATGTACATAGAGAAGAGGGATGCCATTAATATTAAAAAGGCAGGAGAAGTTTGTTAAGGGATTAGGTAATGGAGGAGGGGTCCCATCTACGGTTTGGTGGTTAAACATTCTGGTCATTTTGCCCTCCTCTGCTAGCTATTGTGTTCCTGTCTAGTTAAGACACATAGTGAGGTATTGTGGTCCTGTCTTTGGCTAGACAGATGATGTGATTGTGATTGAATACATGAAAACACCTGTTTCTGTGGGAATGGATCTGGGAGCAGTGACCAGGTAAAGGCAGTAGCTGGGTTCTCATTACATAGACACACCTACTGTTTCTATGGGAACTAAGAGTTCAGGGACACACTGGTTGTTCCAGTGAACAGTGAGGCATATATGAAGAAATTAGGATGTTGGCAGGGGGATTTAGGTAGGTACAGTGGGCCTTTTGTTCAGTAGGGCAAGGCCTATAATGAAGTTAGAATATTGGGACTAAGGGAAGCTTTATTATGATTTCATCATGGAGATTAAAGAAGAGGATTGATCTGGCAAATGATTTTTCCTCCATGTTCTCATTTTCTTCTGGCAAAACGAAACTATTTTTCTCTAAGAAAAAAATTATCTGAAGATTTCTCAAATATCAGATAACTTTGATGAAGTATTTTGATTAATTAGATATAAATTCTCACATATTGATAAATTAGAATTCCTATGATAGCCAGCCAGACTGAATAAGAGAAAGGTCTTTCCCTCCTTCCAACAATTTGGAATTTCTGTTGAGCCACCATCTGAAAATCATTTGTAGCACTTAGAAAATTTTAATGGAACGGAATTTGTTCATTTATTCACTCATTATAATTTTAATTATTTGTCCACAGTGTCCAATAATCTACACCAGGTGCTTTGATTTAGGGATTAAAAAGATAAACAATGCCATGTCCATCCTCAAGGGGGTTATAGTCTAACAGAAAATATAAACTATTTACCTAACACTCAATCTTAGGTGTATATGTATATCTATGCATTCATATTCATACACACACACACACACACACACACATATATATATACACATATATGTGCATATAGAAAAATATACACACCATATATTTCTCTATGTTTTAGTATTTATTGCAGATATATATGCATATATATTTATATGTATATATGTATGTATATCTCTCTGTCTCTCTCTCTATGTATATAAATTTTTTTGTCTCTTTCATCATGCCAACTCTAATGGGCGGTCAATTCTTAATTTTCCCAAATAATTAATTTACTCATTTACTCTTGATTTTCATTTGGAAAGTAACCTCATTGGAGTGAAATAAATGTGGAAAGAAATGATTCAAACTTAAAGCTATTGCATTCCATAGTTATTCTCTATACCATGGCATTCCAATGTCACAAAAAGAATAACTAAGTTTTCATGAAGACTTGATTTCCTTTCATGGCATTCCATCATTTATTTTCATGCTTTTACACACTATGTCTTTCCCATGATTGGAATATATTACCACCTGATTTCTGCTTCTCAGAATCCTGGCTTCCTCCAGGGATCAATTCAAATGTTACTTTCTACTTGAGATCTATTCTAATTATCTTCTTCCTTCATTTATTTTGATTAAATGAACAGTTTGTCCATCCTGCATCCCAACCAGACCATTTACTATAAGTTTCAAGATGATAAGTGAAACAAAGAAGGCAACATGTTGTCATGGGAAGAAAATATTGGACTGAGAAAAGAGACCTGGATTTTCCTGAAAGCTTTTCTTAGAATCACTAATATAATCATGTGTTTTTAATATTTGTAATTTAATATTTAAAATCTATCATGTTTGTAGTATTCTTATATTAAGTCATTCCTACAATCTGGTGTAAATGTAACCAAGTCATAAGGTATAATTTTTTTCAACCTTTATGTCTAGTCTTTTGGCTGATATATTTTTTTGCCTCTTGACAAATCATGCTGTTTTATATACTTCTTTCCTGATCTGTTTCTCCCTTCTTTCAGTATCAGGACTGTATTCATTTCAGAGGAGAATTTTTGAAGAATGCTTATAGATGGATATTCTCAGATTGTTGAGATCTATCCTCATTTCTACTAGGTATGTTCATTGGGAGTGCTGGATTTCCCAGTGCCCAGTGCCAAGCTGGTTGGTTGGTTGTTGTCCTTCATTCATGAAGAGGACCAAAATGATATCACTTTGCTAGAGTCGAGTTACAGTGTGTTCGACTGTGGCTAATTAGACCAGTATGAGATCAGAATGCTCTACCACAGGTTGGGCACAAATAATCCATGTGAACATTTGGGATGGATCTCTAAATTTGCATATCTTGTGTTTCTTTTGAGTTATTTCAATTCTGCTTTGCTCATATAGCATTGCATCTTCTCTGATGTGGGCAAGACATGCTGAATGGGTCAGTGCCAGTGTCTCCCAATCCATGTCACACAATTCATTCCAATATTCTTAAGAGAGACCTTGAGAGAGTCCTTGTATCACTTCTTCTCACCACCATTTGAATACTTGCTCTGTGTGAGCTCTCCATAAAATAGTCTTTTTGGCAAACATGACAGCCCATTGGAGTTGCACTCTCTGCAGTAGAGTTTGAATGCTTGGCAGTTTAGTTCAAGAAAGGGTCTCAGTGTCAGGTGTCTTATCCTGCCAGGTGATCTTCAGAATCCTAAGACAATTCAAATAGAAGGGATTCAGTTTCCTGGCATAGCACTGATATACTGTCAAGGTTTCACAGGCATACAACAACGAGGTCAGCATAATAACTTCTTAGACTTTCAGTTTGATAGCCAGTCTCATACCTCTTCTCTCCCACACTTTCCTGCAGGGCCTCCAGAACACTGAGCTAGATCGAACATTGTGTGTGTCACCCTCATTATCAAAGTGCACATCCCTAAAAAGTATGCTAGCAAGGTAAATGAACTTATTGCAAGCATTCAAACCTTCTCTATTTGCTGGAACTGATGGTTCCATATATGGATGGTGCGGTGGTGGCAGCTGATGGAGCACCTGTGCTTTTATGGTGTTGATTGTTAGGCCAAAAGTAGCATAAGCAGCAGAGAACTGATCCATCCTTTGCTGCATTTCAGCTTCAGAGGCTGCACTGACTGCTTAACCATCTGCAAACAGAAAATCATGCACCAACACTCCCTCTACTTTTGATCTTGGCTTGTAGCCTGTTCAAGTTGAAGAATTTACTCTCAATGTGGTAGCTGAACTTGGTGCTGAGTTTGTTCTCATTGAAGGTATTTGATGACATGTCTGAAAACAGACAAAGAAGCATGGGAGAAGGCACAAAGGCTTATTTCACTCCATTGGTGACAGGGAAAGCACAAGAACATTGTTCATTATCCAGAAACCAGGCAAGCATGCCATAATGAAATTGCTGCACAATGCCAATGAAATTCTTCAGGCAACAAAATTTTGACATAATTTTCCATAAGCCCTCATGACTGATAGTATCAAAGGCCTTGTTCAGATCTACAAATGTTGTGTATAGACATTTTTTCTACTCCTGTTATACTCTCTTGAAGTTGCAGGTCAGCAAACATAATATCAATCATTCCTCTACTATTTTTGAAGCCACACTGGTTTTCAGGTAAATGACCATTTTCTAGGTGAAGGATCAGGCTATTAAGTAGGACTCTGGCAAGAATCTTGCCAGCAAAGACTAAGAGAAAGACTGTGACTATGATAGTCACAGGACAATTTATTTCCTTTACCTTTACAGAGATGAACAAAAATCAACCTTGAATTCCTGGGGGATAACCTCCTCTTGCCATCTAAGGAGAAAAATTTCAATCAGTTTTTGTATGAGCAGTGGATCCCCTACCTTGTAAATCTCAGCCAGAATAGAATCCATAACAGGTACACAAAAGGAGCCTAAAGGCATTCAAAACCTCTTCTTTAGTTGAAACTTCAGTTACAGAGAGATTTACTTTAGTCTGAGGTAAACAGTCAATGACTTCTATATTGATTGATGACAGTCATTTAAGAACACTATGGAAGTATTGAGTCCATCTCTCTAGGATCATGCCCTTATCACTAATCAATGCAGCTCCATCAGCACTGAATAGTTGATATGCACTTTAGGTCTTTGGCAATTAAATAGCATTCAGAGTATCATAAAAGTGCTCTAGATTGTTAGTAACAGTATAAAACTGAATTTCATTTGCCTTCTTCCTGAGTCAAGAATTGATGGAAGTCAATGCTTCCTTCTCAGAGATGGATGAATTATTCTGTTGGTAAACCCTGTAGAGTTCTCTTTTTCATTTAGCAACTTCTGAATTTCCCTAACATTTCATCACACCATCCTTGATATCCGTGAGTGTTTTGACCCAGATGAATGAATGCAGTGCTATTCACCAAATCTCTGAAAGCTGCCCACTCTTTTTCTGCTCCACCGTGGCCAACCGAGAGTTGGCTCAACTTTCCTATCATGTTAGCAACAAGCTGTTTCCTCTTTTAGAAGAGTCTAATCTTTTGACATTAATTATTCTGGTAGTCATTTTGCCTTGGGGGCCCTGCTTTTGTTGAAGGTCACTATTTAGCTTGGAGAGGATAAGTCTGTGATCAGTTCAGCACCCTGCACCACACATCACTTTTGTCACTCTCACATCCTGTCTGTCTCATCTCCTAACAATCATATAATCTATTAAATGCCAATGTTTGATGTGAAGGTGCAGCCATGAAGTTTTGTTGCATTTAGGTAAATGGAAGACAGCGTTGGTTATAATAAGGTCATGAGATGTGCAAGTCTTTAGTAATAAGTGACCATTGCTGTTGCTGTTCCCAATTCCATTCCTCCCCCGGACTCCCTCCCTTGTTTGGTAGTCTGAGCCTACTCTAGCTTTAAAGTCACCTAGAGTTATGTTTGTATTTTTTTTTGGAATATCGATGATAAAGGTCTTCAGGACTTCATCAAATTTTTATTTGACCTTATTGGGGTTCTTCATGGTGAGAGTATGGGGACTGATGATGGTGGCATAGTGTTTTCCTGCAAGCGGCAATCACGTCATCACGTCTGTTGTTCACTCATTTTCATAGGCATGCAAGCTTTTTGATTAGATTAGTTTTAATTTAAAAACATATAGTGCTTCACAGTGCTCCCTTTCACAGAGGTCACTCCAGAAAACATGTATCCAGCTCCAAACTCAGTAAACTATCCTTTATTTGCCTGCTTTGTTTCAGGACTGCTATTTGGATGTAATACTTTCTGAGTTCTCTTACAACAAGAAATGTTCATTTTCAGGTACTGGATTTTGTGTTGTCTATAAGTATGTACATATTTCATGTGCTGATGGTGAGTGAAATAGTCTTCGCAGAAGTTTTTGTACATTTTTTCATTTTTGTTTTTTGACCGCAGGATGAGAAGCTCACCTGTTTTCGTAATCAGGCCAGGGTGGAGTGAGCTGACAATTTTTAGTAGGTGAGCAGTGTGATCCTCAAAAGATTGATAAGATGCCTAAAGGGGCTATTGAATCCCACTGCTGCATCCAGTGAGAAGACAACCCTATGGCCTGAGCCTCTTGTGAGCATGATTGGGACTACAGCTTGCAGTATATCTGCTCCTCATCATCTGCTTCGTAACTTATCTGTCACCACAGGATTTGAGATAGGTAAAAATGGTTAAAATATTAAGGTGAATTTTTTGACTTGTGATTAAATTGGACTTAGGTGAGGCAAAGTTGCATGAAGTCCTTTGGCCTCACTCTCTCTCTCTCAGAGTCATCACAGTCTAGTGGCAGGACAAAATCAAGATGACTGGTGATGTCTCAGAATGCAGTGGATGATCTTGGTGTCTTCAATATCTAACCAAATTTAAGTGCTCCTCAGCACCTGTTTCAGCTACCATTAGAAGTTTGTTTTCATCTGTTCATTCCACAAGGGCAAGTCTTCACATGCTTGGAATAGACACATCCTCCTCCAAATTCATTGATGGGTTTAGCCTGGTTTAGCCCATCTACCCAAAGGGTTTACTTGGCTGTGGCTACAGCACATGCTAATAGCTTCACAGAGCCACAGGTGAAAGGTGGAATAGGTGGACACCAAAGGTGGAAAGCTATTCTGAAAAGGGATCATCAGTCTCCATACTAGAGGTTCTAGTCTTCCATGAATACACTCTACAGTTCTAAACCTAGTGCCAAGCTAGAGTTTATAGTAGCACCAAAAAGATGACACCATAATATTGGGACTAGGAATGTATATTAGTTATGTTTCATTTCTTGAATGATTTGAAATTTAAATATCCTCTTTGAGGAAAAATTTCTAGCACTATTTGAACCTCTCTGTTAACTTTTTCCTCTTATTCCTCCTTTTTTCAGTGTCACTTCTTCCTCATCCTTCTAGTATTTCTCCAGTTTCCTTCTTTCTCTTCTTTATTCCTTTTACTTTTTCTTCTCCTTCCTCTTAAACATTTTCTTCTATTCATTTTCCTCCTTTTTCCTCCTTCTATTTTTCCTTCCCCACTTCTGTTTCTGTTTTTGCATCTTCCTTCAGTTTGGAATGACCAAATCAGTGAATGTGATGAGTACCAGGGACTAGGGTGAAACATGAATTATTTGACATGAAAACCAGACTGAAGTCTGTTTCTCAGCCAGGTCTACCTTCTCTTTCAGTATTGTTCTTCTTGAATCTCTAAGGAATCATTGTTTGTATGATGAGCTGTGAAAAGAGAGATGTCAGTAATCCAGCAGACACCCTACCCCCTCTCCACCCCACACACACACTGCACTAAAATCCTGTATAATTCCCATCCCAGTAGGAAGGGGCAGACCTCACTCTCTTTTGGATTCATTAACCATCTTGAACTGTTTTCCAAATGTTTTGGGTTCGGAAAAACATGAACCATGCTGTACCAGCCATTTCCCCCCTTCATTTTTAAACCTATGTGTATTTTAAGGGAAATACAATCCATATGTTTCTGATTCCTTTATACTTAACTCATCAAATGGGGGTTTGTGAGAGCTATTTGATGTCTTGGATACCTTTTGAACCATTTCCTTGGGACTTTCAAAGTTTTTTATTATGTAGAAATAGGAAGTTGCATTTTATGAAATGTAAATGAGCTCAAACGCCAAAGATCTGATTTGGGTCAGAATTCTGAGTTTGGGGATTAGAAACATACACCATTCCATCCCCTGTGAGTTTTCCACCTCAGTGAAAATCTCCACATTTTCCAATGCATGAAATTGGATGAATTGGAATTCCATTTATAATGAAACCTTAAGCCAGGGAATACAACCATGGTGGGGTGGGGAGAGGTTGGGGATGTTGAAGAGGGATGGAGCAGGGATGGAGAGTTATCACAAGGACACCATATTTGGTTTTTGTTTGGGGGGGCTTTTTTGGAATTCAAATTATTTTTAAAAAGTAATTAATTAATTTACTTTTAGCTTACAGCATTCAGTTCCACAATCCCTTGAATATCATTTTTCTCCCCCACCATCTCCAACCCCCCCCCCATGGCGGCATGCAATCAAATACAGGATCTACAAATGTCTTTACATTAAACATTATTCAGGTTGTAAAAAAGGATTATAACCAATGGATTGAAGGACGGGAAAGAGGGAAAAAAAACAGAACAAGAAAAAGGAAGAGACCAAGTATTTTGCTTCAATGTGCACTCAAACTCTGCAGTTGTTTCTCTGGATGTGGACATGTCTTTCCATCATGAGTTTTTTGGAGTTGTCTCATAACCTTACATTGCTGAGAGGAGCCCAGTCTATCAAAGTTAGTCGTCACACATACGTTGTGTCTATAATTGCATACAAATTTCTCCTGGTTCTGCTCTTCTCACTCAGCATCAGCTTATGAAGTCTGTCTGCTCCTCATTTTTAGGACATAATACCATTCCGTTACACTCATATACCACAACTTGTTCAGCCATTCCCCAGTTGATGGGCTTCCCCTTGATTTCCAATTCTTTGCTACCACAAAAAGAGCTGCTATAAATATTTTTGTACATATGGGTCTTTCTCCCACTTCTATGATCTCTTTGGGACACAATCCTAGAAGTGGTATTGCTGGGTCAAAGGGTATGTACTTATTTATAGCCCTTTGAGCATAGTTCCAGATTGCTCTCCAGAATGGTTGGATCAGTTGACAATCCCACCAACAATGCATTAGTGTTCAAATTTTTCTACATCCTCTCCAATATTTGTCATTTTCCTTTTTTGTCATCTTAGCCAATCTGACTGGTGAGATATGGTGCCTTAGAATTGTTTTGATTTGCATTTTTCTTATCAATATTGATTTAGAGCATCTTTTCAGATGCTTATAGACACCTTTAATTTCTTCCTCTGAAAACTGCCTGTTCATATCCTTTAACCATTTATCAATTGGGGAATGACTTGTACTTTTATAGATTTGACTTAATTCTCTGTATATTTTAGAAATGCGGCCTTTATCAAAGACACTGGTTGTAAAGATTCTTTCCCAATTTTCTATTTCCCTCTTACTCCTGGATACATTGGCTTTACTTGTGTAGGCACTATTCAATTTAATGTAATCAAAATTGTCCATCTTGCATTTTATAATGCTGTCTAACTCTTGTTTGTTCATAAAAATCTTCCCTTCCCCATAACTATGATAGATTAACTATTCCTTGGTCTCCCAGATTGCTTGCAGCATCAGCCTTTATACCTAGATCATGAACCTATTTAGGCTTGATTTTGGTATACAATGTTAGATATTAATCTATGCCCAGTTTCTGCCATGCTATATTCCAGTTTTCCCAGCAGTTTTTGTGAAATAGTGAGTTCTTATCTCCAAAACTGGGGTCTTTTGGCTTATCAAATAGTAGATTACTATAGTCATTGACTACTGAGCCTAGTTCTCCCAGTCTATTCCATTGATCCACTGCTCTATTCCTCAGCCAGTACCAAGTAGTTCTGATGACTGCTGCTTTGTAATACAGATTAAAACATGGTATGGCCTAGGTCACTTACCCTAGCATTTCTTTTCATGAATTCCCTTGATATTCTGGACCTTTTGTTCTTCCAAATGAATTTTGTTACCATTTTTTTCTAGCTCTATAAAGTAATTTTTTGGTACATGGACTGGTATGACAATCATTGTTTAAAATGATATTTCCATTTGTGATTAAATCATATTTATCTGGTATTAACTTTAAGAAAAACTGCAGCACAAACTTCTCTTCACAATGCATACAGATCATTAACACTTTGGTAATACTACTTACTTCTTTTAATGCAATCTAAAAGGAAAACTGCAGCACCTAATAAATTAAGTTTCTCTTCAAGAAATGTCATAGGATAGAGGAATTATGGCTAAGCTATTGTTATTTCCTAGAGAGACATTATATGTAATGAAACAGAGCCCTGGTTGGACATCAAAAAACCTAATTCACCTGTTAGTTCTGTTGGTCCTTGATATGTGTGAACTTGAATGAGTCAATTTGATTTTATAAACCTCAAATTAAGGGGTTGAATCAGATGTAGTTGAATGGTTTTTGAGTCTTGTTTCTTGATTTGGCCGTAGGCTTTGGTTGATAGGAAAAAAATTACATTTATGCAAAAGACTATTTCCTTTTATTTTTTAAGACTTAGGTGTAGACTTTAAAATAACATTCTGTTAATGTGAAACTTTCATTGTTGTGTGTTATTAGTTGAAGGAAAAGAATGACTCATAATAGCATTTATGAGCAAGATTTTAGTGTTAATTTGAGAGTTTGCTAATATCCACTCCTATAGTTCAATAGTTAGAAATAGTAGAAAATGGAAGGGCACTTTCCAAGTCAAAAAGAAAATTAGTTTTCTTTTGCCTCCTTCCTCACTCCATTAGACACATTGATTTTTATCTTTAATCAATCAGACTTGTTTTTTTTTTCAATTTGTCGTATCTAACTTCCTGTGATCCCATTTGGGGTTTTCTTGGCAAATATACTGGAACAATTTGCCATTTTCTTCTCCTTTCTCATTTATAAGTGGGAAAACTAAGGTAAATGGGGTTAGATGATTTATTTAGGGTCATATAGCTAATAAGTGTATGAGGCCAGATTTGACTTTAGGTCCTCTTGACTCCAGGCTGCTGCTTTATTCACTGTGCCACTTAGTTGCCTCTTAATTCAATAATACATGCATAAGTAAAAACCTCCTCTTCATTCTTTGCCTCATAAACTAAACTGCAAGTTCCATTAAAAGAAATTCTGTTCAGGAAAATATACATGGCTGTGTTACTAAAGGAAGTAAAGCCAACAGAAACCTTCCTAGTCAAATGTAATACATGTAACAACCACCTAAAATATTTGAGGAGAAAGATGTAAGTGGAAAAGGCTATCTAAAGACAAAAAGTTTCCTAGGTACTAAAACAATTAATTAATCATCAAACATTTACACTGACTGATTACTATATGTTCATTACTATATTAGTTAAGAAACTCATGGCATAAGGGAAATTCTCTGAAATCCATCAAGCCATTAAAAATGAAGAAAGATCCTGAGATCAAGATCAGAACAAGGTATCAAGAAACATCAAACACGTCTAGTAACTCAAGTATTTTGTTGCAAAAATAAGCATAGACACAAGTTCTTCCATTATCTTTGAGAAATAGTGATTTAAATATGTATCATTAAATCTAGGTACCAAGAAAGCTTTTGAAATTTTATAATTGCACATATACATGCAATATATATGCATGACCATCTTTGTAAGCATGTATGTATTGTGCTGTGCATGTGTGTAGGCATGTATGCCTACATATATTTGTATGACTATACATGTATGTGTGTATATGTTCCACACTTGAATATGTGTGTATGTGTGTGTATTTCACACTTGAATAGAGAAGCATCGTAATATATTGTCCAGAGGTCCTCACATAGAGTCAAGAAGACTTTTATTTCACTCTGACAATTACTTAGCTGTATGACCATGGATTTAACTTTTTTGAAGCTCAATTTCTTTATCTAAAAAGGGTGGAAGGCAGGGACAATAATCCCTGTAGTAAATAATTATAATATTTTTGTAAGTTTTTTTATTTTTGTGAGATAAATATGATATTTGGAAAGTACACTGCAAATTTTTAAGTGCTATACATTTTTATTGTATTTATTTACTTACCTTTTTATTTGATTCATTCATTTATTTATATACTCTTTCACTCATTCTTTTATTTATCTACTTACCTATTCATTATCTACCTATGATTTATCTTTCTGGTCCAGAGGAAGGCAATATAGTATTCACATTTGTAGTAGTTGTAGGATAAAGAGAATGAAGAGAAGGGGAATGAGTATAAGGATTATTTAAAAACAAAATTAGGGTTTACTTGTGGGAGAATGAGGGTTTTTAGATTGCAAGTCAAAGAGCCTTAACAAGGTCTCAGAATTAGTAAGATTAAGTTTCATATGAAAGGTAAATCAAGGAATGTTTCCACTGAGAAATTAATTCATTATTGATTAACCCTTTTAAATTTTTTTGGTACTTCTTGTGAATGAAGTAGGCATTAAAATAGGCTTCTGTTGTATTTTATAGTTTGAGAGAGCCTATAGAGTCCCAGAAAGTGAGATCTGCCCAAAATCAAAAGCAAAGCAACATAAATGATATTTAATGAAGGTTCTCAGTTATATTTTACATAATGTGATGTGTTCACCTATTAGTTTTGTCCTTAGAAGTTGCTGAATATGTTGGCATCTGTGTTCATAGTCTCAGTATATAATGTTGTATTTTTCCTATATTTAACTAGTGGCACTTTTCCTGTAAGAACCAGACAGTTGTAGATTCATACGCAGCATTATCTTAGTTTTGGATCATGGTTGATAACTTGAGCTACTGCTTGAGAGTCAAGAATAGGTGAATAATTCATCTACAGTTTTCCAATTCTCCAGTCAGTGAGAGGAAAAGCTTGTTATTCTGTAAAACTATAAATATGATGACCTTAGGGTATGACATGAGGAGTTGTCCTTTTTTGTCTGAGGTTTGTAATTATTTACCTTACGGGGAACTATGAAATACATAATAATTAAAAGAAAGATAATACATATTCCATCCTCTTTCTGTCCAAAAGTATAAACATTATTTGATTTCTGGAAATATTGCAGTATTAAAAACTTCAGAAATAACAATTTTTTTCTTGCTTATATTCTCCTTAGTATAATATAAAATTCTTCTCTTTGGGGTATATACATGTTAAGAGAATATTTTTGTACTATATGAAATGATAACTATGAAGAACTGAGAGATACATGGAAGGACTTGTAAGAAATAGTATAGAGCAAAAACAAAGCAGAATCAAAACAACGATACAAACAGTGACTACAATAATGTGAAAGGAGATAGCAGGCCAAAATGCAATGAGCAATGTTGGTTTCAGATTACTGATATTGAAATATACTCCGCTTGTGTTAAGAACTGGTAATCTATATGAATGGAGATTTACAGTGCTGTCAGTAATAGTTATCATATTTGACGCATTTCCTCAATTTTAAGAGGTTTAAAGGGAGATTTTTTTCTTGGATTTATTTATTAATTCAATAGTTTTCTTAATTTCAAGCTTATTAATCTTTTTTTTGTTTTTAGGATATCTAATTTGGTTTTTAATTATGGATTTTAAATTTGTTGTTTTGTTTCTTTTGTTTTAGTCGCATGCTCAATTCCTTGATCTCTTCTTTCTCTATTTTCTCTATTTTATTCTTTTAGCATTTCGAGACATAAGACTTCCCCAAAGAACCACTTTTGATGCATGCTGTAAGTTTTGCTATGTTGTTGCTATTATTGCCATTCTCTTCTATTGTTATTGTCATTAAATTATTGATTGTTTCTATTACCTATTTTGACCCACTCATTCAACAATTAGATTATTCATTTTCCAATTAGTTTATCATATATCTTTCCATGGCCCTTTATTACATATATTTTTGATTGCATCAATATCTGAAAAGGCTTCATTTATTATTTCTGCCTTTCTTCATTGGATTGTGAGGTTCTTATGCTTTAATACATGGTCAGCTTTTGTATAGGTGCCATGTACAGCTGAGAAAAAGGCATATTCCTTTATATCCTGATTTCATTTTCCCCAGAGTTCTACTATATCTAAATTTTAAAATTCAATTCACCTTCTTAACTTCTTCCTTGTTTATTCCATGGTTAGATTTATCTAGTTCTGAAATGGAGGGGTTGAGGTTCCTCACTAATATAGTTTTGTTGTCTGTTTCTTCCTGTTAATTCCTGAACTTTTCCTCTAAGAATCAGGATGCTATACAACTTGGTGCATATACATTTAGTAATGATGCTACTTCATTGTCTATGGTACCTTTCATCAGGGTATAGTTCCCTTCTGTATCTCTTTTAAGTAGGTCCTATTTCTGCTTTGTCTAAGATCAGGATGGTTATGCCTATTTTTTTAACTTCTGCTTAAGCATAATATATTCTACCCCAACCTTTTACCTTTACTCTCTGTGTATCCCTCTGCTTCAGATGTGTTTCTTATAAACAATGTATTGAAGGATTTGGTTTTTAATGCACTCTGCTATCCACTTCCATTTTATGGGAGAGTTAATCCTATTCACATTCATAGTTAGAATTATTCTCTGTGTCTTTCTTTCTTTCTTTCTTTCTTTCTTTCTTTCTTTCTTTCTTTCTTTCTTTCTTTCTTTCTTTCTCTCTCTCTCTCTCTCTCTCTCTCTCTCTCTCTCTCTCTCTCTCTCTCTCTCTTTCTCTCCCCCCCATTTATGCTTTTCTCTTTCCTTTCTCCCATTCCCTCCCGAGTAGAATTATGCTTTTGACCACTGCCTCCCTCAAAATGCTCTATCTTCTATCACTCCTCCCTTTTCTTTCCCCTTTCCCCTCCTACTTCATATAAGATAAGTTAGATTTCTATACCTGAGTATGTTTTCCCTCTTTGAGCCAAATCTGATGGGAGTAAGATTCACACAGTGTTCATCTTCCTCTTTTCTTTTGTTCTACATAATAGGTCTTTGTGACTCTTTATGAGATGTAATTTACCCTTTTCTGCCTCTTCCTTTCCTCTTCTCCCAGTACAATCCCTTTTCACCAATTAATTATGCTTTTATCATTACAGCAAAGTCAACTTATACCCATTCCTTTTGTCTGTGCATATCCCTTCTAAATGTCACAATAAAGATATCATCTTCCCTTGTTGGGAAATAAAGTTTACCATTAATTTCATGTTTGCTTCTTTATGCCTGTCTTGAGTCTTTTATTTGAAGATCAAATTTTCTGTTGAGCTCTGGTCTTTTCATCAGGAAGGTTTATAAGTCCTCTGTTTCACTGAATGTCCTTTTTTCTGAGGGATTATATTCAATTTCACTGAGTAGTTCATCCTTGGTTGTAATCCAAGTTACCTTGTCTTATAGAGTATCATATTACAAGTCCTCTGATCATTTAACATAGAAGCTGTAAGGTCCTGCATAATCCCGACTGTGGTTCAATGATATTTAAATTGTTCCTTCCTTCCTCCATTCTCCTCTCCCTGTTACTACTTTATAACCTTACATGTGGGTGCTCCATCTAAAGGAATCTTACAAGCTATCTTGGGGTTTGGAGGCTATATATTTCTTCCTACTTATTTATTTTATCCCACACCCAAAAACAGAACTGGGATAATTAGCTCTTTTCTCTCATGTAGTTTCATTCATTATTTCTTGAAATAGAATTCTGGAAAATCAGACTTTTATAAAACCCATTGGGATTCAAATGGAATACTAGACTATGCCTTTAAACTTATATCACTAGCTCTCACTGATTGACCAATAATGAGACTCAAGCCTCACTTGCTCATTGTTTGGGTTTTGATGGCTCAGAGAAATTGTAAATAAAAATTGTTTCTGTTTTGGAAACATTGTGGGTCTTCCCTTCCCAGATTGCTTCTTTAGAGGAGGCAAATGAGGCATTCTTAAATCACTGAATGAGTTGCCTCAGATAAAATGAGACTTGGAAAGGATTTTAGATTAAAAAGTTCAGTGTCTCCCATTGCATCTATGGATATCTCCAATCATCTTAACCTGTCTTGCCTCTGGACTCAGATGACTCTGTAGGAGAGAGTGAGGCTTGTGACTTTGTTCATCCCTGCACCATTTAAATCCAATGAACTTGCTAGACAGGACATCACCATTCTGATGTCTTTGGTCCAGGACAAGCAACAACAAATGACAAGATGACATTCATTTATCTTCTTTGCTAAAGTGGGTATTCTAGTTGAATTATAAGTGGGAATAAATGACCTCAGAAGTGACTTATAACTGTGAATGTAAGAGAAATTTAGCTCCATGGGGGGGGCAGAGCAAAGATGGCAGCATAGAAGTAGGACATTTCATGAGCTCCCCCAACAGCCACTTCAAATACCTATAAAATATGATTCTAAACAAATCTTAGTGATACAGACCCCACAAAGTGACAGAGAGAAGCAAATCTCCCACTGAAAGCAGCCTAGCAGGCCTACAGGAAGGGTCCATTGTAGTACGCTGGGAGCAGGACACAGTCCCATGTAAGCTGTGTGATTTTGGGCTCTGGTGGCCCAAACAGCCGCAGCAGAACAGACTTCAGGAGACTGAATCTCCAGCAGCTCTGGTGGTATCCAGACTCCTCAGTCCATAAACATCAAAGAGAAAGTAAAAGGTCAGTCAGGAATAATGTTGGAAAGAAAGGGTGCAGTATGGGGCAAAGGGTGGTACATTTGAAGAAAGGGTGCGGAGCCAATATGTCAGCATAGAAGCAGCAAGGTCCTGCAGCTCCCACACCGCCACCCTAAACACCCAAAAATATGAGCCCAGACAAAGTCTAGGAAAGTCTAGGACTCTCAGACTCACAGAGAACACACCTCTTGCTGAAGGCAGCTCCTCAGCGCAGCCGCCGAGAGCGAAGGCTGGAACAACCTGAAGCTGAGACTGTGGCCAGGCCTGCCACAGGGTGAAGAAGCCGGGCTAAGCTGAGCCAAGCCCCACAGCCAGTCTTCAGAGGTTCTACAGCTTCCAGCACCTCCACATCTGACAAGGTGTGAGGAACGGGATGGGAGAGGGACAGCTTGCAACGCAGCAGAGCAGAGACCCGGCTGGCCCAAAACCGCAGCAGCCAGGCAAGGCCCCAGGGTGGCCACGTGGAGCTGAGTCTCCAAAGTCGCAGCTTGAGTCTACTTCAAAGAAAATCTAAAGCACATACCCGAAGGGAGCTTTGGTCAGAGACCGTTAGTGAAAGTGAAACTTTGAATATTAATTTTGTGGTGGTAAAGCAGTTCGGCCAATCTGCCCCCGAGGCAAGGAAGCAGAGGGGGAAGGGAACTGCTGGAACTGGCTACGCCCCACCAGGGTGCTTCAGAGCCCCTGGCCTGCGGACTCAGCAGGGGGGCTGAATCCATTGATCAGGGCCAAGTGTTCTTGCGTTGAGCGGCCTGGATCCAGATCATGGTCTTGGGTGGTGGTCCTGGGGTGCACTTTCAGCAAGCCAAAGCTTGGGGG
>CM053593.1:173244809-173264813 GCA_028646575.1 Pseudocheirus occidentalis | reverse complement strand
ATAGAGAAGAGGCAAGGTATGACTATTACAATTTTACTTTCAATTACTATCATTGAATTTGGCTTAGGGAAGAAATGGCATAAACTCTAAACTGGGCACCATGCCACACAGGAGAAGAGGGGGCATGGGGATGAGAGGGGGGAGGATGGAGGGGAGGGCAGGGTCTGGGGGAGGGATGCTGAAAGGACACACTTTAGTAAACGAACAGGGACAGGGTAGAGAACAGAACAAGGCAGGGGGATGGATAGGAAGGAGAGCCAGATGATCACTGTCACAATATGTCCACTAGGAAGATGTCCTGTATAATCACACATCCACAAACTGTATTGAATTGAGTGTCCTTCCAGTGGGGGTGGGTGACAAGGGAGGAACCAAAAGTATCTAGAATTTAAATCTCTGCAATACCTGCAACTAGGAATTCAGATATATAGGGACTGGGATAAGGAGACCCTCCGTGCTCTACCAGAAAGTAAGAGAGCAGAGCAGGGGAGGGGCTTTACAGTGGGATTGGTGCTTTAGGGTTGGGGCAGGGGCAAGACGGGGAGGAAATTTGTAATTCAAAAATATAATGAAAATGAATGATGTAAACAAGAAAACAAATAAAAAAAAGAAAAAAGGAAAGAAGAAAGGGAACAATTACTTACTATGTGACAGGTAACAAATGTGCAAAGCACTGGTGAGGCAGTCCCTGCCCCCAAGGAGCTTACATTCTGATGGAGGTAGATAATACATGTAAGAGAGCTGAAAAGTTTGGGAGGAGAGGAAAAGAGGATAAAGTATACAGCCTGTAGCATGATTTTGAAGTCTAGGAAGTCATAAAATTGAGGCTCCAGGAAGAACCAAACAATGGAAAGAGATGCCTGGATTTTATAGAAGGTTATTTCAGGATGAGCAGGTTGTAGAGGTGGAAGGCTATTCTAGGGTAAAGGGGGAAGGCCCTGAGGGAAAGCACTGGAATGAACCAGCAGTAAAGAATGGATGGTTTTAAAAATCCAGAAAGTCAGAAACAAGACCAGGAGAAGAACCAGGGCAAGCTAGCTTGCCCCTCCACAAAATGAAGGCTGGTTTTCTTATCATTCCATGAATATCCTGCAAGGATTTCCCACAGCTCTACTCTTACCTTTGATTGGAATGCCTTCTTACCTCTTCCCAATCTACTTAGATCATATGTGCCCTTTAAGGCCTAGTTCAGATTCCATATCTTCTATAAAGCCATCCCTTCTACTCCCGTTGAAGTAAATCCTCCCCACTTTGTGTTTTTTAACTCCAAGAGTTCCATTATTTGGCATGTGAGGACAATCATGGTATATTTTTTGTATCCTTAATTGATTAATAAAAAGAGCTCTCTTCTTTTTGTTGTGGCTAAATAAAAAAAGAGGTGGTACAGTCACAGGTGGCTGCAGCCACTTTGAAGCACAGCTGCCTCTAGAGCTCCTGGCCTGCAGATCATAATGGGACCAAGCAACCATTCAGGGTGATCACTCTTGCTTTAACCTGCTTGGATGTGGATCACTGTCTTGGCTGGAGGTCCTGGGGTGTGTGGGGGTGTGGGCCAGACTCGTGGGGATCTTCAGGGAGGGCACCAAACTAATAGTTAAAGCAACTTTGAAAACCCAAGCAATTTGGGACAAAGCTCCCTCCATTCTAGAAGCAGAGTTCTACTGTGGCAAAAAGCTCAAAATTCAAGTAATTGAGTAGCAACATGAGCAAGCAGAGGAGGAAAATCAAGCAGAGTAATCAAACCTTAGATTCCATTTTGGGGGACAAAAAGGAGTAAAGCATAGAATGGGAGGAAGACAATGAAGTCAGAACTTCTGCATCAAAAGCTTACTAGGAAAATATGAATTGGTTACAGACCATGGAGGAGCTCAAGAAGAATTTTGAAAATCAAGTAAGAGAAGTGGAGGAAAAATTGAGAAGAGAAATGAGAATGGTGCAAGAACATCATGAAAAGAGAGTCCACAACCTGACTGAAGAAAATAACACCTTAAAAATAGATTAACTCAAATGGCAAAAGTGACCCAAAAAGCCAATGAGGAGAAGAATTCCTTAAAAAGCAAAATTTGCCTGATGGAAAAGGAATTTCAAAAACTCACTGAAGAGAAGAATTCCTTCAGAATTAGATTGGAGCAAATGGAAGCTAATGACTTTAAGAGAAATTAAGATAGTATAAAACAGATCCAAACAAATGAAAAAATAGAAGGCAATGTGAAATATCTCACTGGAAAATAGATTCAGGAGAGATAATTTAAAAATTATTGGACTAACAGAAAGCTATGATCAAAAAAGAATCCAGAAATCATCCTTCAAGAAATTATCAAGGAAAATTGCTGTGATATTTTAGAACCAGAAGGGAAAATAGAAGTTGAAAGAATTCACTGATGGTTTCTTGAAAAAGATCCCAAACAGAAAACTCTTAGGAATATGATAGCCAAATTCCAGAATTCCAAGGTCAAGGAGAAAATATTACAAGCCTCCGGGAAGGAACAATTTTACTATTGTAGAAACATAATCAGGATAACACAGGATCTAGCAGCCTCTACATTAAGGGACAGAAGGGATTAGAATATGATATTCCAGAGGTCAAAGGAACTAGGACTAAAACTAAGAATCCCCTATCCCCAAAAACTGAGGATAACATTTCATTGGAAAATATGGTCATTCAATGAAATAGAGGGCTTTCAAGCATTCTTGATGAAAAAAACAACAGAGCTGAACAGAAAATATGACATTCAAATGCAAGAAACAAGAGAAGCATGAAAAGATAAACAGGCAAAAGAAATCATAAAGAATTTATTAAAACTGAACTATTTACATTCCTACATGGAAAAATGATTATTGTAGCTCAAGAGACTTTTCTCAGAATGAGGATGGTTGAAGTGAATAAATATGCTTGTGTATATGTATACATGCATGTATGTATGTATGCATACATATATGTGTTTATGTATTTATGAATACATATATATGTTTATATAGGAGGGTATATGTGCATATAAATACATATGTGAGTATGTATTTATATTGTACATGTACACATAATTAGAGGTCACAGGATCAGTTTATTAGGGAGGGACAATATTTTAAAATTTAAGAGATGAGAGAGGATTATAATGAGATGAGACAGGGAGAGACAGAATAGGGCAAATTATTTCATATAGAAGAGGCAAGAGAAACTGTTACAATTGAGGGGAAGAGGAGGAAGGTAAAAGGGAATGGGTCAACTTTACTCTCATTGGATTTGTCTTAAGGAGGGAATAATGTGCACACTAAATTGGATATCTTACCCTACAGGAAAGTAGGGGGAAAGGAGAGAAGAGGAGAGTGATAGAAGGGAGGGCAGATTGGGGAGGAGGGTAGTTAGAAGCACTCACTTATGAAAAAGGACAGAGTCAAAGTAGAAAATAGAATAAGTGGGGGACAGGATAGGATGGAGGGTAATATAGTCAGCCTTTCACAATATATCTTCTATGGAAATGTTTTGCATAACTATACATGTACAACCTATATTGAGCTGCTTATCTTTCCAGTAGGGGTGGGTGACAAGGGAAGAAGAGAAAGAATCTGGATATCAAAGCTTTAGAATAAAATTTTAAAAATTATTATTATTATTATTTTACATGTACCTGGAAAATAAGATATACAGGCAGTTGGAGTATAGAAATCCATCATGCCTTACTAGAAAATCGAAGGGAAGACATAAAAGAGAACAGATTGGGGGAAGAGGTATTCAGTAGGATAGCTGTTTTGGGGTGGTGGATAGGGGAAATTCAGGGAGAATATTTGTAACTCAAAATCTTGTGGAAATGAATTTTGAAAACTAAAAATAAACAAAAAAAAGAAAGAAAAATAGCTCTTTGACTTCTTTATGAATTTATATCCCCAGTAAACATCGTCTGATGGATTAGTTAGTAAACGTTTGTTAAACATTTAACAAACAAATGGAGTATGAAAACAACTTGGTTGATTAATGACTTCAGTTGTGATTTATCAATCAAAAAGCCATTACAAAGCTGGATCTTGTGGTCACCAAAAATGTTTATAAGCTACCCTGATTAATGGGCTCCTTTTCTTGCCATAGTATTCAACCTAATTCTTCAGATCTAGTTCTCTTAGGACAGATTCAAATGATCGTACACTTTATCCTCAGAAACAGAAAATTCTTTATCTTCTTCTGACAACTTATTTAAAAAGAATAATTATTTTATATTTCCAATTCTGCACTTATTACAAGAGAAGAGGATTTCTATACAAAAAGTAAAACACACAATAGGATGGTCTATGAAACCGTGAATCATTATTCCATACTTCTTGCTTTTATTTTTTTCTAATATGTTATTTATTAAATTTTTTTTTCAGATTTTGAGTCCCAAATCTTCTCCTTTCATTCAGACTCTTCCCTACCCATCAAGACGGCAGGAAATGTGATATAAGTTATATATAAAATTGATGCAGAAGATATTTCTACATTAGCCATGTGAGGAAAAAGCAAGAAAAATAAAATGAAAAAAATTATACTTCAGTTTGCACTCAAAGCTCATCAGTTCTCCCTCTGGAGGTGGAGAGCATTATTCATCATGAGTCCTTCAGTATTATCTTGGCTCATTGTATTGCTGAGAAAAGATAAATCACAATTGACCACTGCTGCAATATTACTGTGCACATTAATATGTACAATGATCTGTTTCTGTTTATTTAATTTTGCCTTAATTGATACTGGGCTTTCCAAATTTTTCTAAAGTCATCCCTCTCATCATTTTTTTCTTAAAAGAAAGGTTAATGGCATTTTTCTTTTCCCCAATTGCATCAAGAAAATTTTCAATTTTCATTTTTAAAATATTTCTAATTTCAAATTTTTCTTTCTCCTCCCCTCTTCTGAAAATGGTAGGCAGTTTGATATAGTTTTTACATGTGCTAGTATGTAAAATATTTCTATATTTGTCACAGTAATGAAAGAAGCAGCTCAAAGGGAAAAGAAAAACAAGAGAAAGAATAGAGTCAAAACATATGTTTCAATCTGTTTTCAGATTCCATCAATTCTTTACCTGGATATGGACAGCATTTTCCTTCATGAGTACTTTGTAACTGACTTGGATCATTATGTTTCTGACAAGAGCTGAGCTATTCATTGTTGATCATCACACAATGTGGCTGATATTGTGTAGAATGTTTTCTTCATTCTTGTCATTTCACTTTGCATCAGTTTGTACAAGTCTTTCAGGTTTTCCTGAAATCTGACTGTTTATCATTTCTTATTGAAAAACAGTATTCTGTCACAATTATATGCTACAACTTGCTTAACCTTTTCCAAATTAATGGGTGTCCCTGCAGTTTTCAATTCTTTTTTGTCAAAAAAAAGAGCTGCTAAAATATGTTTGTACATGTGTCCTTTTTCTTTGATCACTTTGGGATATAGATGGAGTAGTGTTACTACTTCAAAAGATATAAATAATTTGATAGCCCTTTGGTTATAGTTCCAAATTTTTCTCCAGAATGTTTGGCATAGTTCATAACTCTACCAACAATGTATTAGTGTTCCCATTGTTTTATACTCCCTCTACTATTTGTCGTGTTCCCAATGTTAGTCACTCTGTTAAGTCTGAGGTGGTACCCTAGAATTGTTTAATTTGCATTTGACAGCTTAGATTTCTTCTGAGAACTATTTGTTCATATCCTTTGAGCTTTTATCAACTGGGAAATGACTTATATATTTAATAAATTTGACTCAGTTCCCTATATATTTGAGAAATGAAGTCATTATCAGAAAACTTGTTATAATTTCCCACCTAATTTTCTGCTTTCCTTCCAATGTTGGCTGCATTGGTTTTATTCACACAAAATCTTTTTAATTTTAAGTAATCAAATTATTCACTATACTTCTTGTCATCTTCTCTATTTGTTGTTTGGTCATAAACTCTTGTCTCATCCATTGATCTGACAGGTAAAATTTTCCATAACTCTCTAATTTGCTTATGATATCACCCTTTTTGTCTAAATCATATTCCCATTTTGTCTTTATCTTGGTATACAGTATGAAATGTTGGTCTATGACAAGTTTCTGTCAAAGTGCTTTCCAGTTTCCCCAGTAATTTTTGTCAGAGAGTTAATCTTTTCTTTAATGTTCTAATTTTAATATATGTGCTATCAAAATGAGCATGACAACTTAAAATTATGTAGTACTTTTTAAAGTTTGCCAAACAAAAGGAAATATCCCCATCAGGTAGTTAGTAGACATATTATAATCCCCATTTAACAGATGAAGAAACTGAGGCTCAGCAGCATTAACCAGCTCTCCTATGGACATGAAGAGTCTTAAAATTATAGAAAAACTGGTATTTTGGACATCCTTTCAAATTTCTTATCCATTTTACTTAAGTGTTAGTTTAACATAGGCTTGCAATTTAATCTTTTGTAAAAAGAAAAAAAAACGTAAGTCTATTGCTTTCTACTACTACACGTTCTTTTACTTAAACAGAAAACAACTAAGCACAACATAGGACTGGAGTGTATATTGCATTTACCTATATGTAAGAGACTGTTTCATTATGGTCAATTTAAGAGAATAGGGGTAGGATGATAGGAATAGTCTAGCTCAGTTAATTGCTAATGCATATTTGCAAGGTAAGCATTGTTTCCTGCAAAGAAGCAGCTGGTGTCTAGACTTGCAAAAGCCAAACCCCAACCATGAAGCTTTTATCTAAGATGGTGTTCTGTTATAGTAATAGCAGTCCCAGTCCAGATCTTCCCACTACTGAGTGGAGAGTTGGCAAATTTCCAGTTCATTTTGTGCTTTGTAGACACCTTATTCTGATCATTCCACTCAAAGGGGAGAAAGCACAGGGCAATTTCATAATTTCAGATTGAACATCATTGGTCAAAGCTGGAAAGATGCATTGAGACCTTCTATAAGTAGTGGAAATGTCTTAGAAAGGTTGATGTAGTGGAGAGAAATCTAGTTTGTTAGGTTGCCACAGTGTAACCTCTCTAAAATAAAATGATAAAAAAGTCATCATGAAGATAAAAGATAACAAATACTTTTCATTTTTCTTAGGTAGAGATAGTTTATCTACAATTCAGCTAAAGAAACATAAATAAAATATCTATGTGGACAGTGCATTTTATGCTTACCTTCTGTAAACTAGCTTATGAAACAAAATAGCCTAGTATAAGACATAAACTTAGGGTCTTTGACGTTTATTTTTTTAAGAACTGATTACACTTTTCCAGTATAATTGTGTTTATAATACTACATATTTTATTTTATACATTTTAAAATATTCTTAGAAGAGGCCCATAGGCTCTACCAGATTGCCTGAGGAATTAAGCACACACACACACACACACACACACATCTCTATGTCTATCTGTCTGTCTGTCTGTCTGTCTATCTATCTATCTATCTATCTATCTATCTATCTATCTATCTATCTATCTATCTATCTATCTATCTATCTGTCCATCTATCTAGTGTAATGCTGATTTGAAGATCTTCCCTTCCCATTGTAATGGAAAGCAAACAAGTACTTAGCAATTCGTTTCACTTTGAGCCTTGCCCTTGATTATATCAAGCCTTTATTAAGAAACAGAACTTGTGAATCCCACTGTGGGTAGGACTTGCTGATGGAACAGGAAGGGGTGGAACAGAGAGGAGGAGTTAATGACCAGATAAAAAGCTCAGCTCAAGCTGAGACAATTAGAACTGGGAGCAAGCAGCATGAAGGCTGAGAAGCTACCATGAGTGAGAGAGGGGCATCCTTGCTTAAGGGAGTCTGTTTTCTTTTGAAGGCCAGATGGAGGGAAGGTTTGGGAAGGCTTAGGAATGTTGGTGTTTGATGCATTGGTTATGTGTACCAACTTTGTAGTTATTGTGATGAATTTGACTCTGCTTTTCGGATTCAGCTTTCTGATATTTAAATAAAGGTTTGACTATGCCTTCCACGTGGAGAGCTTTCTACATTTTGTTATTCACAACTACACCAACATATTCATAGTTGCCATAGGTGCTGTGAATATAGCATTGGTGTACTATCTATCTATCTATCTATCTATCTATCTATCTATCTATCTATCTATCTATCTATCTATTGATATGGATGGAAGAAAGGCAAAAGACAGTGGCTTCTCTGAAAAAGATCTAATGCAGGAGAGCATAAAGTGACCATGTACAAATAAGCTATATACAAGAAAGAGAGAACATAGTCAACATAGTAAGAAAAAGAATTAAGGGGAACTGGAATGATTTCTTATAGAAGATGAGATATTAGCTGGACCTTGAAGGAAGGTAGGGAAACCATGAGGCAGAGATGAGGAGGTAGAACATTTCAGGCATGGAGTACTGCTAGTGAAATGCACAAAATTGGGAAATGCAATGTCTTCTTCAACAGCAAGGATGTCAGTATTATTGGATTCAAGACTATGTGGTGGCAAACATAAGATGTAAGAAAAGCAAAAAGGTACAAGAGCAGGTTATGAAGGGCTTTAAATGTCTGATAGAGGATTTAATATTTGATTCTGGAGGTGATGGGAAACTATTTGAGTTTATTGAGGAAAGGGTATATATTACATGTTACATAGTCAAATTTGCACTTTTGGAAGATCAATGATAGCAGAATGGAGCATAGACTAGAATGGGAAGAAACTTGTGGAAGAGAGAACAAACCATCAGATCATTTCAACAGTTTAGGCATAAGGTGATGAGAACTTGCACCAAGGTGGTGGCAGTGTCAGAAGAAGCAAAGGAGTGTATTCAAGAGATATTATGAGAGCAAAATTGACAGGTCTTGGAAACAGATTAAGAAACTCAAATGTTTAAGAATGCCTAATCCAGAGAAACAAATAATTCTAGATTGGAGAAAGAAGCTAGAAGGTAGAACTCAGACCTTGGACATTATGGAGAAGCAGACCTAAGACCTAGACAATGGAAAAAAATTCTACTTTAACAATTAAAGTTCTCAAGCAATGAAATGGTTACTTTGAAATGCAGTGAGGTTTTTCTTTCTTGAAACATTTAAACAAAGGCTATATGAAAATTTGCCAGGGATTATATTGAGGGCATTCATGCTTTTATTGGATACCCTATGAGACCACTGTGACTCTATAAAGTTCCGTGAGAATGTGATAAAAGAGATTGTGTTTAGTCATATAAATTCCATCACAATATAAAGTTTTCTTCTCTTTTGGGGGGGGGGAGGAGTAGGAAAGGAAAGGTGGAGCAAGAGAGCCTTAAATGATATATTTTGTATTTAAAGAATCTAAAATGGTAAATTTCTTTTTGTTGTTGACCACCTGACTTAGCCAAGAGTATACAACACCAAATCTTTGCAGAAACCTAACATTATAATTTAAAATTATATCTAGTTATTAAATGTAGATGGATCTTAATCATCTTCTTAGTGGATTAAGTTCTATACATTTAAAAGTGTCTATATAAAAGGTTATAAATTTGGTTGTATAATTGATATCTTGATATGGGTACTTTCTTTATTCTCTTCCCTTTTGTATTTAACCTAGATCCATTTTCAGTAAAGATGGGATAGTATAATAATATATTTTATTTGAATAGTTTCTCCCCCTGCCCCAGAGTTGGAGAGCACTTTCACATGTTTATCTGCACAGAAATTCTTTGAAGTAGTCTGAACAAGCACTCATACCCATTTTACAGAATAGGTAATTGAGGTCTCTGAAATTTCAAAAACTTAGAGTAACATGCTTAGAAGCCTAGAACTGACTGGGCAGAATAATGGAGAGCACCAACCATTAGTCATCACTTGACTTAAATTTGGAGAACATGGTTCTGAAGAAAAGTGTGCTGCCTGGAACATCTTTGAAATTGCATGTATGCAACTTGGTAAAATGTGTTTAAAACCCCTGCATCTCTGAACTCAGAAATAAAATACTTTTGTTTTCCACTAGTGTGTACATTTTGCACTCCATTTGCCCTGTGAATATGATATGAGACTGATCAATTGTAGGGAAATTCCTCAAAATAGCAGAGGCATTGTCTTGTCACTTTTCAGAAATTGTGCATCTACTGGAGGACTATATAACTAAAGAATCACTATACCTCTCTTTCTCAATATTAGAGAAATGAACTAAACTTTTAATGTATTTAATTATTACATGATCATACTACAGAGTACCAGGTATTCTTGCTATATTCTTACTACCACTTTTCTACATCAAAAAGGATCAAAGTATTTTCTGTCCTATAGTTCCCAGAGATGAATGCAGTTAATTAGTCAAGGCATGAATTATAACCAACGTATGTGAAAGCTACAGGCCAAAGTAAGGTTGCAACAAATTTGTTTCTTAGGTCTATATAGGTTTCAATACCAGCATGACTATATCAGTATTGATTCTGACTGATGATGAGATGTGTCTTATGTGAAATAAATCTACCTGATAAAGTGTATTTTGACTGTGTGTGGATTTTGCGTATTAGCTTTTATTTTAAAAACAGCAACAAATCTTTCCCATTGGGGCTTATTATTAAAATGCTTTACTGCTTTTTTTCTTCTTTTTCTTTACCTTAGTAATGATAGAAAAGGGAACTCTTCCTTAACCCTCCCAAACCATAAAGCACTCACATTTAGATAGTGCTTTAAGTTTATAAAGCACTTTTTGTGTATTATTTCACTTGCTTTCATATATTATATCAGTTGATTCTCATAACAACCTTGAGAGACTGATATTATTATCATTACTCTGCATAAATGGCAGCAGACAAAGCTTAAGTGACTTGTCCAGAGACACATAGTAAGTGACTGAGTCAGAATCTGAATCTAGGTCTGCCTGTCTTCAAGTTTGACACTCAGTTAACTTCTCAAATATATATTCTGTGACATGACAGTAGGCTGGCATAGTGGCCACCATGCAAGATCTGAAATCAGGAAGATTTGGGTTTGAATCTTGTTTGTAATACTTAACTCTATAGAATTAGGGGAGTTACTTAACCTTCCTTGTCCCAGTTTCTTTTCTAATAAAATTAAGATAAAAATATGAAATATTTTCCAGGGCAGTTGTGAAGATCACAGACAATCAGGACATGGTTTCATGAGGACCTGTCACAGATACTTACTGAGTCCTCTCTGCTTTTTGCAATACCACTTCACTTGGTTATTCTGATGAATCTCAACTCAGTTTATTTAGCCACAACCTCTCTGTTGATCTCCAGTCTTGCATCTACAACTGCCTATCAGACATCTCAAAACGGATGTCCAGTAGACATCTTAATTTCAACTTGCACCAAACTGAACTCATTGTCTTTCCCTTCAAGTCTCCTACTGTCTAAAGTTTTCTATTACTGCTAAGAGTGCAATAGTCATTCCAGTATTCCAGGCTATCACCTATGTGTCATCCTCAACTCACCACCTCTCATAACACTTCCTTGGCCCTGCCATGAAATTTGTTGCCATGGTCTTTTGATTTCAGTTTTGCAACATTTCTAGAATATACCCCCTTCTGTCTGATATTGCCACTACCTATGTGCACGTCCTTGTCTCCTCACCCCAAAACTATTGCAATAGCTTGCTACTTAGGCTGCATACAACATGTCTCTCCTTAATCCAGGTCTGCCTCAATTGAGTTGTTAAAATGAATTTTCTAAAGTTCAGATCTGACCATGTCACTCTCTCTACTCAATAAACTTCCCTGCCTCCCTTATCACCTAAAGGATCCTATACAAAATCTTTTGTTTTAGCATTCCAGATCCTTCATAGTCTCCATCTTTCCCTTCCCCTAACTTTCCAGTATTCTTATTCTTTATGTCCTTCATCCCCACATATTCTTCAGTCCAGTAATAATGACCTCCTTGCTCTTCCTCGACCAAGACACTCCTTGACTCTAAGCACTTTCTTTGGTTGTCCTCCACGTCTGGAATGTTCTTTTTCCTTATCTCTGCCTGACTTCCTTTCACAGCTTCCTTCAAAACTATGCTAAAATTCCACCTTCTATAGAGAACCTTTCTATTCCCTTTTAATTCCAGCACCTTCCTTCTGTTGATTATTTCTTATTTATCTTTTGTTATTGTTGTTCAGTCATTTCAGCCCTGTCCAACTCTGTAACCCCACTTTGGAGTTTTCTTAGCAAAGATACTAGAAATGGTTTGTCATTTCCTTCTCTAGTTCATTTAACAGTTAAGAAACTGAGGCAAGCAATGTTGAATGACTTCCCAAGGGTCACACAGCTGTTAACTGTCTGAAGCCAGATTTGAACTCATGAAGATGTTTTCCTAATTCTAAATCCAGAGATTTCACCACACAGCTGCACCACGTTTATCTTGTATTTTAAAGTTTATTCATACAAAGTTGTTGGCATGTTGTCTCCTCCATTATTTTATAAGTTCTTCAAAGGCAAGGACTTCCTTTTGTGTTTCTTTACATCCTAGAACATAATAGATGCTTAATAAATGCTTTTTGATTACTGGGTATGTGATGCAAGTCATTTAACCTTATTCAGTCTCAGTCTCCTCATCTGTAATATGGGGATAATCATGGTACCTATCTCACAGGGTTGTTGTGAGGATAAAATGATACAAAATTTGTATTTTGCAAACTTTGAAGTACTATACAATGGTAGCAAGGTTTTGATAATGCTCCAAAGCTAAAAGCACATTATCACTATTATTGAAGTAAGGACATTGATCCTTCCCTTTCTGTCCTGCAGAAATTCCTGATTTCTAATCACAGAATCACCCAAACAATGGTGTTGCTTTCTTTTGGTATCAAATATGGTATTAAAATTTGACCACTTATTCTGAAGACCTTCAGATCAGGCCAAATATCAAGATGAGAGAGAATTCAAGCTGGCTCTCTAGTACCAAAATGATGACTTTTCATTCATAAAAAATAGGACACAAACATTGAAGTTCACTGAATAGTATTTTGGCCACACCAACAGAAACTATGTTGGGAGGGCTCCTATGTAAACATTATGATGTGCCTGGGATGATTTTTGCTTTTGCCTAATCAAAACAATTTGGAAATGCTATTGTATTTTTCCAATGAACTTAGAAGGAAACATATTTTGGAAATTGTAGAACAATGGTGTGCCTAGAGAACCAACTTATGCATTCACCTAATCATTCATTCAGTCAGTCACTTCATTCATTCTGGAAACAAAATACTTAATCCTCCACTAAGACCTTTGATTTGCACACTCATTGGGTAAAATGACAGAATGCTTGCCAGACACAGTATGACAAAGAGATGCTCTCTGTGTAATTATTGAGTTATTTTGGCAGACACTTTCATTTTCATCACCTTTATTGGCACTGTACCATAAAGAGTCAAAAATCCAATTGACTTCCCAACTTGGCTTTCGGAGATGGCTTATATGGAACCACACATGACACAGCAACAACCAAGAGGCCAACAAAAATATGTCAATTGTGCAATAAGCATGGGTATGTAGACTTGCCAAAGTAAAATGCCATCTATGATGTTTCATTTACTACAGGATTATAAAATCTATAAATTTGTCCTCTCATTGCACAAATCCCTTTCTCTCCTCTGACATTGCCACCATTCTAGGGTCGGCCCTCAACACCTTACACCTTGATTACTACAGCAACCTGCTGGCAAGTCTTCCTGTCACAAATCTCTCCCTACTCTAGTCCATTCTCTATTCAACCACTAAAAGTCAGGTCCCATCATGCCATTTCCATATTCAACAAACTCCACTGGTTTCCTTTTACTTGCAGGAGCAAATACAAAATTCTGTGTTTTGCTTCCAAAATCCTTCATATTCTATTCTCCTAACTGTTGAGCTTTTTACAACTTGCTCCCTGATACATACTCTTTGATCCAGTGACACTCACCTTCTGGCGCTGTCTTTTACCTCTAGGTATTTTTATTTTCTGAGGGTCTCTGTGTCTGGAATGCTCTCTCTCCTCTGATCCAACTACTGACCTCTCTGACTTCCTTTAAATTCCAACTAAAATCCCATCTCCTACAGGCAGCTTTCTCCAAGCCCTATTTTATTTCCTATTTATCCAGCATACAGCTTTCTTTCTAAGCATTTGTTTGCATATTGTCTCCCCTATTAGACTGTAAGTTCCTTGAAGGCAAGTATTATCTTTTGCCTCTTTTTTGTAGCTCCAATTCAGACAGTGTCCGACAAATAGTTTGCACTTAATGAATGTTAATTGAATTGGAAAATAATTGAATTGGCATCTCAACCCCAATGTCATAGACCCAAGAGATTCAGAGAAAGTCATTTAAGGTTCAAAAAAGCAGTCAAACTTTTCCATGCTCCTTTGAACTGAATCTGAATTTTAGATATTGAGTAACTCGTTCCTATAAAGAATGGCAATTTAGGAATAAGTGAAGAGGGGGAAAGTTTCACAATGTGTTAGGATTTCAAATACACACTTTAATGGGAGCTTTGATCTTGTCTAGGTTTGCCTTTAAAAACAAACAAATCAACAAGCCCATGAGCAAACTGCCAAGGGACCTTGGGCAACTATCCTTTACATAAGGTGAGGCTGTGATATGTAGAAACCAAGGAGACTTTTGAAGCCTTCCCCTTTGGGGGCAAAGAGACTTGGGGAAGAGATTTATTATGAATAACAATTTATAAGGTGTAAAAAAGAATCAGTTTGTGTGAAAACAGCTGACTCCTATCTATTTGGGGACTAATATTGTTTGTGCATTATACAGCTCCTTTGCTTTTTCCCTTTACTTCTGCCTGGCTCTTTTGCTCTAATTAGCCTTTCCACCAACAAAGGTGGGTTATTGGGTTATATCAATTCATTTTGCTACTTTTGTGATGTTTCCATGAAAGCTGGGAGAGGAAGAGAGGTTGAAGGATTGTTTCAAATGAGGCTGTAGGTATTGTTCATGCGTTTCTATTACCTGTACTTTGGCTGTCCTCCATAGCTCTTCAGTCCTCCAGACCCACAAATAATCAAAGCTAGGCCATAAATAAAATTCCTCCCAGGGAAATGTACTTCTTCTTTCTCAGCCCACCTGCTCATGCTGTCATGGAATTTCTCCTTTGCCTGCATTGAGCTTTACACAGTTGTACCTCTCATAAAAGGTGGTGGTGGTTGGGAGTAGGGAGTTGGGGGAAGGGGTGCTATTGTGAAATAACAAGAGGGAGCATTTAATAGGTCTGACTTACCAAAATGTGGCCAGATGAGTTTGGCCAATTGGGGTCAGTTAAGCCTCCCCTGACACAGGCCATTAGTAATATTTTCCATGGACTAATCACAACAATGGAAAATCTGCCACATCTGGTTGTACCTCTAATACCTATGCAGCTTGTCATGATTTCTAAGATCTTGATATGAAACAGCACCATGGCACTGAGTGATAGACTGCTAGTGAGGAAAGAAGGGGCTCTTGTTCCAGAGCAGACAAGAGTTGGCTATTCCTGTTTCCCCTCTATTCTTTCTTCTGATCCATTTTGTTAAATTATTTCATCTTGATCCAAAGGGATTTTTGTGAGTATGCATGTGCGTGTGTGTGTGTGTGTGTGTGTTGTTTTTCTCCATTCCTTCTTTCCTTGTCCTTAGAGCAATCATTATCTAACCTCCAGCAAAAGCTATTGCGTATCACTTGTGGGCAGCACATTTTCCCACTAAGAGTTATGGCTGGCTAGATAAGCTCCTTTGAAGGCTGAGAAAACAGTCCTGGAAGATTGATGATTCCAAGAAACCTTCACTGACTTAAAGAGATCGCTCTCTCCTCACTCTTTCTTTATGACTTCAAAGATTTATGAAGGCTGCATTGAACACAGCATAATTATCCAAGCCACATCTTTGACATTACTGTCGAGGAGGGATATTATAAAGCATTATCAATGATGCAAACTAATGGACTACTTCAATTGAGTTTTTTATAGGTTGCGGGAATTGAGGCAGTGTGTCCTACTTAAAGACTGTTATCTAAATAGTGACATTGTCATTTAATATCATATTAGTATTTTGCTAGCTGAAGACTAAATGGAAGCTGGTGGAAAGGTTCAAAGAACCAGATTCTTTTTCTGACTTTATGACTAAATATCTATGTGGAGTTTTGTCAAATCACTTTTTGCCTTTTTTCTCCATCTGTTAAAAAGAGATACTAACATCTATATCAAAAGAGAATCAAATGAAAGAATAGATGGACTATTTATGGCTAGGGATAGGAAGACTACAAAAGTGAAATATAGTCAACCACAAGGAAATATTATTATCATTATTTTCATATTTGTCATCATTAGACTGTTAGTTCCCTGACAGCAGAGGCTTTTCCCTGCTTTCTTCACTTTCCTAGCACTTAACATAATGTCTGGCATAAATTAAGAACTTAATAATTATTTTTATTTCATTATCATTATCATCATAATAAACATGATCATCATATTCATCTTTATCAGTAGAAAGTAGCATGTACTTTGAGTTAGAAAACGTAGGTTCAGATCTTAACTTGAATTTGCCAGCTATGGTGAACTATGAAATTCTCTTAATCTTCAATTTCCTTATCTGTTAGATGGAATGGGAATCTTTATTTTGCCAATCTTTTAAAATTATGAATTAAAGGCTTTAAAATGTTGGAAGTATGATATAAATGTCAATTTACAAGCAGCAATATCTTTTGCAGCCCACAGTGGCTAACTGGATAAACAGTAAATTTTTCCTTTCTCTCTCAGCCCAAATATACCTCTTACTTCTACTTCAAGGAAGGCAAGATATTCTATTTCTCTTTTTTTTCAATTTTTAAAAACCATTTCTATTTAAAGTTTTGATTTCCATATTCTATCACTCCTTCCCTCTTTGACTCTCTCTCTCAAGTGATAAGGAATCGAATATAGGTTTTACATGTGCAATTATGTAAAACATTTCAATATCAGTCATTTTGTACAAGAAGACTCAAACAAAAGGAAAAAATTTGAAAAAAGTGAAAAACAACATGTTTCAGTGTGTGTTCAATCAATATCAGTTCTTTCTCTGGAGGTGGATAGCATGCATTATAATTAGTCCTTTTGGATTGTCCTGGATAATTTTATTGCTGAGCATAAGTCATTCACAGTTCTTCATTGAGCAATATTGCTATTAATGTGTACAATGTTCACCTGGTTTTGTTCCCTTCCCTATGTATGAGTTCATGTGAATCTTTCCAGATTTTTCTGAAATCATCCTGCTTGTTATTTCATTGAGCACAATAATATTCAATTAAAATAATATATCACAGCTTTTTTTAGCTATTCCCCAATGGATGGGCATCCCTTTGATTTGCAATTCTTAGCCACCATGTAAAGAATTGCCATAAATATTTTTGTACGAAAGGTTCTATGGACTGTTTTCAGAAGTTTTGGGGATATAAAGCTAGCAGTAGTATTGCTGGTTCAAAGGGTATGCACAATTTCATGGCTTTTGAGCATAGATCCAAATTACTCTCCAAAAAAGTTTGATCACGTCACAACTTTAACAGTATGCATTAGTGTCTCAGTTTTTCCACCCTCTCCAATATCTGACATTTTCCTTCCATATTAGCTGATGGGTGAGGTCATACCTCAGAGTTGTTTTAATTTTCATTTCTCTTCTCAGTAGTAATTTAGAGAATTCTTCATATGACTGTAGATAGCTATGATTTCTTTGTTTGAAAACTGCCTGTTCATATCCTTTGATCGTATATCAATTGGGGAATGACTTGTATTTTATAAATTGTACTCGGTTCTCTAGATATTTGAGAAACAAGACCTTTATCTGAGATATTTGTTGCAAAAGTATCTCCCAGTTTTCTTCTTTCATTATAGTTTTGACTGCATTGGCTTTATTAATGCAAAACCTTTTAATTTTACATCATCAGAATGATCTATTTTATATTTTGTAATGCTCACTACATCTTTTAAGTCCTAAATTCTTACATTATATGTAAATGTGACAGATACACTAAGCCATACTCTCTTAATTTGTTTATGGTATCACCCTTTATGTGTAAATTATGAATCCTTTTTGACAGTTTCTTAGTATATGCTGTAAGGTGTTGGTCCACATCTAGTTTCCATCATACTGTTTTTGTGTTTCCCAGTAGTTTTTGCAAAATAATGAGTTTTTTTCCCCAAAAGCTTGGATCTTTGGGTTCTTCAAATAGTAGATTATTATTATCATTTACTGTAATTTAATTTATACCTACTCTATTCCACTGATCTACTACTCTATTTCTTAGCCATTAACAGATTGTTTTGATAACGACTGCTTTACAATATAGTTTGAGATCTGGTACAGCTAAATCACCTTCTTTTGCATTTTAAAAAATTGATTCCCTTGATGTCCTTGAGCATATTTTTCTTCCAGATGATTTTGATATTATTTTTTTCTAGCTCTATAGAATAATTTTTGATAGTTTGATTTGTTTGGCACATAATAAATAGATTCATTTAGATAGAATTGTCATTTTTTATCATATTGTCTTGGCTTATCCATGAGCAATTAATATTTTTCTAACTGTTTAGATCTGACTTCATTTGTGTAAAAAATGGTTTATAGTGTTCTTGGCAGGTGTGTTTCATAGTGTGTCTTGGCAGGTAAACTTCCAAGTATTTTAAATGAACTACAGTTACTTTAAATGGAATTTTTCCGTCTATCTCTTGCTGCTGAACTCGTTGGTAATATATAGAATGCAGATGATTTATGTGGATGTATTTTGTATTCTGCATCTTTGCTAAAGTAGTTAATAATCCCAAATACCTTTTTAGTTTATATTCTAGGTTTTTCTGAGAATATCATCATATTATCATACAATTTGTGAAGAGTGATTGTTTTGCTTCCTTATTGCCTATTACAATTCTTTTAATTTCTTTTTCTTCTCTCATTGCAATAGCTAACATTTCCAGTGCAATATTAAATAATAGAGGTGATACTGGGCATCCTTGCTTCACCTCTGATTGTACTGTGGAGGCCTCTAGCTTATCCTTATTACAAAATATGTGTTCTAATGGTTTATGATTAATATTACTTATCATTTTAAGGAATTGTTCATTTATTCTTATACCCTCTAGTGTTTTTAATAGGAAAGATTGCTGAATTTTGTCAAAGGCTTTTTCTTCATCTATTGAGATAATCATACTATTTCTGTCAGTTTTATTACTGATATGTCAATTATGCTGATAGTTTTCCTAATATTCAATTAGCATTGCATTTGTGATATAAATCCCACCTGGTCATATTGTATAATATTATCCAATTAGCTTGTTATCTTTTTGCTGTAATCTTTTAGTTGTAATCTTTTTGTTAGTTTTATATTTGGTATTATAGTAATATATATTCATATACTATACACTATACTATATGTACTATATACTATATACAGTATTATAGTAGTATAGCATTATACTACTATAGATTTATATTTAATTTTTTTTGCATTACTATTCATTATGGAAATTGGCTATCATTTTCTTTTCCCGTTTTGACTCTTTCTGGTTGGAGTATCAGCACCACATTTACATCATAGGAGGAATTTGGTAGAACTCCTTTGCCTATTTTCCCAAATAGTTTATAGAATATCCAGATTAATTGTTCTTTAAATGTTTGATAGAATTCATTTGTAAGTCCTTCTGGTCCCGGTGCTTCAGCACAAATTCAGGAGGTACAGCTGTAGGCTGGCAGACATCTTCCAGTAGCCAATTATTCAAGTACAAAGCCCAGGTGAGCAGATGTCCCCTAGGGGCCAGACTCACCATGCCCAACCTGAGAGATCCAATGTTGCTGACCCCAGCTCAACATGAGGTCAGCTGCCAAACCCAAATAACCTCCAGGTCCCAGCACACAAAGCCAGGGACCAGGTCCCTGGCTTCCAGCACAACAAGCTTGTGTCAGTGTCCCTTGCACTCCATAAGGACAGCTGAATTTTATTATTTTTTATTTTAATTTGTTTTCTTGGTTACATCATTCATTTCCACAAGGTTTTGAGTCACAAATTTTCTACCCTTTTTGCCCCTACCCCCCAGCCCAGAACATTGATCCCACTGTAAGGCCCCTCCCACAATCTGTTCCCTTTTATGCCCTCCTCCAACACC
>CM053593.1:173221382-173244309 GCA_028646575.1 Pseudocheirus occidentalis | reverse complement strand
GAAAGGGTCCCATATGTACAAAAGTATTTATTGCAGCTCTCTTTGTGGTGGCAAAAAACTGGAAATTTAAGGGATGCCCATCAATTGGGGAATGGCTGAACAAGTTATGGTATATGAATGTGATGGAATATTATTGTGCTATAAGAAAATGGAAGTAGATTGACTTCATACTTACCTGGAGAGGCTTATATGAATTGATGCTGAGTGAGAAGAGCAGAACCAGGAAAAATTTGTACACAGTCACAGATACATCATATGTGTGATGACCAATTTTGAAAAAAACTGGATGCTTCTCAGCATCACACAGTTAAAAGACAACTATACAAGTCTCAAGATGGAAGAGGATGTCTACATTCAGAGAAAGATGCAGAAAGATCAGAGTTTAAAAGGAGACTGAAGCAACGCATGCTATCATTCTTTTCGACGTTTGGCTTTTGTTTCTCTTTTCTCATTGTTCACTCCATTGAGTATAACACCTATTCAATCAGACTAGTATACAATGTGAAGGCATTTGCAGAACCTATACATGATTGTATGCCACCATGGCAGGGGTGGGGGGTCGGGAGGAAGGGGAGAAAAATCTGAAACTCAAGTGATTCTGGAACTGAATCTTGTAACCTAAAATAGACAAATAAGTCAATAAAATTTTTAAAGAAACAACCAAAAAAAAAGAAATTAATTTGAAAACTCTTTACAGGTGATTGGAAAACTAAAATAAAATATTATTTAAAAAAAAAAGGAAAAGAGAAACTTAAAAAGTTGAATAGTGGCCAATTGGCCAAATATAAACAGAGATACAAATTCTTATAGAAGAAAATAATTCTTTAAAAATTAAAATTGTGCAAGTGAAAGCTAGTGGCTCCATGAGACATCAATAAAATATAGTCAAAAGAATGAAAAAAATCGAAGAAAATGTGAAGCATGCCATTAGGAAAACAACTGATCTGGAAAACAGACCCAGGAGAAAGAACTTAGGAATTATCAGACTACATGAAATCCATGATATGAAAAAAGAGCCTAGACATCATCTTTCAAGAAATTATCTAGGAAAACTGTCCTGATTCTTGAACAAGGGCCAAATAAATACTGAATCTACTAATTATCTCCCAAAAGATGCTAGGAAAATGACAAGTCCCAGGAAAATTGTAATCAAATTCCAGGGCCGTAATGTCAAGGAGAAAATATTGTATGCATCCAGGAAGAAGTCTAAGGCATTCTGTAGATCCAAACTCCTAAAATCACAGCTCACTGGTAATGAAATTTAAAGGTAACTTTGCATAGAAAAGCTAAGAGGTACTTATCACCTAGTTCAAATTAGGCCTCTGTTAAAGAAACAGAAGGTATGAACTCCTGTTTCTGACATAACAGGAAGGGGGTGAAAAGGGAGGAGCAGTAATGTATATAAGGAAAAGCACCAGAGAGTGAGAGTCAGAACTCTTCGGGATAAATTTCACATAGGCAGATGCAGCTGCAGCCCAGGAGGCTGAAGAGGAAAAGCCCAGGCTGGAGAGAATGAATTTTTTTATTTTTGAGAACCTGGATGAAGTGACTTTTATTCTGGGAACCAGGTGAAACTTCTGCTGAATTTGAGAGTCAACTGGAGCTGCTGAGAAGCTGCTGAGGAGCTGCTGAGTCAGAGAGCCAGCCAAGCTGCTGAGTATTTCTAAGGACCAGCCCCATCTGTAGAAGACTATGGAAGCATGACTGTAGTGTTGGTATTTTGTCTGTTTTTTGCTTTGTTAACCCTTGACTTCCTGGGAACAGAGACTGTGGGGGATTTAAGGTGGACTGGAGACTGAATTTCAGCATGGAACAGGAACAACACAGAGAACTGGACAAGAAACTGGGAGCTATGGGCATTTGGACCCAGGTAGCAATTTAGTGAATCCAAGTAGGAGCTGGGATCATGTAAGGGGTTCCAGTGAATCTGAAAGACTACTCCAAGTCAAGTTGAAATAAGATTTTATTTAGATACTGTGTGCTGACTGAGAAAAGTGTAACTTAGTTGTGATTGAGGGGTGAGTGGCCTGTGTATTTTATACTACCCCTTAAGAGATACCTGAGTAGTTATTGATATTGTAACTTAGTGTGCCCTGTGAGTGGAGAACTTTGAGTATAGTATTTTGTGACCCTTAAGGAGGCAATCCTTCTTAAGAATGATTGAATGATTGAGTTGATTGAATGATTGAGTTACTAAGTGATTGGTTGACTAAGTGATTACACTTTGTTCAAACCTGTGTGAACACTGTGGTAAAAACTATGTGGCCATTTCTCTGATAAGTAGTTGTGAATGTTGTTATTTTGATTATCTGTGATAAGTTGTAATATTGTAAATGCTGTACCTTGCTTTACTGTGAATTTTTTGTTCTGATTTCTTATTGAATAAATAGAATGTTCATTATACTATGAAATCAGAACCTTAAAAGCTGTTCACAGTAGCATTCTTCTCAAAAGCTGTTCATGCATGGCATTACACTCACCAATCTCAACTTGCACAATTACCTTTAAAAGAATATTTAATTAGCTGAGAGTGAAGGTATTTAAGGAGATGGCATTGTAAGATAAGTAGCTACAGGAGGGCAGAGCAAAGATGCCAGAATAAAAGCAGGGACTCACCTGAGCTTTTCCTCTAAACCCTCCAAATATATGTAAAAATGGCTCAACAAATTCTAGATCAGCAGAACCCAGAAAAAAGACAGACTGAAATAAATATACAGCTGAAGACAAAATGGAAGGTCATCAAAAAGGTCTGTTTGCACCAGGTTGAGAGAAGAGTTTAGTCCAGTGCAGGCCATGTCCCAGTCCCAGAATACCTGGAGTAGGCCTCAGAGGACTGACTCACTTGCAGCTGTGGCAGTTTCAAGACTTCTTAACCCACAAACACCAAAGAAAACTTAGGTCTGTAAGAAAGGGAAGGCAGACCTGGGGGATGAGGGGCACAATCCAGCTCCAGATGCAACTTACCCCAGATCCAAGCAAATCAGCTACAGGCTTTTAGAATGAATGAATTAGCAACAATGATAGTGCAGCATTAACACCTGTTTCCAGAGCTCTAAGTCCACAGAAAGTAAGGGAATTGAACAACTGGTTAGAAGGATATTAGGCTATTACAGTGGTCTTTTTGCTGGCACTGAGGCAGGACTCTTTTGTTTTGCCCATACTTGGACCTGGGTGGCAGCCCTAGTGTGAGAAGGACCATTGGCATAGCAGAGCTTGCAGTTACAGAAGAAAGGTAAGCCCCCTTAGAGTCCCAGTGAAGAAAGCATTATTTGTGGTCACTCACAATGCAGAGCACAGGCCAGAAGAGGAGGAAACAAAAGTCTTCTGCAGATCATGGAAGAATGAAAAATTTACAGGTCCTTAGAAGTATCTCTGAAAACAACTGCACAAAACCCTGAAGCTTGAAACAGTACACCCTCCATGGGGGAAGCAGAGGCCTTACTTAGGAAAGAGTTAAAAAGTCAAGAAATAGGCTCTGAAAATGAGCAAAAGACAGAAACAAAACCTCAGACTATAGAGTCTTATTTTGGCTACAAGAAAGATCAAACATACAACCAGAAGAAAACAACAAAGTCAAAGTTCCTATATCCAAAGCCTCCAAGAAAAATATCAGTTGATCTCAGGCAATGGAAGAGCTCAAAAAGGATTTTGAAAACTAAGTAAGAGAAGTAGAGGAAAAATTGGGAAGATAAATGAGAGGTAATGCAAGAAAATAATGAAAAATGTGTTAGCTTGGTATAAGAAACATAAAATATTAAAGAAAATTTTAAAAAATAGACCAGGGGACAGAGCCAAAATGGTGGTGAAGACACACAAAATCTCCGCAGCTCCCCCATAACCACCTCAAAATACCTATAAAATATAACTCTAAACAAATTTTAGAGCTTCAGTACTCACAAAATTACAGAGAAACAAAGCTCCCACTGAAGGCAGCCCAGCAGGTGGGACAGGAAGGGATCACTGCAGAACTCTGGTAACCAAAATCAGCCCAGCCTGGAACAGTGACTTGGCCCTAGGGTGGCCAGGACAAGTCATGGCTGGAGTTTTCAGGAGAGCAGATCACCAGCAGCTGGAGCAATTTCCAGAATTATCAACCCATAAGAAACAAGGACTAAGTGAAAGGTTAGTGGAACTTGGCTAAATCTGGGGTAGAAAAGTGGGTCCAGCCATTTGCCTACAGGGAAAGAAAGCAGCAGAAACAGCTGCTGCCACCTAAACCTGGCTGCTTCAGAAGCTCCCAGCCTGCAAACTGCAGGGGGGCCAAGCGATCATTCAGAGGCTAAGTGATCTTCCCTTCAGCTGATAGGATCAGGATAGTGATCTTGGGTGGTGGTTCTGAGGTGCATTTTCAGTGAGCCAGAGCTGGTGGAAGCTACAGTAGCCTGCTAATACCTACAGCAGCTGCAAAAATCCCAGCAATTTGAGACAAAGCTCTTCTCTCTGGAAGCAGAGTTCCACAGAGCTAAAAAGTCAAGTAATTTATGGTGAACATAAGCAGGCAATGGAAGCAAAGTAAGAACAGCAATTGAACTCTAGATTCTTTTTTTGGGGACAAAAAGGATCAAAGTATGGAATGGGAGGAAGACAACACAGTCAGAGCTCCCACATCAAAAGCTTCCAAGAAAAATGTAGACAGGTTACAAGTGATAAAGGAGCTTAAGAAGGATATTGAAAATCAAATAAGAGAAGTGGAGGAAAAATTGGGAAGTGAGAATGACAGAAGAAAATCATGAAAAGAGAGTCAACAGTCTGAATGAAGAAAATAATATCTTGAAAACTAGATTGACTGAAATGGCAAAAGAGGCCCAAAAAGTCAATGAGGAGAAGAATTCCTTAAAAAGTGAAATTTTCCACATGGAAAAAGAATCTCAAAAGCTTTCTGAAGTGAATAATTCCTTCAGAATTAGAATGGAGCAAATGGAAGCAAATGATTTATGAGACATTAAGGCACTATTAAAGAGATCCAAACAAATTAAAAAACAGAAGGCAGTGTGAAATATGTCCTTGAAAAAACCACTGACATAGAAAATAGATTTGGAGAGACAATTTAAAAATTATTGGACTACCTGAAATTCATGATCAAAAAAAGAACCAAGAAAGCATCCTTCAAGAAATTTTCAATGATAATTGCCCTGATATTTTAGAATCAGAGGGCAAAATAGAACTTGAAATAATTCATCCATTACCTTTTGAAAAAGATCCCCAAAAGAAAACTCCTAGGAATTTTATAGCCAGGTTCCAGAGCTCCTAGATCAAGGAGAAAATATTACAAACTTCCAAGAAGAAACAAATTGGATACTGTGGAAATACATTTAGGATAACTCAGGATCTAGTAGCTCCTACATTAAGGAATCAAAGGGCATGGAATATGATATTCCAGAGATCAAGGGAGCTAGGATTAAAACCAAGAATCACATACTCAGCAAAATTGAGTATAATATTCCCAGGGGAAAATATGGTCATTCAATGAGGTGGAGGACTTCCAAGCATTCTTGATGAAAAAATCATAACTGAAGAGAAAATTGACATCATATACAAGAAGCATGAGAAGGTAAACATGGAAAAGAATTCATAAGGAACTTATCAAAGGCAACTATTTACATGCCAACATGGAAAAAATGCTAAGTGTAACTTATGAAACTTTTCTCGGTATGAGGATAGGTGAAGAAAATATAAATGTGTGTAAATATATATATATATATACATATATATGTATGTATGTGTGTATGTATGTATTTATGTATCAATACATTCACATATGTCTATATAGGAGGGTATATGTGCATATGAATACATATGTGAATGTGAATATATATATGTACATATACAGAAGGCACAGGATCAATTGAATAGGATGGGATAATATTTCAAAAGGTGAAATTGAGAGATGGGAGAGGAATTTTATGAGAGGAGACAGGGAGAGAGAGAATGGGGTTAATCCTCTCATACAGAAGAGGCAAGCGATAACAGTTGAAATGGAGGGGAAGAACAGGAAGGCAAATGGGATTGGGTTAACCTTACTCCCATTGAATTTGGCCTAGGGAATTAATGACACACTCTAAATTGGGATCTTGGCCAACAGGAGAGTAGGGGGGACTGGGATGAAAGTGGGGAGGATGGAGGGTAGGCAGGTTGGTGGGGGAGGGTTATTAGAAGCACACACTTCTGTAAAGGATCAAGAACAAAATAGAGAATAGAAGGAGTGGGGTGTGGGATAGAAAGGAGGGAAATATAGTTAGTCTTACACAATATGTCCATTGTGGAGTTGTTCTGTGTAACTACACATGTATGGCCTGTATTGAATTGCTTGTCTTTTCAATGAAGCTGTGTGACAAGGGATGAAAGGAAAGAACCTAGAATTTAAAGTTCTAAAATCAAATGTTAAAAATATATGTGTGTTTGTGTGTGCATGCATAATCATTATTATTATTTACATGCAGCTGGGAAAACAGATATACAGGTACTGGGGTAGGGAGATCCAGTAGATTGGGGTGGGGGTATACACTGGGATCACTGTTTTTGGGTGGTGGGTATAGGAAAGATGGGGAGAAAATTTGTAACTCAAAATCTCATGGAAATGAATGATGTAAGCTGAAAATAAACAAAAGTTTAAAAAAGAAAAAGAAAATAGAGGGTGGAACCAAGATGGTGGAGTAGATGCAGCAATGTTTTGCAGCTCCTACATAGTGACCTTAAATGCACAGAAAATATGACTCTAAACAAATTTTAGGGCTCCAAAACTCAGAAGTACAAAAAACACATCTCTTACTGAAGGCTGCTGGTCACAAAGGGCTCATTGAAGCAGGCTAGGAGCCAAAACCAGCCCAGTCTGAAACTGTAGCTTGGCCCTAGGGCAGTCAGGAGGATCTGCAGCTGGAGCCTTCAGGAGAGTGGATCAGCAGCAGCTGAGGCAGTTTGCAGACTTATCAAGCCAGAAGAAATAAGGATAAGAGAAAGGTCAGAGGAATTCAGCTTAATTGGGGGGAGAAAAACAGTCTGGCCAAACTGCCCCCAGGGCAAGGAAGCAGTGGAAGCAGCAGTAGCTGCAGAAATGGAGGCAACCACCTCCACAGGGCTGCTTCAGTGCTCCCAGCCTGCAGATTACAAGGGGGCCAAGACAATTGATCAGAAGCTAAGTGCTCTTGCGTTCAGCAGCCTGGATCTGGATCATGGTCTTGGGTGGTGCTCCTGGGATGTGTTTCCAGTGATCCAAAGTTGGTGGGGGCTGCATCACCCCCCCCCCCAATAGCTCTGGCAGCTGTGAAAATCCCAGTGATTTGGGACAGAGCTTTCCCCCCTGGAAGTAGAGTTCCACAGAGCTAAAAATATCAAGCAATTAAGTGACTGACAAAAATGAGTAGGAAAAGGAAGAAAAGTAAGAACAGCAATCAAACTCTAGAATCCTTTTTTGGGGACAAAAATGATCAAAGAATAGAAAGGGAGGAAGACAACACAGTCGGAACCCCACACCAAATGCTTCCGAGAAACAGGAAGATTGCCTACAAACCATAGATCAACTTAAAAAGGACTTTGAAAACCAAAAAAGAGAAGTGGAGGAAAAATTGGGAAGAGAAATGCGAATGATGCAAGAAAATCATGAAAGAGAGTCAACAACCGAATGAAGAAAACAATACCTTAAAGAAGAAATTAACTCAAATGGCAAAAGAGGCACAAAAAGCCAATGAGGAGAAGAATGACTTGAAAAGTTGAATTTTCAAGATGGAAAAAGAATCTCAAAAGCATTCTGAAGACAATAATTTGTTCAGAATTAGAGTGAAGCAAGTGGAAGCAAATGACTTTATGAGAAACCAAGATACTTTTAAACAGTTACCAACAAATGAAAAAATAGAAAGCAATGTGAAATAACTCCTTGAAAAAACCACTGACCTGGACAATAGATCCAGGAGAGACAATTTAAAAATTACTGGACTACCTGAAAGCCATGATCCAAAAAAAGAACTTAGAAAGCATCCTTCAAGGAATTCTCAAGGAAAATTGCCCTGATATTTTAGAACCAAAGGGAAAAATAGAACTCAAAAGAATTCACTGATCACCTCTTGAAAAAGATCCCCAAAAGAAGACTCCTAGAAATGTTATAGCCAGGTTTTAGAATCCCCAGATCAAGGAGAAAATATTACAGTTTGCCAAGAGGAAACAATATGAATATTGTGAAGACGTAATTAGGATAACCCAGGATCTGGCAGCTTCTAAAATGAGGGATAAAAGGGCCTGGAATTTGGTATTCCAGATATTAAGGGAGCTAGGATTAAAACCAAGAATCATCTACCAAGCAAAACTGAGTATAATATTCCAGGGGAAAATATGGTCATTCATTGAGGTGGAGGACTTTCAAGGATTCTTGCTGAAAAAAACAGAATTGAACATAAAATTTGACATTCAAACACAAGAAGCATGAGAAGGTAAACATGAGAAAGAAATCATAAGGAACTTATCAAAGTTGAACTATTTACATGCCAATATGGAAAAATGATAATAGTAACTTATGAAACTTTTCTTAGTATGAGGATAGGTGAAGGGAATATAAATATATATATGTATACCTACACATATAGGAGGGTATATATACACATTAATACATATCTGAGCATTGTGTATATATGTACATAGAGGGTAAGGATCAATTGAATACAAAGTGATGATACTTTAAATGGTGAAATTCTGAGGTGGGAGACGACTAGAACGAGAGCAGACAGGGAGAGACAAAATGGGGTTAATCATCCCATATAAAAGAGGCAAGGGATAACTGTTACAACTTTACTTTCATTTACTCTTATTGAATTTGGCTTAGGGAAGGAAAGACATAAACTCTAAACTGAGTAAATTGCCACACAGGAGAGAAGGGGGATGAGAGGTGGGATGATGGATGGAAGGCCAGTGTTGGGGGGAGGGTTGCTGGAAGCACAAGCTTCAGTAAAGACACAGGGACAGGGAAGAGAATAGAATGAGGGGTGGGGCCAGATAGGATAGAGGGGCATATAATCAGACTCTCACAATATGTCCACTGTGGAGATGTCTTGCGTATTTACACATGTACAGCCTGTATTGAATTGCTTGTCTTTCCAGTCAGGGTGGGTGATGAGGGAGGAACTGAAAGAATGTAGAATTTAAAGTTCTACAATGAAATGTTAAATGTATACATATATATATATATATATATATATATATATATGTTTGTATGTATGTGTGTATATATACATACATATATAGTTATTGTTATTAGTGTTATTATTATTAACTACATGCAACTGCAAATTAAGATGCACAGGCACTGTGGTAGGGAGACCCACTCTGCCCTACCAGAAAGTTAGATGGGCCTCGGAGGAGGACATAAAAGAGAGCAGATTGGGGGAGGGGCTTTCAGTGGGATCGCTGTTTTGGGGTTGGGGGCAGGGGAAAGACAGGGAGAAGATTTGTAACTCAGGAAATGAATGATATAAACAAGAAAATAAATAAAATAATTAATTTTTAAAAGTTGAACTATTTACATTCCTACATGGAAAAATTATAATTGTAACTTATTAAACTTTTCTCACTATGAGGATAGTTGAAGGATTTATAAATGTGTGTATACACACATACATACATGTCTATATAGGACAGTACATGTGCACATGAATACATACGTGAGTGTTTGTATATATGTTATGAGTATATGTAGACAGAGGGCATAGGATCAATTGAATAGGAAGGGATGATATCTAAAAAATAAAATTAAGAAGTGAGAGTAGAATGGGTCAACCTTACTCTCATCAAATTTGGTTTAAGGAGAAAATAACATACATACTAAATTGGGTATCTTACCCTACATCAGTGGCCCTCAACCTTCCTAATGCCGCAACCCTATAATACTCGTATGTGGGCATGTCTGCATGTGGATAGACCCACCTGGCAATGGGTAGAGAAACAGTGTCTCGGTTCCTAAGACCATCAGAAATATGTGTTTTCTGAGAAACACTTCCCTACAGGAAACTAGGGGGAAGGGGATAAGAGGGGTGATGATAGAAGGGAGGGCAGATTGGGACAAGGGTAGTTAGAAGCAAACACTTCTAGAAAGTGACAGGGTCAAAGTAGAAAATAGAGCAAGTTGGGGGGAGGGATAGGATGGAGGGAAGTATAGTCAGTCTTTCATCATATATCCACTATGGCAATGTTTTGTGTAACTACACATGTATTACCTATATTGAATTGCTTATCTTCCCTATATGGGTGGGTGATAAGGGAGGAAGGGACAGAATCTGGAATTCAAAGTTTTAAAATCAAATTTTAAAAAAATTATTATCATTGTTTTTTTTTTACATGCAATTGAGAAATAAGATATACATGTATTGGGGTATGGAGATCCATCTTGCCGTATCAGAACGTTGGATGGGGAATGGGGGAGAATAAAGGAGAGAGCAGATTGGAGGAGGGGGTATTCAGTGGGATATCTGTTTTGTGGTGGTGGGTAGGGGAAAGACAAGGAGAAAATTTGTAACTCAAAAATCTTATGGAAATGAATGTTGCAAACCAAAATTAAACATAAAATTTATCATTAAAAATGATGATATTCTCTTCAAAAATATATAGAGTTAATGGAGAAGAGTAGTTACACATAGAGTGCACTGGTAAAAACCACACACAAAGAAACACTGGAGGAAAAATGTTTTCTTTTCTCCTGGTAGTCTCATGGTACTTCTCAATAGGTGTAACATTTTTTCTGACTAGGCTGCATTGTTCAAGTCACCATTCCAAGCTTGGCTTTCAACTTGTCAACACTAATTCTGAAATCTGTAACTGATTCTTTTCTCTGTTGCCAGGAGTCACACTCCTCAGGACTCAGTCTTGCCTCAAGTTCCTTTACCTAGTAAGCATGTCATTACTTTTAAAGGGTCACTAGCTACATGACAGTCATCAGCCAGCCAATTGGCTACTCAAGTTCTAAACACATTCGGCTTCATGAAAGAATTTATTTTTATTTGATTTAAGTTCTCAGTACCAACATCTTAGATGTATCTATTGTCTGCCCCTGCTCCCATTACACATATACTATCTCACTATAATTGAATTTGTTAGTGACCATAGAAATCATATTATCCTAAAATTTCATATATTATATAGTTGTTATATTTTAAAAGTGAGGAAACTGAAGTCCCAAAGGGAGAATGACCATAACATTTGATCCTTTATGAATCTGTCATAATATATTAAATTGAAACTAAAATGAACACAGAAATTATAACAAGTCTGCTAAACAATTTTATGAAAGACAAACAATTATTTAAATATAATTTGGCTGCATTTATGTAATCTAATTTCCATGTTACGGACAATGAAATTGGAATTTATTTCTCACTCAGAGAGTATATGGGAGGACATTGTTGCTTGACCTAAATATCGCTGGTTCATGCCATTATAGTCTGTCTAAAAACTTCTTTCTCTATTTGGTAAATGATATGAACAGAATTAGGTCATGTTATTGTAAATAATAACAGTCTTTCTTTGCCTTGAAGGACTGTGACTATGAAGGAGCATAGGAGAGGTCACCTTTGCCTATGGGGCATGCAACACAAGAAGTTTATTTCTTAAAGAAATATTTACCATGCAATACTATCACATTTCCTTTATCTTTTAAATTAAAATTCTAATAAAATCTGATAACTTAAGGGGGTGGATCCAAGATGGTGGTGTAAAAGCAGGGACTTCTTTTTTTTTTTTGGAGGGCAGTTGGGGTTAAGTGACTTGCCCAAGGTCACACGGCTAGGTTTTTTTGTGTGTGTGTTAAGTGTCTGAGGCTGGATTTGAACTCAGGTCCTCCTGACCCCAGGGCCGGTGCTCTATTCACTATGCCACCTAGCCGCCCCAAAAGCAGGGACTTCTTGAGCTCATCCCCAAATACTTCCAAATATTTTTTTAAAAAACTCTAAACAAATTCTAGAATTGCAGAACCCAAAAAATGACAGAGTGGAACACATCTCCAGCCCAAGACAGCCTGGAAGGTCAACAGGAATGGTATACCACACTGGTCTTGGAGCTAAGCACAGTATGGAGCTGACTGTGCCAGGTGCAGACAGGGACTGGAATAGGCCTTAGGGGACTGAATCATTACAAGCCATGGTGATTTCCAGACTTCTCTAACCACAAACTCCATTGACAGCATAAAAAGTCAGTGGCGGAACTCTGTGGAACCCAGGTAAAAGTGTGTAACAGCAATCAATTTAGCAGATACTTAGCACTTAGTAACTTAGGGCTAAGAATGATAGGTGTGAGCTCTGTCCCCTGTAGAGAAGGCTTGAACGTCCCTGTTCCTGACTTGGGAGGAGGGGATTAGCTGAGACAGGAGACCAGTGTTTGTATATAAGAAGAGTTCTAGGGACAGAGAGACAGAATCTGGAATGTTGCTCCTGGTGGCTTCTGGTAGAGGAAGAACTGTGGAGACTGAAGTTGCTGCTGGACTGAAGAAATGAGTTGGAGTTGTCTTGAGAGAGAGGGAGAGAGAGAGAGAGAGAGAGAGAGAGAGAGAGAGAGAGAGAGAGAGAGAGAGAGAGAGAGAGAGAGAGAGAGAGAGAGTGTTTCTCTCACAGCATCTGGAAGCCGATTGAGAACTGAGTTGGAGATTTTTTTGAGACCAGAATCTGGTGAAGGCCAAAGTGGCTGTTGCTGCCACCTAGAAGACCAGTGCTGCTGTGGCTGCCTGGAAGGCTGAGTTTTCTACTGGGTCATAGGGCCAGCTGAACTGCTGGAGGACTAAAGAAGCATGACTGGGACAAACCTTTGTTGGTTAGTGGCTAGCCTGATCTTTGAGTTCCCTGTAACAGAAGTGATGAAGGGTTTGAGATGTCCTGGACACTGTGAACTTTGGTGTGTGCCAGGGACTGCCCAGATGACTGGACAAGGACCTGGGAGTTGTCTAGCTGTGAGGACTGGATGAGAACCTGGGAGCTGTCTGACCCTGAATCAAGGTGACTGTTTGGTGGATTCAGTTAGAATCTGTGACTATGAAAAGGGATCCAGGGAATATGAGAGAACACCCTGAGTTAAGATGAAGAAAAGGCCTCTCCTTGGATATTGAATGAGATTACTAGACATGGAGGGGTGGAGGGTTTGTGTAATTTTCTAATGACTGTACTTAGTGATTAATGATATTTAGTCATTGTGAATCTAGGTTAGTGACTGATTGAGTTGATCTGTGCTTGTCCCTTGAGTGGAAGATTGATTATTGTATTGTGAATTGGTTGAATGATTAAGTATTGATTGTTGCATTTTGAATTGACTGAATGATTAAGTAAGAAGAGTTTCTCCCCCATCCCTTAGGGAAACCAGATGATTATCCTTTTGTTCTTTGTTTCAAATACTGTGGCTACTATTGTGAAAACTGTGTAACCATTATAACGTTAAGCTATTATGAACACTATATTGTGATTTTCTGTGATAAGATGTAATGTTGTGAATGTTGTACTGTACCTTGAAATGTTGTGAATATTATATTGTGATATAATGTAAATGTTTACCTTAATTTGTAATGGAATAAATGGAGTGTTCACTATACTGTGTAATCTCAAACTTAAAAGCTTTTCACAATAGCATTCTTTTGGGAATCTGCTCGTGCATGGCTTTACTCTGCATAAAAAGAAGTTGCACTATAGAATCTTACTTTGTTGACAAAGAAGATCAAAACATACCACCAGAAGAAGACAACAAAGTCAAAGCTCTTACATAAAAGCCTTCAAGAAAAATATGAATTCATTCTATGCCATGGAAGAGCTCAAAAAGGATTTTGAAAATCAAATAAGAGAAGTAAGGGGGAAAATGGGAAGAGAAATGAGGGTGATAAAAGAAAATCATGAAAAACAAGTCAACAGCTTGCTAAAGGAGATCCCAAAAAATACTGAAGAAAATAACACCTTAAAAGTAGACTAATCTACAGGGTGGCTAGGTGGCACAGTGAGTAGAGCACCGGCCCTAGAGTCAGGAGGACCTGAGTTCAAATCCGGCCTCAGACACTTGACACAGTAACTAGCCATGTGACTTTGGGCAAGTCACTTAACCCCAACTGCCCTCCAAAAAGCAAAAAAAAAACTAGACTAATCTAAATGATGAAAAATGATGAAAGAGGTCCAAAAAGCCAACGAGGAGAAGAATTGCTTAAAAATCAGAATTGGTCAAATGGAAAAGAAGGTCCAAAAGTTCACTAAATAAAATCCCTTCAAAATTTGAATGGAGCAAATTGAAGCTAATGACTTTATGAGAAATCAAGAAATCACAAAACAGAACCAAAAGAATGAAAAAAAGAAGAGAATGCAAAATATCTCATTGGAAAGACCACTGACATGGAAATTAGATCAAGAGATAATTAAAAAATTATTAAACTACCTGAAAGCTATGATTTTTTTGAAGAGCCTAAACATCATCTTTTAAGAAATTATAAAGGAAAACTACCTTAATATTGTAGTACCAGAGTCTAAGGTAGAAATTGTAAGAATTCACCAATCACATTTAGAAAGAGATCCTAAAAGGAAACCTCCAAGGAATATTCTAACAAAATTCCAGAGTTCCCAGGTCATGGAGAAAATATTGCAAGGAACCAGAAAGATACAATTCAAGTATTGTGGAAATACAATCACGATAACAGAAGACCTAGCAGCTTCTACATTAAGGGATCAAAGGTCTTGTAATATGATGTTCTGGAGATGAGAGGAGCTAAGCTTAAAATCAAGAATCACCCACCCAGCAAAACTAAGTATAATCCTTTGGGGTTGGGGGATAGACATTCAATGAAATAGAGAACTTTCAAGCATTCTTGCTGAAAATATCAGAGCTGAATAGAAAATTTGACTTTTGACTCAAAAGAAATAGGAAAGAGAAATCATAAGGGACTTATTAAAGTTGAACTGTTTACATTCCTACTTGGAAAGATATTTGTAGCTGATGAGACTTTTCTCAGTATTAGGGGGGTTGGAGGAGATAGATAGATAGATAGATAGATAGATAGATAGATAGATAGATAGATAGATAGATAGACGGATGGATGGATGGCACAGGGTGAGGTGAATATGAAGGGATAACATCTAAAAAATAAAATTAAGGAGTGAGAGAGGAATATATTGGGAGATGTAGGAAGGGAGAAACGGGGTAAATTACCTCCCAAAAGAGGCAAGAAAAAGGTTTCATAGTGAAGGGAAGGAGGTAGGAAGTTAAAGGGAATGAGTGAACCTTTCTCTCATCAGATTTGGCCTAAGGAGAAAATAACATACACACTTAATTGGGTATCTTACCCTATAGGAAAGTAAGGGGAGAAGGAAATGGCAAGGTAATGATATAAGGGAGGGAAGACTGGCGGAGAGGGCAGTAAGAAGCAAATAATTTTGAATTGGGACAGGGTCAAAGGAAAGAATAGAATAAGTGTGGGGCAGGATAGAATGGAGGGGAATATAGTTAGTCTTTCACAACATTACTACCAAGGAAGTGTTTTACATAACAACACATGTATAACCTATATTGAAATCGCTTGCCTTCTAAATGAGGGTGGCTGGTGAGAGAAGAAGGGAGAGAATTTAGAACTCAAAGTTTTACAAACTAGTGCTAAAAATTGTTTGTACTTGCAGTGGAGAAGTAAAATATACAGGAAATGGGGTAGATAAATCAATTTTGCCCTGCAGGAAAATAAGGGGAAAGGAGATAAAAGGGGTCGTGATAGAAGGGAAAGTAGACTGGGGAAGGGTGTAATCAGAATGCATGCCATCTTGGAGTGGAGGGGAGGGGAGAAATGGTGAGAATATTTGGCACTCAAAATCTTATGGAAATGAATGTTGAAAACTAAAAATAAATTAAATTTTAAAAAATTTGATAACTGCCTGTATTACTAAACTGTGTCTATTATTAAGAAATGCAAAGATCAATAGGGTTCACAGGAAAGTAAAGATAGAAACTTAAAATTGCTGGTGATCCACTCTCCTGAAGTCCACTCCAACTGCTGCTGGTCAGGCCACACTGGGGCCAAAACCATGGGCTCATGTGGAGTTGGGTGCCAGCAATGGACCCTTCCTGTCCACCTGCCAGTCTGCCTTCAGGGGTAGATTTGTTTCTGTCTGTGGCCCTGTGGGTTCTGTTGCTCTAAAAATTGTTTAGGGTCATACTTTATAGGTATTTGAGGTGGTTATGGAGGGGAACTCATGGAGTTTTGCTGCTTCTACACCACCATTTTGGCTCTGCCCCATAATCTAGAGAATTTTTTAAGATCTGGATTCTGGAAGTTAGAGCAAGCATGGTATTCTAGCATATCATGATGAGTGACGGTAGGACTCTGCTACTACAGAGAGGGAAAATATTGAACCATACAAGAATAGAAGACCAAGGACCAAGACAATTTCAAAACTGCTCTTTCCCCACATTTCCTTCTTAGTGTCCACCTACGCACAACCTGTATTTTCATTTCCCGACTGTTTCTAGTAAACTTAATGTTGCTTTAACCACAAAAAGGTCAGGAGTTCACAATGAATGAATGAATGAATGAATGAATGAATGAATGGGTATGGGTGTGAACATATGCATGTATTATTAGAGTCCAAATTTTTGAAATTATCTTCCCTGGAGACTCAGAACAATTGTAAATCTTCTATGGAGTTGAAAACAGAGACTTAAGGTCTGGTCCTTAAAGGAAGGTTACAATTAGGAGGTAGTGTATTCTGAGAAAGAAAAACAGAAATCTAGTGCTAATGTACTGAGGAAGGAATAAACAGCCTATCAAATTCAAATAATAGGTAGTCATTAATTTTATCTGGGGAGTAATACAAATAGATGAGAAAAGTGTATTGGTGTCAGGCAGTGAATTAAGGGACATAAACATAAAACTAAGGATTTTGCATGTATTTATTTCTATTCTCTTTTTAAAATAAAGCTTTAATTTTATCTTTTAACATTATATCACCCAGATTCCCTCGTATTCTCCTCTATTCCCCAAACACATTCTTTTAAAACAAAGAATTTTTCCAAGAAAGAAAAAAGGAAAAAAAAATTTTAGTAAAAGTAATTAACACAGTCAAGAAGTGTGGCATCATATGCAGTGTTCTACAGCAACTGACAACCCACACTTCTGCAAAAGAGGATGTGTCTTGTAATATCTTCTTTTGGACAAAGTTTATTCCTTATAATATTGCAATATTCAATTTAGACTGTTTTGTGGATGTTGTTTTTTCCATTTACATTACTATAAGAAACATCTATTGCTTTTCTGCTTGTACTTACATCACTTTACAACAGATCATCTATGTCTTTCCTTCTCTATATTCTTCATGTTCATTTCTTGTCATTGTTGTTACCATTTAGGCATGTCCAACTCTTAATGAACTTGTGGACCATAGCACATCAATATTTTCCATGGGGTTTTCTTGGCAAAGATAATGGAGCAATTTGCCATTTCTTTCTCTAGTTGATTAAGGCAAACATAGGTTAGGCAACTTGCCTGAAGTCACAGAACTAGTAAATGCCTGCTGTGAGATATGAGCTCAGGTCTTTCTGACTCCAAGCCTTGCACCCTATTGACAGAGTCATCTAGTTGCCTCATATCATTTCTTTTTTTTTTTTTTTTTTTTTTTTTTTTTTTGCTTTTTGGAGGGCAGTTGGGGTTAAGTAACTAACTTGCCCAAGGTCACACAGCTAGTTTTTTGTGTTAAGTGTCTGAGGCCGGATTTGAACTCAGGTACTCCTGACTCCAGGGCCGGTGCTCTATTCACTGTGCCACCTAGCCACCCCTGCCTCATATCATTTCTTACAGCAAAGTTGTTTCATTTAATTTATGTTTAGTCCACTTGTTTACTTGAATCTTATAATGTACTCAGCCATCCCCCAACTGATAGCCGTATACTTTTATTCCAGTTCTTTGCAATGACAGAAGGTGCTACAGTTATTTTGGTGAATTTGGAATGGTGTTTGTTGCTGTTGTTTATTTGTTTGTTTTTGTTTTTCAAAGAAACTCCTTTGGATATATATGTAACAGTAGAAACCAAAGGGTATGGACATTTAACTAGTTTATTTCCATAATTCCAGATTGCTTTCCCAAATGTTTGTACAAAGCTTTACTAACAAAGTATTAGTGTGACTACCTTTTTACAAACCCTCCAAAACTGATTATTCCTGTCTTTTACCACCTTTGCCAATGTGCTGTCAGTAGAAACATCAGAGTTGTTTTGATTTGTGTTTCTTTTGTTTATTTAGAGGCATTCTTTCATATAGTTATTAATCATTTGCATTTTTGAGAAATCTTTTTTTTAATACCACTTCTCTATTTAGAAATGGCATTGATCTTACATATTTCTGTCAATTAGCAGAGAGCAATGATGGTTTTGAGGATGGTTTGAATCACATGGTCATATTTATATTTTAAGAATGATTATTGTAACAGCTCCACATAAATAGACCCCTAGTTCAGACCACTAAGATTCTGCTTCAAGATAACTGCTTTTTACTTCCATTCAATTCAGAGTGAGTAGCACACTCTAACTAGGTTGAACCAATCACTTATCACCATTTGGCATGGAATTGACAATTTAGAAGTCAGCAAGAACAAAGTTTGAATAGTAAAGTTTTGAGTCCTCGTTGTTATGATAAATTTTAAATTATTTTTCTATTTTGGCCACTCTCTACTTAATGTAATTCATAGCCTGGCAATCCCAAGGATTCAGGGCCCAGAGGTTGACCCCCCCCCCCACGAAGGGACATTATCCATTCATTTTTAGGTCTCCTAGAGTATCTTCAGATTCTGAACAAATTGGGTACATGATGGCTTTCTTTTTAACACAGGAAATTGGGAAGAAGCAAAGAATTCATGAGAAACTATAAACAAAGGAGACATATAAAGCGCTAACAATCTATTAGCTACAAGTAGCACCACAGTCACTTTCCCTCTCTACCTCCTTAATTTAACAAAATAAGCAATTCTGAAAATTGCTTTAAAGTTGAAGGAAAAATCTTTGAGAGATAGGACAATAAGACTTGCTGAGTTAGGATGGCTGCAAAATAAAATGTAAAGTATGCTGACTGTCAATAAGATGCCAGGAGCCTTGACCACAAAACTTGGAGAAGTGCCCCTCAGATACCTCTAAAAGTTCCCATACCTTGTAATCTTATTAGATTGATTGGGTATTAAATTGGATAAGAACTTATCTGACCTATCCAATGACCATAATATTTGAAATATTGCGAAATATTTAAATTAATAATACTTAAGCATGTGTGAGGAATTATTAAGGGAAGAAAATTCTTTTTCTTTAGTGCCTGACACATAATACGTGTAGTAAATGCTTTGTTGGCTGATAACTAACTCATCCTCAAGGTGAAAATATTTTGCTCAGCCTTTTCTAACAAGAAAGAATATTAAGACTTCTGGGAGCCAAAACGGCAGAGTAAGCAGTAAAACCCTCTCACTCTCTTTACTGACCTTGAAATACCCAGAAAATACCTCCCCAGGAGAAATTTTGGAGCAGTGGGGCCAGCAGAAAAAGACAGGTCAGTAGTTTGTGTTTTTTGTTTGTTTGTTTATTTGTTTGTTTGTTTATAGCTGTGGAGGCTAGGGGCATTAACAGGAAAGATTTCTCTTGTTATGGCTGAAAGGAACCAGTATAGGACAGGAAGCATCCAGGAAGGTGAGCAGCAAACCCCAACTCAGCAAACCAACAAGAGATCCTGAGTCCCAGTGTTGTGGAGCCAGCAAGTATCACCAGCAGGAACCCTGCATGCCTTAGCACAGTCAGATGAATTTGTAGATGGCAGCACAGAGAACCACCACTTGAACTAGAGAGAGTGCCCACCAGCAAGTCAGCCTTCTTGTGCTCTAACACAGTACTTGGGAGGAGACCTCCAGCATCCAGACCATCCCTCCCCCACTCATCATGCTGCAAGCTTCCATGTAACCCTGGGGAAACTAAGAAAAACCTCACCTGGCCCTGGCACACCATAGCAAGCACCAACTCAGCACCAGATAGTCAACACATTATATAGCTTCTAGCTGCTAGAACCAGAGGCCCCAGAACAACCTAGCACCCAGCACAAGAAGTGTGTGTGTGCCCCCAAAGCAGAGATACACTGGAAAAGTCAGAAAAAGGCAAAGAACATGAGGAAGAAGCAACTTAGAAAGGCAAAGACAATAGATTCTAACTATGTGGACAGGGAAGATCAAAAAATAAATTCAGAAGAGGACACAGTTGACATTATACCCATATCTGAAATCTAAAAAGGGAATACGAATTGATCTCAAACCCAAAAAAAGCCTTCTTGGAAGAGCTCAAGAAACATATGTGTGTGTGATATATATATGTAAATATAGATATAGATATAATTATAGTTATGGATATGGATATATATACATGTGTGTATATGTATGTGTACATGTGTATAAATATATATATATATATATATATCAAGAAAGATGTCAAAAGTAAAATTTGAGGGGTAGAAAAAAATTGAACAATTCTTTTAAAAACACATTTGAAAAAATCTGGGGGAAAATCATTGAAGAATACAACTCCTTAAAATGTGAAATTGGTCAAATGGAAAAGGAAGTACAAAAGCTAATTGAATAAAACAATTAATTAAAATTTAGAAATGGGCAAGTAGACTCTAATGTCCCTGTGGGGCATCAAGAATCAGTCAACATCAAAAGAATGAAAAAAGTAGAAGAAAATGTAAAATTACTCATTGGAAAACCAACTAACCTAGAAAATAGATCCATAAAAAATAATTTGAGAATTATTTGTCTACCAGAAAGCCATGATGAATAAAAAAGAGTCTGGATAGTATCTTCAAAGAAATCATCAAGGAAAAGTGCCCTGAGATCCTAGAACCTTGGGGTTAAATATTCTTCAAAAGAATCTACTGATTGCCTCCTGAAAGAGATCCCAAATGAAAAACTCCAAGAAATATTATAGTCAAACTCCAGAATGATCAGATCAAGGAGAAAATACTGCAAGTAGTCAGAAAGGAACAATTCAGATATCCTGGAACTATAGTTAGGAACATGCAGAACCTTGTAGCTTCTATATTAGAAGATCAAAGGGCTTGGAATATGATATTCCACAAGGCAAAGGTGCTTGGATTATAATCAAGGATCAAGTACACAGAAAAATTGAGCATAATATTTGAAATAGGGGACTTCCAGACATTCCTGATAAGAAAGACCAGAGCTCAAGGGAAAATTTGATCTTCAAATGAAAGAGTCAAGAAAAGCATAAAAAGGTAAACAGGAAAAAAAACATTATTCAATAAGGGCAAATTGTTTACATCCATACATGGGAAGAAGATATATGTAAATCTCAAGAATTGTGTCTTTATTATGACATATAAAGGGATATACATAGACAGAAGGTGTGGATATAAATTAACTGACATGATTAAAAAATACTGATTGAGGGTTTAAAAGGGATTGTAATGGGAGAAAAGAAAGGAGGCAGAAATGAGTAGATTACATAATATAAAAGGCATAACATCATGTATTATAGTAGAGGGAAAGATTGGAGGGACATGAGCATTATTTGAACTTTATTCTCATCAGATTTGGTTCAAGGAGGGAATAAAATGCTCAGTTAGGGATAGAAATCTAACTTGCCCTACAGACTGTAGGAGGGGAAAGGGGAAAGAAGAGAAAGTGAGTAGTTAGAAGGGAGGGGAAAAGTAGTAAGGAGAAAGGAAAGAAAGGGGAGGAAGCTTGATAGGAGAGAATGAAGATTGAGGTAAGTAGTGATCAAAAGTAAAACTCTTTTGAGGAGGGAAAAGGAGAATGGAGAAATAAAAGCATAAATGAGGGGGGATATGCTGGAGAGAAAGACTCATTGTTGGTGGAGTTTTGAACTTATCCAACCCTTCTGGAGAGCAATTTGGAACTATACCCAAAGGGGTATAAACTATGTATACCCTTTGGTCCAACAACACCACTTCTAGAGATGTATCCCAAAGAGATCATAATGAGAAAAGGACCTATATGTACTAAAAATATTTATAGCAGCTCTTTTTTTGTGGTAACCAAGAACTTGAAATTGAAGGGATGCCAATCAATTGGAAAATGGCTGAACAAATTGTGGTATATGAATGCAATGGAATACTATTGTACTGTAAAAAATGAGGAGCAGACGGAGGAGCCAAGATGGCGGTGTAGAAGCAGCAAGGATCAGCAGCTCCTGCACGGCCACCTTAAATACACATAAAATCAGTAAATTTTACGGCTCCAAAATCCATGGAACTGCAGAAAACATGACTCCCGCTGAAGGCAGTTCAGCAGGAGGGGCCCATCACAGCAGGTCTGGAGCCAAGGCAAGCAAATGCGGCCTGACCCCAGGGCAGTGGGGAGAAGCCGCAGCCAGAGTCACTCTAGGGCTAAAGGCTAAAAAGTGAAACTGAACGAATTCAAGAGTGACAGAACCCATGGAGAGACTGAGCAAGGCAGATTCCCAGCCCAGGAAAGTGCCTACTTAGGTTGGGGTAAGAAGAACGCTGAGCACAAGGAAGCTGTGCCAGCATGGAGCAGAGAGCAGAGAAGAGTGGACTGAAAGAAAAAGCTCCAGCCAGGGATCCAGCAGACTCACCCAGCCTGAAAGGTTTCCAGCCAGCTCACCAGAGGACAGAGGAGCATCGAATCGGGTAGGAAAAAACTCGGGTGCCATAGCAGAGGCAGCAAGTTCTATGGGGCCAATTTGGATGTTTAAACTTATACACCCATACTGCCAGAAGCCAAGATGGAGGAATAAAGTTTAGTGGCTCCTCTAAATTCCTCCCAAACCAAGAAAAGTCCAGAATTAAATGTTCTAATCAAAGTAAAAACTTGAATCAAGGGAAGCAGCCCCAGGCAGAGGCAGGGTTGAGGAGGGCAGGTAGAAGATAATAAGGAATCTAAGACCAGTAGGGTGGAACCAGCAAGCCCTACCAAGAAAAGCCAATTTAGCAC
>CM053593.1:173190890-173220882 GCA_028646575.1 Pseudocheirus occidentalis | reverse complement strand
TTGGTTTCTCATAAAGTCATTAGCTTCCACTTGCTCCATTCTAATTCTGAAGGAATTACTCTCTTTGAGAGTCTTTTTCCATCTAGTAAATTCAACTTTTTAAGGCATTCTTTTCCTCATTGGCTTTCTGGGCCTCTTTTGGCATTTGAGTTCATCTATTCTTTAAAGGGTTGTTTTCTTCAGTCATGTTGTTGACTCTCTTTTCATGATTTTCTTGCATAATTCTCATTTCTCTTCCCAATTTTTCCCCCACTTCTCTTATTTGGTTTTCAAAGTCCTTTTTCAGTTGATGTATAGCTTCCAGGCATTCTTCAATTGTCTTGGAAGCATTTGGTGTGGGAGTTCTGAGTTCTGTGCTCTCTTCCTCCCGTTCCATGCTTTGACCCTTTTTGTCCACACAAAAGGATTCTGGAGTTTTATTGCTGTTTTTATTTTGCTTCCTTTTCCTCATGTTGTCCAGTAAATTAATTGTTTTTTTTTTTTTTTTAGCTCTGGGAAACTCTGCTTCCGGGGGGAAAGCTGTATTCCAAATTGCTGGGGTTTTCCCAGCCTCCAGAGCTATTGGGGGAGTGTTGCAAGTCTCACCAGCTTTGGCTTGCTGAAAGCACACCGCAGGACCAGCACCCAAGACCACGATCTGAATCCAGGCCGCTCAACGCATGAACACTTGGCCCTGATCAATCAATTCAGCCCCCCCTGTTGAGTCTGCCAGCCAGGGGCTCTGAAGCAGCCTGGTGGGGGCCACAGCTGGTTCTAGCAGTTCCCTTCCCCCACTGCTTCTTTGCCCCGGGGGCAGATTGTCCAAACTGCTTTTCCTCCCCCAAATTAATTTTCAGTGTTTTACTTTCACTAACCATCTCTGGTCCTGGTTTGCTGGATTTTAAGATCCCCTCAGGCAGGTGCTTTAGATCTTCTCTGAAGTAGACTCAAGTTGTGGCTTTGAAGTCTCAGCTCCTCTTGGCTGCCCTGTGGCCTGGCCTGGCCACTGCTGAGGTTTTGGGCTGGGCCGGTCTCTGCTGCAGTGCAAGCTGCCCCTCTCCCATTCCCGTTCCTCATACCTTGGCAGATGTGGAGGTGCTGGAGGCTCTAGATCCTCTCCTCTGAAGACTGGCTGTGGCATGGCTCGGTTCAGCTCAGCCAGGCTCCTTCCCACCACCCCAAGCCTGGCTATGATCCCGGCTTCAGGCTGGGCCAGCCTTCGCTCCCGGCCACCACAATGAACCCCTGCTGCTGAGCTGCCTTCAGCGAGAGATGTGTTTTCTGTATTTTTGTGAGTCTGAGAGTCCTAGACTTTGTCTGGGCTCATATTTTATGGGTGTTTAGGGTGGCAGTGTGGGAGCTGCGGGACCTTGCTGCTTCTACGCCACCATCTTGGCTCTGGCCCCTAAAGACCGGAAAGACAACTTTTTGTCTGAGAGATTAAGACAATGTGACCTAGGGGTAGAGAATTTTGACCTTTTTACTTTGTGTACAAATCACCTTAAGGGTGATTGAGTTAAGTACTTACTGAATGATATCTTTTGTTTAAAACTATGTGGCCACTTTGGTGAATACTATATAGCTACTTTAGTGATAAGTTATGGTATAACATTGTGAATGCTGTACTTTGGTTTCTGTGAATGTTTTGCTTCAGTTTACTGCCAAATAAATAGAAAGTTCAGTATACTATGTGATCAAAATCTTAAAGCTGTTCACATCAGTAGTCCTCTGGAATGCTGCTCATGCTTGGCTTTACATAAACCTAAGAACATCAGTACTAGGCTAGGAAAATTGGAAAATAGTCTGAAAATAAATAGGCTTAAGCCATTTTACATTATATACTAAAGTCAACTCCAAAAAATACATAATAAAGCAAGTCATTAAAAATAAAAAAGAGGGCAATATAAAGAGACACCTTCCTGAAGTATAACTAGTAAAAAAAAAACTTACCTCCACAAGGAAGACACAGTCACACAATATATAACATTTTAAATTATACAAATTTAAATAATTTTACTTGAGAAAAATAAACCAAATTAAATTCAGAAATTAAATAGTTGCAAATAAGTCTTCAAAGAAAATGTATCTGAAAAAATATGATATCCAAGATACATAAGGAATTGCTACATTAAGAATCAGAGTCATTCTCCAAATAAATAAGTAGTCAGAGGATATGAATAATTTGTGAATGAAAAAACATGAAAGCTATAAACAAACTTATGAAAAATTTTCAAATCTCTAACAATAAAAAATGTACATTAAAAGACTCTAAAGTTGCATTTTATCCCCCCCTCTCCCTCCACACATAAACATATAAGATTGGAAAAGAGGGTAATAACAGTTATTAGAAAATTTTTCATAGGACAGATATAACAATGCATTTGGCTTAAAGATAAAAGTTGGCTCTACCATTCTGGAAAACAATTTGGAACTATTCAAGAGGTTACTAAACCATACACCTGGTCAAAGGATCGAGTGACACTGTTATTAGTTATGTATACCCATGCGGTAAAGGCCAAAGGAAGAACCATATGTAAAAACATTTATTGTAATACTTTTTGTTGTAGCAAATAACTAGAAACAAAACTGGTGCCCATTATTTGGAGAATGGATGTACAAGTTGTAGTATATAGCAATATTTGAATTTTATTTATCCATAAGAAATTATTTATATGATGATTTGAGGAGCAGATGTTCTTAACAGTTTTTGTGTATTATGGCATGCCCTTTGGCAATCTAGTGAAGCCTATACTTCCCTTCTAAGAATAATTCTTTAAAATTCACAAAATATACATATATTCCAAAATAAACCAATAATATTGAAATAAGGATGTATTTTTTTTCCTTTCAACTTCTCAGACCTCCTGATGAGGTCCCTGAAACCCTACACAAGAACATCTGACTTAGAGAAATTTTAAAAGAACTTTTATGATCTTTTAAAATTGTACATAAAAATTGTCCACAGTTTATTATACAAACTTCTTTTCCTCTTTGTATCTTGAAAAGTTTGTGTTTGTTGATGATTATTAAGTTCAAAATAAAAATGCAATTTTAAAATGAAGTCTTCTGAGAGCAGAGACAAGATGGTGGAGTAGAAGAAGCATTCACCCAAACTTTCCCAACATTTTCCTCCAAACAATTTTAAAATAGTTCCTCAAACCAAACTCGGAAGGATCAGAGCCAAAAAAAGTTTAAAACAAAACTTTCTTTCATCCCAAGGCAACTTAGCTGGTAAAGAGATATCTATGACAAAAGGGTAGAGCCCGGCCTAGAGCCCAAGTGCATGAAATTCTGCTAGTAGGTATGAATAGTGGCAACAGAAATGGCAGCAACAGTTTTGAGAGTTCTAAAGCAGATGGTAGGGGAACACGAACACTGGTCAGAAAGAGATTACAGAGGAGCCCTGAAGTAGCACTGGATGCAGACCAGTTGCTTGTTTGGCATATTTATGCTTATAGCCACTTCTGAGGGATACCTCAAGGGTAGTGAGGAGCAATATGGAGTAGAAGCTTTGAGGCACAATATAACTTTTAGTCACAAAGAAACAGAGACCATGAGGAAGAATATCACCTCTGGTCCCAAGGGCACAGGATTAATGAGGAACAATAAGATTTCCAATCTCAAGGGAGAAGAGACCCTGAGGAAGAGTAGAGTTTAATGTCCCAAAGGAGCAGGGGCCTTGAGGAGCAGTAAAAATTACAATACCAAAAGATTAGATGCCAGTGACCACACATCTCCCCAGATCACACCAACCCGAAAGTTGTAAAAACTTCAAAATCCCTAAAATTAGCTCTGAAAACAGCAATGCAAAAAAGTCTGAAGACTGAGACAGTGCTTCTCCCCCACCCCCACCCCTACCCCCACCCTTATTCTGGGAACAGAGTCAAATTTAACATGAATTCTGACATCAAGAAATAGCCTAGAAAAAAGAGAGAGAGAGACAGAGAGAGAGAGAGAGAGAGAGAAAGAAAAAAAAGAAAGAAAGAAAGAAAGAAAGAAAGAAAGAAAGAAAGAAAGAAAGAAAGAAAGAAAGAAAAAGAAAGAGAGATAAAAAGAAAGAAGGAAGGAAAGAAAGAAAGAAAGAAAGAAAGAAAGAAAGAAAGAAAGAAAGAAAGAAAGAAAGAAAGAAAGAAAGAAAGAAAGAAAGACGGAGTGAATCAATTCTATTTGGAAAACCTAAAAAATGGATTAGCAAGAAACAGAAATGTTTTGGGAGAATGGGGAAGGGAGAGGTAGAATGGGAGAAATTATCTCACATAAAGGATGCACAAGAAGGAGCTCTTAGAGTGAAAGGGAAAATGTTGGGGGTGGCGTGGTAGACAATGGTAAAACTTCATTCACATCTAAGTTGATTCAAAGAAGGAAAATATATATTCATATACATATTCAATTGGCAATAGAATCTATTTTACCCTACATGGAAATAGGAGAGGAACAAGATTGTTTTTTTTAAAAGGAGGGAGTGATAAAATGGAGGGTTGATGAAAAGAAGGTGGATAGAAGTAAAACATACTTTTGAAGAGGGAAGAGATAAAAAGAGAGAGGAGAAAACTGGAGAGAGGGAAATGTACAGTTAATTTTCATAATTGTGAAGGGGAATCCCACTCAGTCATAAAACAGAAGAGAATAGTTGAATCAGTTAGAAACCAGAATCCAACAACACATTTTTAAAACTGAGAGACATAAAAAATGATTTAAAAGAAGCTCAGCAGAATCATTATGGTTCAGTTGAAGTAAAAATGGCAGAGGTAGCATTCATGATCTCCAAAAACAAAAATAAAAAAGCAAAAAAATAGACTTAATTTAAAGGGTTAAGCAGGGAAACTTTATCTTGCATCAATCACCACAGACAATGAAATAATATCACCAACAAATAAATATGTACCAAATGTCATAGCATCCAAATTATTCAAGAAAAAAGTTTCACAAATTAGAGAAGGAAATAATAACACTAGACTAGTCAGGGACATTAACTTCCCTCTCTCAGAACTAGGTAAATATGACTATAAAATAGATAAGAAAGAAGTTTAGGGATATGAATAAAATCTTAGGGAAAAAATGAGATATGACAGACTTCTGGAACAAAATTGAATGGGAATAGAAAGATGTACATCCTTTACTCCATTATACCTAAGATCTTTACAAAAATTTAGTAGGTATTAGGGCAAGAAAAAATCTCATAACAAAAAGCAGAAAAGTAGCAATATCAAATTCACCATTTTAAGATGATAGTGCAATAAAAATTACATTGCTTTCAATAAAGAGTCACGGAAACACAGATTAAAAACTAATTGAAAACTAAATAATCTAATGTTAAGAATGAGTATGTCAAAGTATAAATCATGGAAAAAATCAAAATTCCATTAAAAAGAATAACAATAGTAAAATAACATTCCAAAATTGGTGGGGTGTATCCAAAACAAAACTAAGGGGGGACATGTATATCTCTAAATGTGTACATCAGTAAAAGAGAAAAAGAACAGATCAATCAATTGGGAATGAAAATACAAAAAACAAAACTAGAAAAACAACAAATGAAAACCCCAATTAAACATTAAATGAAAATCCTAAAAATCAAAGGAGAAATTAAAAACTGAAAGTTTAAAAATCGTTGAATTAATATGTAACCATAAGGACTGATTTAAAAAAAACCTATAAAATAGATAAACCATTGGTTACTTTAATTTTTAAAAGAAAGAAGAAAACCACATTAGTAGGATCAAAAAGGAAAAGGATGATTATACCACCAATCAAGATTAAATTGATACATTTAGTAGTTATTTTGCCAGAAAAAACTATGTATCAATAATGCAATATTCACAACACCCACGGTGATTATGAATATGCTGGTATAGTTGTGAATCACAAAATGTAGCAAACTCTCCTCTTGGAGGGCAGAACCAAGGTCTTTATTCAGATACCAGAAAACTGAGTCCCAGCACCAGAAGGACAAGTCCTAGAACCAGAAAGCCAAAGTCATTATAGTGGTCACAAAGTTGATACACATGGTTAATGTGGTGAACACCCACATTCCCAAGCCTTCACAACAGAATAGGCTCTCTCAAACAGGTATCCCCCTCTCACTCAAGATAGCTCCTCAGCCTGGTTGGAACTTGGAAGTTCTCAGCAAAAAGCTGCAGAAGGGGGATCTCAGCAACAGGTGCAGTCTCCAGGTGGTGACTGAGAGAAAATTTGACTGTCCTGCTGGCTCTCTTCCTTATATACAGTATAGCTCCTCCCTGTTGTGCCCCTTCCTGTTAAGATGTTAACTACTCCCAAGGAGTTAACTTGAAGTAAGGAGTTAAATGCCTGTTTACTAAGTGTTTAACCTGAAGTAAGGTGCTAAGTGCCTTTACTAAATGCCTGTAGAAAGGTGCATAGAAGATCTCCTGATTTCATTAACATTACAAACTGCAATCTAAGTGAAATTCATAAATATTTAAGAAAATATACACTGCCCAGATTAAAAGAAGAAACGGAATACTTAAATAACTCTACCCCTTAGAAAAAGAAATTGAAAAAGCTGTTGATAAGCTTTTTAAGAAAAAAAATCCTCAGCACCTGATGAATTTACAGGAGAATTCTGCCAGTCATTTAGGAAACAATTTCAATGCTATATAAGATGTTTTTAACAGGTAAAGAAAAATTTTTACCAAATTCCTTTTTTTGACTCAAATATAGTTTTGATCCCTCCACTCAAGAGAGCAAAAATAGAGAAAGAAAACTATAGATCAATTTCCTCAATGAATGTGAATGCAAAAAAATAATGTAGATAAAATAGGGAGACTATAGCTATATACAACAAAGACCATGAACTGTGACCAGAGAAGATTTGTTCCAGGAAAGTAGGGCTGGTTCAATATTAAGAAAACTATCAGCATAATTGATCTTATCAATAGCAAAAAAATGAAAATGATTATATCAATTGATACAGAAAAAGTGTTTGATGGAATAAAACACTTATTCCTATTAAAAAAAAAAACTAGAAAGCATAAGGATAAGCTGTACTTTTCTTAAAATGATAAGTAGTATCCACAGAAAACCAAGAGGAAACATTATCTGGAAGAGGGATAAACTTGAATCTTTCTCAATATGATCAGGTATGTAGTAAGGATGTCCATTATGACCACTACTATTTAATAGTGTATTACAAATGCTAACTACAGGAATGGGAAGAAAAGGAAATTGAAGGAATTAAAATGGGGAATAAAGAAATAAAACCATCACTCTTTGCAAATGATATATGATAGTATACTTAGAGAACTTTAGAGAATTAACTAAAAAAACTTGTTAAAATATCAACTTTTGCAGTTTCAGAATAAACCCACATAAATCATCAGCAGTACTATAAAATTCATGAGGAAAACATAGAGAAATCCCATTTTAGATCATTATAGACAATGTAAAACAGTTGGGAGTTTAACTGCCAAAGCAAACTCAGAGATTATATGCATGTGATTACAAAACACTTCACACAAATAAAGACAGATTTAAACTTTTGGAGAAATATTAATTGCTAATGGGTAGGCTGAACCAACATGAAAAAATTGCAACTGTACTTTAAATTTTCTTGTTCAGTGCCATAACAATAAAAATACCAAAAATATTTTATAGAGTTAGAAATATATTAACAGAATTCCTCCATAAGAACAAAAAGTCAAGTATATCAAGAAAATCAGTGAACAAAAAAAATCACCATTATGAAGAGGTGACCTAGCAGTGCCAGAGTTCAAACTATATTGCAGAGAAGCAATCATCAAAATGATATGGCACTGCCTAAGAAAGAGTGGTGGATTGTTGCAATAGGTTAAGTACACACTACACAGTAAGAAATGACAGTAGTTTTCTAGTGTTTGATGAATCCACTGATCTAAGTTTTTGTGGTAAGAACTCATCATTTGGCAAAGACTGGAAAGCAATTTGGCAGAAACTATGTATCAACCAACATCTCATCCTACATACTAAAATAAGGTAATAATGAATAAATTATTTAGACACAAAGAGTGACATCATAAGGAGGTGAAGTATGGGGAAAATATAGCTATCAGATCATGGGAAAAGGAATAGTTTGTTATTAAGTAAGAGATAGAGAAGATCACAGGAATTGAAATGGATTGTTTTAATTACATGAAATTGAAACAGTTTTGCATAAACAAAATTAGTGCAGTCAAAATTAAAAGGAAAATAGTAAATGGGATGGTGGAGGTAGATTTATAGTGAGGTTCTATAGTAAAGGTTTCATCTCTACATAGGGAACTGTGATAAATTTATAAAATTAAGAACTTTTCCTCAATTGATATATGATCAAAGGATGTGAACCAGGCAGTTTTCAGGAAAAAAAACCCCAAAACTACCTATAGCAACATGAAATGTGAAGCTACTTACTATAGAAATGAAAATTAAAACAACTCTGAGGTACCACCCAATGTCTATTAGATTGTCTTACATGACAGGAAAGGAAATTTACAAATGTTGAAGAAGATGTGGAAAAATTGAGACACTACCGACTGCACCATTGGTGGAATTGTGAATTTATCCAACCAATCTAGAGAACAATTTGCAGCTACAAAACTGTACATGCCATTTGATCCAACAATACCACTACTAGGTCTGTCTCCCAAAGAGAATAAAGCAAAAGATATGGTTCTATTTTTACCAAAAAAGTATTTGTAGCAGCTCTTTTGTGGTGGCAAAGAATTGGAAACTGAAGTGATGTCTATCAATTGGGGAATGCAGTCATGTTTTGTGTTTTGATGGGATACTATTTTGCTATAAGAAATGACAAGCAGGATGGTTTCAGAAAAAAAAACTTCAGAAGACTTATTCAAATGTGCCTCATGAGGCAAGAAGAACTAGAAGAACTTGTACATAATAATACCAATATTTTAAGAATGATCATCTGTGAAAGACTTAGCTACACTGATATAGACAATAATTCAAGACAGTTCAAAAGGACCCATGATGAAAACTACCATCCACCATCAGGGAAAGAACGGATGATCTCTGAAGGTTGAAGCATACTTTTTAATTTATTTTCTTTTAAGAGAGAGAGGGACAAGCGAAGTCCAGAAGTGTGATTTCTCTCATTACGAAATTCTCATTGTTTAACTCTCTCCACCCATGAAGGTCACTAACTTATTGGTAACTTAGAGCATTAGAGAATAACCTGGGGCAAAGAATGAGTAAGTAATTGCATTGTGGTCTTTTGGCTTGTATGAGTCAAAGACAACATATAAATGCAGCTTTTCCTTTTCCTAAAGCTGGTTCTCTACCCATCACAGAATCATGTCTCTCTGCTGAGCACTATATAAAGCAAATCATATTTGTATTTGTATTAAGATTCATGATGCATTGCTAACTTGAGACCATAAAGCTTTTTCATTACTGAGAGATAAATTGAGGCCAAATGACCTACTATTTCTAGATGCATAGATCAGTTAAAGCAAGGCCCCTTACTTTTCCAAGTATGCATTATTGGACCTTCATGACAACTACCAGAATGATACACATGAGTGAGGCTCTGTCCCTGGGTTAGTGAACCATTCGAGAGCTCCAAGAGTAAAAGAACTCCAAGACACTTTTGTTAATCTAAGCCAGCAGACAAGCTTTTCTTCCATGTATCACCCACCCTTTCATACCATGCTTCTAATTTTAAAAAAATGAAGTATGTTTCTTATTGGAAAAAGTAAAAAAAAATAAATGCATAGAAATGTCCCCCATGATTGAAAACAGAAGCTGCAATACTTGGCCATTAAGACAATCTCATTGGAAAAAAAAACTAATGGAAAGTCAAATTAAATGGAACACAACTAGTGCATTTTATCAACTGCATGTCAAGAAACCACACCCAATACATTTTATCAGGGGAATGACAGACATGCTGGACTAGAAAGATGTTAATTACCTACAGGTTTCTCTTCTAAATTTATATTCCTTGGGGGACAAAGTATGGAACAGGAGCATGCAAAGCTATAAAGGAAGAATACTGAGAAAGAATGTAGGTTAGCCAATTTCTTCCTCCCTCCCCCAATATCCAAAGGTGCCCTAGGCATTTCAGCTCAGCCCTCTGAGTCCGAGATACAAAAAGAAATGAGATTAGGGCATTGTATTTACAGAAAATCAAGAATTATAGAACCTGAGTTTTCAATCTGGAGTTACACTCTCCTATGGAAACTTAATGAGAGCCATTTCAGTGGCACATGTCCCAGTTTCTTCTCCTGTAAAATTGAGGCACTAACGCAATCTCCATTATAACATGACTAGACACCACATAGATGCAGACATGGTACATATCAAATGATATTCTCTAATATAACAACTACCTAAAATATCCTGATACCATGTGTTTATCCTATTGCACATAATATTTTCCCCCTTGACACCAGCACAATAAAGGCTTTCTAGGATATGTGTGATCATAGAGAACTGAAGAGATTATATATCTGAAACATTTTGGAAGTAAGTTAATATGAAAACTATTCATTATGATTTTCATATGATATTTTATAGTCACTCTCATTGACTAAGTCATTAAAACTGATTTAACATTTTCCTTCTTGAGAGTTAATACCAGTCACAGAAGTGTGTTGAAATGGGAGTAAGTGGACCTGGTTGAAAGACTGACTCACAATATGTGATCTTGGGCAAATCATCTGACTTTTCCAAGCCTTCATTTTCTCATCTATAAAAATGGGCCAATACTCATAGGGTTGTTATGTGGATTAAAAGAGATAAAAGTCAATAGAGTACTTTGCAATTTCTTTTGGGCTGTATCTCTAACTTTGCATCTCCACATAACACGTCAAAGGCATATGTTCCCTAGACTGGCTCACTATCATGAGGCTCTATTTGCAAGCCTAAAGCATTCTAGAAACATCAACCATTTCTATTTACTGTTCTCTGTGTTACTGTTTTCCTCTGTTGCTTTACATTAAATTTTTTTTCAGAGCCTTAAATGATGAGATCTCTGAGCCAGAGGAATCAAATGTTACCCAGAAGAGGAATTAGAATTATTATAGTTAACTACAAAGGACAGAACAAGGAGCAAGTAATAGAAGCTACAAAGAAGTGAAATTATAGGGGACAGCTAAATAGTACAGAGGACAGAACACTGCCCTGGAGTCAGGAGGATCTAAGTTCAAATCCAGCCTCAGACACTTGAAACTCACAATCTGTGTGACCCTGGGCAAATCGCTTAACCCTGATTGTCCTGAAAAGAAAAAAAAAGGAAAATTAAATTTGATACAAAGAAAACTTCCCATAATTAGAACTGTCTACAGGAAAATTGGACTGCCTCTTGAGGTAGTGGTTTGTCCCCTCATTAAAGGGATTCAAGAAAAGGCTGGATAATGTCTAAATGACAGTAGAGAAGAGATTCTTATTCATCATGTATAGATGCAACTAGATCTCTGAGTTTCTTTCCAACACTGAAATTCTATGAGTCACTGCATTTTTGTACTTTACTCTCCCATTGCCAATATTATAATTACAGGTAGTAATATAATAAATGCAAATGGTTTTTATTGCTAAATGTCAAACACTTTTATCATATTTTCTTCTTTCCCTGTACTTGCTCCCATGGTGTCTGTTGATGTTAATGTGTCTTTATTCTCCCTCATAGGGATCAAATAGATTAATACTCTATTATTTTGTTCAGCTAGCAGATAGACATGGATTAGCAGAGGTCTTCCTAGGAAACAACTTCTGTAAGTAGTGTCTTTCTTTCTGTACCTACATCTTTGTGTCTAGAGCAGTGGTTCTCAACCTTTCTAATGTTGCGACCTTTTAACATTCATATGTGGGCGTATCTGTACGTGGGTGGACCTGCCTGGAGACAGATAGAGGAGCAGTGTCTCAGTTCCAAAGACCATCAGAAATATGTATTTTCCGATGCTCTTAGGTGACCCCTGTGAAAGGGTCGTTTGACCCCTCAAAGGTTGAGAACAGCTGGTCTAGAGACAGGTGGTGAAATGCCCACTGTGATAGATGAAATGATGAAAACTGAGCCTAGTAATGGAACCTGCATGGTGAAATTGAAAATGCTGAATTTGGAATCAAGATTTTGGGCTCTAATCCTAGTCTTATTGCCTGTGTAATCTTAAACATTTCATCCCTCTGGGCCTTTGTTTTTGTTGTTCATTTGTTTCTATCATGTCTGACTCTTCACAATCCCATTTGGGATTTTCTTGGCAAAGATACAGGAGTGGTTTTCTGTTTCTTTCTCATTTTACAGACGAGGAATCTGTGGCAAATAGGATTAAGTGACTTGCCCAGGCTGACACATCTAAAATGTCTGAGGCCATATTTGAACTCAGGAAGAGGAATCTTCCTAATGCCAGGTCTGGCACACTATGCAGTATGTCATCTAACTGTTCTTTGCTTAACCATCTGTTAAAAGGAGAGATTGGACCAAATAATCTCTGAAGTCCCTTTCCTACTTAATTTCACAATGTTGTACTCTTTCCTAAAAGTACCATGAGGCTTGAGGAGTTGGCTAAATTGGTAACTGAGGAAACCTAATGTAGAAAAAAAAATTGTTGGCAACTAGAAATCAATAAGGGCCACAGACTGGTGGAAGAAAAGTGGATGGGAGCTGCATCAAACTACAGGAAAGGCAGTTATAAGACAGTGGGGATTCTGGGATATGCTATCTAAACTTGAAATGATTAGAATTTGTTTTCATATAAATCTCTAAATTTCAGAGGTACTAGATTGCTGATTTAACATCTAACTAGTTCTAGGGAGTATAGACCAATCAATCAATCAAAAATTAATTGTTAAGAACACGCTATGTGCCAGGGGCTTGCTAGAATATAGAGATGCAAGTATAAAGAATAAAATAATTTCATCTTCAATCCAAATTAAATTCTATTATCAGAGGCTAATGACAGCACACATTTATTTTACCCTTTGCAGTTTTTTTATTACAAACAATAATAATAATAATTATTATTATTATTATTGTGTAGTGCTTACTATATGACAGGTATTGTATTAAGCACTTTACAATTGTTTTCTAATTTGAACCACATACCAGTCATGTAAGGTAGGTGTTATAATTATCTTCATTTTATAGATGAAGCTGAGACAATCCCGTAAAGTGACTTACACAGTTAATAGGTGTCTGAAGCCAAATCTGAACTCAGGTCTTCCTGATTCCGGAACCCACACTCTTTCTACTGCACCATTTAGCAATGTTTTCCTTACAGCAATCCACAAGGTAAGTAACTCAATCATTATTAGTCCTATTTTACATAAGAAAAAATGAGCCTTAAAGAAAAAAGATTAATTATTAATTTCCAAAATTCCATAACTGGTAGCTGGGGGCAGGGGGTAGGTAATCAAATTAATTTTTGGTCCCTGAGTTTCAACATGTATTCTTTCTCATCAGGTTACATCAGGTGAAGTGATTAGATCCTTATAACTGTAAGAAATTATTAAAATTTCCTTGATTAATAGGTAACCAGACTCTTAGTGAAAAGGACTAAGGGGAGGAAATTGGGAGAGAGGCAGTTCAATCTAACTGGTTAATCCATTCTCTAATTTCTTTGCTGTATCAACTTGTTTTGTTCCCCATTGTCCCTCCCAACCGACTTATGAGTATCCTTAAATTTGTCCTCTATATGCACCTTTCCTAGGGTAAAGGCAAATTCCGAAAGGATCCTTTTGATAAATCCACGTTGAGAAGGGCTTATCAGGTCTGCCTTCATCATGGAGCAGGATACCCTTCATTTAGTGAGGGTGGAGAGCCCAATCTTTTGTGTAATAGAAGAAGAAAGAGAGCAGCCAACAAAAACAGGAGAACTTACTGTCAACACAGCCCCATGCTTATGTGAATGAAACAGAAATAGTGTACAATGAACCATTTAAAAAAGATTTTTTAAAGTAGAAGTGTGTGGGTAATACATAGATATATGGATATATCTATGAATATACACATATATACATGTGTGGATATATACAGATAGACATATGCATGAACACACACACACACACACATACACACACACACACGCACATTACGGGTGGTTAAATGGAAGCAGCAGATTTTCTACTTTTCTGTTTTGTCCCAACAAAACTTACTAACAGCCCAGGAGCTGGAAAACCAACTTAAATACTTAATGTTTAGATCTACTTAGTGGTTGGAAAAAACAACTTTTTTAATGTTTAAGAGCTGCTCCAGCAAGTGGAAACAGCAACTTCTTGTAAACAAACCTTTAACATGAAGATATTTCTCAGTAGTGGAAAACCTAACTTCATAAAGATGGATTTCTGAGATTTTTTTCAGTTGCTCAGAGACTACAAAAGTAACCACACATTGTCAGTTAATGCATCAAATAAACACAAATGAAAAGGAGATTTTTCCATATCCTGTGTTTAATGAATACATATAAGATAAAGTGGACACAAAGCTGGGGTACTTCACCCTTTGGGATTAGTGTCATAGAAAAAAGTCATCTATATTAGAGAAACAAGCACATTAGTAGTTGTTACTGTTTATGTTGTTCATGTCTAACTCTTTGTGACCCCATTTGGGGTTTTCTTGGCAAAGATATTAGAATGGTTTGCCATTTCCTTCTCTAGCTCATTTTATAGATGAGGAAACTGAGGAAAATAGGGTTAAGTGATTTGCCCAGGGTCACACAGCTAATAAATGTCTGATGCCAAACTTTAATCCAGGGAGGTGAGTCTTCCTGACTCCTGGCCTGAGGCCACCTAGCTATCCATTAGTTAAGTAAACTCTTCCATCTGTCATATGTAGTCTAGGGGCTATCAGTGACAATTGCACATACAGAATATAGTACTCTGGGATATGTCTGGCCATAAGCCTTTATCTCCACTACAGTAGTTCATTCATTTCCTTATTGTCTGAAACCTTGCTCATAGTGATCACTAACATAACCTGAGCTGTCCTTCCCGTTTCTGGAGAGGAAAGTGGGCTGGCCAAAATATCGGTACCAAAAAGTCACCATTAGAGTAGTACCTATGTCAAACAGTACTTATGTTAAAAACAAGTACAAACTTCAGCAAGTTATTAGTCATTCATACTTCAATGTGGATTATTTTAAAGCTCAATTTTCTTTCTGATAACTAGGTAACAGGTTATTTTTGCCCTGGAGGAGCAGAAGTGTGGTTGTCAGTGGGATACTATCTGAGGAAAGTTTACCTAGGATGCTACACAGGTTTAGGGCGGTGCCAGACAAGGGGCCCTTGGAGAGTGGAATATGAATATAGAAATGAAGGTGGGAAGATGTTAAAGATAAATTTTGCCTATTGCACAATTTTCCGGGTGTTAGTCTTCCCTTGCTACTGTAGTAGTTTCTAAACTATATGGAAAATAGTTCCTACCCACTCAGAACGTAGAACTTTGTTAGGGAGGTATGACACACAACCATGAACCATTTATACAGCTACTCAAGTGAATGTGTTATAAAATGAGATGGAAAGAGAAAGAGAGAATAAGCACTTATTAAGTGCCTGCTATATATCAAACATCATTTTAAGCACTTTACAAGAAATATTTGATTTTCACAGCAACCCTGTGTGAGAGGTGTTATTATCATCCTCATTTTACTGTTGAAGAAACTGAGGCACGTAGTGGTTAAGTGACTTGTCTGTGGTCACAGAGTTGGTAAGTGAGGCTAGATTTGAATCCAGGGCTTCCTGTCTTTAGGCTCTATCCACTGCTACACCTAGCTATCTCAGTTGGTGCTACAGGTTTTCAAGAAAGGTAGTATATTCAGGAATATGATAGAGTATGAAAAAAAATTATGAAAAGGAGGAACTGAATGTGTTTCAAGCTTTTTTTTCTCTTAGCCTTGGGATAAGAGTCCATTCAAATTTCCAAAGGAGATAAGAGGTAGGATACATGGAGGAAGTCAGGAGTAGCTATCTCTAAGTTATAAATAGATTGTGTTTTGTTTGTTTTCTTTGCTTCTCTAAGATGGCTAAGGCTTGGTGGAAAGATCACTGGGTTTGGAATCTAAGTCAATTACCTACATGTCCTTGGGTAAGTGAATTCTACTCTCTGAAGTTCAGACCCCCTATCTCAAAATGTGGCTAAAATATTTTTACTACCTAGTTTACCAGAAGGTTGTTAGTATTCCATGAAATAATGTGCATTAAGTGCTATATCAATTTAGAAGATTTTAAATGGACACAAACTGAATCAATTATGAGTCCCCAAAAGATTAGCACATTGCCAATATAAGACATGTCATCATGCTGCCTCCCTTTACTTGGCCAGGATTTGAACTGAGAAGTTAATAACGGTCTAGCATTCAAACTATACCACTCCACCCCTTATCCACTAATGTCTGGCTTTCAGTCAGGATTTTATTTGTTCACATTCCCTGAGCCTGAGCTGGAAGGAGATAGCACGATGACTCTTAAGCATCATGAATTGCCAACAGGAGTAATCCCTCCTGGTTAGGGGGAACCAAGCCTCCAATGTTCCCAACTGTTTAAAGGGAATCCCAGTGGGAAGAGATAAAATAATATTTTAGAAGCAAGAATTCCCTTCCTTAACAAAAGATGGGCTGCTGGGTCAGAGCCCTGTAAAGACTCACACAAACAAATTCATTTCAATTTAAAAAGTATTTATAGAAAACCCCTATTGTATTCCAAGTACTATACTAGACATCAGTGATACAAAAATAAAAATAAAAAGAATCTCACTTCTCAAAGAGCTTACATTATTATTATGATGGAACACTACACACATATAAATAAATACATCATATGAACAAAGTAAATATTAAATACTTGGGCAACAGAAGCATTAACTGGGAGGAGAGGGATCAGAAAAGATGGTATCTAACAAACACTATTTGAGTTGAGGCCTGAATGGAGCTAAAGCCAAGTGTTTGCGATCTGAGCTTTCACTGAGTGAAAGCTTCTAATAAGAAGCAGTCATTTTGCCATTATCTTTTGAGGACTCTAGGAGTGGAGAAAGTTGGTCACCTCCTTCCTCTTCCTTCTTCCTGAGGTCTGTGATAGGAGCAGAGCTAGCTTCTACACATTTGGCCTTGGAAGTGGGAGCTGAGAGCAGCCTCCTTTCCCAGCCTCTGAAACAATATAGAACTTTGCCTTGTAACATGTGAGGGAGAGGCCACTGCTGTTCCCAATGAGTTATTTCTGGACTTTGGGCACAAAAGGGGAAGATGTAACAATGTGTGCCCCCTTGGCAGTCATTAACTGTGAACTCTGAGTAAGCGAAGTGCCTATTGGTAAGGTTAGGTAATTTCCTTAGCTAATCTCCTTAGGCTCTGGGACAGGCTTTTGGATAAGACTCTTCTGATGGAATTAGTTCTAAGGTGCCTAAAGTTAAACTAGTGTTGTCAGGAAGCACTGACAGTTACAGTCTGTCCTATACAGGTCCAAGATGACTTCTTCTTGGTGTGACACACTTTCCTCCACCCCACCATCTCACCCTATCCAAAATCATGATAACTAAGGTGGTAGCAACAGGAATAGCTATGGTGGTGGTTTGTACAGTGGTGGTAGCAGAGGTTCACCAATGTTTGTCTGCTTAAATAGTGAAACTAATTGAAACTGGAAGCTTAGTCCTCTCCCTAAGACAGAGAAAAAGAGGAAGGAGAGAGTTATCTCAGGTACAGGTGCAGGTAAAAAGGCTGCTGCCATTCCCACATCATCAATCTCCCTCTGTGACTGAGGGTTTCAGTTATGGTCTGAACATAAATTTGAAAATAAGAGTTACAGGCAGAGTTTCTGGCTATCAGCTATGGCCAGTGCTACTTCTGCTGCCACCACTTCAACCATCATAAAAAGGGGGAGGGGAAGTGCCATACCATGTAGCAGCCACCTGGGGCCACTGCAGGAGAGATTGTAGCTTTCTATTTGCTGAGAACAATTATGGGGATATTTCTCCCCACCTCTAATCCCCCCTTTCCCCTAGTCTTATAGGAGAATGTGTATCTGTATCAAAGTTTAAAGTTTTTCATTACTATTCATTCACCTAGTCTCTTAAATAGGGGTTTCTTGCTTGGGGTCCATCAACTTGAAAAAAAAAATTACTAGATTTCCAGAGAGCTGGTTTCCTGTGTAATTTTATGTAATCTATTATCTATGTTTAAAAATAGAATTTTGAAAAAGGGTACACAGGCCTCACTCACCAAACTGCTGAAGGACTCCATAGAGCACAAAATTTTAAGGATCCCTTCTCTAAAAGCTGGAATGAGGATAAAACTGTGATTAAACCAAAAACTTCACTGGGAAAATATGTATTTCATTTGTTCAAAGGCAACTGAGGAAAATGTGGTCACTTTCACAGTGAAAAAAACTCTTTTCAAGGCACTGGGACATCCAATTAGTAGGGGATCAAATAAACCAAAGTGATTTTAATGGGAAGTATAGTACATGTTGTGAACTTAGTGTTCTAAACCCCATTTGCAGTGTCAGGTTGGATACTAAGAGCAAGACTACTACTATTCTACTATTCCCATATTTGGGAGTTGTCCATCTAATAATACATCTGTGCATACACGCAAACAAATATCAATGCACACAGATATATACATATAATATATAAGCATACATACTATGTTGCATTATATATGTGTGTATGTATATATGTGTATATTATGCTATATGTGTAGGTATATAAATATACATAAATGCCTACAGTATACAAGTATGAATGCACATTTGGATATATGTATGTACATATGTATGTATTGGAGAGAGAAAAAGAAGGAGAACCCCCTAACCACCACTCAGGGAATAGTAACAGCCTTGGTCTTATACAATTTGTCTTTGCCAATGGTGATTGGAAGAATAAGTACAGAGTATGTGCTACAATTTCAATAAAATAGTATATGGCCCACTAGCTGGACCTACCAATGAACTGGAAAGAGAATATTTATCTCTGTGCAAGTGACTATACTTCAGTCATTTGTCTTTGAACACCTAAAATACATTTTTTGGTCGTTATACAGTTATTTTTCAGTCACATTCAATTCTTCATAATTCAATTTAGGGTTTTCTTGGCAAAGATAATGGAGTAGTTTGCCATTTCCTTTCCCAGCTCATTTTGCATATGAGGAAACTAAGGCAAACAGAATTAAGTGACTTTGTAGGTCACATAGTTAGAAAGTATCTGAGGCCATATTTGAACTCAGGTCTTTCTGACTCTGGGCCTAGTGCTCTATACACTGTAGCACTTAGTTGCCCAAAATACATACTGACCTAAATATCTAAAATACATACTGCCCAATAAAACTTTTGATTTGACCACAGTTTTGTATATACATAATATATTTAAAGATAAGTATACACATGTTTGCTTATATGTGCCTGCATGTGCATATGTATTCATGTGTGTATGTGTGCATATATACATATGTGTATATAGATGTATATTTCCCACTGAAATACCTCCCATCATCTGCAGTTGACTTTTGACTCACTTCTCAAACAGGCCTGCTCACTGAATGGGTGTTGCCTCACTCAAAGTGTAGAACCTGACAAAACCTTAGCTTAAAAGGGCCAGGTTTTTCCACTGCATCTTGGGCCCTCTCCTGTCATCCTGATGAATTTCTGGCCACTGGAACTAGATGACTCAGGAGGACAAAGTGAGGCTGATGACCTTGCATAGCCCTCCTCATGCAAATCAAAGTCAACTGCAAATCATGTCATCATCTCCCTGATATCATGGTTCTCTTCAAGAACAAAGGACAAACACAATATGTGAGTCTCCCATCATGATTGTCAGTCACTATCATTTTGTCATCTAGACTGCATTAGCTCTTAAAGGGGACATTTTATTAATATAGCATAGTAAAACATTTGATATAAAACATTCCCCCCAGAGTATTTGACACACTCTCACAGAAGTACATATCAAGTATCTATAAAATACAAGAAAAACTGAGTTCAAGTTTAGAGGGCAAATGTAGTATGGGTCAATGTAGCCATGACTGACAGGTGTTTTTTCTCTGCTTCATATAGTGCTATTAAACTCATACAGCATGTAGCTCAATCAGTTCCTAAGCCAGATAGTGTTATTTATTTCTTTAAATAGATTGGAATCAACCATAGTAGAATGCATTTTCTATTTATTTTTACCTGGTTAAAATGCAGGCTTTTCTAGTACACCACTGGAAAGGGATATCCTTGAAATGGGATGATAAGAAGTAAATATAACTAAAATGCATCAAGTTAATTATTTTAATATACTTCTAGATAAAAAATTAATTGAATTTATCACCTATATAATAAGACCCAAATTGAACTAAAAACTGTAAGAACTTGGCATTTAAATGTCACCAAGGTGGGTGACACATAATTTATGAGTTACAACTGCTATATAGGCTATATATTCTACAATATGTATGCATTTTTAGCATTCTTCCTATTCTATTTTTAAAAAACTGTTCTAACATTAACTTCATACAAAACCTTGCTTTAATGACTGAAATTCTTGAAGAATTTTCATTACTTTCAAATGCTTTGCAGTCAATATAAACCAACATTGAGAAAGCACAAAAAATAATCAAATTAATCATAAAAGTTTGGGGAAGTTTAAAGATTAGTACTAGAAAACAAGAATCTCAAGTTGATTTGATAAGTGCAAATTAATGGTGATGTTAGTGGAATAAAACTAATAAATCTAATTTTATTCCAAGGAATACGTTAGTAGATAACACAACTCATGTTAGCTACATGACTACACATTGAGGGCTTTGAGTCACTTCATACATCATAACAGATCACTATGAATGTCCATTTAGATAAACAAGCTTATTATAGCCATATAGAGAGAAAACCCTCTTAAACACATGGGATAGGGGAGTGGGGGTGGGAATCATGTTATCTTAATACCTAACCTACTGTTGGACTTCTAGTAGAAGCATAATGAATACTTGTCAATTAATTAACTTTTGAAGACGGAAATACCTCCTGGACCTTTCCATGACTTCCCTCATCCCCACAAATTATTCATCTAAGAGCCTTGCCTCATATTTCACTGAAAAATTTGAGTTCATTTAAACAAGACTCGCTCTTCTTTCCTTTTCCTCATCTCACATCACCCAGACTTCTGCCACTTTGTCTTCATATAATGAGATGGCCCCTCTCCCTGTAAATATAAAGCCCTCTAAATACACAGATGACTCTATTCATTCTCATTTTTTCAAGCATATTATAGTCCCTTATCATCCCAGCTCCCATTTCTCTTCAGTCTCTTGTCCTCTTCTTGTCATTCCCCTACTAGGTTTCTTTTGTTAAATTCCCATTCAGGTCATGCCTGCTAACCATGAATGTTTCCCAAGGCCTTCTTGGGCCCTTTTGTCTTCTTTATTATTTTACTTGATCTCATCTATTCCCAGGGATTCAATTTTCATTTCTATGTTAATGATTCCTAGATATTCTTGTCCAACCCAAACCTTTTTCCCAACCTCCAGACTCACATTTCCATCTTTCTCATGATGTCTTATTGTAATTTTAAATTCAACATGTCCAAAACTGAAATCATTATCTTTCCCAAAAAAACTCTCTTTTCCTAAACGCCCTAGTGCTGTGGAGGAGGTGGCCCAGTGAATAGAGTGCTGGGCCTGGAGTCAGGAAGACTCACCTTCCTGAGTTCAAATCTGGCCTCATACGGTGCAGTGTGGTCCTGGGCAAATCATGTAAGCCTGTTTGCTTCAGTTTCCTCATCTATACTCAAAATGGGATCATGAAGAGATAGACACACAAAATGACTCAACAATGACATTACTTTTTGAGAACACTACCATCTCCCCAGTCAACCCAGCTAGCCACCTCAGTGTGATGCTAAACTCTTCTCTCTCTTTCCCACTCCCCACCCCCACATCTGATATTTTGCCAAATCTTGTCATTTCTACCTTAATAAGATCTTTGCTATATGTGCTCTTCTCTCTAATTCTATCATCACCCTGGTATAGGCCTTCATCATTTCACATCTGGACTGCTTCCTGTCTCAAGTCCTTTACACCTCCAGTCTATCCTCTCTTTGGCTCCCAAACTAATATTTCTAAAGTGCAGGTCTGAAAATGTCCTCCCCATCTCCCATTCAATAAGCTACAGTGGCTTGCTATCACCACAATGATCAAATATAGGGGAGAGGGTAAAGAGGAGAGAGAGGAATAAGCATTTCTATAATACATACCAAATGCCAAGCACTTTAAAAATATTTTCTCATTTTATCCTGACAACATCTGTGAGAGATTGGTGCCTTTATTATCCTCATTTTAAAGTTGGGGAAACTGGAGAAAATAAAGAGTAGAGAGATGACTTATCCAAGATTAAATCATTAGTAAGTGTATGAGAGTGGATTTGAACTGAGATAAAATTCTCTTTGGGTATTCAGAGTACTGCCTATCTTTTCTGGCTTCCTCCTACCTTCACAGTTTTCACACCACACATTCTATGATCAAGTGACACTGGCCTCCCTGATGTTCCTCAAACAAGATCCTCCATCTCTCAAATCCATGTATTTTCACTGGCTGCCCTCTATACTTGGAATTCTCTCCACCATCATCTTCACCTCCTGGTTCCCCTATCCTCCTTCAAGTAGCAAATCAAATTCCACTTGCTGTAAGACATCCTTTTCCCATAAGTCTAAATTCTATTGACTTCCCCCTGTTAAATATCTTTGATTTATCTTCTCTGTATCTTGTTTATACATGGTACCTTACATGTTGTCTCCTTTCTTTGACTATTAGTTCATTGAGAGTTGTTTTATAGTTTCCTCAGTGTTTAGTACATTGCCTGGCAATGGTAGGAGCATAATACATGCTCATTAATTTGACTTGACTTGACTTTCATTAACCAAAAAATCAGAATTAGAAAGGATTCAAGAAAAGGAAACATCTGGGGCCTCTTAACAAGACTTGCAACTTGGGAAGAGGTATAGTAATTTTCCCAAAGCAGAGAGTTAAAGGTAATGGGATAATAGCTGCCCCATCACTTGGCTCTGAAAAAGAAGAATACAAATTTTGGAAAATAAATACAAAGTACACACTTGCTATTTGCACTACCAGTACCACATGAAGAACTGGGTAATTATATATTTGAGTATCATTGCTAGGAAAACCTCTGTGTGAACCCAAGTTCAATACTCAAACACATCAGTTCCAGACTAGATTGTCTTTCATGATGATATATTTTTTTTTCTCTTTCACTGTCTTATTTCCAAGAAACATGGAAAACTTGTTCTATTTTGAAAAATATATAATCTTATCTAGAAGCAGCCTGGTGTTATAGATGGATATTTGTCTCAGAATAAGGAAAGCCTAGATATAATTTCCACCTATGACACATACTAGCAGTGTTAGCCTGGACAAACTGATTAACCTGTAAGCACAGTGGTTAGATTGCCAGATCTGGAGTCAGGAAGACTCATTTTCAAATCTGGCCTCAGATATTTACTAAGCTGTGTGACCCTGGGCAAATCACTTAACCCTGTTTGCCTTAGTTTCCTCATCTATAAAATGAGCTAGAGAAGGAAATGGCAAATTATTCCAATATCTTAGACAAGAAAACCCCAAATGGGGTCATGAAGAATTGGACATGACTGAAAAAGGACTGAACAATAACATCCCCAGAAAACTATAACTATGAAGTTCAGGGGAAGTAGCAATCTGCATTCCATTGGTAGAAGGGTTGCTTCTCTAAAGGCCTTTAAATTGATGAAATCATAGATCAAGTGGGAGGAAGTGGGGGGGGGAGGAAGGGGGGAAAGAATTTTATCAATGTACCTTGATTAATGATTAAGAATCCCTCTTTCATTCAAAGGAAAATACAGGTAATTGAACAATAATATAATATAAACACACAAGACATATCCAGCTAATTCTCATATTGCAAAGCTAAGACGAAAGTGCTAAAGGATGTTTGAAGTAATCAGAATGACAAAGGTAAATAGAGGAACTGAACAATCCCATTAGTCTAAGTTAATGAGGCTCCTCTAGGTGGGTGAGCCTAAGGTCAGGATGGTAGCTGAAGGGAGTGGCTCTTCATTTTCAGATAAATTTATAGAATTTGGTATAAATAAGAAGGAAACAGCAGGCATGCAGTTATTTAATATGTAGCTTATATTAGACTAGAGTTCCTTAAGAACAGGGACCACATTGCATCTAAATTTGATATCTGCCCTATCACTTACCTATGTGGATACTCAGCACCCAGTAAGAGTCTATTAAATACTATTTGAACTAACATAAACTCTAAATTTAGAATTTGTATAGATGAGCAGATCCATGAACTCTTCATCCCTGCTCTTAATGGAAGGATTAGCCTCTCATGGCCTCTCACGAGGCTTGTACCTGAATGTACAAATGAGAAAAATGTTCACTCCCCCCCAGCCCTGCTCAGTGGTCATGTGGTTTTTGGGGGCTGCTGATATTTGGTACAAGAGAAAGTTGTTTACTTCTTCAAGGGATCAGGTTTATATTTTCATTTGCCTCTTCTTGTTACAAAAAGAATGTGCCTTCTGAGCATTTGCTTTCAAACATATTTATTTAAGAGAATTTTACTACATTATGTAAAATAAAATAAAGAGGATTGGTTAGGAAAAATGTAATATAAGTCCATCATTTGCTAAGTGGTTCCAATTATATCTATTTGATTCTGATTTTCTGCCCAGATTTGAATGGAAACTTTTTTTTATTTAAAAAACAAATATCTTTCAATGAAAATCACTCAGGCTTTCTTTCCATCTAGCCATGTTTGCTCTCTTTATCTCATAATTACCTTTCCCCCCAACATATTTTCCTGTTTTCCTTCAGTGCTAGCTCACTAAAAATAAAGTGGCCAGTGGATCTTTGAATGCAAAGAAAATATTTTTGTTTTCAATGGTACATACTCTGAATCAGAGAAAATATTTCTGTTTATGCTCCTAATACTGATTCAGATTTGTCAATGGACCCACATTAACTGTCAGCACTTTTTTAAAAACTGGAAAATGTAACAAAATCCAAAGCAGCTGTAGGAAGTACACTATCCACATCATTTACAGGCAGGCCACTAAGAACCGTCAGATGGTAACATGATAGGTTTCCTATGAAACACTTACAATAAAGTTAACCTAGAGAGAGGAAAGTTTCTATGGTCTCCTATAATGAAAGTTACTTGGGGATGATGGGTTAAGGGGTTTGCACAGGCTTTTAAGAGTCTAATTTTCTTGCCAAATGGTTGCCACTTTGGCATGGAAGCGTTTCATGCGGCTGCTGTTATGTCTGAGGTCCAAATAGGGTTCAGACTTGATTTTAAATCATTAAACTGCGACCAAATATCCTATTCAAAAGCCACCATTTAGCATGTCTGAGTTGCATTAGGATTTGAATATGAAAAAAATGACTGAAATTTCCTATAAATGTACATAAATTATGTAAAGGGAGTGTGACATAGAGTACCAAACTCAGAGACAGAAAGAACAAGGTTCAAATCTACCTTCAGACAATTTACCTGTATGACCATGAGCAAGTCATTTATTTGATTTCTCTCAGTCAAATTCTTCATCCATTGAGTGGGGATAATAGCACATCTGTGATGCCTAGTTCTCAAGATTGGTAGGACACTCTAATGAGATCATATAAAGTGCTTTACAAAATTTTTAAAAGCTTTAAAAACTGTCAATTATTACTCAGAGAGACACAATGTGATGTAGTAGAAAGAATATTGGACTAGAAGTCAGAAAACTTGGAGTCTCTAGTTTCAACTTCGCAACTAAGCCATGTGACCTTAGACAATTAATTTGTTCTCTTTGCACTACAGTGTCCTTCTATGTAAAATAAAGGGTTTGACTGGGAAATATAAAAGGGACCTTATTCTAACAAAACACATAAATCCTGGCATATTACTGGAAGAGATTTCCTAGAACTCCAAGGGGCTAATATTTATAACCTCTGTCCATAAAATTCAGTCATAGAATGCCGATATTTTAGAGCTGAAAGGAATTTCAGGTCAATACAATTAATATTGGAATAAAAATCTTCATTATAATGTACCTGACAAATAGTCATCTAGTCTTTGCTTAAAGACCTTCAATTAGGAATAATTCAATACCTCCCTTAGCAAGACATTCAACTTTTGGATAGCTCTTAATTGTTTTTCTCCATGACACCAAAACTAAATTTGACTTTTGTGACTTCAACTCACTGATGTTAGTTCTACCCTCTGGATCAAAAAGGACAAGTCCAATCCCTCTTCCATATGGCATGCCTTCAAATATTTGAGGATAGTTATCATAAAAGCACTTTCCTCAGTCTTCTCTTCAGCAAACTAAACCTTCCCAGCTCCTTTAATGAATTGTCATGTGACTTAGACTCAGAGTCCTTCCTGACTTTATTAACCCTAGTCTGGACAGTCTTAGCAACTAATCGATGTTTTCTGGAACTGTGCTATCCAGAAGAGAATGTAGTACATCAGATATGGTCAGATTTCAACAGAGTTTAAAAGTATTATCAATTATTTATTTATGGAAGCTGCTTTAATGCAGCTCAAGACTACATTAAATGTTTAGGCTGCCTAATCACAATGCTGCCTCTCAAATCCTTGATCTCTTTCAAACTGCTCTGTCCAACCATGCCTCTCTAATCTTGTAACTGTGAAATCATTTGTTTGCTTTTTTAACCCAGACATCAGACTTTACGTTTATATCTATTGAATTAAATCCCATTAGATTATGCTCAGTGCTCTAGCCTGTCATGATCATTTTGTATCTTAAATCTATTTATCATCCCACATGTTCCTTATACTTCACAGCTTTGCAAGATTTTATAACTTGCCGTATAGTCCTTCATCCTACTCATTGATTAAAATGTTAAGAATAGTTATTAGTCAGTAAACATTTATTATTTACTATGTCAGGTACTGTGCTAAGTTCTGGGGATACAAATATGAAAAAAAAAGTCCTTGCCCTCAAGGAGCTTAAAAATCTAATGAGAAAAGACAAAACACAAAAGAAGCTTAAAAGCAGTAAGAAGAGGGAAAGAAAAGGAGGAGAAGGTAGCTAACATTGAAGGTATGGTGGAGAAATCGGTCAAGAAGTTCCAAAGTAGTGTAGCCAGGTGAGAAATAGGGGAATATCTAAGTTGAGTGCTTTCTTTAAATGAAAGTTTGGAGTTCTTGATCCTTCCCTACAAGGACAGAGGGTAACGATGAAGTTTAATACAAAAGATGATGAGATTTTACAAGGTCATGAGAATCCCAGTAATGAGCTTTCTGGGTCATGACCATGTCAGTCATAAAAGAACCACATGTGGCATGTCCTTATCAGGGCTCAAAGGCTTCCTTTTCAAATCATCAGATATATCTCCCTGAAAATACACAATGTTTTCTATAAAGTCAGTTCTTTCCATAAAGAATCTTTTCTACAAAGATATTTTTGTATTGCTCAATTAATATTCTTCTATTAGTGATTGGATTCTGTCCAAACAAAAGGGTTCCATCTCCCTGAAATCCTTTCACATATTCCAGAATCCAATCTTCACTCTTTAGTATTGGCCTCAAGTTGTTTAACAAATCTTGAGGGGTGGCTGGGTGGCGCAGTGAACTAGCCCTCAAGTCAGAAGGACCTGAGTTCAAATCTAGCCTCAGACACTTAACACTTGGGCAAGTCTGTGACCTTGGGCAAGTCACCTAACCCCAATTGCCCTGCCTTCCCCCCTCAAAATAAAAAGCAAAAAAAAATCTTGAATTGCAAGAAAAGGCTGAGTAACTGATTTCTCCCTTTCAAGGTATCTATCTGAGGAAGAGGAAAGCTCCACAATATACTTCATTGCAACAACTGCATTGTACTTCCTTAAGACCTGTTTCTGGAGATCACCTCCTCAAAGCATACACATCAATGTGCAAAGTCTTTCCAGTGGTGTTTTTATCACAGTCCATAGTCATCCTTAAAACCATCTCACCTTGGTGAGAGTCTAGAGACAGCCTAACAATAATGGGGCAATCACTCACTCCTGATATACAACTCTACAATGTATCCTAGGCCCACACCTACCTTAGTACTTATGGAATCTATACTGATTAATGCAATGTTAATAAGGCAGACTTCTAAGGAAATTTGCTTAACTCAAAAAAAGTAATGTTTGCTTCTTATCAGCTTCAACTTCAGTATTTCAAACACTGAAATAGTTTCCATTATATAAATGATAGTTCTTGATTCTTCAGGATGTAGTCAGAATACAAAAACATCACCAGGTAAGAAGGAAGGAAGGAAAGGAGGAGAAAAGAAAGGGAAGGAGAAAGAGAGGGAGGAAGGGAGCAGGAAGGAAGGAAATGAGAAAATAAGAGAAATAGGCATTTATTAAGCATATTCCAGGCACTGTGCTAAGAGCAAGGGATGCAAATGCAAGCAAAAGGAAGATAGTCTTTTCTTTCAGGAAGCTTGCATTCCAATGAAGGAAGACAATGTACAAAAGAAGGCTAAAAAACAAAGGAAAGGGACATAGTTTTGAAGTTCAAAGGAAGTCCAGAGCAGAACTGAGAGAAGAATAAAAAAAAGAGCAGCCTCAGCCTCTCCAGAAAATGAAAGCTTTAGGAGGAAATCACCAATGGCAGAAGGAGGGAGGGTTTGGTGAGAATATAAGCCCTTTTGACTAGAACATAGGGATAGTTGACTGATCCATGGAGAAGAGGACCCAGACACTGAAGGAAGCTCCAAGATAAGCCTGCAGTATAGGGGGCATGGTTTTATACTCCAGAGGAAGTCAGAAACAAAGTTGAAGAAGAATGAATATCTTTCAACTTTGTCACCCCTTTCATATGGTAATTGGTATAGGAATAATACCACTTGTCATTTTATAATTGATGCTTCCTCTTCATTACCTTTCATAACTCTTGTTTTTAAATTTGTAGGTTTTAATGACAAAATGAAACTTAGAGATCATTGATTCCACTTAATGTATGAGGAAAATGAACTTGAGAAAGATGATTTGACAAGGTGGCATAGATAGTAGCAGCAAAGCTGGCATTTGAACCTAAGTCTCTTAACTCTAGTGCTCTTTCTACTGTAATATGTTACCACTATTGAATTCAGGGAGGGATCTTCCAATAGGCCAATTAAATATTTTCCTGATCCCATCTCTAGTAATCTGAATTCTCTTCAGAATAGAAAGAAGGGAGCAGTGATAACTTGAGATTCTAGAATCTCAGTCCAATGGTTACATAACATAGGCATTTTCCTGTTTGTGGATAGGAAAAATATGGTTCTTTGGTTGTACTGTACACTGTTTTCCAATAATCGCACAGTAGAAAATAAGAGCCAAACAAAAAAGAGGAAATGATGAACCAGGGCATTTTTAAAAGAGTATGGTGAATGTGAAACAGAGAAAAGGCTTATATTCCCATTGCCACCAACTTGATTCAGCTTCAACTTGTTCTTTTCCTTGACTACTGAAAGTTTTCTTGTGAGTACTATTTTCTCTGTACTTCTAAGTTTATACCCCATTCAATATATCTTGCATACCATATTTGTCATCCCACTACATAGCTCTGCTCCTGTCATTCTCACTGAATTGCTTCCTACTTTAATGGCAAGCAAAGGAGTACTTAGCTCCTTCTTTCAGTTATTCAAGTATTCAGCACCTTGATTCAGTTCAAGAGTCTTTGAGCCTTGCCTGTGATTATATCAGTTGTGTGAGAAACAAAACATGGGAAGCCCACAGTGGGAGTGACTTGACAAAGACTGGAAAAAGAAGGATGTAAGAGGTAGGCAGAAAAAGGAGGAGCTGATGATATTTAAAAGCTGAAGCACAGCAAGCATGACTGTGGTGCCAGCATTTTGTCTGCCCATGTGGATGTTACTCTATTAGACCTGTCTGCTGATAGAGGGTGTTGTTGCTATTACAGAAGCCCTGGGACCTTACTGCTGGTTAAGAAACCCTGAAAGAGGACTTTTTTTTGCTGTGTGTTTACAGAAGTCCTGGAGGAAGGTTTTACTGATGCTTTCAGAGGTCCTGGGACTTTACTGATGATTAATGTTGATTTCTCAGACCCTGTTTATGGGTCTGTGTTGATTTCCAAGGCA
>CM053593.1:173126822-173190390 GCA_028646575.1 Pseudocheirus occidentalis | reverse complement strand
AAGTTCTGTAATACCTGCAACTAGGAATTAAGATATACAGGGGCTGGGAAAGGGAGACCCTCCCTGCCCTAGCAGAAAATAAGAGAGCAGAGCAGGGGAGGGGCTTTACAATGGGATTGCTGTTTTAGGGTTGGGGCAGGGGCAAAATGGGGAGAAAATTTGTAATTCAAGAATGTAATGAAAATAAATAATGTAAACAAGAAAACAAATAAAAAATAAATTAACAAAAATTAATAGTAGCATTTTTCATGGTAGCAAAATATTGGAAATTGAGGGTATGTCCATTAATTGGGGAAGGCTGAACCAGTTGTCATATGTGAATTTAAGAAAATACTATTTTTCAATAAGAAATTATGAACAGGCAGAATTCAAAAAACCTGAAAAGACTCATATGAACTGATACAAAGTGAAATCAGCAGAACCGGGAAAACATTGTGCACAGCATCTGAACACTATATAATGATCAAATATGCAGCCACACAGTGAGCTAAGGCAAGTACAAAGGAGTCAGAAAGGATTATGTTATCCACATTCAGAAAAAAAACTAATAGACTCTGGATGTGGATTTTCACTTACTCTATTTTTTTTTGTGTGTTTTTTTTTTCTTTTGATATGTTTTTTTCTTTCACAATAGAGAAATGTTTTACATGATAGAAAGTGCCTAACCTATATCAAATTACTTATCACTTCAAGAAGAGGGAAGGAAAGGAAGGGGTGGGGAATTCAGAACCCCAAATCATTCATTAAAAATGAATGCCGAAAAATTTCTTATCACATATCTGGGGAAAAAATGGAATACTATTTGAAACAAAAAAAAACTGAAAAAGAATTTTAAAAGAATTTGTTAATATTCCTTTTTATTACTTTTCCCCCAAATAGTTATATAATAATGAGAATAAGTATTCTTTGAAAGTTTGGTAAATTTGTAAGAATGATCTGGTTCTCTTTTTTATTTGAAAATGTATTTTTTGTTTGTATAGTTTATTTTTCTGAAATTAAATTATTCATATTCTCAGTTTCCCAGTTCTCTTAATGTGGATGTTTATAATTTTGTAAATATTCTTCATTTCATTTAGATTGTTGCATTTATTTGCTTAAAACTAAGCAAAATAGTTTCTAATAATATTCTTTATTTAATATTCACTTCTTGTGAATTTCCTCTTTTTCATTTTTAATATTGGCAAAATGATTTTCTTATTGATATATTAATTGGCTTAGATAATTATTTATGTTAAGTCTATATGTTTTTACTTATGAATTACTTTCAATTTTATTTTCTTGATTTTTAGAATTTTTATGTAGTGTTTAATTATAGTTTTTTATTTCTTGGTTTTCTAGAGTGTTTTTTTTTAAGTTTTAAGTTAAGTCAGTTGATTGGTTAATTGACTAAAATGTTGTTTTTCTCTTTTCTTGATGAAAGTGATTAAAGTTATAAATTTTCTTTCAAGGAATACTTTGGCTACATTTCAAAAATATTGTTTGTTCTTCCTGTTTTAATGCAATTTAATGAAATTATCTCTCATTTCTTTAGTACTCTGCACCATCAATTTTTAATGTTTAGTTATTGTTATCCAATTCATTTTAGCATTTTATTTACTATGGCTTTTTCCTCTTTTACTTTTTCTAGTCCCATTTAAAAAATCCAAATGCATATAGTTTATTATATTATAATGGGTAGAAATTGCATAATGGATGGAAATTAAAATGGTGGTGGAGATATTGTGGTAACAACAGACACCGTGATGGGCCTGACAAAATAATAAATATATGTGACATTTAAATATATTATAAATATAGGTAGGTATACACGCACATACATATATACATACATACACATATATGTATATATTGGATTACACAAATATATTATTATTTAAAGCAAAATTCACCTCTCTAGGGATTGTCTCTTCTTTATTGGTAATTCAGTGGACAGAGGTTCAGAATTCCAAAGCAGATGTGGAGCTATCATGCATGGAACTTGGACTTAGCAGAATTTAAGGGGACATTCTGCCTTACCTGAATGCTGTACTTGGACTCAAGAAGATGGATTCAAATTATGCCTCTAATACTATATATCTGCATGAGAATGGGACATAATAGATCTCTGTTCAATTTGTCCATAACAGTTCAATGTCCTTGGTGCTGAGGATATCATCACTTTGGATTGTATATGGGCATAAGTTCTTTTTTTTTTTTTGAGGGCAGTTGGGGTTAAGTGACTTGCCCAAGGTCACACGGCTAGTTTTTTGTGTTAAGTGTCTGAGGCCGGATTTGAACTCAGGTACTCCTGATTCCAGGGCTGGTGCTCTATTCACTGCGCCACCTAGCCGCCCCTGGGCATAAGTTCTTAATACTTTATTACATTTCTAAGACATAGCAACTGCTTCACCTAGTACCTAGGGAATTGCATCTATAGGTTGTACCCCCACTCAACCCATTACATAGTATTCTAATGTTAAAAGTAGACCTGGTAACACAGGAACCAGTACTGAGTGAGATGAAAGAAAAGAGAAAATGCCCCACAGTTGTTCAGCAGCACTGTGCTGTCAGTTACTTAAAGTATTCTGTATGGTTTTAGGCACAGCATATGCCAAAATGCTTAGCAGTAATGACTAAAATTCAAAATAGATGATGGCTACCTCCTTCTTAACACCTTCTCCCTTTCATATTCTTTAGAGTATGACTGAGTCAGAGATCATGGAACTCTTTTAATTAGTGGTTACAGGACAACTGTTATACATGGACAGTAAGTTATTATCAGGTCCTTGAATAAAAGTAGACAATCTGATTAGGGGAAGAGAGAAACACACACATACGTACAGAGAAACCTGCATACATGCACACACATATATACATGTAGAAACACACATGTGTATACATATATATGTATGTGTGTAATCTATGATATAATTAAATGAAGTAACTACAGAAGAGAGATCTAATCAAAGTAACTTGGGCAATCCAGCTGATTTCTCAATACCCTAGAAAATTCTTTCCAAATGTGCAATGCAGAGAAGGTGCTGACCTTCATTGGTAGAGAGAATTGCTTCATTAAAAGTTCCCCACATAAATGAAATTGCATGTCCAATCCCTGACCCTAACCTATCATACCCTGTCCTGACTATTACTGGCTACATTTATAGCTGTATTCTCTCCATTAAATTTTCTTGCTGTCTTTCAGGAAACATGTAGGAATTCAGAACCATTTTATTTTTCCTCCTCCTGACCCATTATTTCACTAGTATAGGTAATAACTGATATACTCCTACTAGTAATGCAAATAGACAACTTGGCAGCAACTTAAAATCAATGCCAAGGGCACTGAGATTTGAAATGACTTGTCCATGGTCACATAATTAATCTGTGTCTTCATGACTCAGGACCAGACACTATCAAATATACCACTACTGCTCACCATCTCCATTCCCCTCCATTTCTTCCTTTTTCTACTTCTTTCCTCTTCTTCCTCCTTCCCGTCATAGGCTACCGAGATGGAATTTGTTTTAAATATAACCTAATCTAGCTGCCTCATTTCACAGATGAAAAAGCTGAATACTAGAAAATTTAGATGACTTTCCCAAGGTCAATACAGTAGAAAATGTCAGAGATAGAATTTATGCTGGAACTTCTGACCTATTTATCTATTATTTACCTATTTATGGAAACATCGTTACCTGAAATAATCATAACTTGAACTTAAAATAACTCTTTAAGTTTATAAAACACTTTCAAGTCTGCTCATTATTTTGTGTGAATTTTGAAAAAATACTGAAAGATATGTAGGACATTTTTAATTCCGTTGCACAAATAAGAAAATTGATACTTAGAGTTAAGTATTCATAGTCATAAACTAGCAAATGGTAGAACTAGGATTCAAACTAGCACCTGGAGTCCATTGTCCTTTCCCTAGGCTCCTCTGCGTTCTGGAAAGAGCTCTAGAGAAGGTAGCTAGGCCTAACTGTGTGTTAGGCATTAGACCGAGATGCAGTTATCTATCACACAGTATGAAGCAAGGCTGCAGAGAGCAGCTGGGCAGCGAGACAGGGTGGGGAAACTGGATTAGGTCTTCAAGGCATGGTTTCAATCTTTTGTTTGAAGTAAATTCCCAGAACATGAGACACACCTATATGCAAATGTAAGTACAAAAACATATTCAAAAGCCAAATACAAATTATGTCAGGATTGTTCCCCATTTTGCATTGTCCATGCCTCTGATCCATGCCATTAGTATGAATCATGGAGAACTGGTTACATTCCACTCAGCAAGGAGAGGTGGAGAAAGTTCATCAAAGTGAAGTCACAGTCTTATTTCAAGGATAATTCAGATGACAAGACAATGGAAGAATTTATGGCTATAAATCAAAAAGTTTTAATACTTAAATGTTGACTTTTACCATCTGGTCTCTGCTTCCAAAAGGTTGTTTCTGAAAATGCCCAAAGAGTTTAGGCATGTTGCTTAAATATTTCCTGTGTTCACTTTGCTTATTTATATAAGGAAAGGGTCAGAATCTCTGGTCCTTCAGAAACTTACTCTCTTTTATGGACTATGAAGTTAGGCCATATACCTAAAACCACTGACCGCACGTGCACAGGACTATTTAGAAAGTCAAAACCTTTATTTTCTGCTTTATGTTCTGCCCTTTGTTTGGGGCTTCTTGACCTTATGATAACCTCCCATCCCACTTTGTAGCACTACCCATAGTGATAAGATCCAGTGAATTAGGTAAAACTGGTAGCTGAACTCTTGCCTCAATTTCAAAACCCTCTCCCTTGTTAAGTTAAATGAGGACTTATTTTGTAAGAACACTCACGCTTCTCAGAGGTCCTGCCTACTGAAATCTGCCTTCTCTGGGAAATGCCTAAGTTCTCTTATCATACTGTTCTCTTTGAAAAGACATCAGTTGTGGGTTTTTAGTCCTCTAGTACCTAGGTCCTGATGCTTTTCTGTCAAACAAAAAAGAATCAAATGATTAAAGGTAAGCTTATGTGTAAACAATTTACAATGTTACACTTTCCAGGGTACCTGCTGTAGAATTCTGAAAACATTTCCTAGGTGAATACTAGAGCAAGGCACTATGTGCTAGGTGCTAGGGATTAAAAGAAGAGGAAAAGATAGTCCTGTTCTTCAAGGAGATGATATTCAGTTGTGGATGCTTCTTGAGTTAATTACAATGCTTTTGTCATGTAAATAGATATAGTACTGGATCTGAATCCTTAAGACTTGGGTTAAGACTCCAAATTCTTACTTTTTGTGTAACCTTGGAAAACTTCTGTGAAACCTTTTTGTTCCCCAGATCTGGTAATGAGGAATGAGAGTATTAGGCTAGATGACCCTTGAGAACCCCTACACTTCAAACTTCTGTGGATCTATAACCTTGTGAATAACTACGTAGGAGTAGAATTCGAGGTATCAATGAGTACCTAGTCATTAGCTGTGGTTTAATGTGAAGTCTTCTTTGATAGCCCCAGCCATAATAGCTTTGTGAAGTGAAAAGAACTAGATTAGGAAAAAGGCTAGCTACTACTGGCTTTCTGTCCATAATGATCTGTACATATATGCAACAAATTGCATAAACTTCCTGGGTTTCCATTTAACTATCTATAAAAAGAGATCATTCAATTAGATATCTCTAGTCCCTTGAAGCTTACAGTCTATGAAAAACGAAGTCGGAGGGACCTTCTCAACACCTCCCCAAATCTATGCATGGGCAACGCTACTGTCCACACATATGTGGCAAGATTGTACAGCTTGTTATTGACATCTTATCAAGTTCATCTTGTGAAGGAACCCAGGATACTACAGAAAGATGAGTTGCAGAATCATCAGAATTCAGAATGATCTAATTTAAAAAGTGGTCACCTTTACCCCCTCCCTCGCTCCCTCCCTCTCCCTCTCTGTCTCTCTCTCTCTCTCTCTCTCTCTCTCTCTCTTTCTCTCTCATTTTACATAAGTAAGTCTAACTCAAGTAAAAGTAGAGCACCAAAGCAAATTATCTGAATAATTAAGTCAGCCAAAGCCCTAATTATGTTCATTGTCACAGCTGGATAATTCAGAAAAAAAAACCCTATGTTTGTCCTGTACAGTTGTCTTCATGTACAGAACCCCTTGTGTTCTTTCTAGCCTGTCCTTTCTTTTTCTTTCAAACTTGAAGGAGGAAAAGGGAATCAGAGGGAAAAAAAGGCCTACATCTCTTTTTCCACTCCCTCCTCCCCTCAAAGAATAAGAAATGTTATTTCTTTTGGCAGCTGGAAACAAATCCCACCTTACTTAGCATTACAAGGAGAACAGGAAGCCAGCAAAGGAATTTTCCATTCATGGGTCTCCTTTGATTTTTTTTTTTTACTCCTATCAGGTAATTTTCAAAATCAAGACATTTCCAGTTAGTCTGTGCATCTTCTTGTTTTGGCTACCATAGTCAAGGGTAATTGAACTTTCCTTGAGTTGATGAAAAACCTGACTGTTCTTAGACTTTTGTAGTCTTTGGAGGGAGAACCTGAGAACTTTTGCATCCCCAAAGGGAATATAGCTGTAACATTAAGCCCTTGCTTATGCAAACGGACCTTTTCCTTTCATAAAGATAAAGCCTTTGCTGCAATTCTGCAAAACCACAAATCAAAATATTCTCTATTTCTGTGGGAGCTACTACTTTGTCTGTTAAAATAAATGCTTCATCTTGCCTTATCCAAGCTAATCTTTTCTTTAAAAAATGTACTTTATTGTAGTTCATTCCTACTATGTTCTGTGTTGCCTATTATCATAACACACCTTTTTAAAATATATATGAAGGGGGCAAAGGGTGATAGGGAGGCAATAATTTGAATAATCAGTTGTTTAAAACTTTGTTTTAAAACACTTTAGTGTTTTCTTTTAAAAAATAATTTATTCAATTCCAAGGTCTCTTCACCATCATCCCTCTATACTTAAAGATTATATGATTTAGGGGGGGGTTGGCATTTCCCTCTTTACCACTTCAAATAACTACATTTCTACGATTTAACAGATGATTTTCCAGAGTTACTAGACCCTGTAACAGACTCGGTGAAAAGTCTATCTGAACTTAGGCCAGTTACTGAACAGTAAACACACAATTTGTCACTGGAAGAAATATAACTAGGAATTTTGGTAGGTGAGGGCAGCACAAGCCATGCCTTTGGAAAATAGCAAGGAAAATGACCTCAAATTAAGTTTATTAAGCTTGGTCACTAGCTCCTTTAACAAAGGAGGGTGGGGGAGGAAAAAGGGGGAAGAAGTTAACTAACAGTTGAATTCTGAAGAAATAAACTAAGCTGTCTGATAGCTTCCTACATTTTAACTAATTCTGCTTATTATCTATGTGCTAAACTCTGTTGTTTATATGCTGCTAAAAACCTTCAACTGCCTTTAGTACTTTCATTTAGTTCCCTGAGTCAAAGCCCTGGTAGCCTTGCCCTAGTTACAGGTCTAGACAATGGCTTATGCTCATAGCCATTCCAGTTTGGTAGAACCTGACATTTTGACAAAAACCTGAGGGTTTTAACTGAATGCTATCATTCATGCAAGCATTAACTGCATGCTATAAGGAAGAAATAGAGGAAAACTCAAGCAGAGGCCTCAAAAATATAGAAATAATAAAATTATAATATCCCAGATCCAATGGTAGGATAAAGAACTGATTACTATAAAACCACATTAAAAATAAAATTAAAAAAATCTATTTTCTCCTACAAAGTAGAGTTATTGAGACAAATAATATTTTCATAAGTAATCTAATGCATTAGGAGCAGAGATTTAGAGTTGGAAGGGACCTGAGCAGTCAGGAAGATGAACCTCTCAATTTGTATATGGGTAATCTGAATCTCAATGACCACAGGAAGAAAGAAGCAGAACTAGGATATGAGCCCATTTTCTTTTATTCCAAATTCAGCCCCATTTCTCTGAACCAAGAAAGAGGTCAGTCTTTTCTATTACATTTTTTTTTCCCAAAGACATCAATTACTCTTAGACTTATAACCATGAATTGTAGTAAGACTATAAGAGACAATGTCACATGTTTAGGTATTACCAAGTCCGTTTTTTTCAAATTCAGTAAAAACTGTTTCCTGAAACTACAGCACAAGATGCTACTAGCCTGAGATATAAAATCATTGATTATTGAATATTTCCTTAATATTGAATATTTCCTTAATCAAAACAAAAAGTGATCAAAACCTATAACTACTAAAATATTAAATAATGAATAAAATTGACCAAGTGACTTAGATTGTATCTATATGAAATTGAAATGAATTATAGAGTGTAAAACCTAGGCAAATACTATTTAGCAAAAATTCACATCAATGGCCAGTTGCATTTTTTACGTTTCCAATTGTTGTACAAACAAGAATTAATAATAATTTTCACATATATCATTTAATGTCTTGCAAAGCATTTTCTTCATAATAAGCCTGTGAGGAAATATTGTTATCCCAGCTTTATAGAAAAGAAAATGGACTCAATGAGGCAAAATGATTTTTCCACTTGGAAATGGTGAGAGCAGAGATTTGAACCTAAATCTTCTTTGACTTTATATCAAATGATCTTCCTTTTATCTAAAATTAATTTTATTATTACATTTTATACTACCTATATTTCTAAATGCATTACTTTTCCTTCTCTCCATCAAAAAGAAACATCCCTTACAACAAAAAATAAAAAGAATAAGGAAAAAATAAAGGCGGCAAAATTATCTAACACCAGAAAAGTCTAACAATTTCCAAAGTTTTATATTCATATTTCTCCATTTGTGCAAGTTCAGTCATAATACTGCTTTTGATTTTTTTATTATTCTTGATTTTGCTTCTCTTACTTTGTGTCAGTTCACATAGTTTTTCCATGTTTCTCCAGGACTTATCATATACATTGCATCTTACAGAAGTTATATTCCATTACATTCATGGACCAAATTTGTTTAATTATGTCCCAATCACTGGAAGCTCTACTTTACTTGTAGTTCTTTGATAGTACAAAAAGTGCTGCTATTCTTTTAGTTGCTCATGTATCTTGTATATCAGACCTGTTTCAGAGGCATTTGACGCAATTTTTACCAATTTTACATTTTCATTTCTTATCCCACAGCAATTTACCATAAAAAGTAATTGAATGAAAATTTAATTAATTTGAATGAATTATTTTTTTATATAAACTTTGGAATTTCATATAACTGACACTATAATATATATATAGCTTATCTTTTGAAATTTCCTCTATCCCTTGTTTGGATTAACAATTCACCCTGCAAAAGGTACTTGATTTGATTCTCTTTATAATTTTTCTTTAATGTCCAAGTTACATATTCATTTTTAATTTATTGCAAATTGTTACATTAATCTCCAGATTTCCGAGAAATTTGTGTCAAATGTGTGTTATTTTTCTAAGCAATTTATGTTTCCAGGTTTATTGAACACTGATTTATTGTGAGTTCAGTTATTTCTAATTCCTGCTTGTGAATTTTACTCCATTGATATATTTTTTTTTCTATTTTTAACCAGTATCAAAATGTTTGGATAATTACTAATTATTCTGAAGTATTTGAACTTGACTTTCTAGTCTCACTTCTTCCCTAATTCTCCCTCCCCATATTTTCCCTTCATTCTAGTTTTTGTTCTTCAACTAAACCCTAATATTATGTATACTAGCTCTATAAAATATGTCGTTGATTGTCTAGTTGGCATAGCAATAAATCTGTAAATTAATTTTGATTTTCTTATTATTTAAAATGTAGATATGACCTAGCTGTGACACCTGCATATCCTACAATAATTTAAGGTTTTTAAAAATTTAATTATGTTCGAGTCTCTCCAGGTATCGAGTATGATTTGTGAGATTGACTCCCAGATAATATTTGCCTTTTGTAGACAAACTGAATGGCACTTTTCTTTCTATTATTCTGTCCTGAGTTATATTATTGCCACATAGAAATGTTGCTGATTATTGTGAACTTTCATTGATGCTTTTTTTATTATTTACTCTGCAGCATTTTTAAGTAAAGCATCATGCCACCAGCAAAAAATAAAAGGTCAGTTTGTATAATCTTTGCCTACTTTTGTGCATTTAATTTCTTTTTCTTGACAATGTTATAGCCATTATTTCTATAACCATCATTTAAAAGTGGCAAAGGAAGGAATATTTGCTTTACTCTTCAATTTACCAGAAATGCTTCTAGAATTCATCCTTTACATATGATGCTATCTTTGGGGTTTAGGCAGGTACTTTATATCATATGAAAAAAATGATTCTTCTATAACTATTCTTTATAAGGGTTTTTTCATAATTAAATATTGCATGTTTTTTTTCTACATCTGTTTTTGTTTAGAAAATAATTACTGTAATCATTTTCTAATGTTAACTTATCCTACACTCTTGGTATAAATGAAACAACCATAGTGAATGATTTGGGGATACATTTTATAGTCTTTTGTCCGGATTTTAATTTTTAAATTATGTAACAATATTCATTAAGCATATAATTCTATAATTCCTTTTCTTCATCTTCCCTTGGTTTAGGTATTAGAAATATATGTGTCTTACAAAAGGAATTTATTCATTGGGGGTGGGGTTGGGAGGGTGATTTCCATTATATAAGAAGGAATTGTTCCTTAAAAGTGAAAGAATTTTCAAGTAAATAAACCTGCATCAGTTGTTGTTGTTTTTTTTTAAGATGTATCTTCTTTGGTAGTTCTTTTCTAGTTACTTCTAGGCTTTGTAGATATATATGGCCACGTAGGTATTTATGCCTGTGCTTAAAATGGGAATACTTTCTATTTGTACTTTCTATTCCTACTTCCTCCCAATAAAGCACCCATATTTTTCTAATACTTTTGAATTCAAGAGAAGAACCTAAATTCTCTAGCTTACCTTCCCAGAGGCTTATTATTAGCTGCACTTGCTGCTCAGGGTCCTAGGGTACCTTAAAGGATTTAGGAGACTCTTTTCTCTATTGCCATTGTCTCAAGTTTGTGCTTGCCTCCATTATTAGGTTCCAGTGAGTAGTACCACAGTACTATTCATGCACTTAACATCATTTAGCAGAGGTCAAGGTTTAAGGCCCATTTTGGGGGGAACAGGTGATTTCAGAGTCAATAAATCCTTTTGATCTTACATGATCGTGTATAACTTGGTCTCTGAAAGCATACTACGAGCAAAGGAATAGGGGATTGAAAGTCCAGTGAAATAACAGGAAAGCTAATTAAGTTGTTGTTGTTGTTGTTGTTGTTGTTTTTCCCACTTCCTCTGTAGCCAAAGAGCTTCCCATTTTTCACATGACTAGAACCAGTCTATTCCACAATGTCTCCAATGCATTTCCCTTACATGTCATTGTTATTCTCTGTGTAGCAGTAAATTTGCATCAATCAGGAAAGCTGATGCACTCAGTTCATGGACCATACACATATACATTTGCCATTTGAGAATTTTGATCTGAGTGGCAGTCTCAAAACATAATCAGTTTAAATAATATTTACAACTCTAACATTTACCACATTCCTCAAGCATTTCATTAATTTGCATATGTCTTCACCATCCATAATATACATATATGTATACAATGAATATATATATACACACACACACACACACACACACACACACACACACATATTTCATACCTGACAAAACATTTAAACCTCTGTTGCTTTATATCCTTTATGTTAATATTATTTTGAAACCAGCTCAATACTAGGCTCTTTGTGTGGTTAATTTAGAGAAAAGTTTGCAGAAGTCAAATTTCTGTTTATTCCCAATATGTCTTTATCACTAAGGGGGGGGGGAGGGAAGGAAGTTTGTCACAATAATTTTGAAGTTTGTTTGTTTGTTCATTTGTTTTTAATTGAATCATTACCAGCCAATGGAATAATACTTCTGTTGTTTGTTAGAGACAAAGTATGCTTGGGCAGATGAGATGGCTGAGGTCTCTTAAAAGCAGAAAATGGGATTGTTCACAATAAGTTTCCAATGACTGGACGCATCCAGATTTTTTCTTCTGCCCAGAAAGCAAAAAAGGCATATATTGTTCTAGGAGAACAAAGCATTACAACTTGGCTAAATCCTTCTTCTTTCTTGAACCAATGTTCAAGTGGCATCCACAGAAATAAACCAAAGAACTTTCCCCAAAACCTTGTTGAAAAACAGTCTGCTTATCATAGAAAAGTCACCACAACTTAATGACTTGGATATTCCAACTTCATAATCTTTCAGTCTTAAAGAAAAGGCCAGGTTAGTAAATCAGTGGGATGAATCTAAATTACATGCCTTGATACTCTTGCCAGGACCTAACAAAGTCTTGAATAGCCCAGTTTAACAATTGGGGGACTTGTTTTCCTTCCTGTGTGGCTTACTTTGAAAAGGATCACAAAATGGTTCATTCAGCTTTTAGAAAATCACCACAAGGATTTGCCAGTTGGTTAAGTTCATTCTAGGTAAAAAAGATCAAGGGCACTAGAAATAAAATATGAGAAGATGGAGCCTCAAAAGAGGAAAATTGAATTTATTTTAACTTTTCCTTACTACTATTATAACTATAGAGAACAAACTCGATCTCAACAAGAGTAATTAATTAATGGAAAAACACTGTTAGAACTGGTCAACCCCTAACTTTTATACGTATGGATTTTAAGACCCAAAGGAGTGAAAATTAACTTTCACAAGTTGACACAAGTAATTGCCTCAAGTATCAGAATAAATATTCATGTCACTTGATTCCTAGTACAGCATTATATGAAGACAGCATTCTTCACACTTAACGCTGAAGATACCAATATTGATGCCCATATTTTTGTTTCTTACTGAGGGAATGCAATAAATAGAATGTACTTCATCTTAGATTGTGTCTATTCAATTCCAAAGCAGAAAGATGAAAAGTAAAAATATGAGTTTTGCACCAGAAGACTAAATGCTCCTTGAGATTTCCAAATACCTAGAGGTCTAGTTACTTGCAAATTTATCTTGCGACCCTTGCAATCAATTATTGCTATTTCTTGACAATATTTGACAAATTTAACCAAAAATTACATTCCCTTTCCCATTTAGAGGAGTGACAAACTTGAAAACAAGACAAAAGAATTTTTCCATTATGCTAGTGCTAGCCATGACCTTTCTTTGGTCCTCTTTCTTCTCTAAATTTGTTACATGTGGATTTTACCTACTAAAATATGTTTTTTTCTTTCTTCCCTCTATTTGTTCCAGTCTATCAGCACACCATTATGTAGTGTGCAAATTTTTCTACTGATATTTTTAAAAGACACCTTAGAGATCTCCTGGTCCGAAGTACCACAAACAAAGTCGCAAAGTTAGTGTACAAAAACAGAGATTTCCTGGCAAATAGTCCATCCTCCTTCTACTATGCTGATTAGATAAGCAAAGAAGTCAGAAAAGACATGCTTAGCAATATATTCAGCCTTGTTGATTCTCCAACATCAGTGAATCTAACAATTATTTCTTCCCCTGCAAAAGTTTTCTTTTCCCATTTCTTCGAGTTGAAAAATTATTTTACACTTTTTAAGACATTAGTTATCTCACTGGGTGGTTTCTTCATGAAGAGTAAACAGATGTAAAATATTTTACCCATTTTTCCAATAAGGCATGTAATTCAATAACATTCTCAGATGAGGAATTCTTAACTCATCTCTCAAAAAGTGCTCTACCAACAATCAAATGTAAATGTTAACAACTAACAACATCTAACTCATGCTTGGCCCATTTTCATCACATTCTTGATGTGAAGACACAAAAACAACTTATAAAACATTCAAAAACATCCGTACAACGTAGGTACATCCCAGATCTTATTGTAAACATCCCTTCTGCGATTAGGTCGATTCCTGAGGAACTGGACAAAACAGACGAACCAGAGGTCATGGTCAAAACTTCCTGTGACTCCTAATTTTGCATAGCATTGTGACCTGTGTCAGCTTTATAGCCATTTGAGAACCCCCTACATGAATATCCCAACAAGAAACAGACAGCAAAGGTCAAGCAACAAGGAAAGTAGAAATCTTGACTTTTTCCATACAAATTTATTACCCAAATTCATACCAGAGTCTCTGTTGTCTCCAAGACTCCAAGGCCTTCTCCCTGTTTTCCAAAGGTACACACTATTTAGTTTACTGTCTTCTTCTCCCTCCAGTTCCTACATTTATAAGAGGATGTTACCAAGTGGTGCAGTGGATACTGGAGTCAGGAAGGCCTGACTTAAATTCCAGTCTCAAATACTTACTAACTGTGTGACCTTGGGCAAGTCAATTAACCACTATTGACCTCAGTTTCCTTAACTATATAATAGGGAAATAATAATAGCTCCTACTTCGGGGGGTTATTATAAGGATCAAATGAAATAATATTTGTAAAGTGCTTAGGACAGTTCCTGGAACATGTTAAGTACTTTATAGGTGCTTCTCCCCTTCCTTCCCTTCCTCTCCTTCCCCTGTTCTCTCAAACAATTCAAGTTTTGACTTCCTCAATCACCTCAGATTCCATGAACTGATCTTCCATTCTAGGCACAGAGGTGACATAGTAGCTGGAGTATGGGGTCTGGAATTAGGAAGACCTGAGATAAAATCTCAGACACTTGCTAGCTGTGTGACCTTGGGCAAGTCACTTAATCTCAGTTTTTCTACCTGTAAAATGGATATGATAATAGTACCTCATAGGGTTGTTCTGGAGGTAAAATGAGATGATATTTGAAAAATATCAATTATTAATACTGAATTTTAAACTTAAAGCCCTATATAAATACTAACTGGTACTGCTGTTGCTGCTACTCCTATTGTTTTTACTAGTCCTGTTCTCCCTTGACCTCACTGTTAACCACAAATGTTGCACTTCCATTACTGGTCTCTCTACCTCTGGCACTTCACGACATGATCATAACCTCTTATCACTCCATTCCTCCCTATTGCTTATCACTCTTAAATGATATCCCTCCCAGATGTATTGGTAGTCATCAAGACCTCCAGGCCCTCTCCATCTCTGCACTTCTTGGACCTTCATCTCTGCTTGGACTTCATTTTCCTCAGCTTCCTATTTCAACCCTATAATTCACCAGTTCATCTCTGCATCTCAGTCCCTTATCTCCATGTCCTGTAGCCATTCATGTCTTACTAACCTCTGCCTTGGGTTATTTCCCACTATTTGCCACTTCTGCTCCTATGCAGTTTTGTAGGAAAAATTAACCAAGGTCCATCACAGAATCATGATATCTAACTTCAACAGGGCACTCATTGTGATAAAGTTGATCCCTTTTCTCCTCTGTAATTGATTCTTGTCCACATCCCTATGTTCTTTTGTGAGCCTTCTCTTCTTTCCTAAAGTCTAGAAGACTTCTCCTCACCTTAACCCTTTTAGCTAAAGACTGCTTCATACTGTAGGGAGAAAATTGAGGCCATTTATCATGAGCTACCTCTTATCCTCTTCTCTGTTTCTCTAAATTCCTTAACATTGTCCCCATCTTCTCTCTCTTCCTTCATTACAGCCTCTGCTTGAGAAGGTCAAACCTTATACATTGGGTACCTAGATGACAAAGTGGATCGATTGTTGGCTTTGAGTCAGGAAGATCAGAATTCATATCCAAACTTAAGCACTTACTAGTTGTCTGACACTGAGCAAGTCATTTAATCTCTGTCTGCTTCATCTCTCATATGTAAAATGGTGTAATAAGAGCAGTTACCTCACAGGATTGTGAGAATTATCTGAGATATATACTCCTTAAATGGCTTTATAAATCTTAGCTATTATTATATGTCCCTGATCCTCTCCCCTCCAATCTCCTCTTCAAGACTGGCCTCTTCCCACCCCACTCTAATCTTTAATCTCTCCCTATCCACTAATTCTTTCCCTGCTACCTACAAACAGTCCCAAGTCTCCCCAATATTAAAAAAATCTTCACTAAACTTTACCATTTCCTCAAGCTAATATCCTATATGTTCCTTTCCTTTCTCAGCTAAGTTCCTAGAAAATCATTGTCTATATTTGTTTCCTTCACATCCCTTCCTCATATTCACACCTCCACCCTGCTCAATCTGGCTTGCAGCTTTCTCACTAAACTTGTACTTCACTCTCCAAAGGTAACAGGGATCTCTTCATTGGCAAATCTACTGCTCATTTCTCATTTTTAAAGCATTTTTAGTGTCTGTATACTCTCTTCCTTGAAGAATTTCATGTCACTGCTATTTGCTGGTCCTCCTTCCATATGTCTGACCATTCCTTCCTTCTCAGTCTCCTTTGCTGACTCATCATTAATGTCACAGCCCCACACTGGCTTTACCTTAAAGTTCTTTCATGGACCCTCTTCCTATCTCTCTCTGTCCACTCTCCCTTGGTGATCACTTATGTTTCCATGTGTTTAATTATCTTTTTTATGTATCCCATATATACCAACTCTCTTCTGAGTTTTATCCAATGTACTTCACTGCCTAGTAGACATTTTAAACTGCATGTTCCATGGACTTTTCAAACTTACCCCAATTCTAAACATTCTTATTTCTCTTTAGGTCACTGCCATCTTTCTGGCAACCTATGTTCTCAATGCAGGTGTTGACTTAAACTGCTCAGTCTCCCTTACCACACATATCTAATCAGTTGCCAAATATTGTCATTTATGCCTCCATATCTCTTGCTACTCACATAGCAATCACCTTAGTTTATGCCTTTTTCACTTATACTTTTGAAATCACCTCCTATTTGATCTCCATGTCTCATCTCTTACTAAGTCACTTTCTTCTTCACTTACATATACCTGCCAATGTGATTTTCCTTGAGCACGGGACTTCTCAACTCAATTAACTTTTATTACCACCAGTATAAATATAAATTCCTCAGTTTGAATTTTAAGTTCCTTCACAACATGGCCTTTACCTAACTTTCCAGTCGCTATGTTACTTAATTCCTGCATCCTATATTCTAGTAAAATTGTTCTTCTTGCTTTTCCTTATGCATAATTCTCCAATTCTTTTTTTGTTGTTGTTGTTCCTTTGAAGTGACTGTTGTGTTTCTTCCTCTCCTTCACCTCAAAATATGTCTTACTTCTTTAAAAGACTCGGTGTAAGAAAGGGTTTCTATAAGAAACATTTTCCTGATCTACCCAATTGCTTAATGTCTTCCATCCTCAAAATATTTTGTATTAGTTTAGAACTAATTCTGTATATAATTTATGCATATCACTCCCCCAATAGAATAGTTCCATGAGTCTAAAGACTGTTCCATTTTTATGTTTGTATTTCTAGCACTTAAAAAAATTGTTAATTGATCAGTGAATAACTGAAGTATTCACTGTAAATGAAAATTGAGTTTTGACCAAAACAAAGCACTGAAATTCAATACCTCTTGAAATTTTATTTTGCACTTTCAAGACAAAAAAAGAAACTGTGTTATATAGGAAAAGTTGTCATGTGTCAATTTTGAGAGAAAAATTTATATGGAATTGAAAGAATTGATGGGACCATCAAGTTTTACAAAATGAACAAACAGAAATATGAATTACCCAACTGACAGCTTGTTTTGTCATTTTTTGAAAATAGAGGACTTTCTTTGATCCCTCTTTACATTTTACAGACCACCATTGTCTAATGGACTGTAGACTCTTTATTCATTCAAGACCATCCATTACAGATTGAAATATTTACCCTCAGGTTTTCCTGGGGAGTGTGTGCTTAAAAAAGAAAAATAAGAATGGTATGTAAGGGTCAGATTTGGCTCCTAGAAGAAAGAGGAAATCAGTGAAAATTTCATCTGGAGAAATTTGACTCCATGAAATGGCTATAGCTCTCTCCCCTGAATTTTTGTGAGGATGACCTGTTTTAATTCCTTTCATGGAACCAATATATTTCTCTTTCTCAGAGTAATCCAATACAGTTTCCACAAACCATGGATAGCATATGAGTCACTTTCCTTTTCTTCCCTAAAGATCAGAGATTAGTAAACCTTAAAGCTTGATTCCTGTTTAAATCTTTTCCGTGCCTTATCCTCCGAACTCTCCTGATATTACTCACTGGATTCATGAAGTTTTAAGTGAAAGAGAGAAAATGTATAGGAATTAGATTCTTTTTAAAGGAGTAACACAAAGTACCATTTCCCTGTCACTTGCTGAGTTAGTGTACTCAGTTCTAGAGAGGGAGACTTTTGTCATATGAAAGTAATTACTATAATTATCAGGCAATAGGCTATTAGACACATCATGACCTGTCTATAATGGTATCTTGAGAGACTTTATTATAAAAGCATGCCAGTGGCATGGAACATACTGATTCAGAAAGAAAAACATCATTTGATTTAATGGTAGAGCATTGGTTCTTGAGTCAGGAAGACTCATCTTCCCAAGTTCAAATCTGGCCTCAGATACTTAATGACTATATGATCCTGGGCAAGTCACTTAATCCTATTTGCCTCAGTTTCTCATCTATGAAATGAGTAGAGAAAGAATGGCAAACCACTACAGTATCTTTGCCAAGAAAACCCCAAATTGTGTCATGAAGAGTTGGATCCAAATGAACAGAAACAACCTGGATAAGTCACTTATATTTGTAGAGAATTGTTCTAGGTAGTTCTGTAAGACTATAATTTGTAGCAAAGGTGTTGGCCAGAGGTAGCATTTGATGGCTAATCCACTTGTCATGGCTTTAAAAGGGTGATGTCAATCAATAAAATTTATGTGATCACGTCTAAGATTCTGACAGATGATATATGGTCCAAAGAAGGTAGTATTGGCATAGGATTTTAAGTAATCGAGACACATAGCTATAACCAATTATGACCTCTGAAAACTAAGTACAAGGAATAAGATAAATGATGTAATCATCAAATTATATACTCTCAGAATCCTTAGGTGTCCATTCCAAAATATATATAACCAGTTTTTCTCCTTAACAGTTTTTATCCATGAACAACTTAAAACCTTAGAGACAGAAAGCTCACTACCTAAAGAAGCATATTTGCTTATTGAGACTATGAATCTCAAGTAAGTTCAGTTCATAGCAACATGGCATACTTTTCTCTTTTCTTACCATCTTAGTCACCCTTATTTAGATGGAATCTAATTTCTTAATAGCCTTTCTAAAATGTGGTACCCCAAAATGCATATTCTATCTTCTAGAAATACAGACCATGAACTTTTCTCTTAGACTCTTAGAAAATTGCCTAAGAGACTGAAACTTGTCCATGGTCACACAGCCACTAGTTGTCAGAGAGGGAACCAGTTCTTTCTAACTCAGTGACTCTTTATCTTCTATACCAAGGTTCTTCTAGCAGAATGACATTCAGGTGCACAGATTGAACAATGTATGTCCAATGTATAACTTAGACTTCGGGATATGTAATTTGAAAGAATAGTAGAGTACATGAACATATATTGTCAAGTTTATGCTTTGCTGTTCTGGAGAAGAGCCAAGACTGCTGTTTGTGAGTATATAATTGTTCTAAGCCATAAATGTATAAGATGGAGGAAGCGGCAAGACCTTGCTTTGATGTGACAGAGTAAGGAAGAGTAAATTTTGTGAACTACTCACAATCGTAAATTGACTCAGCAGGGTTGCATGTTCAGCTATTTGCTTATCATCAAGTGTTCCTGATCTATTCCTCTACCCAATCCCAATTTTCTTGGAATCATAAAGTCCTTAGCTAGTATTTCTTATTATTCTTTTCCCCCTTCTTTGTTCTTCTTCTTACTCCCCTTGGAGCAGAGTCCTTAGCAGTCAACCCAGAGGCTGGATGGCAGAAAGTTAGTAACCATACGCATTTCAATTCCAGTGTTGCCCATAGCTTTCAGCAATCACCAGATGATCTTGATCAGGGCATATTGTGTTTATTTTCTCTCCTGAGTGGCTCAGAACCAAAAAGAAAAATAGACAGTGATACAGAAGCCTGTTTGAATATCTAAACCACTAGTATAGAGTAAGAGAGTGGCACTTCACTCAGAAGTGTTCCAGTAAAAAAACTCCAAGAATTTATTTGTCCCCTCATAGACCTATTGAATGGACTGAAGATGCATCACTGTGGGAGAGAATGAAGCAGCTTTGTACAGCATAGACCAATGGCACTACAGGTGCCCCACATGTATGAGTATTACCCTTAATAAAGATCTCCACCTTTAATGTATAATAATGAAATGAGTACTCTGCATTGCATTCTTCCCTACCCCACCCCTCTCACCCCAGGGAATGGGATGCATAGGATACCAATACATTTGCAGCAGTCAGGCTTTCTGATGATCATTCAACAGAACTCTCCATTTAAAAGGATGAATCCAGGTTTTCCTTTGGTAGTGCATACACTAAGAAGGATGAACCCAACCATTCTGAACCATATAGATCATGAAGAATAATTATATACCCACTAACAGCAGTCTTGGATCTTCCCCAAAACAGCCAACCATGAACTTGACAATATATGTGCACATACTGTATTATTATTTCAAATCACATATCCCAAAATCTAAAGTATGTATTGGACAATAAATTGTTCAATCTTTACTGATTATGAACTTTAAGACACTGAAATATTCATGAAAATAGCAAGCAATTACCTTTTTTTTTTGTCTGAGTCATGTATCTATAATAAAATTAGGTTCTAAGAGCAATTAGATCTACTTTTTAGTTTAGGATATTTCTAAGAAATGTCAATGGGTAATTTACATAACTTTCCTCAGTTGCCATGGAAGAAGACTCTAAAAACATAGTAAAAGAAAATTGCTCTTCTGAATGCTAAAGATTTCACCATAACAGCTTGATAAATGCACACCAGGGACAAAGGGATAGACATATAACTTGACTGTGGACTAGAAATGTATAATACAGACAATGATTTTTTGTTGTTAAAAAAAAAGCATCATGGACAAAATTTAGACCTAGACTAGAGATTCTCAATCTGATATCAGTGAATTTATTCTTTTATTTATTAGGTGCCTACTCTGTTCCAGGCACTTTGCTAATTTACAAATTAATAATTGTAAATAATTTACAAATATTACTTTATATTAGCCTCACAAAAAACCTATGAGGTAAGTGGTTTTATAACACTCATTTTCCTGTTGAGGCAGACAGGTTAATTGACTTGCCCAGAGTGACACAGCTAGAAATTATCCTGGGGCTGGATTTGAACTCAAGTGTTCCTGATTCCATGACCAGTAGTCTATCCATTGTGTCCCCCAGCTGTGTTTAGGAGCTTTCTGCATCTGTCCATACTGTACCTCTTATCAGTTCCTTTCTAGCTCAGATTTTATCCCTTCTTGATTCTTCTGTGCCCCTTCATAAAAACCCTTTACTAAGCCCCTTGTTAAGCCTGCTTCAGTCTGTCTTGCTAAGGTCTTTTCTTAGCTTCTTTCTTTCCCTGATGTCAATGGGAAGGAGACAGAAAGAGACACACACATACACAGAGAGAGAGAGAGAGAGAGAGAGAGAGAGAGAGAGAGAGAGAGAGAGAGAGAGAAACAGAGAGAGAGAGAGAGAGAGAGTATAATGCCAAGCACAAGCAGCTTCCAAGGTTTGGGTTACAAGCATAGTAAACTCCACATTTATTCAGTAACAAATTAAGGCAAAACATTCACGGAAAATCAAAATACAGAGTAACTCAATCATTTAATAAGTCCTCAGTTCAATCACAAAGTACAAAGGTCAAAGTACTCCACCCCTGGGTAGTACATTCATTTAGTCAATTGCAAAGTCTTCTTTCTCTCTTCTTAAGTGGGGATTAGTTTCCAATCATAAACAAAGTACATTCATTTTGTCAATCACAAAGTACAAAGGTTAAAAGTTTTCCATCCCTGGATCACAACTGAATTACAATATCAGTTACCACCAATCACCCTCTCAAGGGGCAATGGAAAGCATAAAGGCCACCTATCCCTAGGTCACAATTAGGTTACAATATCATCACAGCATTCAACACCAAGGAAATGTCTTTTTCCATCTTGACCCGAGGAAGGTCTCAGGAGTTTCTGTTCCTCAGAAGACAAAGCTTAACAAAGACACCAAAACATTTATGCACATTGCTGGAACCTCTCCAATTCACCTTCTGCCTGTAAAATCAACCTAGGCCCAACAAGGTCTGAGGCCTCTAAGAGTAACATCAAGACAGACATACAAAATACCTACACCACAGTCATGACTCTTCAGTTCTCAGGAGCTCTGGGTGGCAGTCCTCAAAAGTCATGGGTACCTACAACGGGCCCTCAGCAGTCCAGGCAGCTTCAGCTTGCATTTCTCTCTCTCTCAGCAACTCTGGCCGCCAATAATTCTCTCTCTCTCTCTCTCTCTCTCTGTCTCTCTGTCTCTCTCTGTCTCTCTCTGTCTCTCTGTCTCTGTCTCTGTCTCTCTGTCTCTCTCTGTCTCTGTCTCTCTGTCTCTGTCTCTCTGTCTCTGTCTCTGTCTCTCTCTCTCTCTCTCTCTCTGACTCCACAATGCTGCAACCACAAGTTCTTCTGGCTTCTCTCAGCTTGGGTCTCTCTCTATATAAGGGACCATCTCCCAGTTCAGTCTCCTCTCATCACATCAACAAGTCCCAGGGAGTGTATAAGTTTCAAATTCCATTACCATTACAGATAGAGAGACACAGAGAGAAATAGAGATACAGACACAGAGAGAAACAGACACAGAGACACACAGAGAGAAACCAACATCTGCTCTATTCCTTCCTCAGATTTCCAATTAGAGCAACCTCTGGCAGAAACTCATCGTGAGTTTCAGTTCAATTGAGCAGGGATCCTTAGTACCCTATTCTCTTCATTCACCCCCATTTATACTCTTACTCTTATACCCTCCTTGGGTGCCATGATCTTCATTTTTATATCATCAGTTTACTATACTTGGGACAGGGGCCAGCATTCTAGTTATTCAGTCATCTTTGGAACCAAATAAAGTACTCTCTTATTAAGGGTATCCTATAATCAGGGCAGCTAAGTGGCTCAATGGACAGGGTGCTGGGCCTAAGTTCAGGAAGACTCCTCTTCCTTAGTTCAAATCTGGCCTCATCCATTTATTGACTATGTGATGCTGAATGAGTTGTTTAACCTTATTTGCTTCAATTTTTTCATCTGTAAAATGAGTTAGAGAAGGAAATGCCAAACCACTCCCGTATCTTTTTGGGGTCATCAAGAGTGAAATGACTGAAAAATACTATTAGCATCATTGTGTAGTAGAAAGTACTGAATTTGAATAAGGAAGATTTATATTTGAATTCCAATTCTTCCATTTATTAACTGTGGGACCTTGGGAAAAACATTCAAACTCTTTAAAATGCAGTTTTCTCCACTGTAAAATGACGGGAGTATTCTTTAAGGTCTCTTCCAGCACTAGTATTTTATAATACTAGGTGGACATAGGTTATTAATTTCAAGTCTCATCATTGTTAGGCCACCTGATTAACAAATGAAGAGTGTGGGACATCTAGGTGGTGTAATGAATAGGGCACTAGCCCTGAAGTCAGGAGGACCTGGGTTCAAATGTGACCTCAGACACTTGATACACTTATTAGCCCTGTGACTTTCAGTGAGTCACTTAACCCCAATCGCCCTCCAAAAAGCAATAAATAAATAAATAAATTAATTAATTAATACATAAATACATAAATGAAGACTACTAATTACATACTTAACGGGTATCAAATTAAACTTTATCCCATTAAATTACATTTTTAGTGGCGGCTAGGTGGCGCAGTGAATAGAGCACTGGCCCTGGAGTCAGGAGTACCTGAGTTCAAATCCGGCTCCAGACACTTAACACAAAAACTAGCTGTGTGACCTTGGGCAAGTCACTTAACCCTAACTGCCCTCCAAAAAGCAAAAAAAAAATAAATAAATAAAATTACATTTTTAAAAAATCTAACCATCCCATTATAAATTTCTTCCTAGCCCTAAACTAAGGTCTTGATAGATGAACCCTTCAAGCTTAATTTTGATAAGTAGAAACCCATTACAAAATAATATGTTTTATATGAATTTGACTCTAATGTTCATAATAAAAAGAAAACCAGAGATAGAATCATTTACATATCACTTTCATGTATTTATCTCATTGACCTACCTAGGCTCTGTGAGGCCATTTGTATAGTCATTATTATCCCCATTTTACACATAAAGTTTATCCCAGGCCACAGAATGAAAGACAGGATTAGAATTTGAAGTGCTATCTCCTATAGTGTGTGTACATTTTAGGTTTTATCATATTTCCTATCAATTACCTTGAAATATAACTACAGAATCACTGACTTGGATTTGGAAGGAAAGATAGAGATAGAAATGATCTAGTGCCAGGGATGGGGAACCTGTGACCTGGAGGTTATGTGTGGCCCTTTAGGTCGTCAAGTGCAGTCCTTTAAATCCAAACTTCACGGAACAAATCCTTTTATTTTCCTTTTATTTATCCAGTCAAAGGGCTGCACTTGAGGGCATAGAGGCTCACATGTGGCCTTGATACCACAGGTTCCCAACCCCTGATAGTCTTACCCATTCCTGAAAACAAATCACATCATGTGTGGAGTGATATAAAATCAACTATTTTAAGGGGCAATACGCTGTACTTTTTGAGAACTCTAATTTTATTGTTGCTGTTATGAAGATTTTCTTTATTTCAAGTCTAAATTTGGCTCTTTGCAACTTCCACTCACCACTCCTAGTCCTAATATCTGAGGCCTATTCTAGAAGTTCTCCAGCTCATATCAATGTTCTTCTCAAAATTGAATACCTAGAACAGAAACATGATATGCCAGATGTGTTTTAACTAAGGGAAACAAATAGTAAAAGCCTATATCATGCCTCACCTTTAAAACAGATAGGAGTTCTGACCCCTGATTCTATCTGATCCTTGTGGTCCCACAATAAATTGTTATTTGGAGTTATCTTTCTTCTGTACAAATAATATGATTCTTCAGTGGTTTGACTTCAGCAGTGCTTGTGTTTTGAAGGGTGAATGTTCTTGTTACCTAATAACAGTAGTAGCTGTAAATAATAATAATTCCACATATTTACATAGTACCTTATAGTTATAATCACTTCATGTACATTTTTATTTAATATTTTTAAAAGTCTCATGCAAGTAAGTTCATCTTCATAGGCTTCAGTGTCATCATATGTAGAATGAGAGTTTTGCCTAGATAATATCTGAGGTTCCTTCAAAGTTTATCTTTCCAGAGTAATTAAGTACAGTATAGAGTGTCCCAAAAGTCATGGAGTAGTTTTAAGGTTTAGCAGCTTAAAACAAGGTATTGCATTATTGACTCTTTTTTTAAAGTAGGAGAAAATTTAGTCTAGAAAAAGTTAAGCTAATTGGGGCAGACAGGGGACCTGAACCCAGGTATTTTGACTATAATTCCTGCCCATACTATTTAATCTACATCAGGCTTTCTCTGGGTATGGAACATGCTTTTTTCTTTTATTCCAAAATGAGATACATGGGTGACAGTGTCTCATGGCAATTGACCAAGCAGTCTTCAACAGCTTGGGTGGAGGTGGGATAATGTGAACAAATCTATGCTGAAACCTGGATTCTACTGCATTTTTCCTTACTCTTGGCTATTTGGCAAATGGACAAAGGAAAATTATTTCTGAAGAGCCAGATGGAAAATCATGAGCTCTGAAACCTGAGAATTATTTGAATAAATGCCACATTTGGTATCCCTATGACAAAAGCAGGTAGAAAAGAAGAAATAAATCAAATCAGGAAATTGTCACTCTGTGTACTGCATATTTGTCCAATGTTACTCATTATCCTCTGCCCTACTTCAAAGGCAATATTTACTAGATGATAGTAAGGGTTGGAACTGGGATTTCTGAATATACGGAATTCCTACATGAGGAAACTTCCTCTACTAATGCAAGTTAGAATTTTCTCTGTAAGTAATCATCTTGGAGAATTACCTGGAGCACTGAGTGGATAAGTAACTTGCAAGTGTCATATAACCAGTATGTATCAGAGGCAGAATCCTCTGACAGTAACAGCAAAAACAACATCAATAGCTTACATCATATAGTACTTTTAAGTTTGCAAAGCACATTGCATATATTATTTTATTACCATAACAGCCTCAGGAGGTAGGTTCTTTGTCACAGGTGAGAAAACAGAGGGAAACATAGGTTAAAATTTCTTTTCCCAGGTCACAGAGCTGGAAAGTATCTGAGGTAATATTTGAACTCCAGTCTTCATATCTCCAAGTCTAACAATGTGTCCACTTCGCTGCTTCGGTGACAACAAACAATAGACAACTTAACCAAATCCCAAACTATTAGTCATGTTAAGGGGGAAAGGGCTGCCAGAATAAAGGAATGGCAAACACATTGATGTATAGATACGCTGTGTGCCCTGAAATCGTCAAGGTAGTTATGGATCCTTGGAAGAAACACTAAAATTCTGGTCAATTGGCCTCTGGTGATATCACTGAGTTATCACTTTGGTCACTGTGATGAAACTGCTCCCAGAAATCTAAGAAATAGGGATATTCTGTCTGTACTTCAACCTGTCATAATGATGACCTAGAAAAAACCATTTCTACTCAGTGTCTATTCTTTCTCTTCTCTCACTTCTAAACCTGCTATTTGGCATCTGAACTCACCATTCAGTTTAAAATACTCTCTAAAGTAACAAGTAATCTTTTAATTACTAACTCTGATTTTTTTTTCTCAATTATCACCCTTCATAAACTCAAGGAAGCATTTGACACTGTTAATAATCCTTTCCCCTTCCTATCCTATCAGGGCTTTTTAATGAAATCGCTTTCTTTTGTTTCCCATTCTTCTTGTCAAATTGCTCCTCACTGTGCTTTGCTAGATCTTCATTTGTGCCACATCCTCTAATATGAGTTATGTTCTTTCATGGGCTCCTTTCTCATCTCTCTCTATACTAACTCACTTGGTCATCTCCCCAGTTCTCATAGATTCAATTATCATCTATCCACATCTACATATCCATCCCTAGTCTATTTTCTGAGCTTCAGTGTCACATCATTATCTGTTTAGTAGAAATTTCTGACTAATAAAAGAATCTGAAATTCAACCTATAAAAAACAGAATTCTATCTTCCCCAGTAACTCTTATTTTCCTGATTTCCTGCTTCCTGTTGACAGAATTATCAACCTTCTAGTCACCCAGTAACTTAGTCGCTTAGTAACTTCCTTAATTCCTCCATCCCACTAATACCACATATCCAATAAGTTGTCAGATATTGTTTTTACCTTCACATTTCTCATAAACTAAAAACATGCTGCATAACTATTACTTGAATTTAAGTCAATTATCATCAATGAATAAAATATTGAAACTTATCATTCTTTTTCCTTTAAATTTGTCTACAAATTCATTTCCATTCATTATTTCTCTGTTGTTATAATTTATTTTCCATTGTTTTTCTAGTTTTGCTTTTTCACTTTATTTCTTTCATAAATGTCTTTTCCATGATTCTTTACAATTTTTTTTCAGATTTGTTAATTATTAGTTTACAACATTCAGTTTCACAAACTTTTGAGTTCCAAATTTTCTCTCCTCATTTACCTCCCTCTTACCTACCCTGGTGGTATTCAATTCTATAAAAGTTCTGCATATAACTTCACATTAAACATTAGTCAAGTTGTAAAGAAGAATTATAACTAATGGAAGAAATCATGAGAAAGAAGAGGCAAAACAGAACAAAACAAAAGAGAGAGAGAGAGAGAGAGAGAGAGAGAGAGAGAGAGAGAGAGAGAGAGAGAGAGAGAGACAGTAGTTTACTTCAATCTGCTTGAGACTCTGGAATTTTTATCTAGAATGTGGATAGCCTTTTCCATCATGAGTCCTTTGGAGTTGTCTTATAACCTTGCATTGCTGAGGGGAGCCCAGTCTGTGAAAGTCAGTCATTACAGATATGATTTGTCAGTAATTATACAATGTTATCCTGATTCTGCTCCCTTCACTCAGCATCAGTTTGTATAAGTCTCTCCAGGTTACTATGAAATCTATCTACTCCTCATTTCTTATAGCATGATAGTGTTCCATTACTTTCATATACCACAAGTTGTTTAACCATACCTCAATTGATGGGCATCCACTTGATTTCTAATTCTTTGCCACCACAAAAAGAGCTGCTAGAAATATTTTTCTACACATGGTCCTTTTTTGACTTGTATGATCTCTTTGGGATATAGCCCTAGAAGTTGTATTGCTGGGTCAAAGGTTAGGGACAGAACTAAAGAGACAAAATATAACTTCAAAGCACTGAAAATCTTTGCTCAATATACTCCAGATATCATGCCTAATAAAAAATGAATGACAGAAAAGTATGAACTTTAAATGATTTTGAAAAGGTGATAGACTTCTGGAAGACTAGAATTATGGAAGAAAAAAAATCCATTCCTCAACCACAAAATAAATATGCTAAAAATCTTCCAGGTATATAAAGAGCATCATATTGCCTATTTGTTGGTCAGTTAGCTGCACCACTCAAAAAAAATTAATATACTGCTTTTGTTGTTGATCACAAAATTTTTGACTCCATTACCATTCTCCTTTGCTTTAAATCATTTCTCCTAACCAGAACTAAGAATGGCTAAAACATTAAAAAAGGAACTGAAACAAAACAGTTAATTAAATACTTTATGTATATGGAACATATATGTATGGCTCTGATGAAAAAGAAATAAAGCAGTCTTTTCATCTTATGGATTATGTTAAAATTATTTTTTAAATATCATTTTGACAAGTTAACATAAAATTCTTAGTATAGAGCAAGAAAGCATGTTTTCAACTTTGATCTTGAACTTGGAAGTCATATTGAGCCAATAAATGAAGTCAGTTCCTATATATAGCTTCTCTATAGACAAGGCATTTTAAGTACAAAGATATCAGTAATATTCTGTCTCAATGTGTTAAGGGACTTATATGCATCCTGAAATCAAAGATGAATGGGAAGAATATATTTGAAATAACTTACACACCTTCACAAAACAAGTCTTACTGATTCTCCTTCTGAACTGTAAATGAGTCAAAATAACCATGGTGAATATCTTAAATACAATCTGTACAGTACTAAATTAGACAGGACAATTCACCCCAAGGACAATCAGAAAAGTGAAAAATTCCTCATGAAAAAAGAGGGGGGAAATCAATAGATGTTCTTTGAGTACATGACAAATTTAAAAAAATAAATTGCAAAAAAATCTTTTATAATCAACAAAACCTGCTACCTATAGTCATAATAATAACAACTAATTACAGGTACATACTCATGGATTTGTCAAATATAATCAGAAGTGGTTCATCTTCTTATGAATTCTTTTAAACACTTAAGATCCAAGAATGAAATCACAAGGTACACCATGGGACAATTAAAGTTGGCAATTTCTTAAATAAATAAATAAATAATGAATTTCTGGGAATATCTTATAGGGTTTAAGGTGAACCCTCATTTACAATGAAGACTCCATCCATCCAATATATGTGGTTACTCATGGGACCATATTATGATATTAAAGGGATGCTACCCGATATTCTTTCATGAAGGGTCTCCAACTTGCATCCTATGATGTGGTGAATAATGTAGAATGTAAAGACCTCAGAAACCATCTGGTCCAACTTATACCTGATCAGAAAAACTACTGTCCTCCTGATTTTTTTCTGATCACTACATGATTTCCTTTAAATTTACATATCTGTATCTATATGTACACAAATATGTATATATGTATACATAGAGACAAATGCACATGTATGTATGTGTTTATAAATATATATATATGTGCACATATACATTATATTTTTTCATAAAGACTGTAAATAAGACTCCCTGTTTTACAGAATCACACTAGTTTCTTAACAATTTGTAAGAGTTTTCTCAGTATTTAAATGATACTTCTACCAACTTCATTGTCATCCCCACACACTGCCAACTGGTCTCAACCCCCATGAAAACATACAAAGGTTCATTATACTTCATTGTTTTCCAGAACTGGCTTGCAACAAATTGATTGAAATAGTTCACCACCTTTGAACAAACTCATGGCCCAACTTTTCATTACTATCCCCATGCTTACTCCAAAGGGCCCACATACTGATTCCATAGGGTTTTAAGTGTGTCAGTATTTCCTTTAAACAAAGTCTTTCGTATTGAACTGTTAGATTTCTAGGAAAGAAACTAAAGTAATAATTTTCTGACTATTACAACGTAATCTTTATAAATGACCAAGTTTTTTCTGTAATTAGTTGCATGTTAATGAAGGTCATATGAATGCCCTTATTAATTTCCAGGAACTGTATTATCTGTCAAAAGAAACTGATAAAATCCTGGAAGGATTACTGGCATGTCAGTGATATTAGAAGGAGGCATTTATTAGCTGGCAAATTATATCAAAATGCTTTAACATTTCCTCAAAGGGTCTCTTGCTCAGACCTGTAACAAATTTTAAAATATAATAAACTAATGTCAACGTACAAAGGATAGAGGATAATAATAATTCAGATTTAGAGAACATGGCAAATAAAGAGACCCTAAACTCTTAACTCGGTACTCTTGCTGTTTCAACGGATCCTGACTTTGTGCAAAGTAATGACTTAATCTTAATGACTTAAGAGTAATTTTGTAGTGATTTCAATGATGCTCCTACAAAACACTCTACTTCAGTTTCCTCATTTGTAACATCATGTAACTGAATGTGATCGCCCCTCCAACTCTTAATTTATGATCCTTCACAATACTTAATAGAAATGTTCTTAGTTGATTCTCATTGTAATTGTGATAGGAGAACATGTTATTTCTGTTTTTCAGAGGAGAAAACAGAAGTGCAGAGATGTGCAATGATTTAGCCAATGTCGCACAAAATTATAGACAAATAATACATTGGTTCATAGATTTACAACTGAAAGTCAAGTCCATTTTATAAATGAATATAATTGGATAATAGTTCTAGAGTTGAAAGCCAGGAAATTGAGGCCAATAGAGGTCAAGTAACTTGTACAAAGGAAGAAGAGGCAAAATTAAAATCTAGGTTTTCTAACATAAATTCCAATATCCTCCCTCATCCATCTACCCATATACACCATGAAGACGATCTGTTCTCCAGATACTTTCTTTTAAATTAAAGTATAACCTCTAAGAAAGGAAACAAAATAACTAGAAGGAGGCTGTTCCTAGGATAAGTCATTATACGAGTCTCAAAATTTTTCCCCTCAATGATTTTCAACAGCCTAACATCCCAAGACTTAAAAAAATAAACACCTTGGGGCGGCTAGGTGGCGCAGTGAATAATAGAGCACCGGCCCTGGAGTCAGGAGTACCTGAGTTCAAATCCGGCCTCAGACACTTAACACAAAAAACTAGCCGTGTGACCTTGGGCAAGTCACTTAACCCCAACCGCCCTCCAAAAAGCAAAAAATAAAAAAATAAAAAAAAATAAACACCTTATTCATAACCTTGAAAATAAGATTTAAGTTTGACATTTCTATTACTCTACTAGCCAAAGTAATTATTTGAGCTCGAAAGATATGACCCAATCTAATTGCTGATAATAAAAATACTAATGTTTGCTATTTACATAGAATCTTTTATTCAAGACTTCAAGGAGTTCTCCAATACTAATCATTCCCCAGCTCTTTCCCCTTCTTTCCTTTTTTTTTTTTGCTCCATTCACAGCCAAATTCAACAACATATTGATTTCAACTGGCTATTGTTTTGATTAAAGCAATTGAGACAAAGGTATGAATGACTAACAGGCTATATACCCTCCAAAGGTACATTTAAATCCAAGTTGAAGACCTAATTAACCCAAAGGAATCTAATAACATTCCTTGGGATGATATTTTTTGAGTAGGGGAATATCTCATACTCCTTGTGTCCTACAGGAAGGTACATAGAACCAACTCTCCTCCCCAAAACAGTTATAAATTGTTCTTATACACATAAAATATTATGTAAAAATGTTCTTATACATATAAAATATACAATTATGTATTGTGTTATATTGTATATGATTATTATAAATGTATGATTATATATTATGGTATATTGTATACTATATGTGATCATATATATTCTATAATCAATATTTTTATAATTCATGACAAAGAATTATTAATGAATCTACATTCTTCAGTAAAATGTTTTTCAGGACAGACACAGGGCTGCCCTCTATAACAATGCTGAAAGAGGCAGGGGATTAAGAGATGATAGAGCAATCCTTTTATTGGCCATCAAGAAAAAACAGGTGGTGACTCAAGTGCTCAAAAAAAGATTTATCAGTTAAAAATAAAATAAAAGAATAACATCTGAGTTTTAAAAAATATATTGTTTACTTTTACTGATTTTTCCCTCTCTCTCTTTTTTCCCCTTTCTTAAAATTTTTGTCATAAAGGATGGCCATTTGGGAGGAAAAGGCAAGAGATATAGGGGAAAATTTAGTCCACATAAAAATATAAATAACAAGAAAATTCTATTAAAGAAGAAGCAAAACCAAAGAATTGATAAATCAGTGGATCTTTGAGAAGTGACCTTTCCTTAGTTGTCTCTTCTATCTCATCTTTAAAGTCTCTAGGCAGCATCATTTAACTCAGGAAATTCCTGTGCGGGGTAGTCCTTCTTAACCCTAGGAAACATATTGTTGACAAAATCCTGATTGTCATGAGAGAGTATATGGGTTGTTGGCACAAAAATTGCAATAACATAAGGAATTGTAACTTGTTCAGGTATGCTAGTTTGCTTATATCTTCAGTGATTTACCAACTCTGTGATGGAAATTAGTTTCAGTTTTATATATATATATTGCTTTTTAAAGGGCAGTTGGGGCTAAGTGATGTTTCAGTTTTATATATATATATGTATATATATATATGTATGTATGTATGTATGTATGTATGTATGTATATGTATATTGCTTTTTAGAGGGCAGTTGGGGCTAAGTGACTTGCCCAAAGTCACACAGTTAGTACTGAGGCCAGATTTGAACTTATGTTCTCCTGACTCCAGGGCAGTTCTTCTATTCAATATGCCACCTAGAAGCCCCAAGTTTGTTAAGTTATTAAAGAAACAGATTAAATAATATGTAGTTTTTTTTAACTTCTTGTAAGCAAGAAATCACAAGGATGTAGATTCGGTTGTCTTAAATGTGAATGAATGTTATTTTTTTCTCTAGTGAACATTCAGTTGATCCATAAACATTTATTGAGCACCTACTATGTTCCAGATACTGTAAAAGGATTGGAGATAGAAAGACAAAAGACAGTCTTAGCTCTCAAGGATCTTGCTCCTTGTTCTTTTTTTTTTTTTTTGGAGGAGGAAGGGAAGGACAATTGGGGTTAAGTGACTTGCAGTCAGAAGGTTGGTAAGTGTTAAGTGTCTGAGGCTGGATTTGAACTCAGGTCCTCCTGACTCTAGGGCTGGTTCTCTATTCACTGCAACACCTAGTTGCCCTGCTCCTAGTTCTCACCATTGACTAGTCCTGGGCTGTTTATGCAGCACTAGCATCATTGAAATACAGTGGGAAGGGCATCTGATGTTCAGCAAGAGGACATGTGTTCAAATTTCTATTCATACTACCTGAGTGACCTTGGACAAGTAATTTATAGTCTCCCGTTTTAATTTCATCTTTTTTAAAACAGTGAGGTTGTACTAAATGGCCTTCAGCTATAATCTATAAACTGGTGATCATTGCTGGAATTTAATCAATTTTATCTTTATAATATTTTAATCTTGTAATTCAAAATACATTGAACATATCCTGTTAACAGAAATAATAGGATTTGCCATTTGACTTCATTCTATAGCCCCAAATAATAACTAATGATTTCCTGACCTTCACATACCTGATTTTGCATTTTAGTGTTACATGGCTACGTGTGTAATAAAAATAACTTCATATGTAATCTACTTTATCCAAAATAAATAAGCTTCAAAGACAAATTGAATGCCTGGTAGATGCTGGAACTAGAACAGGAGAATATAATCACATGCAAATAATTTCTAGGTAGTTGGCACTAGCTATTTTTAAGGACTAATTTTCTAATTCTGAAACTATGTTCCTTAAGAGCTGAGAGAAAAACTGGAGGTTGAAGGCTTGGATGAGAGCTACCTCTGTTCTGTAATTGTTTGGGGTAGGATGAGAATATCAAAAGTAATGGGACTGAACTTTTAAAAATTTATCTTTTTTAAAAAGGAATTCATGAAAAAGGGTCAAAAGGCTCAGGAAGAGAGAAAGCTCCTAGATCCTGGTTAAACCTTTTTAAAGTGTAATATGGTAAATACAGATTTTATAGGGGAGGTATCTTCTAGTATGCTCAAAGGGACAGGAAAAAAAGCAGACTTACAAAAGCCTGCAGAACTCTTATCTTTTAAAAATAGATGAATATGGCCAATATCTCGGGGTGGGGGGGAGGGGTAGAATTGGTTGAAGGAGTATCTTTATAATGCCATGTATTAACATAGTAGTTTACGGTTTATAAAGCATTTTCACAAACACACTATCCCATTTAATTGTCCTGACCACTCTGTGAGGAAGGTGCTATTATTCAAATTCTACAGATGAGGAAACTAAGGCTAGGAGTTTTGAAGTCACTTGTTCAAGGTCATAGAGCTAGTAAATACCTGAGTCAGATTTAGAACCATCTTCGATTGGATTAGGGGCTGAAATGAACTTTAGACATTATTTAATCTATACCCCTTAATTTACAAATGGGAAAACTGGGGCTCAGAAAGATGAAGTCACTCAAATATGGTCATCCACATGATAAGTAATGGAGTAAGGATTCAGGCACAAATCCTTTGCCTCCGAGTCATGTATATTTTCTTTAAGACAATGCTATCATGAAATTTGATTCTACTTTCCAAAATTGAAAAAAAAAGTGTTGCTAACAGAATTGTTTAAAATGTATGTCTTTGCTACTACTTTCCTGGCAAGACTTAAAAGCTGTAATTCCCTTTTGATTTCTAAAAATGCATTTTCTTGTGTGCCACCAAGAAGCATGGGCAGCTTACCAAGTCCTTGCCACCTACTGACTCTTTTTTTAAAAAGTAATCATTTTTGTTACATTTTGAGTTTCAAGCTGTCTTCCTCCCTTCATCCCATATTTCACACAAATTAAGTAGATAGATGAAAAACTTTATTTTACATATTTCTATTTATTATTTCTTTCTCTGGAGGTGGATAATATCTTCCTTCTTAGGTTATTTGTAGATGATTTGAATATTTATAATATTCAGAAAAGCTTAATGTTTCACAGTTATTCTTTGAGCAATATTGCTGTTACTGTATCCAATGTTCTCTTGCTTCTGTTCATTCTACTCTTTATTATTCCATGCAAGTCTTTCCATAATTTTTTCTATAATCAACCTGCTCATCATTTTTTATACCACAGTTGTATTTCATCACAGTCATATATCATAACTTGTTTAGTCATTCCTCAACTGATTCCTGGTTCTTTGCCACCACAAAGAAAGCTGCTATAAATACCTTAGAATAAACAGGTTCTTTTCCTTTTACCCTGATCATCTTTGGAAAAAGACATAATAACGGTATTGCTGGGTCATAAGGTATACAGTTTTATAAGTCTTTGGGCATACTTCCAGATTGCTCTCCAAAATGATTGGATCAGCTCACAGTTCAAACAACAGTATATCACTGTCCCAATTTTTCTGTATCTCCTCCCAAATTTGTCATTTTCTCCTTCTATCATTTTAGCCAATCTGATAGATGTGTGATGATAGCTAAAATGTGTTTAATTTGCATTTAGATATATTTAGATATGATTTAGAGTATTTTAGATAACATATAGACTATATTTGTTTGAATTTCTTCATAAAATGTGCTTGTTCATATACTTTGATAATTTATCAGTTGGGGAATTATTCCTCTTACACATCTGACAACATTCTCTATGCCTTTTGGAATGAGACCTTTATCTGAGAAACTATATATGTAATCTTCCCCCAAGTTTCTGCTTTCCTTCTGATCTTGGCTACATTGGCTTGTTTTATTTGTGCAAACACTTTTTAAAAAAAATTAACGCAATAAAAACATCAGTTTGATATATCACAATGCTCTTTATATCTTCTCTAAATCTACTGACTCTTGATTATATACTTTGTGCCTAAAAAGGTTAGAAAAATTCAACTAGCTCATAAGGATTATCTCAGACAATATGAAACCATCGAATGTACTTTACATTCCATTAATGTATTTTCTTCTTACAAGTGGAATGACTTAAATTGGAAGCATGGAAAGAATACTGGCTCTGGAGTGGGACTAAGTTCAAATTCCACCTCTAACACTTATTAGCTACAAAAATTTGAACAAATCACTTAATTTTCATAAGCCTCAGTTTTCTGGTCTATAAAATGAAGGGTTTGAACTAGGTTCTTTCTAGTTCTTTCTTCTCTCTGCTGAGGTTCTTTCCAGTTACTACTCTGCAATATCTTTCTCTTCAATGGTTTCTATTGACCACAGAACCAATGATCCTTAACGGTTATCCTTCACAGACTTGAAGATTAAGGAAATTTCTTAAAGAAAAAAAAAACCAAACTACAGAGTCACCTTTACCCAAGTTTTATTTATTAGTATTGCCTCCACTCACTTTTGGCTATGATATCACTACAGCAAAGAATTTTTTGATGTGTATATTTCTAAACTGTGAGAATAATTCAAGGAAGTTCATAGAACAACCTAATGTGAATCAATGGCAAAAAAATCAACCTTGATTCTATAGAACACATAATGAAACATATTTCTCTCTGCTTTATAAAGGGGAATGAATAGGGTTATGGATTCCAAATGGCGCATGTGCTTTTAGATGTGTTCACTGTCCTTTGATTTTGCTTAACTGTTTCCTTTATTCAAGCAAAGGTTCAGTGTGCATTGGGGAACGATATTGAGTATGCCTGACATATTTTAAAACAATATAGAAAGTAACTCATAACAAAAATATACTGTGAAAAAATAAGATTTTTTTCTATTAACTCTCAACTATGACCCTCTGGAGGAATTAGTTAAATGATAAATTTAAGAGGAAAATAACTCAAGTAAAACTGATTCTCCACTCATTATGGTGGTGTATAATTTTTTCTTACTCTTCTCAGTGCCATATATTTCTGTTCTCTTTTTTTATCTTTGCTTCATAAGTTCATATGTGAAGAAGAAGAGAACTCATTGCTTGTTCCCTGTTTAGAGGTAAACAAGTTATCAAGAGCTAACAAAACTTAGATATTTACCAAAGAATTGGAAGAAAAGTTATTTGGAAACGTTATAGAAGTAAACAGGATAAGATTTTAATTACCTTAAGGTTATGATGGAAGTTAAGGAAAAAAAACAGTTTTATTAAAATACCATGCAAAAGTTATAAGACTTTCAGTTTTCAGTTGAACTAAGAAAATACATATTGTTTTATTTTAAAAATTTATTATATTATTTATTTTATTATCTACTTAATTTATTTTTATTTTCCAAATTAATTTTCTCTTTAGTATTTTGTTTCATCACCATCATCATGAAGTAGTTGTTTTTGAGTGTTCACTAAGCATAGCTCTCTAGTATGAGGAGAGAGTTGGAGGGAAACATGGTTTCCAGTGTGGAAAACTTTTACCCTTATTCCCTATTAAATCTTGAACTAAGGTTGTATTCCAGATAAACTGCTATACAAGGACTGTCCATATGAATGGTTCTTTAAAATCATGGTATCCCTGGATGCCTATACATCTTTGTTGGAAATGGAAAGCATTGTAAATTGTACGCTGTCGTGAGTCTGTAACAAGCATGTTCAAAACTTGACTTGTAGTTGTTTAAATGTTGACAATGCAGATCAGAAACTTGTCTGTAATTTGCAGTATTAAAAAATTGAATAGGGGCACCAAGAAGTTAATTGGCTTGCTCACAGTCATCAATAAGTCTCAAAGGCAAGCTTGAAAACAGGGCTCATGATACAAAGGCCTGCCCCTGTAGGCTCCGTACAATACTACTTCTCATTGCAGGTGCTGTGCTCAAAGTGTTCTGCAAATACAACTTTTGCCTTCCCTTTCCCTGACTGCTCAAGTGCTTCTCCCTGCAACGTGTGGAATGCTACTATCACCTCCACCTCTCAGATTTCCAAACATTTTCTAAAGCACAACTCAAGTGGTATTTCCTATAGGAACATTTTCTTGATCCCTGAGTCCATTAGCACTCTCTCCTTCTTCAACTCACTTTGTTCTATTTCTACACAATTTGTATTTACTTAACTGAGTAAATGTTTTATCCCTACCCAGCTACCTTACTCCAGTAGAACATAAACTGCTTGAGGGCAAGGAGCTTTGTTTTTTCTCTTTCTTTGTGTCCTCAGCACTTAGCACGGTACCTTGCCCATAGCAGTCAAGTAGTAGGATTGGACTGAAAAAATTCATCATCCCAGGGCCTCCCACACTCAATTTCCTCAGAGATATAAGAATTAGAACCAGCTAAACAAAAAAATCTTTAGTAAACTTCCTCTCTACTTGCCAATGACCATGATTTATGATTGATATTCAATTCAAAGGGGCGGCTAGGTGGCGCAGTGAATAGAGCACCAGCCTTGGAGTCAGGAGTACCTGAGTTCAAATCCGGCCTCAGACACTTAACACACAAAAAAAAAACTAGCCGTGTGACCTTGGGCAAGTCACTTAACCCCAACTGCCCTCCCCCCCCAAAAAAAAGATATTCAATTCAAAGTATCTTATTACCTCTAACATTCAGAGAGGTTTGGAGAAAATGGCTACATTGCAGATTCACAATGCTGGAAGAGTTTACCTTATTAACAGGGTTCTAAAAACAATAAGAATTTTAATCAATAGACTAAATGTGCAGATTTCTACAAAAAAAGAACATCATATATTTATTACTGGAAGGGAGTTGGGTTAGTATTTTTAGCTATTCAAGTGACTTGAATATCAAAATATCTAATCATATTGGAGGGAAAGAAATCAAAAATCCCAACAATATTTCATGTAGAAAAGGGTAACTAGGCCAAATTCAGTACTATGTCTATGGCAAATGAACCTCTGAAATGACTGCCTCCCACTATGTGAAACTGGAATTTGACTAAATTATCCGTGTTATTCATTGGTAAGGCTAATTTTGTTCTAAAATAATAGCTAACAAATTTCCTCATAACTATCTTGTGATCAAGGTAGTAATCCATTTGTAGATGAGGATACTGAGGCTCAGAGACATGAAATGTCATGTCAGAGATCAAACAGACACAATGTTTTAAAGCCTAGATTCAGACCCAAGTCTTGAATCTCGAATCCCACATTCTTTCCATTAAACCACACTGGCACTACTAAAAGCCAAAGTTGTAACATGACTGACTCATTTGGGGGTATGGTCCCATTTGGGAATGATTGTTGCTAAACTAGACATCTACATCCCATTATTTACATTTCAAATGCCCCAGGTCTATTTCCAGCATCCTTTTAGTGCTAAATTCATGTGTTTGGTCTTGAAGAAACACTATAAGACACAGCAACATAGAACAATTCCATATTCACTCATTCACTTAAACAAGGAGTTATCAATAACCTAGAAAGGAAGGAATGGAAATAAATACATTGCCAATAATCAGATTATTAAAAGGGATTATAAACTAAACATTTCACTAATCATAAATTTGAAACCTTACCTTACAGGTTCATAGTCTTGAAATTTCTTACTTTAGCTTCCAAGGGTATCTTGCTGCTACTGAATCATTCAGCCTAAGGTACTTTATCCACTCCAAATAAAATCCTTTATCTCCTGTATTGTTTAACAGAACCTTGGTCTAAAGTTCAATTCTGTCGCTTAGGAATCCAAGAACCAAGATTCCCATGAAGTTCTGAGACAAAGATTTTATTGACACAGTGCTAAACATTCTTGTTTCCTTTAAGCCACACCAAGGGATTTTCAAATATTTGAGAATCTGCTCAAACTGGACTGAACCTCTGAATATCATCTCACTTCATCTCTGGCACAGTCTACAAATAGCATCACCTTTTTGCCTACCCTGTCAGTTGATAACCTTGTTAACATTACTTGGAGATAGCTTTAATTTCATTAACATACAAACTACTCATTGGAATTGTTGACATATTGACACAGACTCTACAGAAAGCCAGATCCATAGAGAATTGTAGGGTCTCCAGTTAATATGCAACAATATGTTAATTAACATCTGATTATTCTTCCTGAATATGCTTACTTACAAAAGAGAGGTAGAGAATTGAGTTGTTTTTCAAGGAATCTTGAGGAAGTAGAAAATAAAAATATACTTCCTTTCTCCTAACCCTCCCTCCTACACATGCACCCACTGGAAATTGTATGTTTGTGTTCTATATATCAGGAAAAGCAAAAGTCCTTTATCTACATGAATAACATATTATTCACCAGGCTTCATTTTTTTTATCTCTAAAACAAGAGTACTGGACTAGAGGGCCTTAGAAGAACTTTCTATCTCTAATTCTACTATCCTATTCTTAGAATCTTATACTTAATTCTAATTGAAGGAGGGATGCCCATTTTAATTAGAAAGACAGAGCCATCAGTATGGCTCAGGGGTCATTGTGAATTTTAGAGAACAGGTATTTTGGACTTATTTAGTTTTGTAGGTCCTTTTATGCTTTGAAACTCAGATATCAAGGGACTAAAACAGGAATTTCTTCCCTTCATTTTAATCTTAGTGAATCTGTCAAAGGCAGACTCACTAGAGCACACACACACACACACACACACACACACACACACATGCACAAAATCCCTGTCATTTTTAAGTTGTACTTAGTTATGTCACAATTGTAAATAATTTTAGTGGAATGTTCTGTCCTTCAGTTAACAAGAGATGATTACCTTTCCTTTTTTATAAGTACTGTGCTACAACTCCTCCCTTCTTCCCCTCCCCATGCCAATAGAGGCAGGACATACAATATAATACCCATCATATATACCAAGCTACTGTTTGTTTAGTCAAATGTACTAAAACAGATGTAGTTAAATATTTGCAAAGTTAGAGAAAACAGTTGTTTGTCTGTAACCCTCCTCTCCTGGGAAAGGATAGGCTACTGGGGCAGCTGAAGGGCAGCTAGCATTTTCAGCACATATGCTGCTAAAAGAGGGTAAAATGTTCTCTCTCTTCATACAATTATGATCTGGCTCTTGTGAAATGAGAGCTGTCTCAGGAATGATATTAAAAGGAACATCATGAACAACAATATAGTCATCCCACCTACTTTCTCCTTAGACCATATCCTGGACCAATCATATCATACAATTAATCCTACCCATTCTTTTTAAATATTTAGAGATATCCTAAGGTTCTACTTCTTTCCTACTCCCTACCCTCCCTCCTTATTCTTGACTCTCCCTGTCCCAAGGAAATAATGCTATATTTAATATTAGTGGGTATTTCAAATGAACTTAACTTAAAAAATTCATTGGTTCAACTAAAATGAGTTATTTTTAATAGTTTTTCCCTCAGCTAGTAAGAGAAATTTCCCTCTCCTCTTAAAAAATTAAGTGAATATTGATAGAATTATGAAATGTAAGAGTTGGAAAATATCTTAGAGATCAACTTCAACTCTCTATTTTAAAAATTAATTATAGCTTAAAGAATTAATATATGTTCTTTTTCAACAGGAACTATTTGGATGAGTAAAAACTATAGAACCATCCAAAATTGAATGCAGGTTACTGTAGCAGAATAATAATCATAATTATTTTTGTATCATGATGAACCAAGGAATACCTCCATAGAATTTGGCATATGTTATGGTTTGGGGAGATAAGTTGGGTTCTTTGGTTGCTTACTAAAGGCCATGCAATACATAGTAACTCTGATCAGTCCCTTTGTCTCCATGACTGGTTTTCATCAAACATGATTGCAACTAGCCTAAGAGGAGCCACCTATTCTCCAGGATTAAAGACAAATTGAGGAAAAAAGTACTACCTGTCACTTCCTTGTTCATTTGGCCATGTCACTTGTGATTCTACAAACTCTCCTTTCATCTTCTAAGAAGGGTATGAAGGGTTTCTCTTCCTTCTTACCCCATCAGAGACCTTGCTCGTTATAGGCTCAGGAAAGCTAGAACAAATGTTTGCTTAGGACAAATGTTTCCTAATGCCGTAACCCTTTAATACTCATATGTGGTTGTATTTGCATGTGGGCGAATCTGCCTAGAGGATAGAGGAACAGTGTCTCAGTTCCTAAAACCATTGGAAATATGTGTTTCCCAATGGTCTTAGGTGACCCCTGTAACCCCAGTGAAAGGGTTGTTTGAGCCCCAAAGGGGTCATGACCCACAGGTTTAGAACAGCTGGCTTAGGTGATCATGATACTGAACTACAAGTACCTGGCTGCCTATTGTTTATTGTTTGTTCCCTGAGAATAAGTAAGCATGTAAGTAATAAGTATATAAGTATAATAAGCAATATTTCTAGACATAGGGACTTCTTCCAGAGTTTAAGACTTCCTTGATTCCTAAGTTAATGTTGATTATCTAACAAGAGATGCTTTCTGCATCTATATGGCATCTTGGAGAAGGTGTGTCGCCACCAGAAGAAACCACCAGGAAAATGTTGGAAGTCAAAAGGAAGATCATAGCTATATCCAAGCTGACCAAGAGGTGTGGACTTGTGAGTGAGAAGAACATCACAGATTAGAGATGAAAATCAGTAGTTGGTCAAAGAAGGAATATAATAATGATAGTAATAGGTTATTGCTTATATTTTAAACATTTGTTAATGATGCTTGAGTTTTTATCATTTTAAGTATTTCTTTTGTGGTAAAAGAAATAAAAATATATTTATTATGCCTGTTTTCTGCTTAGAACATTGAGTATCTTTCTGAAACGGTTCATGTTAATCCCTTCTAAGGGGAAACACCAGACATGAGCAGTAACTAAGCTTTATCATAGGGGCTTTTTTGTGTGTTTCTTTGTTTTCCACTTCAGAGTATGTTATAACCATGCCAGAGAATGTTAAGAATCTGAGTTCCTCCCGTTGAAGTCAGGTCATCATACAAGATAAATCCCCAGGAGCAGAGTCCAGAAATAGGAACTCTTTTAGGAACTGGGGTCTCCTTTGGGTGAGAGCTAGAATAATTAAATAGCTTTCAGATAAAGTGAATTATTCTTGTACCATTATTCTTGTGTTATGTTTGAAGGTCGAGGCAGGCTGCAATGAATTATGAAAAAAAAGTTAAACAGAAAGAGTGGTGTACAGAATGTCACTAAAGAATGTATCAACAGAAAAACCAGTCATGTACCAAAAATTAGGGACAATGGATTGACTGCATGACTGTTCCATGGGTATCCATGTAATGTCAAGAGAATGCAAGGAAGACACCCAAACACATTTGCTGGCAAATTTGTAGAACATAGATAGGCAGGCATGTATGACTTCAGATCTATATCCCTGGAGGGAATACACACATTGATGATTTCATTCATTTTGTTACACTACATTGTTATTGGAAGGTCTGATTTTCATTTTGTTTCCTTATTATTATTTTTACATAATTGTAACAATTACGTATCTCTACAAAAAAATGAAATTAAGGATTTGCACTAGTCCAATTAAAATAGCATTGGTATATCAGTGTTCTGCCCTCTTCAGCCCCAGTAGAAATCTTTTTTTCTCCTGTACTAGTCATCTTTTTTTACATCTGTCCAGCCAGTCCTTTGCACATGTTTTCTTTTCTGAGTCTGTAATCCTTCCACTCCTAAAGGGTACTGCCAATATAAATGTCATCAATTTTACTTGAAATGGAGAGCTGTCTTACTCTGGCTGTCCTCCTGACCCAATAACCAGATCTGAGTCTTTCAAATAGCATCAATATCTAAATTATAAAGTCTGCCTGGCAGGGTAACCCCTGCCCACGCAGGTTGATTTGCTGCTGCGTCTGTTTTTTCAATCTTAAGAAAATGGAAAGACAAGAGAAGGTTTTCCTTCAGTTGTTCCACCCTTCTCAACAGACAGATAGTCCCCCTCCTTCCCTCCAATTATTATGAGGCTTTTCTGAGGGAATTGACAGGATATAGAACTGTTTCTGGTTTGTATTCAGTCTGGCTCAGTAGTCATTAACACCTGATAGTGGTTTGAATGCCAATGTGGAAGGGCAGTTTCTAGGCCAAACTCCCATCAGACAGGCAAAGGTCTCACAGAAATAATCATTTGAGTTGGAAAGCATATTATAACCACTGGTATTATGAAGTCAGATTATCAGAGTGGAAACAGAGGAAGGACAAGGGGGCAAGGGGTTCAACGGTGGAGGAAAATATATTGTTGACATAGCTGACTACAGTTACAGTAAAGATTATGAAGGTAGAAAAATGAAGACAGAACAAGGTAATGGCTTACCAGGAGGAAGAAAGACTGAGCGATTGGAGGTCAAAACAAAGTTAAATTCAGAAGAAGTGGCTGGTGGAAAAGGTTAAAAAAATATAGGAGAGTATGATAAGAAAGGGAGTTTCAAAGTTCAGACTTTAGAGGTTGGGTAGTTTAGAGTGAAGGTGAATACTAAGGGTATGGTTGCTCTGGTAGAGTAAGGTAGAATTGAAATGGAGCCCATGGGAGCAGCAAAGGTAGATGATATTAGAATCTAGAATGCTTGGACAAGCAGCAGGAATATTAAAGTTCCCAAGGATAATTTAAAAGGTTGGAGTGAAGAAGTAAGCAACACAATGCTGTCCACAAACAACCCCATCTGGACAAGCTCAAGATCTATGGCAGATCCTTTTTTTCCATCTGAACTTTGTTGCTGGAGCACCTCCGTGACACCTCACCTCATCTTTATTATCTTAATTAATAAGGTTATTTCTAGTTGTATATCTTCCAAGGAAGTCTTGAATGATTTTAATTTGGTTAGGACCTTACCCATAATTTAGGACTTTAGAAAATGATACTAATAGGTTAAGTGAATTGCCCATAGTCACATAGCAAGTATTTGACATGAGGATACTGGAGGATAGGAATCCTTGATCTTCCTGAATTTATCTAGTCCCTACACCAAGCTGGCTCATATTTATGCATTCAATTTTGTATACAATTATAACTACGTTTTTTTCAAAGTTTCTCATGAATATGTTTTATAGCCTTTTCACACTCCCGATGAATTTTCCATGGCCTTTTGTGTGATGTTCAGAGACATAAAAGAATATGCATTGCCTTCGTCTTTGTGGTTGCATCCTCAGCACCTTAGGACTTTTCCATCTGACTTGTAAATGAAATTTTCCATATGTGCTGTCTCCTCAATTTGAATAAGAGTGTTTTTTTTTAGAAATTGAAGACTAACTTTTAAAACTTGTATCCCTATCATTATATCATATTATCATATCCCTATCATCAGTTTAATGCTTTGTACTCATAAACACTTAACAAATACTTCATTCACATTCATTTTCAATTATTTTGAGATTGTTGTTTACTGTGTCTTACAGTCATACTGGGTCAGACCTTAACACAGGCCTGTCCAGTGATTTAGGTTTAGGATTGCAATACAATCTAACATTAAATGGTCCTAAAATGTGATAGAAAGAAGTTGTACTTAGAGTTAAATGAGAAAGAATAGAATTCCTGGTTTCTAATTCAGATAAAACACTAGTGCCCTCCCAATTGACATTTGCCAAAGCAACAGCAACACTAAGTCAGAAAACTATCTCTTTAGGGCAATAGAAATTCAACTAGACCTTTGAAGCACCAACTCTTTATGAGTTCTGCATTTTATGACTCCAGGGGCAAGAAAACCAAATAAATGATTCACACTCATCCACCAGATCAATCAAAACCTTAAAACAATCTCTCCTTTTTAAAGGGAAATCAGCCCAGCTTACAGAAAACTAATATCATTCTTACCACACCTCCATAAGCAAAAATATCCTAATTGAGACCACAGATAAATAAATGTATTTGTGTAGTTATATTTGAGGTATTTACTGAACTTCTAGTTATTCTTTCTTAGTTTCACATCATTTCGTATGATTTCCAGTATTTCAATATTCATTGTTAATGGTTTCATCAATTCAGCTGTCCCTTTCTGTTGTATACATCCATTCACCCTTTTTTCATACTGGGGGAGTCTTCTCAATACTCAAATAGATTTTTGGTCAATTTAATGCAGAAATTGTTTTCATTGATGCAGACTAATCTATGTCTGACCGTCTTCCCCTCCCCTGTAAATTTGCCCCCAAAAAAATCCAACCAACATGTTAGAGAACTTTCTCATACTCTCCTGATATTAATGAAATATAAGTATTATGACTGTTCAAATACCCTCCATCTCACCATTATCATCAGTCAATACTCTCTTCCTATCATGTAATTCTTGAACCCCTCAGTATAGCCTCTTACATCAGGAATTGTTATCTACTTATTCTCTGGGCTGACTGACTCACATAGCCTGGTCTCACACTGGCAGATATGTTCCTAGAGAAAGACCATTACCATGAGGCTACAGTTCAAAGACTTTCACAGTTTTAAGGTTAATCCATTATCAGGAGGAGCGGGAGACATTTTCCCTACTCACCACTGTAGCTCCTGAGCCTGCACCATTGTGATTTCCATCTACATAAAGTCAACTATACTGATGACACATTAAACAAATTATTTGCTTGATGATAGGGCAGGTAGGTGGTAAAATGGACAGACTGCAGTGTCTGGAGGCAGGAAGACTCATCTTCCTGAGTTCAAATCTGGTCTCAGACACTTACTAGCTGTGTGATCCTCGGCAAGTCACTTAATTCTGTTTGCTTCCATTTCCTCACCTGTAAAATGAACAGGAGAAGGAAATGGCAAACTACTCTAGTATCTTTGCTGTGAGAATCCCAAATGTGGTCAGAAAGAGTCAAACATGACTGAAAACAACTGACAATAACAAAATCTAAAATCAGTAACAATCAATAAATCATGATTATTCAATATAAGGCAAAGCATGAATAATCTGTTTATCGCAGTCCACATGTATACTGGTTTTACTTTTCCAAAAATACACACATTATTACTAGGAAAGAGTGGGTGCATGCTTATATGTAATGGTAATGGAATTTAAAGTTCCCCTTGTATTGGGTTGGTTTTCATGTTAAGTGTTAAGACCCAGAGCTTGTGAATCCCACAAGTGAATTGGAATTGTTGACGTGACAAGAAGGGGCTGAACTGGGAGGAGCTGGTGTATAGAGAGAGGCCCAAGCTGAGAGAGGCCAGAAGAACTTTTGGGAGCAGCATCATGGAAGCAGAGAGAGAGAGAGAGAGAGAGAGAGAGAGAGAGAGAGAGAGAGAGAGAGAGAGAGAGAGAAATGCCACCTGAAGCTGCCTGCACTGCTGAGGGCCCGTTGGAGCTACCCAGGACTTTTGAGAACTGCCACCCAGAGCTCCTGAGAACTGAAGAGGCATGACTGTGGTGCAGGTATTTTGTCTGTCTGTTTTGATGTTACCCTGTCAGAGTCCTTTGTTGATAGAGGCCTCAGATCTTGTTTGGGCCTAGGTTGATTTCACAGGCAGAAGGTGAATTGAAGAGGATACCAGCAATGTGCATAAATATTATGGTGTCTTTGTTAAGCTTTGTATTTTCCAGGAACAGAAACTGCTGAGAACTGGCCTCAGGTCAAGTTGAAGAAAAGACCTTTCCTTGGGTATTGAATGCTGTGATGATATTGTAACCTTGTTGTGACCTAGGGGTGGATGGCCTTTGTGCTTTCCACTGCCCCTTGAGAAGGCGGTTGGTGGTAACTGATATTGTAATTCAGTTGTGATCCTGGGGTGGAAAACTTTTAACCTTTGTACTTTGTGACTGACCAAATGAATGTATGTTGTTTATGATTGGAAACTAATCCCCAATTGAGAAGAGAGATTTTGTGATTGACTAAATGAATGTACTACCCACGGGTGGAGTACTTTCACTTTGTACTTTGTGATTGAATTGAGGATTTACTAAATGATTGAGTTACACATGGTGAATGCTGTATTTTGATTTCTGTGAATGTTTTGCCTTACTCTGTCCCTGAATAAATGTGGAGTTTACTATGCTTGTAATCTGAACCTTGGAAGTTGCTCTTGCTTGGCATTATACTATATTAGATGAGCATGGAAATGCATTTCAGGACAATCCATATGCATGGAGCATCTCACAACTCTGATTGGTTAGCTTTGATGTCCTTGGTTCTTTCATAAACAAGTTGCCACCTAGAAAATCACTTCTCTTCTAACTGTTCCCTTTCATGTTTTTACCACTCTCCTTCTGGGCAAATCCCCTTATTCTTCTTCTACTTTCAAATTGATGGAACGGTGGCAATCTTTTGTAATTCACAATCACACTTAAAAGATTGGGAGGAATTCCCATCTTCCCATTAACATCACACCAGCCCTAGTAGACCACAAAAAAGCAGCATGTACATAGGGAGTAAAGTATGGACTGGACATGAATTCAAAACTCTGCAAATAGAGAAAAATTATATCATTCATAAGAAGGAATATCTTGGGGACCCCAGTAGAAGTACTGTCACCTCTTTGAGGCATATGCTTTCTAATCTTGAACCCATTTTTTTGGAGGGGACACTGTAAATTCTTGTGGGACAATGTGCCATAGACTCTTGGGACAATGTTTTATGGCATCTAGTCCACATCACATAAGTAAATTCCACTTTCTCAAATATAATCAAATCTGGATGACAAATTTATAACTGATAATATTGTTGGAAAGCATACCAGCCAAGATCTTAGAGTTATAGCATTAGAAAGATATTTCCTATTCCTTGGGAATACCTTAGAGCAGGCCTGTACAACATAAGGCCTTAACCTATGGGCTGCTAATAGCTTGCTAATGGACTTTTCACAGCCTGTGAAAAATGTAGAGTTGCCACTGAACACTTTTCTGTTTGTCCCATGACCCACAGTAACCAACCATTGCCGGTCTGTCTCTAGTGTAACCTATATGCTGCCCAAAGAAGTTTAGGCTGTTTTAATTTTGGTCCCTATCTACTGTCCACTTGTGCAGGTCTTTTCTAGAGCCACATTGGGTTCTAGAAATGAGAATCTGGGAAACTAACTCATTAGTGCCAATGGGAGCTGGATAGTAGCCCTCAAATTTAGACAGCAATAAAAAAAAAGCACCTCTGAGAGGTATAGACAGAATTTACAGTTTAGCTCTCTCCCAATTAGCATAAATCTTTATTCATCTAATCATATCAAGAACAAACATCCTCCTAGAGGAGGTGCATCATTTTCCCCCTTCTACATGTCAACTCCGTCCCATACCTCCATCTCTGGGAAACAGATTAGGTTGGCAGTTTAGCTCAATTCCTGTACAGCACAGGCTCACAAAGTTCCAAGTCCAAAGCCCCCATTCGGCCTGAGTCCCAGCTTCTGAGACTTGAGCCCTTAGGCTTCAACCTTGGCTTCTCAGTTTCCCTGCTGAGGCTGGCTGCAATATTTGGCCTGGAATCCTACCTCCTAGGTCGCCATGATATAGTTCCAAGTCTGGGGATTCCACCGGCTGTTCCTCGAGAAAAATAAAAAAGGAAAAATGAAATAGAACAAATACCCAAACCTATTTTAAGGCATTCTGTAAAAAGGAAAAATGGGGAAGGTAGCCCTCACCTAGCTTCCTCCATGGCACCTGTGCTTTGGGTGAACTAAATCTTCATTTTCTTGGGGCCAAAACTTTGCCTTTCCAGAAAAAGAGAGCTCTCATTTACTTTTTAAATGGTCTTATTGTCCCCTTTACTACTAGGTTCTTCAACTTCTCTCACTCTAGATAAAGCAGCAAAGAATCCTGAGGGGCAGATGAAACACAGCATATGCCAGATAGGTGAAATTCCTACCACCTTAACTTCAATCTCCCTACAGATCCTGATGGGGACAGGCCAAGACCTTGAATCCACGAGCTACCCATAGTAGCAGAATCTTCTAGACCAATGAACTTGTTTACACTTCAGTTCTTAATGCCATCATTGAGGGGAGAAATAATGGTAGAGAAGAGTCCCACCTTCTTTAGTCATCCCTACGGACAATTACTGACTAGCCTGCACTTACAGGCAGATGGGCACAATAGCCCTTGGAGAAGCAGCATATTATAGACGAGAGGTCCTTCTTTGAGAGGAGTACTCACAGTCATCCTGTGGGAAGTGGTTTCTGTGAACAAGACTGATTATGCCCAACAACTGCCAAACAATTGTCATTTTCATGGTTGGTAAACCAGCCAAACTGAAGCATCAAGTCACCTGATGGAGATTCAGTAATCAGGGTACAATCAGTGGATTAAATTATTACTGTCACCTTGACCACTCTCCTCACACTCTGACTGAGAATATCTAAAACTCTAAACCCCAGAACCTTTGTAATAAAATACATATGTCCAAGTCTCCATATCCACCATCCCACCAAATAAGCCTGGTAATGGCTCCAGATAATGCTATAGAAACATCTATTAAAGTTCTGATCTGTGCTGGGAGCCTTTTACTTTACCACCAGACATTGTATAATACACAAGCTGCCTATTGAGTATCCTTCACTGTTATATTTTTTTCTATATCCTTGTCAAGCCACACATCTCTCTGATGACCTCTTTTAAATCATATCATACATGTAATCAACATGTTGTAGTCAATATGTACACATATCTTTATGCATTCCCTTTTAGGTGATCTATAATTTTGTTTCCTTGAATGTGGTTTTCCATGTTTGACCACTGTATAGAGATATCAGATGTATGTAAGTATTTAAAGGATAAGAGTCAACTTCAGGGAGAAGCTTGGGGTAATTAAAAGTCCTTCACTATTTCCCAAATGCCACCCCAGATCATTCTCTTCTTTTGATGAAATTCAGAAACAATTATCTATTTACAATGTCTCTCCATGATATATGAAGAGTTACCTCTATTGGTAACTTTTGTTGTCCTTTCAACTCGATCTTACCAGTGAGACAATTGATATTTATTATCCACTTTTCCCCTATGTTTCATTATTGACCAACATATTTCTAATAACTTTAGATCTCATTTAGGAGACTCTGCAGTCTTGAAAAGGACAATTCAATCAACAAAATTCCTTATGAAATGAGAGGAATCTGGAGGAACTCATTATCTAAACTAATCTGTACAATTTGGTCTTGCTACAGGACATCCTTCATGACAGTAGCAAAAAAATATGAGCATACTTTTTGATGATAATGATTATTATGTTGATAAAGCTGTCATATCTTTCAAAGGATCTTATATGATCTTTTAAAAATGTATTTATTTATTTTTAGTTTTCAAAATTCACTTCCATAGGATTATGAGTTCCAAATTTTCTTCCCATCTCTCCCTACCCTACCCCTAGATGGCATGTAATTTGATATAGGCTCTACCTATACATTCATATTGAACCAATTCTCACATTAGTCATGTTATAAAGAAGAATTAGAACCAATGGGAGAAACCACAAGAAAGAAGAAACAAACAAACAAAAAAAAAAGAGAAAGAGAGCAAATAATATACTTCAATCTGCATTCTAACTCTAGTTCTTTTACTGGATGTGCATAGAATTTTTTGTCATGAGTCCTTTGGAGTTGTCTTGGATCTTTGCATTGCTAAGAAGAGATAAGTCTATCCAAGTTGGTCATCACACACTGTTGCTATTATTGTGTACAGTGTTCTCCTGATTCTGTTCACTTCACTCAGCATGAGTTCATTCAAGTTTTCCTAGGGTTTTCTGAAGCCTGCCTGTTCTTCATTTCTTATAACATAATAGTATTACATTATTCATATACCATGACTTATAGAGCCATTCCTCAACTGATGGTCATCCCCTCATTTTCTAGGTTTTGGCCACCTTAAAAAGAACTCTTATAAATATATTTGTACATGTGAGTCCTTTTACCATTTGTACGATTTTTAGGGGGATACAGACCTAGAAGTGGTATGGCTGGGTCAAAAAATATTCAATGTTATAGCCCTTAGGGTATAGTTCCAAATTGCTCTCCAGAAGGGTTGGATCATTTCACAACTCCACCAACAGTGTATTCGAGTCCCAATTTGCCCATATTATCTCCATCATTTATTATTTTCCTGTTTTATCAGTTAGCCAATCTGATAGATGTGATGTGGTGTATCAGAGCTGTTTTCAATACATTTCTTTAATCAATAGTGATTTAGAGCATTTTTTAAAATATGAATATACTTAGTTTATAGGTAGTTTTCATCTAAAAACTGCCTGTTCATATCCTTTGGCCATTTATCAATTGAGGAATGACTTGTATTTTTATAAGTTTATCTCAGTTCCCTATATATTTTAGAAATGAAGGCTTTTTTCAGAGATACTACTTATAAAAATTATTTCCCAATTTTGTACTTCCCTCCTAATCTTGGTAGCATTGGTTTTGTTTGTACAAAAACTTTTCAATTTAATGTGATCAAAATTATCCATTTTGCATTTTCTAATGTTCTCTATCTCTTATTTGGTCATAAATTCTTCCATTCTCCATAAATCTTACAGATAAACTATAACTTGGTCTCTCAGTTTGCCTATAGTATCAGCCTTTATATCTAAATCATACACCCATTTTCATTTTTCTTGGTATACTGTGTGAGATGTTGGTCTATGCCTAGTTTGTTCCAGTTTTCCCAGCACTTTTTGTCAAATAGTGAGTTCTTACCCTAGAAGCTAGCATCTTTGGGTTGATCAAACAGTAGATTACCATAGTTGTTGACTACTGTCCCTTGTGTTTCTAACCTATTCCACTGATCCATCACTCTTTTTCTTAGCCAGTACCAGGTAATTTTGATGATTGCTGCTTTGTAGTCCAATTTAAGATCTAGTATGGCTATGCCATCTTTCCTTGCATTTCTTTTTGCTAAGTCCCTTGATATTCTGCACCTTTTCTTCTTCCAGATGACTTTTGTTGTTTTTTTGTTTGATTTGGTTTTGTCATTTAGTTTACTAAGGTGACCACATAGTCTTAAACAAAACATATCATTCGGTAAGTCACAATCTCATCAGTCACAATGTCACCAGAATACTCAAGTAAAGTCTTCTTCCATCTTGACTGGAGGTTGACTTCCAAACCCCAAGGCTCCTCTTCCAAGACTGATTGCTCCTAATTCTTGCCTGGATTCACCTTACTCTTCCCTGAATTCACAGGTAGGCAGCTCTCCCAGCTCTTGCCTGGATTCACTCTACTCTTGCTTGGATTCACATGTAGACAACTCTCTGCTCCAGTTCTATATTTCAGCTTACTGCTCCACTCCAATATCTTCAAAGTTTCTGTTTCTAGGAAGACAAAACTTAACAGAGCTACAATAATATTTACACACATTGTCACCTCTCTCGTCCCAATTCACTTTCTATCTGACAAAGTAAGACAAGTCAACAGACAAGGCTACTGTCGGAGAAATTAAGCACAAATCAACACAAAACCCCAGAGCTTCTGTAACAGCAGTAAAATCCCCAGGCTTCTATAATAGCAGTAAAGTTTCCTTTCAGAACTTCTATTTAAAACAACAGACAGGCTGCTTTTGTCTGACAGACCAACAGACAGAGTATTACAGAGTGTCAATATCACAAGTATTCTCCTCACAATTCGGCTTGGTCCCACCTCATGCTCCAGTTTTTCTCTGCTGTGCTCCTTTTTGTTCCATCCTTCCTGTTCCACTCTTTCAACAAACTCCTCCCCTCCTTGGATTCCATGTGATGATATTAGGCCTATTAGGGGTAGGAGAAGTCTCCAAACTCCCTTACGCCAATTAAGGGCAGCACAATGTATATTGTTTCCTACAAAGACTTGGTACAATCAAAGGTGAGGCTCAAAGGCACATGAATAGCTGAAACATACAGCAAAGCACAATTTTGCTAGCCATTACAGTATGGTACTGAATAAGGAAATCAATTTAGGTAGAATCATTTTTAATATATTAGCTTGGTCAACCCACTAGCAACTGATGTCTTTTTTTCCAATTATTTAGATATGACTTATTTGTGAAAAGTATTTTGTAATTGTTTTCATATAGTTCCTAAGTTTGTTTTGACAGGTACTCTTCCTAATATTTTTGTAATGTTTACAGCAACTTTAAATGAAATTTTCGCAAATAGTCTATATACCATTGGAATTAATTGTTCTTTAAATGTTTGATAGAATTCTCTTGTAAATCCATGTGGTCCTGGAGATTTTTCCTAGGGAATTAATTGATGTCTTGTTCAATATATTTTTTTTTCTGAAATGGGGTTAAGTATTTTATTTCCTCTCAATCTTTGCTATTTTCATTTTTATAAATATTCATCCATTTCACTAATATTTTCACATTTATTGGAATATAGTTGGGCAAAATTCCTCCTAATTATTCTTTTAATTTCCTCTTCTTTGGTGGTGAATTCGTCCGTTTAATTTTTGATACTTGTAATTTTGTTTTCTTCTTTCATTTTTTTAAAATCAATTAACCAAAGGTAAATCTATTTTTTGTTTTTTTGTTTTTCATAAAGCCAACTGCTAGTTTTATTTATTAGTTCAGTAGTTATCTTAATTTTTTTTATTAATCTCTCCTTTGGTTTTCATAAATTTGGTATTTACTTGTGTATCAGCAATGCAGCATTCACAAAGCCTACAGTAACTATAAGTATGGTGATATGGTTATTAATCACAAAATGTAACAGGCTCTCTACATGAGAAGTATAGTCAGAGCATTTATTCAAGTACCAGAAGACTGAGTCCCAAAACCAGAAAGTCAAAGCCAACACAATAGTTATGAAGTTGGCACATGTAGTTAAAGTAGTAAATACCCACATTCTCAAGCCTTCAAATCAGGACAGGCAGCCTCAGGCAAAGGTCCTCCTCTCCTCACTCACGGCAACTGCTCACCATTCAGGGAGCCTTGTGTCCTGCAGCTCTGGCCCCTCCATAGTTCTCCTCCCTGGCAGTCCTCAGCAAGAGTCCTTAGCAGAGATTCTGAATGGTTCAAAGGAAAAGGAGTTCACGCTGCTGCTGCCACTGCCACCACTGCTGCTGCCGCTGTCTCCAGTCACCAGCACGGATGGTAGCTTGGTTTTGGCGTTCTCTTGCTCCACCCCTTCCTGCTATATCAGCAAGTTCAAGGAGCATGGAAGATCTTTAAATCTCAGTATCATCACAATTTGGGGATTGTTGGGTCTCTTGTTGGGTCTCTGATACCTCACCTAGGGTGATGTGATGGGTTGAACCGGTCCTCAGCTAACAGGAGTGCATGTGATCACCTGGGGGTGGAATGCAAAGGCTGCACCTGTTTGCAATAAGCAGGATTATCTCTCCACCTTCGCGGTGATGCACGAATGGCTCACTGTGGTGAGGGCATGGCCAGGGGAGGGGTCCTAAGGGGCCCTGGAGAAAGGAGTTAAATACAGGCTACCCAGAGGCAGAGGGAGTTCCAGCCACGCCAGGCTTAGAGAATGTAGCTAGAAGCAAGTCCTGTGTCCTGAGTTTTCTGTGCAGCTGTTTCTCTCAGAGTAAGCGGGAGCCTGGGACACCCGAATACTGTTGAGGAAGGGTATAGGGGAGACCTATACATCCTGACCCAAAAATCGTCGCAGGGGGTATTTAATTTGTTCTACCTTTTTTTACTTGCATGCCCAATTCATTGATTACTTTATCTGTTTTATTCATGTAATAATTTAGACATATAAAATTTCCCCTAAGAACTGCTTTTACTGCATCCCATAAGTTTTGGCATGTTGTCCCATTATTTTTATTATCTTGTATGAAGCTATTGATTGTTTCAATTTCCATTTCTAGCTACTTGACCTACTAATTTTTGAGGATTAGATTTTTTCTAATTAAATTTTATTCTCCCTTTTCATGGCCCTTTATTATATATAGTTTTTATTGCATCATGATCTGAAAAAAATACATTTAATATTTCTACCTTTCTGCATTGGAAGGTGAGGTTTTTATGCCCTAGTACATAGTCAATTTTTATATAGGTGCCATGTATCAGTGTGAAAAAGGTATATTCTTTTCTGTCTCCATTCAATTTTCTCCAGAGGCCTACCTTATCTAAATCTAAAATGCTATTCAGCTCCTTACCTTCTTTCTCCTTTATTTTTGGGTTAGATTCATTAGTGCTGTGAGGGGGAGGTTAAGGTCCCACACTAGTATAGTTTTGCTGTCTATTTCTTACAGTAACTCACTTAACTTTTTCTCTAAAAATGTGAATACTATACTACTTGGTGCATATATGTTTAGTAATTATATTATTTCACTGTCTATGTGGTCTTTTAGCAGGATGTAGTTTCCTTCCCTATCTCTTTTAAGTAGATCTATTTTTTTCTTTGGCTTTGTCTGAGGTCACGATTGCTATCCTCACTTTGTTTAAGTTCAACTGAAGCATAATACATTCTACTCCAGTCTTTTACCTTTACCGTGTGTGTATCCCTCTGTTTCAGATATGTTTCTTATAAACAACGCATTGTAGGATTATGGTTTTTAATCCATTTTACTATCAGCTTCCATTTTATGGGAGATTTCATTCCATTCACATTCATAATTATGACACATGTGACTCTCTGTGTATGTCTCTCAATCCTATTCCCCCCAGTTGTTTATACTTTTCATTCCCTCTTCTTCCTTTTCCTCCTCATTAGAGATTTGCTTTTTACCACCATGTCCCTCAAACTGGCCTCTCTTCTGTCCATCTCCTCCCATTTCTTTCCCCTTTTCTCTCCTATTGACTGTAGGGCAAGTTAGATTTCTGTACCTGAGTATGTTATTCCTTCCTTGAGCCAAATCAAATGAGAGTAAAACAATGCTTATCTCCCACCCCTCTACCCTTCTCTAATATTTCTTTATGCCTCTTCATGTGATGTAATTTACCCTTTTTTGCTTCTTTTTTTCCACTTCTCCCAGGACAATCCCTTTTCATCACTTAATTAGACTTTTTATCATCACATAAAATTCACCTGAACACTACCACCACCACCACCATCAAAGTGTATCCCTTCTAAATGTCATAATAATGAAAAGGTTCATCTTCTCATGTAGGGATACAAATAGGTAGCCCTTATTGAATAACATTTTTTTCTTTCCTGTTAACCTTTTTATGCCTTTCTTGAGTTCTTTTTTTTTGAAAATCAAATTTTCTGTTGAGTTCTACAAATCCTCTGTTTAATTGAATGTCCTTCTCCTCCCCTGAACTAATATTCTCAGTTTAGCTGGGTAGTAGATTACAACCTTTGTGGTAATCTAAGCTCCTTTGCCATATGAAGTATCATATTCCAAGCCCTCTTACCTTCAAACGTGGAAGCTGCAAGGTCCTGTGTAATTCTGACTATAGTTTGACAATATTTTAATTGTTTCTTTCTGGCTGTTTTCAGTATTTTCTCCTTGATCTGATAATTTCCAGAGTTTGGCCTCATTCTTCCTTCACATTTTCAATTTGGGATCTCTTTCAGGAGGTGGAGTCGTCCAATAACTATTTTACCCTCTGGTTCTAGGACCTCTGGGTTTTTCTCCAAAATTTTTTGAAAGATGATAGCCAGGTTGTGTGTGTGTGTGTGTGTGTGTGTGTGTGTGTGTGTGTGTGTGTGTGTGTGTGTGTGGCTTTCAGGTAGACCAAAACTTATTAAATTATCTTTCCTGGATCTATTTTCCAGGGCAGTCCTTTTTCCAATTAGGTATTTACATTTTATTTTTTTCATTCTTTTGATTTTTCTTTGTCTGACTCTCAATATCTTATAGAGTCATTAGATTCCATTTGCTCAATTCTAATTTTCATTAAATATTTTATTCAGCTAGCTTGTGTACCTCTTTTTCCATTTGGCCAATTCTACTTTTTAAGGAGTTGTTTTCTTAAATGTACTTTTTTCTTCCATTTTGTCAATTGTATTTTTAAAGGAATTGTTCTATTTTTTCTACCTCTCTTATTTGACTTTTAAAATCCTTATAGAACTCTTTCAAAAAGGCGTTTGGGGCTTGAGACCAATTCATATACCCTTTTGAAGGTTCAATATTGACAATGTTGTACTCTCCAGAATTTGTATTTTGATCTTTCCTGTCACCAAGATACTTCTCTATGGTGAACAATTTTTTTGTTGCTTTATGCTCATGCTGTTTGCCTTTTTTCTGGCTTTAATATTGATCTCTGCTTCTGTGGCACAGGGGGGAACTTTCCCAGGATTCTTGTGATGAACACTAAGAGTCTGCTTACTGCTTTTGTATTCAGGTCCTGGCAGCTAGAGGCTGGTAACAGCTGGAGCTGACATGAAGCTAGTGATAGTGACTTGTTTGTTCCTGATGATGGCAACCACCCTAGGACTCAGGATGTCTCATTGGTTTGCTGAAGTTGGTCTTGTCATTGGCTTCCTGGGATGCCTCCCATCCTGTATTGGTCTTCAGCCACAGCAAGAGAGAATTTTCCTTTAATCCCCTTAGCCTTCTGAGTTAAAAGACTGCTGCACCACATCTTTCTGTGGTATTTCAATATTTCAGGATTTTTATGAGGCAATATTCTCTGGGATTTTCAAATTCAACAAGAGAGAGTAAGAGTGACTGACTGCTTATTCTGCAATCTTAGCTGCCAGAAGTAGAAATAGATCTCTTGGTTCCCGGAAGTTGAAATAGATCCATCTTCCATGATCTTAAGATGTTTTTAGGAGATATTTCAAGGTAACATTTTATTTTAGTGGATCCAAAGCATTTGTAGTTAAAAATAAGCACAATTGAATCTTGAATTCTTTATATCTTTTCAATCAGTTCTATGACTTTTAAGTTGAACTTGCTTTATAATATTCCTTATAAAAGCTTATTTATTCCTTTCTCATATTTTCACCAAGGATGGTTTTAATAAGTATATAATTATTCTTATAAAAACTTTAGATGTGAAAATTCATGGTTTGATAATTATTGATATAATGGAACCACATTTTGCAATACAAGAAACCTGTCAGAACTTTTGAACACAGAAAACAAAGTGTCACTTGAAAGAATATATAGTTCACTGTCAAAAACAAAGAAATAAACCAATACTAAATTCCCAAGTCATGTAGTGGATGAATTTAGTAGTTCAAATTATGACAAATTTTGCAAATAAGTAGGAGAAAAGTAACCATCAAATAGAAAGTCATGGAAATTAAAATAACATACATGAGACTATTTTACACTTATCAGAAAACAGAGACCACAGAAGAGAAAGAAATAATGTTACAAAGAACAAAGAAATTTGAGATGCAACTCAAAATGACATACCCCACATCTATGAAGTAATTTTTTTTTCTTTTTAACCATCTTTTCTAAAAAATTCAGTTCTAAATTCCCTCTCTTCTGCCAACCTATTCCACACCCATTTGGGAAGAGAAGGCAAACAATATGATATTCATTTTATATGTGAAGTAATATAAAACATATGTCCATATTAACAACATTGTCAGAAAAAAAGACAAAGTGGAAAAAATATGTGTTTATATGCACTCACAGTACATCAGTTTTCTCTCTGGAAGTATATAGCCTTTTTCATCAAGAGTCCTTTAAAATTGTAATGGATCATTGTATTTACAAGAGTTAGTTAAACCTTTCCCAGTTATCATTGCTAAATTATTGTTGTTACTAAGTACAAAGTTCTCGTGGTTCTAGACACTTCATTTTGCAGTTCATGTAAGTTTTTTCCACATATTTCTGAAACCATCCCCCTCACAACTCTGAATAGCACAATAGTATTTCATCATATATGCTACAAATTCTTTATGTATTCCTCAATTGATGGGCATTCCTTCAATTTCCACCACAAAAAAAGAGAAGCTATAAATAAATATTGTTCCTTTGATCTCTTTGGGATACAGACCTGGCAGTGGTATTGTCAGATCAAAAGGTATGTATAATCTTATAGTCTTTCAATCACAGTTACAAATTGTTCTCCAGAATGATTGGATCAGTTCAAAATTCCAACAGTGCATTGATGTACCTATTTTTCCTTATCTCATCCTGAATTTGTTCTTTTTCTTTTCTGTCATGTCAGTCAATCTGATAGATATGAGGTAGTACATTGGAGTTGCTTAAATTGGCATTTCTCTAATCAATAGTGAATGAAAGCATTTTATATGACTACTGATAACATTGATGTTTTCTTCTGAAAACTATCCACCAATTGGGGAATGGCAGGTATTTTTATAAATTTGATTCTGCTCCCTATATATTTGAGAAATGAAACTTTCATAAGAGAAATTTCCTGAAATTTTGTTTCAGGCTTCCTGCTTTCCTTCTAATTTTGTCTTCATTGGTTTTGTTCATGAAAAAATCTTTTTAATTTAATGTAATCAAAATGATCTGTTTCCTGTGATTATCTATATCTCTTTATTGGTGATATTTTCCCCTTTATGCATAAATCTGGCAGGATTATCTTAAGCACAGCAATCCCTCATATGTTCATCTGGGTAGTTTATATTTCTGTAAATAATTATTCATCCCACCTAGATTGTAATTTTTTACATATAATTAGGTAAAATAGCTCTCAATTATTACCTTAATTTCCTCTTGATTGGTGATACAGTTACCCTTTTCATACTTGACAGCAGCAATGTGATTTTCTTCTTTCTAGCTTCTTTCTAGTCTATCCACTCATCTTTTTTTTTAATAAAACTAGTTTCTAGTTGCATTCATCAGTTAAATTTTTGGGCTCTCTCTGTCTGTGTGTGTGTGTGTGTGTGTGTGTGTATACACACAGAGACAGAGAGACATATATATATATATATATATATATGTAATCTTTCTCTTTCTCTTGGAGTTGTTTAAATTGGCATTTCTCTAATGGCTTGTATACCAATTATACATTCCTCCAGTCTTGCCTCTCTTCTATCCCCACCATGTTCCCCCTTACCCTTTCACCACTCACTTTCTTGTAGGGAAAAATGGATTTCTACAACCCATTGCTGGTATATCTTATTTCCAAGTTGCATGTAGAAACAATTTTTTAACATTTCTTTTTAAAACTTTGAGCTCACTCTTCTTCCCTCCTCACACACCCCCATTGAGAAGAAAAGCAATTCAGAATAGGTTATGCTTGTGTACTTATGCAAAACATTTCCATAGTAGTTGTACTGTGAAAGACTGCAGCAAACCCCATTTATTCTCTTTTTGCCTTTGATCCTGGCTCTTTAAAAAAATTTTGCTTCTGACTGCCCCTCTCCAATCTTCCCTCCCTTCTATCATTACCTCCTTATCCCATGCCTCCCCACTTTCCTGTAGGATAAGATGCCCAAATGAGTGTTTATATTATTCTCTCAAGCCAAATCAAATGAGAGCAATGTTTACTCATTTCCTTTCACCTCCTTACTCTTCCCATCCATTGTAAGAGATTTCTCTTCCCTCTTTTATGCGTAACAATTTACCCTCTTCTATCTCTCCCTACCTCCTTCTCCCGATATATTTCTCTCATGCACTTTAATTTTGTTTTTCTTAAGTATCAGCCCTTCATAGTCAGCTCATGCTGGGCCCTCTGACTATACATATATACATAAATACATATGTAAATAGTACTTACATGTATGGATACACATATATGAATACTATACATATGTGTGTGTATATGTGTGTATGTTCTTCATGTAGGTAGGTAGATAGGTAGGTAGGTATATTTTCCCTTCAACTATCCTAATACTGAGAAAGGTCTCATGAGTTACAAATGTCATCTTTCTATATAGGAATATAATCAGTTCAACTTGAATAAGTCCCTTATGGTATCTCTTTCTTGTTCACCTTTTCATGCTTCTCTTGATTCTTGTATTTGAAAGTCAAATTTTCTGTTCAGCTCTGGTCTTTTCATCAATAATGCTTGAAAGTCCTCCATTTCATTAAATGCCCATATTTTCCTGTGAAATATTATACTCAGTTTTTCAGGATAGGTGATTCTTTGTTTTAATCCTAGCTTCTTTCACCTCCATATATTCCATTTCACACTATCATATTCCAAGCCTTTCTTCGATCCCTTAATCCCTTAAGAAGCCACTAGATCTTGTGTTATCCTGATTGTGTCTCCACAATACTGGAATTACTTCTTTCTGACCACTTGTAATATTTTCTCCTTTACTTGGGAACTCTGGAATTTGGCTGCAATGTTACTAGGAATTTTCTCTTTGGAAACCTTTTCAAGAGATGATTGGTGGATTCTTTCCATTTCTATTTTACCCTCTGGTTCTAGAGTATCAGGGAAGTTTTCCTTGATAATTTCTTGAAAGATTATGTCTAGGCTATTTTTTGACCACGGCTTTCAGGTGGTCTAATAATGTTTAAATTATCTCTTCTGGATCTGTTTTCCAGGTCAATGGTTTTTCTATTGAGGTGTTACACATTGTCTTCTGTTTTTCATTCTTTTGGTTCTGTTTTATAATATTTTTATTTCTCATAAAGTCATTAGCTTCTATTTGCTCCATTATAATGTTAAAATAATTTTTCTCATCAGTGAGTTTTTGAAATTCCTTTTCCATCCAGGCATTTGGACTTTTGAAGGCAATCTTCTCCTCACTGGCTTTTTGGGTCTCTTTTGCCATTTGGATTTGTCTGTTTTTAGATGTTATTTTCTTCAGTATTTTTTTATTTTTTTGGAATCTTCTTTTACCAAACTGTTGACTCATTTTCCATGATTTTCTTGCATCATTCATTTATCTTCCCAATTTTTCTTCTACTTCTCTGACTTGATATTCAAAACCCTTTTTAAGCTTCCCCATGACCTGCAACCAATTCATATTTTTCTTGGAGACTTTTGACTCAGGAGTTTTGATTTTGTTGTCTTCTTCTGGTTGTATGTTTTGTTCTTCTTTGTCAACAAAGTAAGATTCTATAGTCTGACTTTTCCATCTGTTCCCTCATTTTCCTAACCAATTACTTGACTTTTGAGCTTTAGACAAGGTAGTACTCTGCTTCCAGAATGGAAATTTCTTTGTCCCAAGTTTCTGGGGTTTTGTGCAGATGTTCTAAAAGCTACTTCAAGTCAACTGTAAATTTTCAGTTCTTCTAAGATAATATGATCAAAGGGGAGGTGCTTACTTCTTTCCTGGACTGTGTTCTGGTCTTTTCTGCCTCAGAACTGTGAGGAGAACTCCCTCTCCACAAATACCACAAACTCTATCATGCCAGCACTCCTCCTCACCTCAGGGCTGCCACCCAAGGCTATGACCCAGATCCAAGCAGGGCAAAGCAAGAGAATCCTGCTTCAGTACCAGCAAAGAGATGACTGCACTTGCTCTACAATCAGCTGTTTGATCCTCATCATATGTGGGCCTGGAGCTCCAGAAGCAACCTCTGTTGCTGCTGCTACCACATCCACTGTCCTGGGGCTGGGACCAGACCATGTTCTTCACACACCCAAGTCCAACAGAGCTTCCCCACTGACCTTCTACTTTGTCTTTGGTGTTTGTGGGTTGAGAAGTCTGGAAACTTCCACAGGTGTCACTGATTCCAGACCCTCCTTTGGCCAGGTGTGTGTCAGTGCAGCCCATACAGGACTGCACTCAGCTTCCAGCAATAGACCCTTCGTATTGGCCTGCCAGGCTGTCATCAGCTGGAGATGTGTTTTACTCTACCTTTTGTGGGTTCTGTAGCTCTAAAATTTGGGTTTTTTTTGTTTTATTGGGTTTTTTATGGGTTTTCTTTTTGTTGTTTTTGACTTGTTTACTTTTAGTTTACAAGATTCAGTTCCAGAATCACTTGAGTTTCAGATTTTCTCCCCTTCCTCCACCCCCC